>CM076571.1:722752889-723352889 GCA_034641835.2 Pinus albicaulis | reverse complement strand
AATTGATTTTACGTGCCATTATACGGTCGTGCATTTGGATTCCTACTCTGTCTGTCTGAGGTGTGAGAGAGTTATTGACTCTATTTATTTCTATTCTACCCTATGACTACTCTTGGTTGCAAGAGTTATTTGAAAAAAATAAACGATGGAACTTACTCATGCTAAGGCTTCAGGCGTGCGCCATTCACCCATACTTGTAGTATTTTTCCATCTAGTTGCGCAAGTGAAACCACACCTGAGTATTTAATTTCTATGATATGATATATTCCCATCCAGTGCATTCTGGGTTTGCTCGAGAACTTCTGAAATTTGTCATCGTACAACAAGACTTTTCCTCCGATAGTGAACCTCTTGTGCTTGATGTGACGGTCATGGCAAGCTTTCTATCTTTCCTTTTGCACTGTCTGATGGAAATTTGCCAAAAATATATCTTCTTCGAGTTCCTATAGCTCATGGGGGCATTTAGTGATTGTGTCTTCGTCTGTCATATGCAATGTTGAAGCAATTAAGAGACTTGGTATGATCAATTCAGCTGGTACTAGCACCTCTCTTTCGTAAACTTTCTGGAATGGAGTTTGATCGTGCAACCTCTTTATTGTTGTTCTGTATGCCCACAATGTGGCTAGTATCCTTTCATCCTAGTCATCCCAGTTGGCATTTCATATCTTGGTTAGTCCTTTTTCTAAGATCTTATTAAATGCCTCAACGGTTCCATTAACAGAGATTTGTTGTTTAACACATGATGTTGTTATAGTTATCAACAGAGAGAGAAATGTTAATTGTTGTATTAATGAAGTGTGTACCTTGATCACTTGTTAGGCTTCTAGGGCAACCAAATCTACTAATGATATTCTCGAACATAAACCTAGCTGTTGTGCCTATTGTGCAGTCTCTTACTGGTTCTGCCTCTGCCCATGTTGTGAGATAATACGTTGCGGTTATTATATGCCTTGCCTGTGAATGTCATGCCATTGGTGCAATTGGCCCTACGAAGCCAATGATCCATTTATCAAATGGTTGCAGTGCTCTTACAGGTTGCAGTGGTAACTCATCCCGGCGTGACGGAGGTCCTGTTCTTTGGCAAACATCACATTTTTTCACATATGCTTTACTATCTTTATGAACTGTGGGCCACGATAACCCTTCTTGAAGTATTTTCCTTGCGGTGGGTTTTGTGCCGATGTGGCCTTCCGCAACTCTGCTCTGACACTCCCACAAGATATCCTCTCTTTCATGATCCATTACACATCTTCGCAAGATGTGATCCAATCCCATATTATATAATTGTCCTGTTATTAGTTGATATTCAACTGCTTTCACTACTAGATGTCTTCTTTGAGTTGTCGTGTACTCTATTGGGCATTGCCTTGTGGCCAGATACACTGTTATCTACTCTAGATAATCTGGGATGGCTTCTACTCTGAAGAGATCAACATCTGGAAACTGATCATCAAGGGATCCCCTGTTCTCCCCATTCTCCAATATTGATAAATGGTCAGGACCCATGTTTAACCTTCCTGGTTTTACTATCACTTCAAAAGTGAACTCCTAGAATAGTAGGAGCCATCTACAGGTTATTCCTTCAAGCACAGGTTTTTTTACTAGGTATTTCAATGATGAGTGATCTGTGAAGAACTTGAATTTACCTACCAATAGGTAATGAAGAAACTTCTGAAGAGAGTACACCATCACAAAAGCTTCTCGTTCTATTGTTGTGTAATTACTTTCAGCTGTAGACAACTTCCTGCTTGCAAAGTACACTGGATGGTCAACAGAAGTCTCTTCTGGATGAGCTAACACAACTCCTAATGCAATAATGCAGGCATCAATATGGACATGGAACTGTTCGTTCCAGTTAGGATGAACCAAGATGGGTGCACTTGCTAGCTTTTCTTTCAGTGTGTTGAGGGCGTTAGTGCATTCGTCACTCCACATAAATTGCTCTGACTTCGGCAACAATTTTTCTAATGGTGTTGTAATATTTGCGTGGTTGCAGATGAATATTCTCTAGTACCTTGTATGTCCAAATAGTGACCTCAAATTTTTTATAGTTTCTGGTGCTTCTATATTAACAATGATCGCTACTTTTGCTGGATCCACACAAACACCCTGCTTATAAACAACATGTCCCAGAAGTGTCCCAAAAGGTACTCCAAAGATGCATTTCTTAAGGTTGAGGGAGATTTGGAGTTGTCTAAATCTGTCAAAATTTATTCTGAGTAAAGTTGCATGGTTCTTCAGTAAGCTGTAAACTGTCCAATCATTCATGTATACCTTAAGGAACTTATGGATATAGTCCCTAAATGCTGCTATCACTATTCGTGAAAATATCATTGGCGCATTCTTTAGTCCAAAGGGCATGACATGGTATGCAAATGATCCCGATTCGGTTGTGAAAGTGGTCTTCGTTTTGTATTCTTCTGCTATTCTTACTTGATGATATCCTGAGAATCCATCTGTGAATTAATAGGCTTCATTCCTGCCACATTGTTGAGAAACTCATCGCTAAATGGAGTATGAAATGGATCATGAATGCATGCATTGTTGAGACTTCTGTAATCCACACATACTATAATATCAGATTTCTCCTTTTTGCTTTGTATTACAATGGGACTGACCCACTCTGCTTCCTCAACTAGAAAAATCAGGTCCGCTTTCAACATTTTATCTATATCTTCTTTAACTATTTCCTTTACTCTTGGATTTAGGCGGTAAGGCCTATATTTTACTGGTCTTGCGTCTAGTTTTAAGACTGTGCATTTCTCCCATGTCTCCTTTAATCCCCTTGAGCTCTGCTACTAAATATGTGAATAAATCTTCATATTCTTGTAATAGGTCAAAGATTTCCTCTGTTGTTTCTGTATCCCAGTAATCTCCGATAGACGCAATTTTGGGTTTCTCCGTGGTTCCAATGTTAAGCTTATTTGTCTTCAATGGTAACAGGTGTAGTCCTTCTGTGGTAGGTTCCTCTTGTATATCCTGCTCCCCCTCTTTCTCTTCAAAGTATACGTGTCGGAGATTCTCTAAGTCATCATCATCCATCTCGTGATCTATCTGTTTACATGCTACTGATTCTTTGATTTTCTGTTCTGAGAGTGGTAGTTCTTCATCTTCTTGAATCTCTGGAAAAAATAGTACTCTTATGATGGCTTGGAGTGCATCTGTAACTAGTTCTGTTTCTCCCTTGAAAGAAAAACATTGCGTGAACCTTTCCACAACTACTCACCAAGTGCCAGTTCCTCTCTTCTTTCCCTGCATCAAATACCACGCCTGTGGAATTGTGTCTAGTGAATGTATGAAATTTTGCGTCCACAGAGATTCTGGATATCCTGCTTTCTTCCAATTATACTCACAATTCCTTAAATGTTCTATGGGGTCAGAATCCCCTTTGTAATTTTCGATGAATTGTGGACCTGAAGCTTCTTGGAATCTAGCTCTTAATGTTATTGCAACATCTTCCCATTGCGGAAGAGAGTTGTGATGGTTGATCCACCATATTGCTGACATGGATTGTAGTGCTACATCCATAAGAGGGACTCTATGTTCTATTGGTACCTTTTTCTACTTTTGCAATAAATGTATTTACAACATACATAATTGATAGAGTCAGATATCCTCTTACCTTGGTACAAATCCAGTTGACTCCCTGAATGTTAGCACATCTTCTAGTGTTGGTTTCATATCCTCCCTGTTGCTAATCATCCCAAGCTATTTCTGAGCCCAAATTAGAACTTTGAACACTTCTCTAGCTTACGGTCCCTCCCGCTGTTGGATTAATATAATATTCTCTCTTCCCTACCGTCATCTGGTAGAGTTTATCTAGAAGTTCGACGTCCTCTTTGTTGTAAACTTGTTGTCGATGATCTATGTATATCGAGGTCCTTGATATGGGTCAAGTGACTGAATTACCTTGACTTCCCCGTCTTCGAATATCATCAATTCCTTTTTCAAATCAATCACTGCATAATTCTCGAAGGCTCAATCTATCTCTAGTAAAACAGGATAGGGATCCTTGTCCCCCGTGATGTCTATCACCTCAAAATCTGTGTATGTTTTTACTCCCGTGACATCAACTTCGACTTCTTCTAGCCTTCCTATGGGTACAATACAATACTAATTTTCCATTCAGATTTGTATTGGTGAGTATGTCAACTTTGGCCTCCCCATTGCTTCCCATGTCTTTCTAGGTAGAATGTTGATATCTAATCATAGATCGAGCATTGTATCTTTGATTTGAAATCCCGTGACTTGAGTATTCACCTAGAATTCCTTTCCAGTTATTCTCTTGTTTCTTTTTATCCTTCTTATGTACTTTTCTATTGAATTTCTTGACTCTCCCAATTCTGCATTTTCTTGCACCACCAACTCTAGATCTTGTTTTAGTTGCTCCAGCAGTGGTGCACTGGTTACAATTTTCAGGAAAAGTGGGAACCACTCCTCAATCAATGTACTTGTATGATTTTCCTTCGCTTTTTCGAAGGTTGAATATGGAAGTTCAATACTTCTACTCCCCCCTATCTGGTAAAATGTTTCCACCACCTCCTTAAAATATTGCTTATGTCTATCCGATCTAAAAGCGGTCTTTGGAGATGCAGGCTTGATCAACTTTACCGGATCCATACCCTATGCATCCTCCCATGTTTTCTTTCTTCCCCGAGTTACTATAGCTATGCTTCGCATGGGTTGAGCTTCTACTACTATTGGTTATTCATTAACCAGATTAGCTCCTCTTTGTTTGGCTCTCTCCTCCCACCTCTTAATCAACTCTAGGCAGTCTTCAGTTGCATGTGTGTTAACTCTACATTGAAAGCACCATGATCTCTTGGGTAGTAGACATTCCCTTGCTACGTGCCCTTCTTGATCAGAATTATAGCACCTTACTGGTCCTCTTCCTCCAGTTCTGCCACCTCTCATTCCTCCTCCTCAAACCCTTGGAGTTTCATTCACTCTATAATATGGTCTGTCCAGTCGTTCTGCTAGTGCATTGACAACTGTGCATTGCTCTATATCATGCATTGTAGAAGCGCAAAATTCACAGTATATATTGTTTGGAACATTAGAATATTTTTTCAAAATTGGACGTAGTCGCGGAGCATGACCAATAACTTTGCATATTTCATAGTAGTCATTTGCTATTTTATTTAGCTGAGTGGGGAACCCTGGTAAGTGGTGTTGCAGTTGTATAATACTTGGGTATTTATCTATGAAAATCCCCCAACTAGTGGAGCCCCCTATGTCCCTATTGCTGAAGTTCCTGCATTTTTTCCTCACAACCTCGGATATTTTGTGGCCACGTGTCCTTCCATCAGGAAATGGATACACCACACGTTGGGCCTTATAGGTCATATCGGTTAAATGTCTTTCAACTTCTCTGTTAAACTGGCTATCTGATGTTGTATCCCTAGTATGGAAGGATCTTGTACTACTGCTCCTCCTCTGAAATCTTGTGGGTATCCCTCCATAGCTTCTATTTTCATGGCCTACTCTAGGGCATCTTATAGGTTATCAATATTTTGTTGCGTCAGTGGGGTTCTTGTCAATGGAAGGAGTGATTTAATAAACTAATCCTGTTGGTGATTTGGATAAATTGGGTAACTTAGAATCTCAATCACATCCTTGAATATTCTCATCAAGTCCCAAGCCATTTCTCCTTCCCATTGCTTGATTTCCCACAACTCGGACAATCCCTACTAATCTATCTGAGGTAATTTAAATTCTTTGACAAATTCTTTCTTCACATCATCTATCGTTGGGTTTGGATGGGCTTCTGACCATTTAATGAACTAGCGAAGAGCTATTTCTCTTAGAGTGGTCTGGAACTCAATCAACTTAACTGCCTCTGGTGTCTGTCGAGCCCTCCAAATTGCTTCCCAGAGATACGAGTGTTGCTCCACATCATTGTTACCTCTCCCTGAGAATTTTGGGTATCGAGTGAATGATCCCGCCATCTTTCCTTGTATGGGTGGTACAAAAATAAAACCTCTACTTCTCAGCTGAGAGATTGTACTACTAGCACTGTGGCTAATAGATATATGTACTGTAGACTTAACACTACTTAACTTGCTAAATTCCCGTAACTTAACAAAAAAATTATCAGGTGGATGATAAAGTAATAGGGGAAGGTAGGGACTAGAGCTACTTGAACTTTGGGGAATATGATTACCTTGTGTTATGGGTATCGGCCTCTCTCGGAATAGTTGCTCCATCGCAACATGCAGCTCCACATCGGACATCTCCTCGGGGCACACATCCTCCTCATTAGACTTTTCTCCCTTTTCTCTTCGGGCTGGGCTCCTATACACTTGCTTAACTTCCTTAATGGTCCCTCCTATTCCTTGGGATCCTATCTGACCTTCCTTTTCCTTTCTCATCTTCAGCGCCTTTTCTCTGTCCTGTCTATTACTCTCCTACTTTTCAAACTCTTTCATCACCCTTTCCTGCCACTTGTCTGCAATCTACACCCTCTGATGTGCTCGTCGCTCTCTCAATCTACTAGAGGTTCTAGAATCCATATCCCTATTCCTCCTTCTTACTTTCTTGTAGCATATTTCCCTTAGTTCCTTCCACCAATATTGGAGGTTTAAGTCTCCATATCAGAACTTTGAAGTGACATCAAACCCTCGCCCACCATTAAATCTTTGATCCACAACGGGATTTCCTTCAAAATTTCTCCCCACAATTTGGATCTAAATGTATCTTTGGCTTTTGTAAAAGATTGGTACTTGGCTAAAAATTCCACAATGTATCCTTCCAAGGTAGATTGTACCCAAAAATCTAATGCTCGGGTCAAATCGGTATCTAACTGATGGAGTGCTACTAGATCTGTGTGTGTCCACTTGTGACAGAATCTACGCGATCCTCCTGGGAGTGACTTGATCTACAATCTCCGCAACCAATTATAAAGCTCTTCAGGAAACTTTCCCCATAAAATTTCGTACAGGTCACTCACAGATTCAGAAAACATGACCCAATCTTTGACAGTATTTTCCCTCTGTTTTCGAAGCTCCGCTTGTTGCAATATGAACTGGTCTAAATGGTTATAACACCAGATTTGTAGTTCCCTCTTGGAGATCCACGATACCATGATCTAACCTCTAAATTAATTTTTAGGTCCCAGCAATTGAACCATTTGTTGGTGAAAAAGGAGGTCTCTGAGCAAGACCCAGGTTCAGGGTTGAAGCCAACAAGGTTTCCATAGTAGTCTAGCACAACGCCGACATTTTCACCCTGCTCTAGAGAGTAGGGCATCTCACTCGAGGCATGTCGTGACCTTAATAATATTAGAAGCTAGATCAGTTAGAAGAAAAATGCAACCATAGAGAGCAGCTAGGGAAACTTGGAAGCGACAATCATATATCAACTCTAAGGAGAAACTATCACTCATAAAAGCATGTTCAGAAGGCTGCATTAAAATTTAAATTAAGCATACATTCATCATAAGCAAATGACTATCAATAAACTCACAATTTTACACACAACAACAACTATATTTCATTATCAATAACAGAATATCAGACATCTACTCTGCAGAGTCTATTACAGTCTGACTCAGTACAACGTAGTTCTCACAAAGCTCTCCTAAAGCTCTGCTCTTTCCTATATGCCTCTTGCCGCACTGACAAACTCCCTAGCTCCGCTAACTCACTACCTATTTTTTCCTTTGCTAGTGTGACTGTTAGTCTTTCCGCTTTTCTTGCTCTGCTGATTTCCACTTCTTCTTTATTACTGGGAGTTCTACTGATTGTTCTTGTCTCCCATATCTGCCATCTGCATTGTTTTCTGCTAATGACGTGCCACCTCTCTTCTGACTTTCCACAACCATGACAGCTCTTTGTCTACCTTGATTGTGTTCCGCCACCTCTCCTCCAACCCACCGCAACTCAAAACTATTCTTTTTCGAAACAAAGGCCCCAAAAATGGCAATGTACTTAGTAAATGAAACCCTACTCTAGCATGTTTTGCAACTACTTCTTCTTCAACATATTTTATTTTAGAGAAATCTACATATACAGACCAATGTTTGGCAATGGGGAGTTTATAAACAATTGGATCTCATGCTCCACTTCCATCATGTTTGGTATCCATTTAGGGTCCTAGAATACTCCCCTATATTCCTATAGAAACTCTTCTATTTGTTGTCTCTTTTACTTAGCGCACACCTCCAGTGATGTATTTTCTCTCACTAACTCTTCTACATGTTATTTTCTCTTAATAATAATAAAACATACTTTTTAATAGAACTAATTGTTTTCTTGGACTAGTTGGCACTTGTTAGTGGAATATTTGGCTTTCCTTTATGTGCATTAATGATGAAGAATTTTCCATCCCTGATGAGGTGGTTCAGGCTCGATCTCTATAAAACTATTGCATCCCACATATACATGTATAAACACAAAAACAAAACTCCACATACATCAAGTGGCACTACATCCAATTATACTTCATTGATTTAATTAGCACTTACATCAAATTTATTTTTAAACTGAGATTGCATCCTCCATGTATATGTAAGGACTCAAAAACATTACTCCACATACATCAAGTGGCACTATATCCAATTCTACTTCACAGATTTGATCAACACTTAAATAAAATTAATTTTACAGTATTTGGTTACTTTTATCTCTACCTCCTTATTGATCCATCCTAATAGATATATGATAGGAGGTTTACGAACCTCCAATCCACGTTGTTGACCAAATCTATTAATATGATATTTTCCTATGAACCTCTCTAGAAAAGCATCAATATTTGCCTTCCAAACTTATATATTTATATGAAAGAGTTTGGTCATCTACTTCTCTTCCTATTTATGAAGGTTACTAAGATTCTCCATCTTCTACTTAGAGGTACATGTTAAATATTTAGTTTAGACTTAGTTTCAAAGATTTAGTTAGTAATCATTTTCCCATTCATTTCCGATTTGGTTTCTGTTATAACCTTCTGATTGCATTTATATATAATTCACATTAATAAATATATAGAGTGTGTTCTCCATCAATTAGTCTTTCTTGTTGTTTCTTCCCCCTTTTTCATGGTATCAAAGCCTTGCCTATTCTTCAGATTTGTCATGGACGGTAGAGCTGCCTAAGAGAAGAAGTGGCATGCTCATCTACTGGAAAGAAAGGGCCACCAAAACATCTATCACCGTTGCTGCGTAGGAGCCTTGCCTCCCTCATGTTTTTGAAAAGAGAAAGGGTTGTTGCATTCGAAAGAACGATTGGAATTCCATCCAAGCCGAAGAGAAAGGGCCGCTACATTCGAAAGAACGATTGGAATTCCAACCAAGCCGAAGAGAAAGGGCCGCTACATTCGAAAGAACGATTGGAATTCCAGCCAAGCCGGAGAGAAGAGTCGTTGATGCTAAAGAAGTAGCAGATATTGATCCCTTGCTGAGGCGATGGCTGCGCATTAGAGATATTGATACTGCTTCCAGAAAAATATTCGGTCCTATTTGCAAATCGAGGTAGATGTCCTCTCGGTCTATAAAGAAGTCGTTCATGTTTGGTTAGTCTAGATATGAAACACCTTCTCAGTTTTGGAACGTTGTTTCATTTTTGTGGTTCCATGAACCGATTTTTGTTAAAGAGTAGCATGAATCCACTGAACACAGGGTTTTGAATTATCAAAATCCTGATTAAAATTTGTTGGAAAATAGTTTATTGTTGCACCCTCTTTCAGTTAGTTTTTGAGGTTGGGACATTTGCACCAGGAATGTTGTATGCAGCATATGTATACATTTTCAGTGAGCTATTTACATTTTCAGTGAGCTCTTAATTTTTGTATTTAGCACTGTGGCTCAGCTTCTGAGGGGAAACGAGAGTGTCCTATTTGTTTTGAGGTTTTTTAGAGGTTGTTTTTAAAGCTTTTAACCAAATCTCTAATTGTTTTAAACATCGCTTCAGCAAGTCATTTTGTCATCCCTACGCCTATATTTAGTGGGAAAATTTATGATTTTTGGAGTCTTAAAAGGCAAGCATGCTTACAGGGTTTAGGTTGTTGGGAATCAGTAGAATTGGGGTTCACAGAACTTGACACAAATACAATTGCTGGAATGAGTGATGCTCAAAGAAAACAATTTTATGAACTTAAACAGAAATAAGGTAGAGCAAAGTCATGCATTTTGAATTCCTTATATGACTCTATTTTTCCTAAAATAACTACTGCTAAGACTGCTAAATCAATATGGGATATACTTAAGGTTTCTTATCAAGGAAATGATAAAGTAAAAATGGTAAAATTACAGACTCTCAGAACACAATTTGAAACACTTAAAATGACTGAATCAGAAATAGTTGATCATTTCATGACTAAAGTTATGGGTGTTGTTAATTAGCTTCAAACGAATGGTGAAGAACTTGAAGACCAAAGAATTGCTGAAAAAATTCTTACATGTTTGCCTAAAAAATTTGACATGATAGTTATTGTTTTTGAGTCGAGAGAATTAACAAAATTATCTGTGGAAGAATTAAATAGTTCTTTGTTGGCTCATGAAGAAAGAATTAATTTAGATGTCAGTACTTTAGAGCATGCTTTCAAATCTAAAGCTTCTATGGATAGGGGTATAGGTAGAGGTTTTTGTGGCAAGAGAGGAAAAGGTAGAGGACAGTCTCAGTCTGATGATAGATCACAGGTAACTCAAACACATTCAGAGAAGTCTCAAACTGATCATGGTCATAGGTGGATAAATAAATAAAAGATTCAATGTCACTACTACAAAAAATATGGCCATTATAAGTCTGAATGTCAAAAATTACAGTATGTTTTAAGTAAAAACAAAGCCAATGTCACAAACACTAAGTGTGAAACATCAGATGCTTTATTTTTGGCATGCCAAGTGACTGTGCAGGTATTTAATCAAGATGTTTGGTTGGTAGAAAGCGTATGTAGTAATCATATGACTAGTCATAGTGATTTGATTTCTCATCTTGATACATCTTTCAGTTCCTCTATTGGTTTGGGTGATGATCACCAGGTTAAAACTTCAAGAAAGGGTATTGTACCTATCTTAACTAAACAAAATGTTGTGAAGAATATCTATGATGTTTATTATGTACCCAATTTCAAGCATAATTTGTTGAGTGTTGGTCAGTTAGATGCACATGGTTATGATGGTAGCTTTCACAACACTACTTGTACGATTTCTGATAAGCATAAGTCTATTGTTGCAAAGATTCATATGACAGAGAACAGGTTGTATCAATTACAATTGAAAAGTGAGAAGTTGTATGCACATAATGTTTCAACACCAACTGACTCTGACATGTGGCATTTGCGATATGGTCATTTACCTATCAAAAGTATGAGTTTGTTGCAAAGACAGTCTATGGTGAAAGGTTGTCCTACTTTGTCTAATCATATCTCTTCCTGTACAAGTTGTATAATGAGTAAACATAAACAAGATAGTTTTTCTTCAGCCTCTAATAGAGCCAAAGAAGAATTAGAGTTAGTGCATACAGATTTGTGCGGTCCAACGCAAGAAAAATCAGTTGCTGGAAGTCTCTATTTTCTTACTTTTATTGATGATTTTAGCAGGAAAATTTGGGTGTATTTCAACAAATACAAATCTGAAACATTTTCCAAGTTTAAGGAGTTCAAAGCCGAGGCTGAAAAATAGAGTGGCAAGTTTATTAAAGTTTTGAGGTCTGATAAAGGAGTTGAGTATGAATCTAACGAATTCATTAATTTTTTTAAATGACATGGTATTAAAAAACAAACGACAACCAGTTATACTCTGCAGCAGAATGGAGTCACAAAAAGAAAGAATCAGACAATTATGAATATGGATCAAAGTTTTCTCAAAACATGAAATTTGTCTAAATATTTATGGGCTGAAGCAGTTGCATGTTCGGTATATATTTTGAATAGATCGCCAACTTCCAGTGTTCAAATTTTTGTACCTGAAGAAGCATGGAGTGGTTAAAAGGTACATGTTTCACACTTTCACGTATTTGGTTGTATTGCTTTCACTCATGTTCCAGAAAATTTGAGAAAAAATCTTGATGATAGGAGCGAAAAGTATATTTTTGTAGGGTATAGTGATCAATCTCAGGTATACAGATTGTTTAATACTATAACTAAGAAGTTTGTCATAAGTCAAGATGTGAATTTTCTGGAAGACAAGTCTTGGAATGAAATGGAGAACAATACTTGTCCTAATCATTTTATTCTGTTAGATGAACATCAAGCACCTACAACAAGCACTCCAAGATTACAATTTCAAGACAAAACCAGTAGTAGTTCATCAAGTAGTAGCAGTTCATCATCTTTTGAATCTGATTTTGATAACCCTAAAATGAGAAACTTAAGTGATATTTATGCATGAGACGATGTTAATGATATTGTAAATTTTGCATTTCTTTCATTTCAACCTACTTTTTTTCAAGATGCTATAAAAGACAAAGAATGGGTAGATGCAATGAATAATGAAATCGATGTTATTGAAAGAAATCAAACTTGGGATTTGGTTGATCTACCTGATGATAAAATTTCTATAGGTGTCAAATGGGTTTTTAAAACAAAGTTAAATGAGAGAGGAGAAGTTGATAAGCACAAAGAAATATTAGTTGCCAAAGGTTTTTCACAGCAACCTGGCATAGATTATGGTGAAACATTTGCACCTGTAGCAAGAATTAATATTGTTCAATTTGTATTAGCTATTGCAGCACAAAACAAGTGGCCGATTTACCAAATGGATGTAAAATCTGCTTTTTTGAATGGTGTTTTGAATGAAGAAGTGTATGTTTATCAACCACCTGGTTTCGAAATCAAGAATCAAAACCATAAGGTGTACAGGTTGAAGAAAGCATTGTATGGCTTGGAGCAAGCTCCAAGAGCTTGGTACAGCCGAATAGACCATTACTTGTTGAATAATGGTTTTAGAAGGAGCGACCATGAGCCCACTTTGTATATCAATAATGATCATCAAGGTAATATTTTGATATTGTGTCTTTATGTTGATGACATAATTTATACAGGTAACATGAAGTTAGATGAATTTAAAGCTGCAATGAAAAATGAATTTGAAATGACAGATCTTGGATTAATGAGATACTTCTTAGGTATCGAAGTGAAACAAACACACGATGGTATGTTTATGAGTCAACAGAAGTATGCTACTGACATTTTGAAAAAGTTTAAGGTGGAAAGGTGTAAACCAGTGGATACTCCTATTGAAGTTGGTACAAAGTTAAGTAAAGATGATGTGGGTACTATTGTTAATGCGAGTTTGTATAAGAAACTTGCTGGTAGTATTATGTATCTTACTGCTACTAGACATGATGTAGCATTTGCAGCTAGTTATATTTCCAGGTTTATGGAATCTCCTAAAGACTGTCATTGGAAAGATGGAAAAAGGGTGTTAAGATACATTGCTGGTACATCTACATATGGTTTATCGTATGCAACCTCTACAAATAGTAAGCTTGTTGGTTATACAGATAGTTATTACGCAGGATATATTGATGATCGGAAAAGCACTTCTGGTTATGCTTTTCTATTTGGAAGAAACTTGATCTCGTGGTCATCCAAAAAGCAACCCATAGTTGTGCTATCTTCAATAGAGGCCAAGTACTTTGCAACAAATTCAGCATCATGTCAAGCAGTGTAGCTAAAGAGACTTCTCTCTAACTTTGGATATACAAAAAATGAACCTATTTCAATCCTTTGTGACAACACTTCTACTACTTCCTTGTCGAAGAACAATGTATTTCATCAAAAGAGTAAGCATATTGACACTCATTTTCACTTCATTCATGATCTCGTCAAAAATGGTGATATTATTCTCAAATTTTTTGAATCAAAGGAAGAGTTAGCGGCTATCTTCACCAACCCACTAGGAAAAGTTAATTTTGAATTTCAATGTCAAAAGTTAGGAATAAAACAATGTAACCCTCAAAATTAAGGGGGAGTGTTAAAGATTTAGTTTAGAATTAGTTTCAAAGATTTATTTAGTAATCAGTTTCCCATTCAGTTTCGATTCAGTTTCTGTTATAACCGTCCAATTGCATGTATATATAATTCACATTAATAAATCTACATAGTGCATTCTCTAGCAATTAGTCATTCTTGTTGTTGCTTCCCCTTTTGTCAGTACAAACAATATTTTCATCCAGATTGGAGTTGATTTCCACTTAATTACCCAAATATATGGTGATAATATTCTCTTTTCTTCCAATCCTCCTTTTAATTCTTCAAGTTGAGCTATGGATACATTAATTACTAAAACTTACCCTTTATATGACCATTAATGTTTAAATGTTTATAGTGGATTCTAGGTCTTTACATTGATGTGTTGTGGTTGTTGTATTCTTCTCCTTCCACATTTTCCACTTCTTCTTCCCCTCCCTAGAAGCTTGTTGCTGCTTCTTTTTCTTTGAATAACCCACACTTTTTTAGTAAGTGGTTCTCCCTCAAACCCAAGGGGGACAACATATATTTCAACCTATGCATGGAAATATATCATAATTATAAAAAAATCTATTTTATTCTCCTATTTTACATCACACAAAAAATATGCTTGTAATTGATAAATCCAATTATTCAAATCAACTCTATCTATTTGATATTCATATGGAATAATACCAAACATTGTTTCCACCTTAAACAAGTGTTTACAAATTTGAATAGTGGAATTTTTATTTATAGTATTTGATTTTACTTATTTCCCTCAATTATTCATGATATTCAAGTTTCTCGTTTTAATTGAGTTGCTCTAAAAATGGTTTTATATTTATCTCAAGACCAACTATGAGTAAGCCCATACTCTTGGAAATATTCATCTACTTGAAATTCTAGCCCTCCAAATATTATCTCCCATTTATTACTTGTTGCTTCCTTATTCCCTTCTACAAATTTTTATGATTGATATTGCTTCCTAACCATTTCTGTGATGATCATGGTTACACCTCTTTATAAAATTTAGGATTTCTAAGCCAACTAAAAACATGATGTGGTAAAATGATAAAAAAATACCCAATTAGAATATTGTTTATTCCATTATTATATAAATTTTCCTTGTACATTGTCATGTCGGTATCAACAAAACATTTCTATAATTACAACTAACACAACGAACTTATGTTTAACTACATTATTACTTTTTGTAGATTTCACATAAATAAAAACAAACCATCTTGATTATTTAATAAATGTAACATAAATAATTGAATTTAGGCTAAAATTTATTTGATGAAATATTAAAATTTGTGAGGTGAATGGGGGTGGTTTTGGGAACATGGTTTTTGGTAGCCCTCGTATTAGATCCCATCGTTACATGTGATGAATCTTTTAAAAGGATATGGAATTTTCCATTGTAATCTACTAGAGTTGAGAAGAAGGCTTACTTGTTCGAGGCCAAGGTGTTTATTATCTTGTTTTTGTTTAATTCTGTAGAAATTTGAATAACTGATATATTATTAACCGAGATTCTCCTGATCACACACTATTTTAACTTCATTCACAATACAGAATCTCTTCTACCATTGATCATTCATTGCGGAAATAAAAACAATCGCATGCACACATTAAAACCATAAACATTCACACATATGAACACAGTATTTCATGGGAAAGCTTAAAGCTGAAAACCCCCAACTATCTGTATATTAGATGTCATATATATCATGTAACAATCATTGTACAAAGCTCCTCACAAGCTCTCAGCACAACCTCCAATTGCTACACACTAATCAAGCTAGATCTAGCAAAACACATGCTCCAATCTCTGCCACCTAATAGCCAGCCTCTATTGCGTAATCAATGTTGTAGGATGGCTCATTAAATAACTTGAACCACTTGGCATGTACTGTGCAATCCTCATGGGCTTCTCCAATCACTGGTTGTTGCAAATATGCAACAATATAGTCACAATTGATAGTTAACTTGCTCTTTCACCTATCTCTGCACTGGTCTCCACTAAAACTGTCCATGCACTGAAGTTAACTCATGTATTCTTTAGTTGATTAATGAGTTTATAATTATTGAATTAATTAATAATTAATTCACAGCACTCTTCACTAGTGTATTAATCAGTTAGACTAAATACAACTAGCTCAACTATGTTTAGATTAGTTAAACTGAACACAACTCCATTAACTCCTCAATCAACTCCACCAAACTTTGTCACATGAGTTCTAACTGAAGTATCCATGCAATAGCTCCACTTAACCCTTTGGAATAGCATAATTCCTTCTGTCAGCTCCTGTGCCACATCTGTGCACTTAACTGAAGTGATCTAAGAGAATAAGATAGTGTTTATAGTCCAAATATTATTAAGAGCTAATAATATTCGACATATCTATTTTTAGACTGGCAATCTAAAAATAGATTCCGCCCAATATGTCTAAAAATAGAATTCCATATATTTTTTCCGACTTGACCAACCATCCACAAATAGCATCCTGCAACTCATAGAACATGATCCATATGTCTAAAAATATACTTTGCGCCAAAAACAGCTTACAGGCCCACTAAGTGAAGGCGACTTCTTTCCACTAAGCTCATCATCTTGTTGCAATCTCAACAAATTCTAGGAATCATCTACTTTTAAGCCATAAGATAATTATAGATGTGTTTTTGGTTGGATTTTCCTAGTTGGGATTTTATATGGTAAATCATGTTTGTTATTGTGATGTGTTTAATTTCATTTTAACTTTGTTTCTTCTTGCACCAATTTAATTATTAACAAGTGGTATTAGATCCAAATTAAGGGTTGAAAAAGAGAATTTTCTACTTTGTGAATAAATAATTATGTTTATTCAAGCCATGAAGGGGTTGATAACAATGCATGGATGACCAACCTACAGATGACATGATATTATTGTTTCAATAGGAAGATGCAGAGGTAAATACCAAAGCTAACATACATGGAAATGAGATAAGGATGTTGGTTATGATAAAGTGGCATGAGGAGAGTAATTGGTGTGAGGAGGTGTTCAAAAGAGAGAGAATTGAGACATAAATGTTGGATAGTAATATCCAAAAGAAATAATTTGGAGATAAATTTGTAAATTACATGTATATGTGCCTAGTGATGTAAGACATAGTTAGGGAAACATATCCCTACTGATAAAGTCTTAGTGTAGACCCAGATGATAGGGGAGGAGAGCATGTATAGCTCCCTGGTCAACTTTAAAGGGAGAAATGTTAGGATAAATTTGACTTGGTAAAACATTCAAAGTTGTTAGGTAAACAATGGTAGTTTTGGGCACATGTTTTTGGTAGCATGTGATATTAGATCTCATTTATTACATATGATTAAGCCTTTAAAGCTTGGATATTCTCCATTGTAAATTTGTTAGATTTGAGTGGAAGGCTCTTGGAGATCTTGATTGCATTTAAGTCAATGAACAACTACTTTTAAGCCATAAGATAATAATAAAATTATTATTGGTTGGTTTTTCCCAAGTTGAGGATGTATAGGTCAAATCATGTTTATTATTACTATGCGTATATTACCTTTTAATTATTTTTCTTCATGCATAAATTTAATTATTAAAAAGTAAAATTAAAATCCCATCAATGTGATTGGATTTCAAGGGTTTCATTTTATAAAGTGACCAAGGTTCAAAATTTGGATCGCTAGGAGGAGACACCAAAAAAAAACTAGCCATGTTAAGTGTAATATTCCCATTTTAGCACATAGCTAAATGGAATATTAATTTATTTTTTTTAATCACCTAGCAACTTAATAAATGGGTAAGGGAACCCATTCTTATTGAAGACATGAATAAAATCCCTCGTAATGTGAAAGGGATCATCAGAGTAGCTTTATTTGGCACCCTCAAGTGTGAAAAGGGGCAAATGCATGAAGACAAGGTCATGTTTGACCAAGTCAACAGCGTTGCCATAGGAGGAGTGGATCACTTTAGAAGACAGCACAGTGTGAATGAGGAAGAGGATATTTGGTGGAGGAAACCCTAATGAGTGGGACCCATGGAGAGAGAGCTTTCACTTTTTTGAAAGGAGGGCAAGGCAGCCATTGTTATTCATGAATTGGATTTTTGATTTCATTGTCTATGCAGACATTGTGCATTCTTTTGTTGTTTAGCAAAGTTTCCAGGCGAATTCTTGTTTAGGATTTCTTCACCTTCTTGAGAGGCCTCTTGATGGATTTTTCTTCATTCTCCACATATCTTGGATCAAGGCCAAAGCCATCTCCTTCAGTCACAGCATTATTCTTGAAGCAAGATAACTTTGTGTTGCAGGGTGTTGCAGTGGGGACTCCACAACACCATTTCCTTGGCTCATCTTTCAGAGGAGGGAGCTTCTATTCCTCTAGGAGGTTATTGAGGGAGATTCCTAAGCATATTTCAGATCATTTGCATCAAGCCAAGCACTTCCCTTCACCAACAGCGCAATCCCTTCTCTAGACTGCATTATTTCTGAGTGCAATTGCAGTGGGGACTTGCTCCACTATTTTGGAGGGTGAGATCTTCAGGGATTGGATCATCCTTTCACCTGAGAGATCCTTTGTATGAGATTCAGCCATCATTTGCAACATCATTAGCTATCTTCATCCATATCTATTTTCTGAGCTACAGCTGCTGCCCAGCAACTCCGCCATTTCCACAAATTTGCCATTTTGTGCTTATTTCAGCCAATCCTTTCAAGGATTGTGCATTGATTGTTTCCAGGGGTTGAGATCTTTCTCCCCCAATTGTATTTGAGTTGTGTATTTTCACATATGTGTTTTGACACTATTTTGCAGCAGTCCTCCTTTATAGACTGTGTTGTCATAGCCAGGGCTTCTTTTGTATAGCAACATTTCTCTATTTTCATGTATACGTTTCTTTGAGGCTGCATTTCCTAGCTTGAGAGATCATTTCCTCAAGATTTTGTATGCATTTTTGCTGTTATAATCTAATGTAATGGTTATGCGTATCTTTTGACATTGTTGTATTAATGCATTCACTGCTATTTTCAAGCTCATGTTTATGTATTACTGATCTCCACATTGGTAATATCTTGAGATATTCCCAATAGTGTAGTTGTTCCTAATTTGGAATATTACAGTGGTATCAAAGCATGATCTCTAGCTCATCCTGTGAGTCTCAGCCAAAGAAGATCAAGATGATGAAGAAGATGAGTTTAATCTCATCTATTTTCAGATCCAAAGGAGACCTCTCCAAGGAGGTCAAGAAAATTGAAGAAGGGGAAGAGGAAGGACCATGCACTTCCTACTCTCACAAAGAAGACCAGAAGCATGAAGAACACTTGGAATTCGAAATTCTAAGTGAGTACCTAGCTAAATACCGAGCTAAAACTAGAGCCTTCCAAGAGACTCTAAGTTTTCCACAATTTATTTAGCAGAAAGAAGAGAGAAGACCCCACAGTTATGGGATGATGAAGGCAATAGATTTCTATTGTCCACATTTGATGGATCACTCACATGTGCAACAAAATTTTGGGTGAAGAAGCTAGAATCTTTCTTCCTACTACATCCTGTAGTAGATAGAGAGGTTGTAGAAGTTGCAGCGATGCACCTTGAAGGTGAAGCAAGGATTTGGTGGATCAGCCATCTAAGCCATGCAAGGGTTTCAACTCTTGTTGAGTTTTCTCAAATAATGATCAGAATATTTGGAAAAAGGAAAGAGGAGCACTCACCACCAGCTGATGAGGCAAGTACCAACACTGTTGAGACCATGGAGGAGCAGCCTTCATCTTCAAAAGTTTGGGAGGCCAACAGTTATGAGGAGGAAACTCTTGCAGCCCTACAAGGAGCTTCCACATTTCACCAAGGTATGATTAAAAATCCATCTCTTGTCATTTCATTAAACACTTTGGATGGGTCTATATTATTTCCTATAGTTGACCTAGAGCAGTAGAATAGCACTACACTGTATAAAGGGAGTGATGGAGAAAAGAGCAGCCAATCCTCATATGAGCACTCAAAGGACAGCTTCCCTCGGGAAGCCATGAGAGGAGCAGAAAGGAGTAGAAATATGGAGATAAGAAACTCTTTCTCCTCTCTAGATGACACTCTCTCAATGAGCATGCCATAGCTCAAAGAGAGACTTCTACTGGCAGCAGATCCAAGACCCCTTTGTTTTTGGAGGACCATGCATGATGAGGAGATCTCAAGGAGAGATTTCAATGGAGGTGCACTCCCACACATCATGGAGTGCAATATTTTTCAATAGTTTGAGGAGGTTCTTCCCTTCTCACAGGAGCAGATAGAAGATGGAGGACATCTTCGGATGGATAACATCTCTCATGACTGTGTTGGAAATTATGGAGCCATGCACATCATGATGGGAGGTTTTTGCCTACCACCTATTTGGGTCTTTATAGGGTCAAATTGATGCTCGAGAAGATTGCATTTCAAGATCCCATGAAATGCAGGAATCTGATTTGGGATAATGGTAGCCCTCATGAGAGGATTACCAAGATGAAGGACAGAAGAAGGCATCCACAATTGGTTGAGTGGATGTGGATGGTGAGCAAGGAGTGGGGGAGCTACTTGCATATTTATGATATCGAGTAGCAGGAGGCTTGGTTGCGCTGGTTACTCCTGAAGGAGTTTGGCCACCACTTGGCATACACTCTTTCCAAGGGTATGAGGATGGAGAAGATGTGGCAGGATGTTGGCATCATGGAGCAGCAAAGATTATGGGTTCATAGTGATGATGCAACATTCATATCATACACTATGTCTTCATCACATATCTTGTATGATGAAAGCATGAGGAAGCAGCAAAAAAATTTGCTGCTGGGGTTATTCTTGGGAGAGAAAGAGCAAATTTTCTCTCATTTCTTGTATGATGTTGCAGGAGTAGGAGATGGCACAATCATGGTGCAAAGGGGATACTCCTTGACCGTTGATGATCAGGAACTATTTCCACCTAGGGAGAGATTCCATATTTGCATCAACATTGTTGGAGGGTTGCCCATCTATGTTGAGGAAGCTGAGGGCAACAACGATGTGCCATCTAGAGACTATCTAGTGCCTCATGCAGAGGAAGGAGGAGCTCTTGCTCCAAGTAGAGGGATTCTTGCATCCTTTCAAGGAAGTCCCCAGGATCTCATGTATGGAGATCAAGGCACAACTCATGTTTTACTAGTGCCATTGTTGAGGAGGTGTGGAACCTTGGAGAAAAAAGGAGGAGATAGGGAAAAGACCCAGCATCATGAGATGAGGAGTACACATCCCTATTCATTTCTAGAGGTTGATGCACCTAACAAGGTGATTGGATTGCGTAGTGGAAGCATGGACGGATTTGTTCATTCACATATGCAGTCAACTCTTGATGATGATGTCTCATTGCATGGAGACATTTTGTCGGGGAGACCCCTAGACCTACAGAGGAGGATGGATGCTTCACATGTTGGGGCACCACTCATTGATTTTAGGAGAGTGGAAACCTTGGGAGATAACTTCACAGCATTGAGAGTCTTGGGTAGACTCAAGGAGGAGAGAGCAATTCTCTCAACATCACTTTCACCCACTCTCATTTCAAATTCTGCACTGTGGTAGAAGCAGCAGGGGAAGGATAGCAGCCTTCCAACTTGCATCTTTGGCATGGGAGATGTTAAATAAAGAGATGAACATATGACATATGTCCTTCATGAGGAATCATCAGAGTTGTCACTATGGAGGATAGATCCATGTTGGAGCTCCGGGTTGTTGGTGGAGTATTCCCAAGATCATCTGGCTTGCATGATATTGACATATCAACATATGAGGAGATGCGTAGATCATGTATAGATGAAGGAGATATATAAATATTTGGAGGAGTTAGCACAACCACCTCTATTCTCTTTGAAGATGAGAGGAGACTCATTTTTGAGCCACTCCATTTGCATGAGCAAAACTTATGGTGAGGGTATTGTCTGTTTGCATGATGATTTGTGTATTCATCCCTTAACCATATATGTATATAGGATGTTGCTCCAAGGAGGAGCATTCTTTTTTCTAGACCTCATGGTCTACTTGAGGCCATGAGCACTATTGGTGACCACTCCCTAGGAGGACTTGGGGAGGAAACGTGCTTTGGAGGACATACTCACCTTGCATCCATACATTTGAGGAGAGTAGGACAACATGCAAGTGGTTGAGAGGCCACACTTTTTGTCATACTCTTTTGCAGTTGAGGGTCAAACTGCATCGGTTGCAATTGAGGGACCATTTTCCTTCTCCCTTGCCACACATGACAGCAAGCATGGTTCTCATTATGGTTCATTATGTTGTTGTTGTCTTTATGTTTGTTGAGAGCATGATTGGGGGAATGGCACATTGGTTGGATGTGTCCCTTGGGGGAGAAATCTCCCACATTATTTGCATTGCATGTTCTAATGGGAGCATGAGATGACATGTGGCCACTACAGAAAAACATTTGTTTCCATTTGAGGTGGGCCATATGATGGTGACTTCCAACTCATCACATATGAGATGGATTGGAACAACATGTTTCATAACGCTGAAGAAGAGATCCTTGGAGGTCTAGTCTTCATTTTGCCACTTGAGGGCAACATTTTTGCAGCCCAATATCAGCATATACTCTACACTTATCCTTAGTGGAGAGGAGGACAATGTGGGGTAGGCTATTTTGTCTACCAAGATCAAATTTTCAGCCCACCTATATTGTAGGAGCCAAAGGTGGAAGATGATTGTCAGGAGTTGCCATGTTGGGAGGTAACTCACTTTGTATGGATGATTGCTTGGGGGATGGAGGATCCACATGGGGAAGATGTTCCTCAACAAATTTTAGACTCCATGCCTTGGATGGATATTTTCCAATTCTAACCTTGCAGTTACTTGAGGACAAGAAACATTTGGGAGGGGAGGACTTTAATATTCCCATTTTAGCACATAGCTAAATGGAATATTAAAATTTTGTTTTTATCACCTAGCAGCTTAATAAATGGGTAAGGGAAACCATTCTTATTGAAGACATGAATAAAATCCCTCATAATGTAGATTTATTTGGCACCCTCAAGTGTGAAAAGGGGCAAATGCATGAAGACAAGGTAAGGTTTGACCAAGTCAACAGCGCTGCCATAGGAGGAGTGGATCACTTTAGAAGACAGCGCAGTGTGAATGAGGAAGAGGATATTTGGTGGAGGAAACCCTAACGAGTGGGACCCATGGAGAGAGAAATTTCACTTGTTTAAAAGGAAGGCAAGGCAGCCATTTTTAATCATGAATTGGATTTTTGATTTCATTATCTATGCAGACATTGTGCATTCTTTTGCTGCTTAGCAAAGTTTCCAGGAGAATTCCTGTTTAGGATTTCTTCACCTTCTTGAGAGGCCTCTTGAGGGATTGTTCTTCATTATCCACATATATTTTCTCAAGGCCAAAGCCACCTCCTTCAATCACAATGTTATTCCTGAAGCAGGATAACTTTGTGTTGCAGGGTGTTGCAGTGGGGACTCCACAACACCATTTCCTTGGCTCATATTTCAGAGGAGGGAGTTTCTATTCCTCTAGGAGGTTAGTGAGGGAGATTCCTGAGCATATTACAAATCATTAGCATCAGTCCAAGCACTTCCCTTCACCAAAAGCGCAGTCCCTTCTCTAGACTGCGTTATTTCTTAGTGCAATTGCAGTGGGGACTTACTCCACTATTTTGGAGGGTGAGATCTTCAAGGATTAGATCAGCCTTTCACCTAAGATATCCTTTGGATGAGATTCAGCCATCATTTTTAGCATTATCAGCTATCTTCATCCATATCTATTTTCTGATTTGCAGCTGTTGCCCAGCAACTCCGGCATTTCTGCATATTTTCCATTTTGTGCTTATTTCAGCCAATCCTTTCAAGGATTGTGCATTGATTGTTTCCAGGGGTTGAGATATTGCTTCCCCTATTATATTTGAGCTGTATATTTTCAAATATGTGTTTTGACACTATTTTGCAGCAGTCCTCCTTTATAGATTGCGCTATCATAGCCAGGGCTTCTTTTGTATAGTAGCATTTCTCTATTTTCATGTATATGTTTTTTTGAGGCTGCATTGCCTAGCTTGAGAGATCATTTCCTCAATATCTTGTATACATTGCTGCTGCTATAATATAGTGTAATGGTTATGCGGATCTTCTGGCATTCTTGTATTAATGCATTCACTGCTATTTTCCAGCTCATGTTTATGTATTACTGATCTCCACATTGGTAATATCTTGAGATATTCCCAATAGTGTAGTTGTTCCTAATTTGAAATATTACATTAAGGGTTGGTGTAGTTGAGGGTGGATGTAATCCTTAGGTAATTTTGATAGCTTAGATATCTCTGGGTCACAATTTCTTAAACCATAAGCTAGTCTTGCAAGTCATAAACATGTTAGCAAATAATACAAAAAAATAAACTACAATATAAAAAATATAATGGAACAAAATGTTTACCTTAATAAACCTAAAGCGTAAAAATCCAATAAAAAATGAAAATTTGTACTCTTGATCTTTTACATAATGAAGATTACAATATTTCCCAAACTTTCTATATTTTTTTTTTATTATTATCTCTACATATTTCTTCTGTTTCTCTTTTTCATTTATCCCTTTTTTTTTTTATTAATATATCATCCACATTATTTTCTCATACTATGAAACAATAATGATCACTCATACTAGTTTTTCAATACCTAAAATTATGGTGAAGTTTGAGACTTCAAATTTTATTTGAATATTATTAATGATTATAAGGCTTTGTATTGTTTCTTACTCTTTACTAAATATATATAGGTGAAGGTGAATTGTGATGAGTTAACCTTATTTTTATTTAAACCCTTTAAAAATTAAAAGAATAGAACATTACCTTATCAAGATATATAATTTTCACATATTGACCTTATTGGATGGTTGAGATATCATTAAAAAAAATAAAGGTATATTACTAAAAAATAAACATATAAAATATAGAAAAAACATATATAAAATATTTCCTTAAAGATTGTAAGGAAAAATAATTTACTTCTTTAATACTAAGTTATACCATTTTTAATTATATTCTATTAATACAATTTTAATATATCACCTAAATCAACTTTCACTTTATAAATTTTTACTCCAAAACATAGAATTAAAATAAACCACATTATATGTTGCATAATCTAATTACAAACTGGAAGTATTCCAAATAACTTGTAACCAACTTCAGTGGAGAGCGGAGAATGGGTTTGTTCTCATATCCCATGCATTCCTCAATTCAAATCACTTTGACTTTAATTTTGTGGGGCATCTTAGCTCCCTCATTTTAGTGTGATGGCAAATGTTGCTTAGAACCTTTATAGTCACTTACAGCGAGCCTAAGTTTGTTGCGATATATCAAAATTTTCAAATTAGTTTTTCAAATTTTTAATACTAGCAATTGCACCATATGTTGCAAAAGAAACATCACAAGGCAATAGCATAGGAAAGAGTAGCCTAGAAGAAACAAGATGTTGCAAAGAACAAGTCATCATGAAGGAATGAAAGGAAAATTTTGCTACCATGAAAACAAGTCGTGGAGGTTTCAAAGATATTGATGATAAGATTTATCAACCTAAGATATTGATGATAAGAGTTATCAACCAAAAAACTTTGTTATAGATTTTGAAATAGGCAATTAGGGGTGCAAACATATATGTAAACCAACATAATATGTTCAAATATATACAAAATTTGTTATAGATATTGAAATAGGAAATTGGGGGTGAAAATCCTTTGGTGATTAATAATCCAGCAAGTAACTCAAATAAGATATTTTAAATACATTCAAGTACAATCTATCTAGCATAGATGTGAATAAAGAGAATTTTTATTAACAAAAATAGAGTTTACTTCAAGTTCATCTACATATCGGAGCGGCAATTCCATGCTTATCAGAAATTGTATATGAAGAACAATAGTCTTGGTATACAAGAAAGTGAATATCATTGTAATATGGAGACATTTTTGGAAGGAGATATTTTTCTTTATGTTATGGTTTATTTTCTTAACTCCAAACTTGGTTTATTCTTTCTCTATATACATAAGAAAAAAAATACAAATTAAATTCACAAATTTAAGTTATAGTTTTATACTTCATAATTACAAATCTAATTTCTTATTAAAATATTTTACACATCCTAGGTTATTCTAAATTGATCAAGAATATAGAATTATTAGGGTGGTGTTCCATGTGCACAAAAATTCCCATGAGGTCCATCACAATGTATGGGGTTCATTACAGCCTTGGATATATTTTGTGAGTTGTTGTGATTTTTTGCTTGTGGCTACAACTTAGTTTTGGTTTTCACCTAATTATCATGATTCAAAACTTTGTTATCATCTTAGATCCTTATAGAATTATATATATTATGTGAGTTAATGTGATGTTTTGTTTGTCACAATGATTCAAAAATAAGTTATTATACCACAATATTGACTTTCTTGTTGTTTGTTTTGTTTATCTTATTAAAATATTTTACACATCCTAGGTTATTCTAAATTGATCAAGAGTATAAAATTATTAGGGTGGTGTTATATGTGCACTAAAATTCCCATGAGGTCCATCACAATATATGGGGTTCATTGCAACCTTGGATATATTCTGTGAGTTATTGTGATTTTTTGCTTATGGCTACAACTTAGTCTTGGTTTTCACCTAGTTATTATGATTCAAAAATTTGTTATCATCTTAGATCCTTATAGCATTATATATATTATGTGAACTAATGTGATGTTTTGTTTGTCACAATGATTTAAAAATCAATTATTATACCACAATATTAACTTTCTTGTTGTATGTTTTGTTTATGAACCCCTTAAAAAAAACCAGAGGAACATTTGATTTTACAGTGTGATCTCCCCAGCATGGGTGGGGGTTTCAAAAATTGGAGAGTAAATTGAGTGGTTATTGTTAGAAATTGTTGTATAAGATGAGAAATTTGGATGGTTTGTAGACAATATGGATTTCATAACATATATATTTTTTGAATTTTTTAGTGTCTCTAGCTACCATGCATCTAATAGGATCTATTTCAACTAAGAACATAACTTGTGACATCCCTAACCATTTTATTTTATTATGGATCAAGTTATAAACTAATAACTTGTGAAATCCCTAGCCATTTTCTTTGATTGTGGATCAAGTTATAAACTAAATTATACTCTCTCTTCAAAAGACTCTACATTATAAATTGGATGGAGGGAAAGGTTATGATAAAAATTGTACAAAAAACCCCTTAACGTTGTCTCAAATTACTCTATTGTTAATCACATAGTGTCAATTTTGTAAAAATATAATCTACAATAAGGACTGAGTGGGGTTTTTCTTTTGTAAGTTTTGCTTGGAATTGAAAAAAAATAAAAATTATAATTTAGTTACAAACTATTACAATTACGTAATTAAAGGTAAATTTAGTGTTATTTAAGAAATGAGAATTATGAACATTCATCATTATTTCTCAAGATAAATCATGTCGTGTGAAATAATTTGGAAATTTAAAAAGATCACATATTTTAAAAAATTTCATTATTAATTTAATTTTTACGCTGTAAAGCGTCCTTATATGAAAACAAATTTCCTAAATGACAGGTGTACAATTGTGTACCATTGATGATAGTGTTAGACGATTGAAACATTCTGCACCTTCATATTAAAAACTGTTATTATTAATCAGTTACATAATAAAACAGTTGCTCCCGGATGCAGATGGCGTTCTATGGGGTCTTCGACGGCTTCTTCCGCAAGGCTTTCCAAACCTGAAATACATATCCACAGTTCTGGTAGCTAAGATAATAAAACAGTTTGTATCGGAAGCAGATGGCATGGGTCTTCGACGGATTCTTCCGCAA
This sequence comes from Pinus albicaulis, assembly GCA_034641835.2. Lineage (NCBI taxonomy): Eukaryota > Viridiplantae > Streptophyta > Pinopsida > Pinales > Pinaceae > Pinus > Pinus albicaulis. The sequence goes on along the minus strand of CM076571.1, from coordinate 723,325,135 downwards.
GGCTTCCACACTTGGAATACATTCCACCTCTTTGCCGAATCTGTTGGAAGTCCAGCTCAAGGAGGTGTTTCGGGTTGAAATAATCTCACTGGATTTTTTGGTGGCAAAAGGTTTAAAGAAGGTGAAGGTTCTGATACAGGAAGGTTTTGCAATATATTCAGGCGAATTAAACCCCTATTTGGAAGGATGATAGGGTTAGGGTTTGAAAATAGTTGTTCTTTTCTGTTTTAACCTCGTGAATGGAGTCCAAATAACAAACACTGCATGAAATGGGTTGTTACAAGGATTAATTTTGGTCACTTTATCGGCCTCTTTGAAGAGTTTGCATCAATCTTGGATTTTCTTCTTCTCAATCTACTTGGTTGCTTTGGGGCAAGGAGGCCACAAACCCTGTTTACAAGCATTTGGTGCAGATCAGTTTGAAGACGACGATCCGGTAGAGAAAAAGTATAAGAGTTCATTCTTCAACTATTGGTATTGGGGTATTTGCTTTGGTACTCTTCTAGGAGTCACTGTACTTTTGTATATTCAGGACAACGTTGGATGGGGTCTGGGATTTGGCATTCCTGCCGTGAATATGTTGATAGCACTGTTTCCCTTCTTGTGTGGGACAAGATTTTACCGACATAAAATGCCCGATGGTAGTCCTCTCACTCGAATTGTCCATGTCTTTGTTGCAACGTTTCATAAGTGGAATGTTTCTTCTCCTCGTCAAGAAGGAAAGAAAGTGGCTGCCGCTACAGAAAGTGAAGGTTTGAAGCTTGGGTCAAGAAGACAGTGTTTACCTACTGATCAGTTTAAACTATCTCTACTTGCTGACCACGGCTAAGGTGCATTGAGTCCCCAAGTCCTATTTCTGTTTCATTTCAGTTTTGTTACTGTTTCTTCATGATGGGTTACTCTGTTCTTTTCATTTTTAGATGAACTGAGAGATTTGTGATGGAAATCCTCATTTTTTAGTTTCAGGTTTCTTGACAAAGCCACAGTGGAAGATGAATTAGACTACGAATGCAAAACAACAACCCGTAATTGGCGACTGTGCTCAGTCCAAGATGTTGAAGAGGTGAAAGTTGTTCTTGGGCTGTCACCAATCTGGATGTCATGTTTGACATTTGGGATCGTCTTTGCACAATTTGAAAAAAAATTCACAAAACAGGGTACCATAATGGATAGAAAGATTGGAAAACATTTTGATATCCCTCCTGCAAGCTTACAGTTTTTTACTGACCTGTCTATTATTCTGATGTTGCCTATATATGACCACATCTTTGTTCCAATTGCAAGAAACTAGACAGGGAATGAACGAGGTATAACTCTTCTGCAGAGGATAGGCACTGGCCTATTTATCTCCTTCCTGTCAATGATTGTTTCTGCGTTAATAGAGATTAGAATAATCAAGGCAGCAAAGGATAATGGACTCATAGATATGCCTAAGGCAACAATTCCATTGCACGTTTCCCTGCTGCTTCCACAATATATATTAATGGGCATAGCTAACGTATTTACATTGGTAGGAATGCAGGAGTACTTTTATGATCAGATGCCAGACTCAATGAAATCCCTGGGTATAACTGTGTATTTGAGTGTTTTAGGAATTGGTGATTTCCTGAGTAGCATACTTATTTCAGTTATTGAAAAGCTTAGTTGCAGAAATAAGGGGGGTTGTTGGATTGCAAAAAACCTGAACAAAGCACATTTAGATTACTTTTATTGGTTTCTAGCATCTCTGAGTGCAATCAACCTTTGTATGTACATGTTCTTAGCCAACCGCTATAAGTATAAATATGCCCAAAACAATATTTTGTATCAGGAGGAATCCTGCAGGGAAAGAACACTTCCCGCTTCATGAGCATATGTCGAGATATTGGAAGAGAATGGTTAAGGTTTTTTTTGCCTGTTTTTAATGATAAAATAAAAAAAAGTTTCATATGATGAATGGCACTTGAAGAGAGTTCATAGTATCAATGTTGTAAAAGTCGAACTTGGGTAAGGGTCTGAAAATTGAAAAATTCATAAAAGTGGGGCGAAAATTGAAAAAATTGGTAAAATTAAAAAAGATAGGTTGAAAAAATCAACTAATTGAAATACTCCTCTAGTTGGAAAAGTCATGAATTGGGTATTTTATAGGGATTTTGGGGGAATCTAAGTTTTCTCTTCGTTTCAAGTACTGTATTATGGGGAACTGTCAGGCCTCAAATTCTGCAAGTATTTTTGTTGAACACCCAGGGGGTAACATTGACAAGATTTATTGGGCAGTTAGTGCCAATAAGGTCATGGTTTCCAATCCTGGAAACTATGTTGCTCTAATTATAACAGGTTCAGTTAAGGGGGAATCCGATGATGGTGCTCACAAGCATTTGAAGCTTATTCTACGGTGATCCCCTGCAGTTGTCCATTCTTCAACACAAATAGAACAATCCAGAGCCTCAGTATCACTTGTAAGAAGTAGGTGACTTCCATCACTTGTGCTCTTATCTGCACTCATATGAGAACTTGTTCCCTTGTTATTGCTTTTTTTTACTTTACATTGTTGCCTCGACTCTGTAATCAGCTGTTGTGCTCCAATCATAGGATCCTCTTCTTGTTTGAGTCAAAGAATATTTGTCAAAATGGAACGAATTTGAGCTGTTACTTTCTCAACTTCCCTTTGGACTAATATTTGAAACTCCTCTTGTTTCTGGGCAAAGCTTCTCTGCAGAGCTTGAACAGTGCTCTGCAAAGAAAAAATAGTGTTCTCTCTCTTTTTCAATTCCCAGTTCTTCTCAAGTTCCATATGTTTCAAAATCCTGTCCCTTTCTACAAATGCCTTTGATAAGTTGGTATTTTTATTCTCTGCTTTTATCTTTTCTCCATGTGTTTTTTCCCAGGCATCTTCCACTTCCCGGAGCTTCTTTTCCAATTTTATCTTTTCTTCATGTGATTTTTCCGAGACATCTTCCACTTCCTGGAGCTTCTTTTCCAGTTAGTGACCTCTCTCTTCATGCCTTGTTCAATGGCATCAAGAAATCCATAGCTGCAATCAGAAATAGTAGACCATACCGAGAGATGCTCCATAACCAGCGAAGCCACATACCTTGTAGTGTCGTCCTTGATCATATCCACAGGGAAGTCATGCTTCAAATTTGTCTCAACTCCACACAATTGTTTCAATCTCATCGCATGCTCTGCGTTCCAAGCCTCCTTTCCAATTCGCTTGACTATGGACTCCCTGTTTCCAAACCAATAACCCACTGTGTGGCCTTTGTTGGGCAGTCCCGTTGCCCTGAAAATGTCTTCTTGCATCACTAATATCCTGTAACCCAACACTGTAGAACCAAGAGGTTTGATTAAAATAATTAGGTCAAGAGGTTTTTTTTACCTTATCATAATTAGATTAAAATAATTTTTTGGAAGAGTTTGATTTGTAAACCATTTCTATTTTTTTTAGTAGTATTATGTTATAACTTTCTCCCATAGTTATATAATATTTGATCATATATATATATATATATATATATATATATATATATATATATATTTCAATTTTTAAATTTAATATTAATGGTAATAGGGGTAATTTGAAACTCTTCATTAGGATTGGTTGAAATTTTAAGATTTTTTATTTTATACTACTATTTCCTATAGTATTGCTTTACAGCGTTTCCTTTGCAACATATGGTGCAATTGCTAGTTTATTTAGTAATAAATACTACTCATGAATAATAAAACAATTGTAACATAAATAATATATAACAAAAAAACCATGTATTTTTGGAATAATAAAATAGTTGTAACAAAAATAATATAGAACAAGAAAAACTATGTATATTTGGATGTATGAAATTTAGATACATTTTATTAAGCGAAATTTTAAAATAATAATCGTTATAAAAATTTAAAAATAATTTATTAAATAATTAGTTTAGATATATATTATTGACGAGAGGGATCAATGAGGTTTGCATATCAAGACATTTGATCCCTCTTGGCTCTTGGTAGATCTAGAGTTAGGCCATCTTAATTTCCCCCTTTAGATAAACCACATTCCACATGAATACCATGAGTCAATACCATGGGTTGTTTTTATAGTTTAGTAAATAATTTTATTAAATAATTAGTTTAAATCTATATTATTGATGAGAGGGATCAATGAGGTTTTCATATCAAGACATTTGATCCCTCTTGGCTCTTGGTAGATCCAAAGTTAGGCCATATTAATTTCCCCCTTTACATAAACCACATTCCACATGCATACCATGAGTCAATACCATGGGTTGTTTTTATAGTTTAGTATTATTTTTATTTTTTATTTGACCTGGTTAAAATGTTCATTACAATATGTCAATATTTTTATTTATTTTTATTTTATTTTTATTTTTGTGTAATTTGAAAAAGTCACCAAAACCTAAATTCAATCACTTATTAAAAAAAAACCAACATTATAAAAAACATATATAAAACTTTAACTTGTGAATCTAATGGCCTAAAACATTTCAATCATCTAACATTTGATCCAATGGCTCAGACATTGACACAGTGACACCTAGGGGAGTTGTTTTCAAATACGAACGTCTTAAGACGTAATTATTTATACAATATTAAATAATTATTGCGGTAAGAGGTGTTCTTTTGGTGATTTTTAGTCAATATAGTAGGTGTTCTATTATTCATGGTTATATCTTTTTTTAACATTTTGACTCGTCAAATTATATAAAATATAAATAAAAAATAAAATTTAATTCTAAATTTAATTAAATTAATAATTAAAATAAAAATTCTCTAATGGGAGTGGTGAACAATTGTCACCCACTATTGGTTATCGCATGACTCACGTCATATCGCAATGGTGGGGGAGGCTAGGTATACTGCCTTCCAATAATGCAACAGTTAATATTTTCGCTTCTATTCATGTAAACTATCGTTCCTCGCCTGCGCAAGAAGGATTACAGGGATCCCTGGTGTTTTTATTTAGGTGGCTATTTAGTGTGGATTAAGTAGCACTAAGATTGTTGTTAGACTTTCAACAAGATTGGAATTGGTCTATTGCTCTGTTTATCTAGGTCGTGCGGGTATTGTGGCGAGCCTCCATCCGCTCCTCCTCCTCCTACGGATCTTTTAAGGTAACAACTGCAACCTTGGTACTTTGGGTGAATCATTCCTTTTCATGGTTTGATCAGCTATTTGGTTGGTTGGAGAACTGGTTGGTATTGGGTATTTGTGCTTTTGGCCTAGGTAGTTTTGTATATTTCCATTCTGGGTGGTGTTGCGGCGACCCTATGTGTGTTGTGGGTGGCGTTGTGGTCAATGGTACTTGGCGTCATGTAGGTGGTAAATGTGCTTGGCTTGGGTTTTTAGCACTGGCCATAATTGAGCTCTTTGTTATTGACTATGCCTAGTTCTCCTCTCTTAGTGTTGTCGGTCGCAGATTTATTATTGAAGTAGTTCATTAACTCTAGCGTCGTTTGGACTTCTGGGAGATAGAGTGTGGTGCTTTTCCTATGGGAATTTGTCTATTTTTCCACTGGGTCCTCTTGGTGAGAGGTTTCCAACCAGTTTTGGTCAAGGTATGTAGTCATTCAGGGTGAATTAGGGCGGTGTAGTCTAGATTGGTTGCATAATTTCACCTCTCATGGCAAGGACACATAGTGTTGTACTTGCAGTGGAGGTCGGTATGGGCTCGGTTCGAGTGTTTGGTTCTAAGTGGGGCTCCCAGGATGAAGCCACTCCCTCGTTCCTCATGCGATATTGTGAGGTTGAATCCATATTTGGCCTACCTCACTGAGGGATCGTTTGCATTGGTCAGTGCCTAGGGTGGCAGAGAGAGAGTTGGTGATGTTTGCAGGATACGTTTTGTAGCTTCTAAGCGAGGAAAATATAATGGGGGCAGTGTATATGGCAGAAATAAAAGGCAGTTAGCAGGTCTCGTGGCTGAAAACGGTTATAGGGCTCTGTTTCAAGGTGGTCGTGGGGGTGACAAGAGAGGTGGAATATCAAGTTGTGGACGAGACTCGACTGCACAAGAGCGGGGTGGCAAGACGAGAAACATGGTTTCTGATGGATGTGCAACTACTGGTTGTATTAGGAGATCACCAACACAACAGGAGATGCTTCAGTCCATCTTGGACACTTTGTAACCTCATGACAGGGTACGGAGAGAAGAACATGAGGCAATTATGGCCAAGATGGAGCAAATACATTACTTTCAGTGCCACGTTCATGAATTAATTGTGGTTGTTTAACGTGGTCAAAATATTCTGACAGAGAAAATCGAGAAGCATGAATCCTGGCTTGCTCACTTTGAACAACATGTCCACTATCTCTACCACCCACCTCCTCCTCTAGGGATGGGGCTAGATAATCTTTCCTCTATCACTTCAAATGATTAATCATGGTAACTGGTGTCTTGTTAGTTATTTTTCTTTTTTGGCGTGTAATGCCTATAAGGATGCGGGTCTCTCATTTGGGTATTTTGATTTTTTTTTTTTGTAGCATAGTAATAGCTTTGGTCAACAAACCCAGTCAAGGTGAGGCCACATGCATTTTGACATCCTTGTACACACTTTTTGATTAATGAAAAATATTGGACTTACAAAAAAAAAAAAAAAATAGTCAATTTCAATTGTGTTTGGACTCTATATTTTGGTAGTGGCTTCTATTGTGATACTCTTCTTGTAGTCTGCCAGAATGACCATCTTAAAGAATTTTTAGATGACCACGAAAACATAGTCATTGCCATACTTGTAGAAGGAAGGCCCAACATGTAATCCATGGAGATGGATTCCCAAGGTCGACCAAGAGTAGGCAGGAGACTATACATGCCTTGCTTCTTGATTTTAGGTTTGACAATGGCACAGGAAGTGAAGGATCTGATGTACTTCCCAACATCTTGTCAAAGGTTCAGCTAATAACAATACTTTTGTAGCATTTCCATTGTCTTCTATACCCAAAATGTCAAGTGACCCGACTATATTGCTCGTCCCAAATCATCTTTGCATCCTCTCTTGAAGGAACACAGAGGTGTCCCAGGTATCATAACAGTGTGTCATGGAGGTGAAAGTCTAGAACTTTCTTACCTTCCAGTAGTATGTGGTGTCGAATTCAAGATCACTCTTGTAAATATGTAGCCATTCTAAATTCTCGTGTCCATAAGAGTCGACCACAATGGTCAACGTTATGATCAACAGTTGGCTGAGGCAGTATGTAACATTATTGGTGATTCCATTCTTGTACTTGATGTTCAAATGGAACTTGTTAAACACACATGAAATGGCTAGAAAATTGATGAGAAAGATAATCGTGTGTGTTCATATTATTCACATGATGTACATTTATAATACATTATTGTGACCCTTGGATTCATCTTCCAAGGTCTCTTGGACTTCTTATGTCCATTTGGCTTCTACACCTACCCATAGAGGATTAGGTGTCCAACATTCACCCCCTTAATCCGAAGGGATATGTGTGAGTCCAAGAAGAGAACTGTAATACAAATCGGAAAAGTATGCATGGCAACACTAGGCTGAATGAGCTCTCTGAAATGTTGGCATAAAGAGGTGGTTTAAGGATTACCATCGACACTAGAATGCTTAGTGAAATTCCCAAAACTCTTCCAAATCTGGCAAGAAGCTGAGGTCTCCTGCTAGAGGAAGTGCTTCTCATATTTTGAAGAGGGATACCTTCAACCTAGAAGAAGGGAGGTATACAGCCTATGATGGTTTAAGGATGACCACCAACTCTGGAATGCTTGATGCACTTCCTGTAACTCTACCAAAACTGGTAAGAAGTTGAAGTCTTCCGCTAGAGGAAGTGTCTCAAATTCTTTGAAGAGAAAGAATATCAAGCTCACATAGATGGTTTAAGGTTGACCACCAACCAAAGGCATTCTCATGGGTATCTGTGTCTCTGGCTACAACTTTGAATCTTGAATGAAAGGTTGTGGCTCAAGCTTGCTTTAATTGTTGTGTCTCTAGCTACAACTCTGAATCTGGAATGACAAGTTGTGGCTCAGGGTCACTTGAACTATTGTGTCTTTGGCTCCAACTCTGAATCTAGAATGACAGGTTGTGGCTCAAGATCGCTTGATGTGGCTTTGAAGGTTTCATATGACCACCATTTTCCCCCCTGTCAGATACAAGGTGCGATGATGGTAAAAACTCAACTGCAAGATTGTTCAATACTCTATAAAAACTTCTCATATGACTAAAACATCTTCTTGGTTGTTGATTCCCATTGCCAAGAAGCGATCCATCTAAGATGAATCTTTGTTCTTTCTCGAGGCTTGTTTCTGAAGCATCTGTGTGAAGAATGGGTGTGCCAACCATAGTGCTTGCAAGGGTGAAGATCAAAACAGTGATCTTTCATATGGCCAACTCGATCACAGTGTTGTCATTTTAAAATATGTTGTTGACGATGTGGAAGAGGAGTAGAATCTAGAACAATTGAAGATGAGCTATCATGAAGAAATCTGGCACTCTGAAATTTGATGGGCTTGGAGTAGTCTGGATATGAAAGGACAACTCCTTGTCATATCCAAGACGAGTTTTTTGCTTATTATGGAAAAGCTCTACCCAAGGTCTGATGATGGGCTTGGGAGGTGAAGTGTGAGCTTTTGCGTCTACATACAAATCTTCTCTTATACTGGGCTCAGTGATCTGACCAAAATCTTGTTGTTGATGGGAGTTTGTCTTAGTGTTATGAACAAAGACAAGTTCAGAATGAAAATTATTTTGTTGTAACTCCTCTTGTTGTAGCTGACATTCAAGCTGCAAAAAATCATTCTCATCTTGTGAATTTTGTAAACAAGCTATAATATCAGAGACATTGTCCTTACTGATTTGGATTGTGTTGGTAGTAGTGGACATGACCAAAGGCATTCTCATGGGCATCTGTGTCTCTGGCTACAACTTTGAATCTTGAATGAAAGGTTGTGGCTCAAGCTTGCTTTAACTGTTGTGTCTCTAGCTACAACTCTGAATCTGGAATGACAAGTTGTGGCTCAGGGTCACTTGAACTATTGTGTCTCTGGCTCCAACTCTGAATCTAGAATGACAGGTTGTGGCTCAAGATCGCTTGATGTGGCTTTGAAGGTTGCATATGACCACCATTTTCCCCCCTGTCAGATACAAGGTGCGATGATGGTGAAAACTCAACTGCAAGATTGTTCAATACTCTAGAAAAAGTTCTCATATGACTTAAACATCTTCTTGGTTGTTGATTCCCATTGCCAAGAAGCGATCCATCTAAGATGAATCTTTGTTCTTGCTCGAGGCTTGTTTCTGAAGCATCTGTGTGAAGAATGGGTGTGCCAACCATAGTGCTTGCAAGGGTGAAGATCAAAACAGTGATCTTTCATATGGCCAACTCGATCACAGTGTTGGCATTTTAAAATATGTTGTTGACGATGTGGAAGAGGAGTAGAATCTAGAACAATTGAAGATGAGCTATCATGAAGAATTACGGCACTCTGAAATTTGATGGGCTTGGAGTAGTCTGGATATGAAAGGACAACTCCTTGTCATATCCAAGACGAGTTTTGTGCTTATTATGGAAAAGCTCTACCCAAGGTCTGATGATGGGCTTGGGAGGTGAAGTGTGAGCTTTTGCGTCTACATACAAATCTTCTCTTATACTGGGCTCAGTGATATGACCAAAATCTTGTTGTTGATGGGATTTTGTCTTAGTGTTATGAACAAAGACAAGTTTAGAATGAAAATTATTTTGTTGTAACTCCTCTTGTTGTAGCTGACATTCAAGCTGCAAAAAATCATTCTCATCTTGTGAATTTTGTAAACAAGCTATAATATCAGAGACATTGTCCTTACTGATTTGGATTGTGTTGGTAGTAGTGGACATGATTAGAGTTCTTAATAACTCTAATAATCCATAATTTTTTGTCATTGTTCAAACAACTCTAGTCAAGAAATAATCACAAATATACCTGCAATATTCTTCAAAAATAAATGTGCCCAATTATAAGAGAGAAATATACTCAATCAATAAACTTTTGCAACCAATAAAAATTATCCTTGAAAATGTGACTCTCCTTGTGTCAGGCCATAAAATGAGTTCCTCTACTCTTTATCAACACGTTCAATAAAGTGTCCATATGGAAAGCATTTCCAAACTTATACCTTTCCAACTGAAGTTATGGGTTGAAAGTGGACCAGACACCACAAAAAATATGGATCTGCTAAATTAGGTTCCTGTGTGATTTCATGTCTCCTGCAAAACACTCACTTCTCGTGATTTTTTTTTTTTAATAAAAAATTTGAAGAGGTTTTTCTGGAGGAGGTGGGACTTAGGGGAGGTTCGATATGGGGAGGTGGGACCTAGGTTAGGTGGGTTTGGGGGAGGTGAGAGGGAGAAGGGGAGTTAGGATGTAGAGGGAGAGGGTTGTGTTGTACAAGCAGAGGGAGCTGAAGGGAGAATGGTGGGGAGAAGGTTGCAGGAGTGGTGAGGGGCAGGGGTAGTGGGGACTTGAGGGAGGGGGAGGGCTACGGGGATGGTAGCAGGGGTGAGGGTGAGGGTAGAGGAGACGTGAGGGAAGGGGAGGGTTGCGAGGAGGGTAGCAGAGGTGAGGGGGAGGGTACTAGGGAGGAGGCAGTGGATGGCTACAGTGAGCAGGAGGAAAAGAGTGGGAAAGGGGCTATGGGGAGGGCAACGGGGGAAGGAAGAAGGAGACAGGAAGGGGATCAGGGAGGGGTGCGAGCGGGGGTAGGAGATCCGAGAAGGCAGGCTATAGGAGAAGGGGAGTGCACAGGTGTGGGAGAGCTGTGAGCAGTGGGAGAGAAAGAGATGCGGTTGTGGCTGTAGCTGTGGCTGCAGTTGTGGCTGTGGCTGCCATTGAGCAGCGATTAAAAAAAAAAATGAATGAAACATGGAGCAATGAGAAAAAAAAATTATTTTATTTTTTTTCGAATGCAGCAAAACAAACAATGTGCAGAAGGGAGCCGAAGTTGTTTCTGTATGTATGTAGCACCAACAAAATAATTCAACAACACAGCACAAGTCAAGTTTGAAACAATTTATCAATATTGCAAAATAATTTTTGAAAGAAGCAAAATACTGAATGCAGAAAAATAATTTCTGAATGCTGCAAAATAATTTTTAAACGCTGCAAAATAATTTCTGAATGCTGCAAAAATACTTTTTGAATGCTCAAAAAATGATTTCTGAATGCTGCAAAAATTATTTCTAAATGCTGCAAAAATTATTTCTGAATGTTGAAAAAATGCACAATATTTTTGCAGGTTTACACAGGCCACAAAAAATAAGTGGATCACATAAGATTGAGTTGGCTATGAATGTACCAGCTCCGATACCATGTTAAACACACATGAAATGGACAGAAAATGGATGAGAAATATAATCGTGTGTGTTCATATTATTCACATGATGTACATTTATAATACATTATTGTGACCCTTGGATTCATCTTCCAAGGTCTCTTGGACTTATTATGTCCATTTGGCTTCTACACCTACCCATAGAGGATTAGGTTTTCAACAGAACTATTGCAAGTATGTGGACCATTTTTTATGTTGAGCGATATGCAACTTTCCTTATGTCTATATGAAATTTAGGGGTCGATGGTCTGTGTGGATGATCGTTTCCTTCCCCATAATGTAATGCTTCCATTGTCAGCAGACCTGCACAATGGAATACATCACTTTGTCATGGGTGGGATATTATTGGACTGCCTAAAGGTGTCTCACTTTGATATGCCATCGTATGCCCCTGTCCCAGATCTCAATTTGAAATGGTTGTTGCAAGTTTGGTAATGTGAGCACTAGTGCAGATCAGAGGTGATGCTTCAACTCGGAAAATGTCTTATGTTGGGATTCAAACCATAAGAACCTTACTTTCGCTCCGCCCTTGGTGACTTGACTCAAAGGCTGAGTGATATGAGAGAAACCCAACACAAACCTGTGGTAGAAATTGGCAAGATCCAGAAAGCTGCGTAGCTCTGTTAGAGTGGTTGGGGCTGGCCAATATTTAATAACTTGTATCTTGGCTAGGTCCACATGCAAACCCTGCTCATCAATGATGTACCCCAGATTCTAGATATTGAACCTGGGTCATACCAAATGTGTTTTTCTCCACATTGGCACATAATTTGTGTTGTCGAAGAGTTTGGAGGACTTTCTGAATATGGTGTAATTTCTCTTCCTAACTGTGGATGAAGATTAAGATTTCGTTCAAATACACTACCATGAATGAGTTGGTGAAGGGCCACAACATGTTATTCATCATTCTCATGAAGGTTGTGGGGGAATTCGTCGACCCGAAAAGTATGAATATTCATTCGTAAATTCCCTCCTTGGATTTGAAAGAAGTCTTCCACACATTGGAGAGTTAGATTGGCACCTGGTGATAACCATACATCAAATCAATCCTTATGAAATATTTTACCCCCTTGAGGTGCTCCAGAATTTCATCAATCCATGGGATTGGATACCTATTATAGACAGTGAACTTATTCAGCACTTGATAGTCAATATAGAGTCTCCAGGTGTCTTCATTATTTTGTATAAACATGATTGGGATCCTATAGGGTGATGAACTTTTCCTCTTAATTTAATCATTCTCCATAACATAGCATTAATATATCGGTATGTTGGCTAGCAGTGTGCCCAGGGTCAGATCGATGGAGTGTTTGACTTGACAGTGTAGGGGCACCCTTGTGGTTGAGGTGAAGATGCCCCTGTACTCCTCTGTGACCTTATCCATCTGTTGTTTCCATGAGAAGGAGCCCTGTTTGGAGGCTATGGATGTGGCTACAATATTATTATTTCAGTGGGGGCTAATCATAAGGAAGAAAAAAAATCTTACTCTAGGAAATGATCTTACTGCATTGCTTCACAAAGATCAAAGAGATTACAGTTGGCGGTGTTACCTCCGGTATCCTATATAACTTATTGCCTAAAGAAATAATAACATTGTGAGGCCTAGAATCATACACAACATGATGCTTATAAGTATGGTTGTCCTAATAATACATTACAAACTTCAAGAGGAGAAACATCACACAATACCTCATTTGTGAAGGGCTTGATGTTGTAGGGAAGGAGACATTGTCGGTTGACGCGAAGAACTCGTCCTTAGTGAAGCCACCCGATGGTATACGACTGTAGGTGTGGTGTGGTCAATAGGCCCAACCGCTTCACAACCTCTACTGAAATGAGGTTCTTTTGTTTCCTGATGTCGACAATGAACTGCAACAGAGAACCCTTCCCCATATTTGTGAGTGGAAGAGTAATCCCCCCTCTTCTGGATCTTCGAGCTTAATTGTATAGATATTGGTGTTGGAAATGATGGCACTGGGATCCACATCAATAATATTATTCCCTTTTTCATTTCCCTTTTCAAGTTCTAATTCAGATTCAAAACATGTGTCTGATTCAGAAGCCTTCATCTCGGCCACCAGTGACTTCTTGGCTCGAAACTCACTTGTGTTGTGAGCGGGGCTCTTATGGAACTCACACCATTTCCCTGTGTCCTTTTTCTTCCTGGTGGTTGTATTTGCATGCGGCTTCGGCTAGTTATCCTAGGTCACCCCGCCTAGGCTTTGTCCTTTGTTCTGCGGTTTGGAGATGCCTTTGCCTTGCTTCAGATTCATATATCCAAAGTCTCGCTTCTTCTGTTTAAATTTATGCTCAATCTTGACAGTGTATCGATAGGTGATGTTGAGCGAGGTGATGTCCAGGAACTCCATCTCATCCTCTATGTACTTGTATAGGCAGTCGAAGTACTTGAGTACCAAATGGCACCAATAATCCTTGATATCTAGCTTCGTGCAAAGGGTATGAAAAATATTTGTGAAATCCATCACGTCTTGGTCCCTTCTTAGTCGCAGCGTGGTCCACTTTATGTATTTATCTTCATAGCTCCCGACAGGGTAATATTATTCCCTGATGGCATCTCGAAAAGAATTTCAAGTGGGTTTAGCTGAAGACAATGAGGGTTCCCTCTTTTCCTTTTGTTTGCATTAGGTTTCCCACTATTACTTGACATGGGGGGTGGCTATGAGGAGTGCAAACGTAATATTTTTCCGATTTGAAAAGTAATGAACCGAAAAAAAATATCCTTCCAACAAATTTAACCATATATTTGTGTTGCTTTCATCTATCTGGCCTTCAAATATGGGAATGTAAAAGTTGACTTGTAACTTAAAGGGAGTGGTGCCTCCAAATTGGTTGTTGGATTAAGATGTGTCGAGTGTGGGTAGATGTTGAAGGATATAGGAAAATTTATTCATCATCGTGTTCCTCTGTCACTCGAGGGCTTCCTCAAGAAATATTTTAAAAGGATTTCTTGCTCCCTCATCTTTATTTTATCCCACCATGGGAGGTTGTTGGCGTTCACGAGGCTAGTCTTGCAAAATTTCAACTAGTTTGAGCCCTAACTCCTTATACCCTAACCTCGTTGGGGACATGCAAAGAAAACAGAGAAAGAAGAGACCTATCTAATACCATTGATCTATAATTATGAAGGAACACAATAGAATATAGACATAAACATAAACACAGAGATGCAACAGAAATAAATCTTCATTTCATTAATATCAAAGAAGTGAAGGTTACTTACAATCATAATGGAAACAAATTGGATCGGGCGATGGTAGCTTATCTCTAATAAGTGATGTGGTAGCTACATGCCTCTGAATTGTATTACAATGAGGATTAAGGGAATTTTTATTATTGAACAACAAGGGAAACCCTAAATAACCAAAAACCTAGCATGAGGAGATGGAACGCCAAGGGTTTGTGGTCCCTGTTGGGGTTAGTTGTGCAACCAATTTCCTGGGGTCGTAACTTGTTCATATGATCTTCGTTTGGCTCATATGATACCTTGTTAGAAAGATATATCTTAGTACTACAGGATTTTTGGTATGCCCAGGAATACAGCTACAAGAAGTCCCATGCCTATGGTTGTTGGTCTGCTGTGGACCTCAAAACAACGTCGTTCAGGGGGTTAAAATAGCTCTAGAAGTTCAGGACCCAAAGAAATGATAAAAATAGTAAATTGTTCTATAATAAAATAAAATTATGAAACCAACTGGAGGTATAGGTGGAATAGGTGGGTGGCCACCAATATCCACATGGATCATAGAACAACCATTGAGGACATTGACCAATGCAAAGGAAGAAGAAAAAATCATATCGTACCACCATAAGCCCATCGAGATAGTGAGTGAAATGCAGCTGGAGGCATATGAGAAGAATTTTCGGGAGGAAAATGAGGCAGTATTGGAAACCATGGAATAAATTCAGTATTTCTAGTGTTAATTATAGGAACGTGTGTGTAATGTTCCCAAATTTGCAACAAGCAATTTGGAACATTAGATTTTGCTACTTTCACCTAGGAGAGGAATAAATGGGTAAGGGAGCCCATGAACAATCAAAATATGAATAATTTTCGCCTTAATAAGGAAGGGGATCACTTCAGGGGCTGAACTTTACACTTACAAGTGTGAACAAGGGAAAAATAGATGAAGACATAGTAAAGTTTGACTAAGTCAACATGCATTCTTGAGGAGGAAGAGATCACCTAAGTAAACCAGCTCAATGTGAACAAGGATCAGCCTAAGACACACATATGTAAACTAGATTGAAGATCCCTAGTGTGAAAAGAGGCATTGGAGGTGGATTAATCTTAGTTAACCAAGTCAACAGCACAGCCACAAAAGGAGGGAAGCTAGCTAGGGCAGCACAATTTTGAAAGAGGAAGCTTCATGAAGAATTCACCTCAACATTGTGTGGGGTCCGGGGTGAGGAGGCTCACCAAAGATAAAAGGAAGGCATAGCATCAAAGGAAAATCATTCATGTATTCAGCTATCTTGGTCTTGAGACCAATTGCATGCTTCGGTTGTTTAGCCAGAGTTGTTGCACTGCTTAGTGCAAGGAATTCCTGTGCGGGAATTCCATTCTCTCTTTGGATCATCTTGCTTAAGGGATCAAAGGAGAGTGATTTGAGCTTTATTTTAGTATTTGGCTTGAGGCCATTCATCTCCATTCAGCCATAGTGTATTTTACTTCATAAACTGCATCCTTTCCTGCAGGAGTATTGTTGCTGGGTTAAACATGGCCTTTGTATGCTAGTCTTTGAGGAGGAGGTGCTTATTTCCCTCCGAGAGTGTTAATAAGAGGCCTAGGGCCATTTCTTTGTATTATGTTGTGATCTCATGTCATATTCAGCCATGTATAATACGATAATTCAGTAGCTATGTTATTTTCTGCAGTACTATTTTTTATTCATGTATTTTTCCATAACCCTTTTTGTCGAGAGTCTTGTTTTGTGTATAAGGGGGAGAACCTCCATTTATCTATTGTTTGATAAATATATGTTGCATATCAGACTTTTTTCTTCATTTTCTATAGAAACCCCCATTGGAATAATGCAATCCTTTCTTCAATAGTTGTTGCATAAGCTAGACTATGGGGTTTTGGACTTATTTTAGCTGCATACTCTTGGGAGATCTGTTTATATGAGCTAGAGTTATTTATTTCACCTCAAACTCTGCATACAAGTTGTATATCATGTCTTCTAAGGGGTCCAAATCCCCTTTTTCACTTGCATAGCGTTATTTTCTGAAGGCAGTTGTTTTATGCTCTATATTGCTGCATTTCCCCACTCAGGAAGGAGAATATAGACCTATCTCTTGCTGAGGTTCTTTCATCTACTGGTGTGATGTTATTTTACATCTATTGAGCTGCTATACATTTCCAATCTCATGATTTACTAATGATCCACATTGGTAATAATCCATATTATTCCCAATAGTGTAGTTGTTTCTAATTTGGGAGCATTACAGTGGTATCAGAGTTGCCATCTTGGCTCAGCCTGTGGATCTCAGATCCAATCAGAAGATAAGAAGGAGAGGAGAACAAAATTATGGAGAGGATGAGCTTACTCTCATCCATTTTTAGATCTAAGAAGAAAGAAGAAGGGAAATGCATTGAAACCCCAAGAGGGTTTCAAGGAGGAGAAAGTTGCAGTGAGACCTATAGAAGGTTTCAAGAAGCAGAAGAAGATGAATGCACTTCTTGTTCTTATGGAGGGAGTGGAGATCAAGGAGATCACCTAGAGCATGAAATCCTGAGTGGGTATTTGGCAGAATATAAGTGCCAACCTAGGGCTTTCAAAAAGATCCTATATTTTCCTCAGTTCATTCAACTGAGAGAAGAGAGGAGACCATGCAGTGAAACAATGATGAGAGGAAATAGGTTCCTATTTTCTACATTTTATGGGTCAACTACAGCTAGAGCTTGGGCAAGAAATCTTGAGGCATTCTTCCTACTTTATCTAGTGGAAGAGAGGGAGGCAACAGAAGTTGCAGCGCTGCACCTAGAGGGTGAAGCCAATGCTTGGTGGTGCAGTGACTTAAGCCACACAAGAGTGACTTATTTTTCTGAGTTTACTCAAGAGTTAATCAGAACCTTTGATGGAGGAAGATCAGAGGAGAGTAGACCCACACCACCATGGGAGGAGGCAAGTACCAGCACTGCCATAGCCTTGAGAGAGAAGCCTTCGACACCAACAGTTGGATCAGCCAACACATTGAAGAGAGGACCTCTTGCAACCATAGAATATGTTCCAAAGGCTCACCAAGCTATGCATAAATTTCCATTTCTTAACATTTCAAAAAAAATTATGGAAAGGGTTGGAGATAGAGCAACAGGATTGCATTGCATTGTGCAAGCTTGAAGGGTTCAAGGGTGATTTGAACCATCAACCTCATGTACCATTGATGAGCTACAGACAACCCTTGAGGTTGGAGTGTGAATTCTTGGAGGATGAAGTGAACCTTGCTCCAAGAAAATTCATGCAGAAGCAAATCTTCACCCAGGAGTTGACATATGGGATAGCCAAAACACCCTGGAGGAGGGTGACAGCGCTGTCAAGAAGTAGTAGAAAGGAGGATTTTCCTTCCAGCCACTTGGATCCTTATGGGTTCAATATAACCATTGATGAGAGATCTTCTCTTGGAGACCTCCAAGGAGTTGCATTTCAGCATCTCATGAAATGCAAGGAGAAAAATCTGATATGGGAGGATGGTAGACCTCATTGGAGGAATGCCAAGAGGGAGAAAGATAAGAGGCATCCACACGGAGTTGAATGGATGTGGATGGGAGGTAAGAGATTGGTAAGCCTCTTGAAAGTCTATGACACTAGGCAGCAAGAGGCAATGTTGTGTTGCCTACTCTTGAGAGAGTTTTGTCAACCTATGACATGTCCTTTTCCATGGGGTGAGAAGGGGAAGGGAGATTGGCAGGATACTTTCATCATGGGGAAGCAAGAAGTGTGGATGCATTATGGGGATTTGGTCCTTCTGTTTTCACCACATAGGTTGTATGATGGAGGTATGGTAAGGCAGCAAATTCATTTGTTGCTTTGGAGGATTGGGAGAGAGCAAGGGCAGATTTTCTCTCACACTTGGCATGATGTGGCAGGAGTAAGGGATGGCACTAGCATAGTGCAAAGAGCAGCACCTCCATATTGGGAGTATCTCTACATGTACAACAGCATTTTGGGAAGAGTCTTTGACACAATCTATGTTAAAGAATTGAGCTTTGAGATGACAGTAGCCCTACTCCAAAGGCTAGAAGCACTGTCACTCAAGAGCTTGGATTGCTTGCTGAAGTGTTCTCAAGACCACTTCACAAGTAATGCACCATGGAAGCATGTAGAATATGGTCATGAGAAATTAATGGATGAGAGTATCCCTTACTATGTTTTTACCTTCTTGGCTTGGATTCACAAGCACAAGGAGAAAGATCTACATGCAGCATTTGTGGACTTTTCTTCCATGCATTTTTATGCATACCATCCCTCAATGGAGGAGTTCACTTGGGAGGTCATTCCATTGAATTTATATCAGCATATGGAGAGATGCACAGCCCGGAAGATGAAGAATAGTTCGGCACAACCACTTCCCTACTCACCTGCAGCAAGGGAGAATTTGCACTTGAGCCATTTCAGCTCAATGACCAAAGTACATGATGGAGGAGGTAAAATTTTGTTTTGTATTTTACACTTCCTTATCTATATGAGCATCATATCATACCAAGAAGGGTCTTTCCTTCTTTCATATTATATTTTCATGTACTTGAGGCCACTTGCAGCGTTTGCGATGGCCATTCTATTTGTGGATTGTGGGGGAATGCCACATGGGTTTCAGTGTGCATCATTAGCACCAAAATATGCTTTGATGATTCCCTTTTGTAAAATGAATGTGGCAGCAAACAAGTGGCTAAAAAAGCACTCGTTGCACTATGCATTGAGGCAGGCAAAGAATTCCCTACGTTGGTTCCATGTTTGGGACTATATTCTACCTCCTTGTTTTCATATGTTTATGCTTCCATATTATGCTGCTAAAACATTGATTGTAGGAAGCACCATTGGAGGAGTAGCACAAGAGGTGAAGAGGCCCAATGAAAATATGATTCTTAACATTATAAAAGTTGCATATTTCAGGAAGAACAGTGGTTAGACCTTGATTTCCATGCTATGCATCTTGCCTTCAAGTGAGAGGACTCATTTGGGAGGTTTGAGTTCTTTGAGGAGACACCTCATGGGTGTTGAATTTGATGGGGTGGCTTGGGTCTTTATTGAAGAACGTCATATCTCAGCCATATATTAGCAGTAGCCCCATATATATCATAAGTGGAGAGAGAAGAAACAAGAGATGCACATTTTGACTCCACACAATCAACTATGCAGCCCACCTTCTTTGCAGGATCTCAAGGTGGAAGAGATCCTTCATGAGTTTCCATACTGGAGGGTGACTCATTGTGTTTGGTTGATAGCTTTGGGAGGAAGAGATTCAGAAAGGGATGATGAATCCCAATTTACATCAGCCCTCATGCTTCAAGAGTACCTTCAACCAGCCCATTGTTGCTTCCATATCACAAATGTCAGCTATTTAAATAGCTTACACATTTGGGAGGAGCAACTTGGAGATATATTGATGATGCAGTGCCTAATCCTTGGGAGACTTCATCTTATGAGGGTGCTACAGAGGAGGAGAAGATTCTCTTTAGTCCTATCCTTGTAGTTTCTTGAGGACAAGCAACATTTGGGAGGGGAGGACTGTAATGTTCCCAAATTTGCAACAAGCAATTTGGAACATTAGATTTTGTTACTTTCACATAGGAGAGGAATAAATGGGTAAGGGAGCCCATGAACAATCAAAATATGAATAATTTCTACCTTAATAAGGAAGGGGATCACTTCAGGGGCTGAAATTTACACTTACAAGTGTGAACAAGGGAAAAATAGATGAAGACATAGTCAATTTTAACTAAGTCAACATGCATTCTTGAGGAGGAAGAGATCACCTAAGTAAACCAGCTCAATGTGAACAAGGATCAGCCTAAGACACACATATGTAAACTATATTTAGGATCCCTAGTGTGAAAAGAGGAATTGGAGGTGGATTAACCTTAGTTGACCAAGTCAACAACACAGCCACAACAGGAGGGAAGCTAGCTAGGGCAGCGCAGTTTTGAAAGAGGAAGCTTCATGAAGAAGTCACCTCAACATTGTGTGGGGTCCGGGGTGAGGAGGCTCACCAAAGATAAAAGGAAGGCATAGCATCAAAGTAAAATCATTCATTTATTCAGCTATCTTGGTCTTGAGACCAATTGCATGCTTCAGCTATTTAGCCGGAGTTGCTGCATTGCTTAGTGCAAGGAATTCCTGTGCGAGAATTCCATCCTCTTTGGATCATCTTGCTTAAGGGATAAAAGGAGAGTGATTTGAGCTTAATTTCTGTATTTGGCTTGAGGCCATTCATCTCCATTGAGCCACAGCACAGTTTACTTCAGAATCTGCGTCCTTTCCTGTAGGAGTATTGTTGTTGGGTTAAACATGGCCTTTGTATGCTAGTCTTTGAGAAGGAGGTGCTTATTTCCCGTCGGGAGTGTTAATAAGAAGCCTAGGGCCATTTCTTTGTATTATTCTATGATATCATGTCATATTCAGCCATGTATAATACAAGAATGCAGTAACTGCGTTATTTTCTGCAGTATTGTTTGTTATTCATGTATTTTGCCGGAACCCTTTTTGTCGGGAGTCTTGTTTTGTTGTATAAGGGGGAGAACCTCCATTTATCTATTGTTTGATCAATATAAGTTTCATATCAGACTTCTTTCTTAATTTTCTATAGAAACCCTCATTGTAATAACGCATTCCTTGCTTCAGTAGTTGCTGCATAAGCTAGACTATGGGGTTTTGGACTTATTATAGCTACATAGATTTGGGAGATTTGTTTATATGAGCTAGAGTTATTTATCTCGCCTCAAAATATGCATAAAATTTGTATATCATGTCTTCTAAGGGATACAAGTCCCCTTTTTCACTTTCATATCATTATTTTCTAAAGGCAACTGTTTTCTGCTCTATATTGCTGCATTTCCCCACCCGGGAAGGAGAATATAGACCTACCTCTTGTTGAGGTTCTTTCATCTGTTGGTGTGATGTTATTTTACATCTATTGAGCTGCTCTACATTGCCAAGCTCATGATTTGTTGAAGCTCCACATTGGTAATAATCCAGATTATTCCCAATAGTGTAACTATTTCTAATTTGGGAACATTACAGTGTGGTGGTGGTCTGGCGCAGGCATATGCACATTCTATACAAGCTAGAGTAGTTGGAGGCTTGGTTGGCTCACCTGGAGCAACACATAAGCTACCCATTCTTCCCTCCCCCTCCACCAAGGATGGGATAAAACAACCCATCCTCCATTAACTCCGATGATTGAGTATGTTTCTTAGTCTTTTGCTCATTTTTTCAATATTTTGGCATTTGTTTCCATGACGGCTATGGTCGGCTAACCTTTTTATTTTTTAGGATGTTTGTTTTGAACTAATGGCAATGGTTAACAAACCTGGTCAGGGTGAGACCACCATAATCTTAAGAAATAGCCTTGTAAATATTTATGCTTGTAGTTAATAGAAAGTTCTAACTTACAAAATAAAAGCACTAGTAAAAATAAAATAAAATAACCCTACATGAAAACATTTTTTCTCTGTCAAAAAAAAAAAAAAAATTAATAAAATAAAATGTTAAAATAAAATTAACTTCACAATCATCTTCCATGGTATGATAGCCCATGGTATTCATGTGGAATATAGCCTATTTAAAGGGGTAAATTAAACCAACCTAAATCCATATTAACTTTTGATATACCAAGCCCCGAGATGGACCAAATATCTTGAGATGCACACCTCTTTTAGAGTGAAAATTTATTTTGATCCCTCTTGGTGGCCCTTAGTGACCTGGAGTTAAGATGGATCTAGGTTGGTATTATAGGTATGTTTTATTTTTCAATAATTTTTCACAATTTCAATTTAACTATCAATAATTATTACATGGATGATAGGGATTTAACCTCCATGAAATATTTACAAAATCTTCTTAATTGTAGTCACAAATCAAAAGTTAGGTATTATCTTAAAAGTAGTTATGCCCTTTCTTTGTAATTAACTTTATAAAATTATTTAATTTGTGAGACAAAAGACCTATAAAACTCCCTATTATTCAATTTTCTAACTCCCTATTATTTTATTTAGTAAAATTTTAAAAATGTACCTACACTACTTTTGGATTTGATTGTGATATTTTAACAAGAAATTCAAACACTTCATCATAATGTACCCTCAAACTTAACACCATTATATATATATAATTTGTGTGACACCCTACAAACTCTTTTTCAGGAATGATGAGTTTACCTTTTTTTGTAACAAAGAAAACCCATTGACTAAGCAAAAACCAACAAGAGGCGAGATATTTTGTATCCTTGAGTTAGTAGACACAAATTAAAAGTTGAATTTATCTTAAAAGTAGTTATGTCCTTTATTTATAATTGATTTTATCAAATTATTTAATTTGTGAAATAGAAAACCTATTGAACTCTATTTAATTTAGTAAAATATGAAAAAATTATACCTAGACCACTTATTTTGGATTTGAATGTGATCATTTAACAAGAAAATCAAACACTTAATCATAATGTGCCCTCAAACTTAAGATTTTTTTTTAAAAGATATAGAAACAATATATATACTTTCACCACTCTTCTTCACTAATGAAAAGTGTTTAAACTCTTTTTATTTTAGTCTAAACAATATAGACTAGAGGACTTTAACCTAAGTGGACGGAATGACAAATGATAATCCCAACCACTCAAGCTAAGATCTATTATCAAACTTTACATCATTTTTTTTTTTTTAAATCTAGGACAATCGGTAACTGGTGAGAGTTGCCTGAGCAATGCCCGGGTTCAAATCCCACTGGCTGCCACTATAAACCTAGGCTAGGTGCAACAGCCTGCAAGCCGCACACAATAGCAATTATTTTGTGTAGGGACACCCTATAAACTCTGTGACATATGATGAGTTCAACATTCCTGGATCAAAACTAACATGCATGGATTCCTTTCTCATGAATATATATATATAACGCATCTCACACTATCCTCACAAATGGAAAGAGAGAAGCACGAGATAAGTGAGAAGTACAACCCAATTATATTCAAAATAGTCTCACAATTAATTTCATCTGGATTGTGGCTAATGGCTCAAATTTTGTTGCCTCCTAAAGAACCAACAAAATATAGTTTTCTCTCATATAAATTTTGCATATCTTTAGGCAAATTAAGTTTTTTGGGCACAAAATTTAAGATCTTTGGTTGCACTCCATCATTGGGTGATTCATGACCACCTTTAAATTGGAGATCAAATAACATTGTACTCCTCATTGGGTGATACCAACCTTTATTTAATTCGAGTTTAAATGTAAACATGATGTGTGTTTCTATTTACTGTCATCGAGAAAATAAATGTTGGGTATATGTTATATACTTTCCACGATTAGTCGCATGCACGGGGGGTGACAAAGGGGGCAATATCCCCCCCTGTACATTGCGTCGGGCGCAACGGGGGGGAGGGGGTCACAGCGGGGGTCATGGGGGGCTGACAACCCCCCTGTCTAGGGGTTCACAGGGGGTGGGTAGCCCCCTGCGCGGGGTTCGGGGAAATGCCTTGGGAATATTGTTTTCTTTTTTTTCGATGGGCGGACCCACCAATGGTTTAGTGCATGGGTTTTCACATGGTTTTGGGGCATGATGGTTTTTCGCCCCTGGTATTTTGTAGATCCGGTCAAGGGAAATATGGTTATGTTCTAATCAAGGGTTAATGTATTGGGTTTTATGAATGCTTCGGCATGTATACATATGTATTGTAACATTAAAAGGAATATAATGAAAAATCAAGCTGGTTGTCCCAATTTGGAATCCAGGGGAAAATATCTGTGTATATTTGGTTTATGTTTTATGCTCTCGCTATTGTTTATTTAATGTCTTTAAGAATTTTTTTTGAGATGATTTCTATACATAGTTATAACCTGAATTTGGTATCAGATTTGTTTCGGCTTTAAGGGGACGCCTTTGTTGCTAAGGGTTTTTTTTCTCGAGCCTATGGTAGACCCTGTTCAGTGGGAAATCTGCTGGATCGATTCTTGAGGTGAAAGAAGATGGCGAGAAGTGGAAATATGGAGGTAAAGAAATTTAATTGTCAAAGTTTTGATTTGTGGAAGCTCAAGATGGAGCATCTACTGGTGGATAAATATCAGTGGATCGTGGTAGATCGAGGTACTAAACCAACGGAAATGTTAGATGAAGACTGGGCGAAGTTGGATCGAAAGGAAAAGAGCACAATACGGTTGTGTATCTCAGATTCGGTATTGTTGAATATATCTGGGGAAGCTATGATGAAGATTTTGTGGGTCAAGTTAGGGACTTTGTACCAATCTAAGTATCTGGTGAATAAATTTTTCCTGGAGAAAAATATGTATAACTTGAGGATGAAGGAAATAGACTCAGTGATAGAGCATTTGACCACCTTCAATACTGTGGTAAATCAGTTGTCATCTGCTGATATTGAAATCTCAGATGAAGATAAGTGCATCCGTTTTTTGTGTTCTCTACCAAATTCATAGGACATTCTGGTTATTGCAATAGGTAGCAATACAACTACCTTGAATTTTGATGAAATTGTCTCAACCTTGTTGTCGGAGGAAATGAAGCGGAGAAATATGGAGGGTCAAAATGGAGATGCCTTATCTATATGAGGAAGGTCCCAAAACAGAAACAAAAATAATTTTTCGAGTGGGAGATCTAAATCCCCATCAAATCATGTAAAGGTGTGCTGGAAATGTGGAAAGGAAGGGCACTACAAAAAGGACTACAGATCTAAAGCTCCTAAGAAAGGAAATGGATCTAATGATGCTCCTTCTATAGAGGAAAAAAACCACCTCAGATGAAGTTGGGGATGTTTATTTCGCTTCTTCTTCAAACACATGTGTAGATCATGAGGCAAGGTTGATTGACTCAAGTGCATCCTTTCACTTCACTCCCCATAGGGAGTGGTTCTGCAAGTATGAGAAGTATGATGGTGGTGATGTATTATTAGGAGATGATAGGAAGGCCAGAATCTTTGGACGTCGAAAATTGAAGTTGAAGCTGGAAGGTGGAAGGATTAGAACACTTCCTAGTGTTCCGCATCTTCTTGCATTGTCCAAAAATATGGTTTTTGTAAGCAAGATGGATGATACAGGTGTAAAAATAGTGTTCGAGAAAGATACCTACAAGATGGTTTGGTGAGCACTGGTATTAATGTGGGGTTTTTATATTGGAACTTTGTACAAGCTTCAGGGTAGTACTGTTATTAATGGGTGCAATAGTTTTGTGGTTCTTGAAAGTGGAACGAAAATCCTAGCGATCTCTGGAGAAAAGATCATGCTATGGCATCAAAGGCTTGGACATATTGGAGAGAAGGGCCTTGAGAACTGCATGGTAATGCTATGGTATAAGGTATGTCTGATTGCACTTTGGATTTCGATTTTTGTGAAAATTGTGTATATGGGAAGCATAATCGGGTGAGTTTTCCTTCTAGTGCTAGGAGGGCGAATAAGATATTAGAGCTTGTGCACAATGATGTGTTTGGACCCATGTCGGTTCCATCACTAGGAAATTTTGTGTACTATGTTTCATTCATAGATGAATTCTCAAGCAATACATGGATATATTTCTTGAGGAATAAATCTTAAGTCTTTGACAGATTTAAATAATTTAAGGCTCTGGTGGAAAACCATACAGAGAAGAAGATAAAGGTGTCGAGGACAGATAATGGTGGAAAGTTTTGCAAGAAGGAATTTGAAGAGTTTTGTAAGAAGTGTGGTATAGCACGGTAGAAAACTACTCCATACACACCTCAACAAAACAGAGTTGTAGAAAGAATGAACATAATGTTGATGGAAAAAGAAAGAATCATGCTCAGTGATATGAGGTTAGGACAAGAATTCTAGGCAGAGGCACTGGAAACTACATGTTACCTGCTTAACAGATAACCTTCCTCAACGTTGGAGGATAAGACTCCACATGAAGTGATTGGTAATAAAATCTCTCTTTTACGTGTGAGGGTATTTGGATGTGATGCATATGTACATGTTCCAAAGGAGAAAAGGACCAAGTTGGATAATAAATCTAAAAACTAGATCTTTATTGGGTATAAGGATGGTTTAAAAGGTTACCAGATTTGGAACCTAGAAACAAGGAAGGTTGTGTACAATCGAGATGTGGTGTTTAGAGAGGTGAAATATGTTTTTAAACGTGAAGTCATACCAAAGGAACCTAAGAAGAAAGAGTTTGAGCTAAAGGAGGATGAATCAGACTCTACAACGTAACCTGATTTAGAAGAGGAAGAGCCAAAAACTCCAGCTGTGAGAAAATCAATTCAAGAAAGAAGGCAACCAAAAAGGTATAATCCATCTACTTTCTGTTCAAATTTTTCTTTAAATATCACTGATGATGATCCAAGAACTGTCAGGGAGGTAGTGGATTCAGAGGATGGAAAACTCTAGAAGGAGGCCATGGTTGATGAAATGGCTTCTTTGCATAGAAATGAGGCATGGGATCTGGTGGAGTTGTCGGCTGGAAGGAAGCCCATAGGGAGAAAATGGGTGTTTAAGAAGAATATGAATGTAGAATGCAAGGTGGAGAAATACAAAGCTCGGTTGGTAGAAAACCACTTCCCTACTCACCTGCAGCAAGGGAGAATTTGCACTTGAGCCATTTCAGCTCAATGACCGAAGTACATGATGGAGGAGGTAAAATTTTGTTTTGTATTTTACACTTCCTTATCTATATGAGCAGTATATCATACCAAGAAGGGTCTTTCCTTCTTGCATATTATATTGTTATGTACTTGAGGCCACTTGCATCGTTTGTGATGGCCATTCTATTTGTGGATTGTGGGGGAATGCCACATGGTTTTTGGTGTGCATCATTGGCACCAAAATATGCTTTCATGATTCCATTTTGTAAAATGAATGTGGAAGCAAACAAGTGGCTGAAAAAACACTTGTTGCACTATGTATTGAGGCAGGCAAAGAATGCCCTACGTTGGTTCCATGTTTGGGACTATGTTCTACCTCCTTGTTTTCATATGTTTAGGCTTCCATATTATGCTGCTAAAACATTGATTGTAGGAAGCACCATTGGAGGAGTAGCACAAGAGGTGAAGAGACCCAATGAAAAGATGATTCTTCACATTATACAAGTTGCATATTTCAGGAATAACAGTGGGTAGACCTTGATTGCCATGCTATGCATCTTGCCTTCAAGTGAGAGGACTCATTTGGGAGGTTTGAGTTCTTTGAGGAGACACCTCATGGGTGTTGAATTTGATGGGGTGGCTTGGGTCTTTATTGAAGACTGTTATATCTCAGCCATATATTAGCATAAGTGGAGAGAGAATCAACAAGAGATGCACATTTTGACTCCACACATTCAACTATGCAGCCCACCTTCTTTGCAGGAGCTCAAGGTGGAAGAGAACCTTCATGAGTTGCCATACTGGAGGGTGACTCATTGTGTTTGGTTGATAGCTTGGGTAGGAAGAGACTCATAAAGGGATGATGAATCCCAATTTACATCAGCCCTCATGCTTCAAGAGTACCTTCAAACAGCCCATTGTTGCTTCCATGTCACAAATGTCAGCTATTTAAATAGCTTACACATTTTGGAGGAGCAACTTGGAGATATATTGATGATGCAGCACCTTGATCCTTGGGAGACTTCATCTTACGAGGGTGCTACAGGAGAGGAGAGGATTCTCTTCATTCCTATCCTTGCAATTGCTTGAGGACAAGCAACATTTGGGAGGGGAGGACTGTAATGTTCCCAAATTTGCAACAAGCAATTTGGAACATTAGATTTTGTTACTTTCACCTAGGAGAGGAATAAATGGGTAAGGGAGCCCATGAACAATCAAAATATGAATAATTTATGCCTTAATAAGGAATGGGATCACTTCAGGGGCTGAAATTTACACTTACAAGTGTGAACAAGGGCAAAATAGATGAGGACATAGTCAATTTTAACTAAGTCAACATGCATTCTTGAGGAGGAAGAGATCACCTAAGTAAACCAGCTCAATGTGAACAAGGATCAGCCTAAGACACACATATGTAAACTAGATTGAAGATCCCTAGTGTGAAAAGAGGCATTGGAGGTGGATTAATCTTAGTCGACCAAGTCAACAACATAGCCACAAAAGGAGGGAAGCTAGCTAGGGCAGCGCAATTTTGAAAGAGGAAGCTTCATGAAGAAGTCACCTCAACATTGTGTGGGGTCTGGGGTGAGAAGGCTCACCAAAGATAAAAGGAAGGCATAGCATCAAAGGAAAATCATTCATGTATTCAGCTATCTTGGTCTTGAGACCAATTGCATGCTTTAGCTATTTAGCTGGAGCTGCTGCATTGCTTAGTGCAAGGAATTCATGTGCGAGAATTCCATCCTCTCTTTGGATCATCTTGCTTAAGGGATCAAAGGAGAGTGATTTGAGCTTCATTTCAGTATTTGGCTTGAGGCCATTCATCTCCATTGAGCCACAATGCAGTTTACTTCAGAAACTGCGTCCTTTCCTACAAGAGTATTGTTGTTGGGTTAAGCATGGCCTTTGTATGCTAGTCTTTGAGGAGGAGGTGCTTATTTCCCTCCGGGAGTGTTAATAAGAGGCCTAGGGCCATTTCTTTGGATTATGTTGTGATATCACGTCATATTCAGCCATGTATAATACAAGAATGCAGTAACTGCGTTATTTTCTGCAATACTATTTATTATTCATGTATTTTTCCGGAACCTTTTTTGTCGGGAGTCTTGTTTTGTTGTATAAGGGGGAGAACCTCCATTTTTCTATTTTTTGATCAATATAATTTTCATATCAGACTTCTTTCTTAATTTTCTGCAGAAACCCTCATTGGAATAACGCAGTCCTTGCTTCAGTAGTTGCTGCATAAGCTAGACTATGGGGTTTTGGACTTATTTTAGCTACATAGACTTGGGAGATCTGTTTATATGAGCTAGAGTTATTTATTTCACCTCAAAATCTGCATACAATTTTTATATCATGTCTTCTAAGGGATCCAGGTCCCCTTTTTCACTTTCATAGCATTATTTTCTGAAGGCAACTATTTTTTCTCTATATTGCTGCATTTTCCCACCCGGGAAGGAGAATATAGACCTATCTCTTGCTGAGGTTCTTTCATCTGTTGGTGTGATGTTATTTTACATCTATTGAGCTGCTTTACATTTCCAAGTTCATGATTTGCTAAAGCTCCACATTGGTAATAATCCAGATTATTCCCAATAGTGTAACTATTTCTAATTTGGGAACATTACAGTGTGGTGGTGGTCTAGCACAGGCATATGCACATTCTATACAAGCTAGAGTAGTTGGAGGCCTGGTTGTCTCACCTGGAGCAACACATAAGCTACCCGTTCTTCCCTCCCCCTCCACCAGGGATGGGATAAAACAACCCATCCTCCATTAACTTCGATGATTGAGTATGTTTCTTAGTCTTTTGCTCATTTTTTCAATCTTTTGGCATTTGTTTCCATTACGGCTATGGTCGGCTAACCTTGTTATTTTTTAGGATGTTTGTTTTGAACTAATGGCAATGGTTAACAAACCTGGTCAGGGTGAGACCACCATAATCTTAAGAAATAGCCTTGTAAATATTTATGCTTGTAGTTAATAGAAAGTTCTAACTTACAAAAAAAAAATCACTCTTAAAAATAAAATAAAATAACCCTACATGAAAACATTTTTCCTCTGTCAAAATTTAAAAAAAATAAAATGTTAAAATAAAATTAACTTCACGATCATCTTCCATGGTATGATAGCCCATGGTATTCATGTGGAATATAGCCTATTTAAAGGGGTAAATTAAACCATCCTAAATCCATCTTAACTTTTGATCTACCAAGCCTCGAGATGGACCAAATATCTTGAGATGCAAACCTCTTTTAGAGTGAAAATTTATTTTGATCCCTATCGGTGGCCCTTAGTAATCTGGAGTTAAGATGGATCTAGGTTGGTATTATAGGTATGTTTTATTTTTCAATAAGTTTTCACAATTTCAATTTAATTATCAATAATTATTACATGGATGATATGGATCTAACCTCCATGAAATATTTTCAAAATCTTCTTAATTGTAGTCACAAATCAAAAGTTAGGTATTATCTTAAAAGTAGTTATGCCCTTTCTTTGTAATTAATTCTATAAAATTATTTAATTTGTGAGACAAAAGACCTATAAAACTCCCTATTATTTTATTTAGTAAAATTTTAAAAATGTACCTACACTACTTTTGGATTTGATTGTGATATTTTAACAAGAAACTCAAACACTTCATCATAATGTACCCTCAAACTTAACACCATTATATATATATATATAAGTAGTGTATTTGATTGTGATCTTTTAACAAGAAACTCAAACACTTCATCATAATGTACCCTCAAACTTAACACCATTATATATATATATGTATATAAGTAGTGTATTTGATTGTGATCTTTTAACAAGAAACTCAAACACTTCATCATAATGTACCCTCAAACTTAACACCATTACATATATATATATGTATATAAGTAGTGTATTTGATTAAGATTCTTTAACAAGAAACTCTGGAAACACTAATTACAATGCCTCTAAACTTAACACTACTATATATATATATATATATATATATATATATATATATATATATATATATATATATATATATATAGTGTATTTGATTGTGATCTTTTAACAAGAAATTCAAACACTTCATCATAATGTACCCTCAAACTTATATATATATATATATATATATATATATATATATATATAGTGTATTTGATTGTGATCTTTTAACAAGAAACTCAAACACTTCATCATAATGTACCCTCAAACTTATATCTATATATATATATATATATATTTAAAACTTGGTGTTAAGTTTAACTCTTAACCATAATGGACCCTCAAATTTTGTAAACTCCTTCACAAGTGATGAGTTTGACCTTTTTTTATTTTTTGCAGGAAAGATCCAATGACTAAGCAAGATTTGAGACATTTTGTATCCTTAAGTAAGTAGTTACAAATCAAAAGTTAAGATTTATGGTAAAAGTAGTTATTTTATTTATTTGCTTATTAATTGTATAAATTTCTTTTATTTGTAAGGCAAAAGACCTATAGAACTCTCTTCTAGTTAATTTAGTAAAATCTAAAAAAATGTACTACACCATTTCTTTGGGATTTGGATGTTTTATTTTAACAATAAACTCAAAGACTTAATCATAATGTACCCTCAAACTTAACACCATTTTTAATATATATATATATATATATATATATATATATATATATATATATATATATATATATATATATATATATATTCTTAACCACAATGGACCCTCAAAATTTGTGTGACACCCTATAAATTCTTTTTCACTAATGATGAGTTTACCTTTTTTTTGTAACAAAGAAAACCCATTGACTAAGCAAAAACCAACAAGAGGCCAGACATTTTGTATCCTTGAGTTAGTAGACACAAATTAAAAGTTGAATTTATCTTAAAAGTAGTTATGTCCTTTATTTATAATATATTTTACCAAATTATTTAATTTGTGAGAAGAAAACCTATTGAACTCTATTTAATTTAGTAAAATATGAAAAAATTGTACCCAGACCACTTATTTTGGATTTGAATGTGATCATTTAACAAGAAAATCAAACACTTAATCATAATGTGCCCTCAAACTTAAGATTTTTTTTTAAAAGATATAGAAACAATATATATATATATTTTAACCACTCTTCTTCACTAATGAAAAGTGTTTAAACTCTTTTTATTTTAGTCTAAATAATATAGACTAGAGGACTTTAACCTAGGTGGACAGAATGACAAAAGATAATCCCAACCACTCAAGCTAAGATCTATTATCAAACTTTACATCATTTTTAAAAGTGATCCAATATTTTTGTGTAGGGATACCCTATAAACTCTGTGACATATGATGAGTTCAACATTCCTGGATCGAAACTGACATGAATGGATTCCTTTCTCATGAATATATATAATTCATCTCACACTATCCTCACAAATGGCAAGAGAGAAGCACGATATAAGTGAGAAGTACAACCCAATTATATTCAAAATAGTCTCACAATTAATTTCATCTAGATTGTGGCTAATGGCTCAAATTTTTTTGGCTCCTAAAGAACCAACAAAATATAGTTTTCTCTCATATAAATTTTGCATATCTTTAGGCAAAGTAAGTTTTTTGGGCACAAAATTTAAGATCTTTGGTTGCACTCCATCATTGGGTGATTCATGACCACCTTTAAATTTGAGATCAAATAACATTTTACTCCTCATTGGGTGATACCAACCTTTATTTAATTTGAGTTTCAATGTAAGCATGATGTGTGTTTCTATTTACTGTCATTGAGAAAATAAATGTTGGGTATATGTTATATACTTTCCACGATTAGTCGCACGCACGGGGGGTGACAAGGGGGGAAATAGCCCCCCCTGTACGTTGCGTCAGGCGCAATGGGGGGGAGGGGGTCATAGGGGGGGTCATGGGGGGCCGAAAAACCCCCCTATATAGGGGTTCACAAGGGGTGGGTAGCCCCCTGGACGGGGTCTGGGGCAATTCCTTGGGAATATTGTTTTCTTATTTTTCGGTGCGCGGACCCACCAATGGTTTTGTGCATGGGTTTTCACATGGTTTTGGGGCATGATGGTTTTTCGCCCATGGTATTTTGTAGATCCGGTCAAGGGAAATATGGTTATGTTCTAATCAAGGGTTAATGGATTGGGTTTTATGAATGCTTCGGCATGTATATATATGTATTGTAACATTAAAAGGAATATAATGAAAAATCAAGCTGGTTGTCCCAATTTGGAATCCAGGGGAAAATATATGTGTATATTTGTTTTGTGTTTTATTCTCTCGCTATTGTTTATTTTATGTCTTTAAGAATTTGTTTTGAGATGATTTCTATACATAGTTAAAACCTAAATTTGGTATCAGAATTGTTTCGGCTTCAAGGGGACGCCTTTGTTGCTAAGGGTTTTTTTTCTCGAGCCTTTGGTAGACCCTGTTCAATGGGAGATCTGCGGGATCGATTCTTGCGATGAAAGAAGATGGCGAGAAGTGGAAATATAGAGGTCGAGAAATTTAATTGTCAAATTTTTGAGTTGTGGAAGCTCAAGATGGAGCATCTGCTGGTCGACAAAGATCAGTGGATCGTGGTAGATCGGAGTACTAAACCAACGGAAATGTCAGATGAAGACTGGGAAAAGTTGGATCGGAAGGCAAAGAGCACAATACGGTTGTGTATCTTAGATTTGGTATTGTTGAATATATCTGGGGCAGCTATGATGAAGAATTTGTGGGTCAAGTTAGGGACTTTGTACCAATCTAAGTATCTGGTGAATAAATTTTTCTTGGAGAAAAATATGTATAGCTTGAGGATGAACGATATAGACTCAGTGACAGAGCATCTGAACACCTTCAATACTGTGGTAAATCAGTTGTCATATGTTGATATTAAAATCTCAGATGAAGATAAGTGCATCCGTTTTTTCTGTTCTCTACCAAATTCATAGGACAATCTGGTTATTGCAATAGGTAGCAATACAACTACCTTGAATTTTGATGAAATTGTCTCAACCTTGTTGTTGGAGGAAACGAGGTGGAGAAATATGGAGGTCAAAATGGAGATGCCTTATCTATACGAGGAAGGTCCCAGAACAGAAACAAAGATAATTGTTCGAGTGGGAGATCTAAATCTCCAACAAAGCATGTAAATGTGTGCTGGAAATGCGGAAAGGAAGGGCACTACAAAAAGGACTACAGATCTAAAGCTCCTAAGAAAGGAAATGGATCTAATGATGCTCCTTATATAGAGGAAAAAACCACTTCAGATGAAGTTGGGGGATGTTTATTTCGCTTCTTCTTCAAATACAAGTGCAGATCATGAGGCATGGTTGATTGACTCAGGTGCATCCTTTCACTTCACTCCCCAAAGGGAGTGGTTCTGTAAGTATGAGAAGTATGATGGTGGTGATGTATTATTAGGAGATGATAGGAAGGCCAAAATATTTGGACGTCTAAAAATGAAGTTGAAGCTGCAAGGTGGAAGGATTAGAACACTTCCTAGTGTTCCACATATTCTTGGATTGTCCAAAAATATGGTTTTTGTAAGCAAGATGGATGATATAGGTGTAAAAATAGTGTTCGAGAAATATACCTGCAAGATGGTTTGGTGAGCACTAGTATTAATGTGAGGAGTTCATATTGGAATTTTGTACAAGCTTCAGAGTAGTACTGTTATTTATGGGTGCAATAGTTCTGTGGTTCTTGAAAGTGGAACGAAAATCCTAGCAATCTCTGGAGAAAATATCATGCTATGGCATCAAAGGCTTGGACATATTGGAGAGAAGGGCCTTGAGAACTGCATGGTAATGCTATGGTAGAAGGTATGTCTGATTTCACTCTGGATTTAAATTTTTGTGAATATTGTGTATATGGGAAGCATAATCGGGTGAGTTTTCCTTCTAGTGCTAAGAGGGCGAACAAGATATTAGAGCTTGTGCACAATGATGTGTTTGGACCCGTGTCGATTCCATCACTGGGAAATTTTGTGTACTATGTTTCATTCATAGATGAATTCTCAAGGAATACATGGATATATTTCTTGAGGAATAAATATGAATTCTTTGACAGATTTAAAGAATTTAAAGCTCTGGTGGAAAACCATACAGAGAAGAAGATAAAGGTGTCGAGGACAGATAATGGTGGGAAGTTTTTCAAGAAGGAATTTGAAGAGTTTTGTAAGAAGTGTAGTATAGCACGGTAGAAAACTAATCCATACACACCTCAACAAAACAGATTTGTAGAAAGAATGAACATAATGCTGATGGAAAAAGAAATAAGCATGCTCAATGGTATGAGGTTAGGACAAGAATTCGAGGCAGAGGCACTGGAAACTACATGTTACCTGGTTAACAGATAACCTTCCTCAACGTTGGAGGATAATACTCCACATGAAGTGACTGGTAAGAAAATCTCTCTTTTACATGTGAGGGTATTTGGATGTGATGCATATGTACATGTTCCAAAGGAGAAAAGGACCAAGTTGAATAATAAATCTGAAAAGTAGATCTTTATTGGGTATAAGGATGGTTTAAAAGGTTACAAGATTTGGAACCGAGAAACAAGGAAGGTTGTGTACAATCGAGATGTGGTGTTTAGAGAGGTGAAATATGTTGTTAAACATGAAGTCATACCGAAGGAACCTGAGAAGAAAGAGTTTGAGCTAAAGGAGGATGAATCAGTCTCTACAAAGTAACCTGATTTAGAATAGGAAGAGCCAAAAACTCCAGCTGTGAGAAGATCAATTCAAGAGAGAAGGAAACCAAAAAGGTATAATCCATCTGCTTTCTGTTCAAATTTTTTCTTTAAATATCACTAATGATGATCCAAGAACTATCAGGGAGGCAGTGGATTCAGAGGATGGAAAACTCTAGAAGGAGGCCATGGTTGATGAAATGGCTTCTTTGCATAGAAATGAGGCATGGGATCTGGTGGAGTTGTCGGCTGGAAGGAAGCCCATCGAGAGAAAATGGGTGTTTAAGAAGAATATGAATGTAGAAGGCAAGGTGGAGAAATACAAAGCTCGCTTTGTAGAAAAATGTTATTCCCAGGTGCCAGGAATTGAAATTTGATTTTGGTGATATTTTTCCTTTTGTTACCAACATTACTTCTATTAGATTACTTTTATTTGTTACTGTTGCATTTTATTTTGAGGTATAATAAATGGATGTGAAGACAAAATTTCTTCACGGGGATCTGGAAGAGGATATCTACATGAAGAAACCTGAAGGATTTACGTTGAAGGGTAAGAAAGAACTGGTATGTAGGTTAAAAAAGTCTTTGTATGGTTTAAAACAGTCACCAAGGATGTAGTATCAGAAATTTGATACATATATATGGGGACTTGGCTTCACCAGAAGCAAAGAGGATCAATGTGTGTATTTTAAATTAATTGGTGATCGTGTTATT
Source organism: Pinus albicaulis (assembly GCA_034641835.2). Taxonomy (NCBI): domain Eukaryota; kingdom Viridiplantae; phylum Streptophyta; class Pinopsida; order Pinales; family Pinaceae; genus Pinus; species Pinus albicaulis. The sequence goes on along the minus strand of CM076571.1, from coordinate 723,288,671 downwards.
TATTTTGTCTTGTATGTGGATGATATGTTGCTGATTTGAAATGACAATGAAATTATCCAAGATTTGAAAACCCAATTGTTCTCCAAATTCGACATGAAGAATATTGGTGTTGAAAACTATATTTTGGGCATGGAAATTCAAAGATATCAGGCAAAGAAGAAGCTATAGTTAAACCAAAGGAAGTATGTCGAGAAAATATTGCAGAGGTTCAATATGCATGATAGTAAACCGGTGAAGTTTCTTATTCCTGTAGGTGTAAATCTATCTATTGAACAGTGTCCCAAGACACAAGAAGAAGAGGAGTATATGTCCTGTGTTCCATATGCAAGTGCAGTGGGTAGCCTGATGTATGAAATGGTTTGTACTAGACCAGACATTTCACATCTAGTGGGATTATTGAGCAAGTTTATGTCAAAACCAGGGAAGGAGCATTGGATAGCAGTGAAGCAGGTTTTCAGATATTTGTGTGGCACTAGTGATTATGGTTTGTGCTACCAAGGAAGACCAGGATTGGTCATTGTTTTGGGAATACATGGTTTTGTTGATGCAAACTGGGATAGAGATTTGGACCAAAGAATATCTACAAGTGGGTATGTATTTAGCCTATTTGGAGGTGCAGTCAGTTGGAAGAGTAAAGGACAGTCTGTAGTGGCTCTTTCAACTACAGAGGCATAGTACATGGCAGCCACTCATGCAAGAAAGGAATAAATTTGGTTGCAGATATTGTGTTCATGTATGGGTTGGTGCAGCGAACTATAAGGATAGACTGTGATAGCCAAAGTGAAAATTTCTTAGCTAAGAACCCTGCTTATCATTCCAAGGCAAATCACATTGATTTTCAATATCACTTTGTGAGATATGGTTGAGGATAAAAAGGTGTTTCTGGTAAAGGTGGACACTTTGAATAATGTTGCAGATGCATTGACAAAGTATATGAGCACTTAGAAGTTCTCTTGGTGCATAGAAACAATGGGTGTTGCAGGGCTGGACAAATGATTAATCTCTCCTGTGGCCCCTTGCGAGAAGAAAACAAGAAGTGGGAGAATGTTGGGTATGTGTTATATTCTTTCCACGATTAGTCGCACGTACGGGGGGATCACAGGGGGGGCGACAAGCCCCCCTATACGTTGTGTTGGGCGTAGCAGGGGGGTCACAAGGAGGCCAAAAACCCCCTTGTCGAGGGGTTCATAGGGGGCAGGTAGCTCCCTACGTGGGGTTCAGGGCAGCAGCTCGAGAAATTTTTTTCCTTATTTTTCGGTGGGCGGACCCTCCTATGGTTTTGTGCATGGGTTTACACATGGTTTTGGGCCATGATGGTGTTTGGACCCTAGTATTTTGTAGATCCGGTCAAGGGAACTATGGTTATGTTCTAATCTAGGGTTAATGGATTTCGGTTTATGAATGCTTAGACATGTATATATATGTGTTGTAACACTAAAAGGAATATAATGAAAAATCGAGTTGGTAGTCCTAATTTGGGATCTAGGGGAAAATCTCTGTGTATATCTGTTTTATGTTTTATGCTCTCGCTATTGTTTAATGTTGTCTTTAAGAATTTGTTTGTAGATCATTTTTGTACAAGGTTAAAACCTACAATAAATTTACTTATTAATAAATAAATATTGGTTTTATGAATAATTTATTAAAAATGTTTTATTTTAAAAATAAAATGTCATAAAGTATGCAATTATTTTCTTAGTGATCCAAATTGGGTATGTAATTATTTTCTTAGTAAGCCAAATTCGACATGCATGAAATAAACTAAAACATGCATGAAGTAAACTAAAGCATTCATGTTTTTGTGTTGCTTGTTTGTTTGTTTTTTCATTTTTTTAATATAAATTCAAATTAAGTATCATTTTAATGTAATATTATAAATAAATTTCAAAAGATGTAAGCAGTGTATATGTTATTATGGTCTAGTTATTAATGGTTTTTAGATTTTTAGAATTATTGGTGTTGGTGATTTGTAAATTATAGTGGATTTTTTAGGATTTTTTGTAGATAAATACAATCATTTACACACCATAATGAGCACTACCAAAATGAATACTATGATATGCTCTAGAAAACTTTTACGGGAGAAGACCTAACTAGAAGGTGAGAACAGTACCAAAATGAACACTATGATATGCTTTAGAAAACTCTTACAGGAGAAAACCCAACTAGAAAGTGCATTAGAGAAATTTTGAGGTCTTAAATGAGCCTCCTAAGGAATATTATAAAATAATAGTGGAAATAATAAAATAATATTAGATTACATCATTAAAATTTAGAGGGGAAAATTTAAAAAATACTACCTTTCAACTCATATTTTCAACTTATCTCCATATAGTTTTACTCAAATTTCGAGTGGGAACACTCGTTGGATGCATAATTTTATTCCCCATGCAAGGAGTACCCATGTTGCATACTTTGGATGAACCCTGCTACATTAAAATGAGAAATACATGAAAACATGTGGTTGCAATCACATTTTTTATGTATTTCTCATTTTTTCATGTAGCAGAGTCCATCGAAAGTATGAAACATGGGTACTCTTGGATGAGGAATTAAATTTTGCATCCAACGAGTACTCCCACTTAAAAATTGAGTAAATCCTCAGGGAGATAAGTTGAAAAGGTAGTTTTTTTTTTAATCCTTTTACTTTTCTGTTTCAAAAATGTTGAATCATCCCCCATGGTTTACATCATCATCTTGAATCCTATTGGTTATAATCAAGTTGATTTTGGTTGTACATTTTTGTTTTGAGGCTGATTTTTTACCTCAAAATTTCTCTAATAATTCTTCTCTGCTCTATTTTTCTAGAAGGGAAGTTGATGCAAGTACAAAGAAGAAGTCACTCTCCATGGAATTTCCTAAGACCTATGGCTTATTAGCTACTTTAGAACAAAAAACCGCTCTATCATGTTTTCTCTCTATCCACGCTCAACTACTCTACTCTATTATGGAAAAAAAATGCAAGAGAATAGAATGGCACCCTTTTTTCTCTAGGTGGCCTAGTTATAACACAACCCAATATCTAACTAGGGATTAGATTTGTTCCATTCAAACCTTAACAAGAGTTACAAATTGACCTCTATAGATCCTTCTTCATAGCTCCCAGGTGGCCTTTTTTCTATGAGTAACAAGGGCTAACATGGCATCCTCTTGAATTATAGTGGTTAATATGAAAGGTAAATTCCATGAGGCATAAAATTTTCATCCAAACTTTGATTTACATGATCCTTACTTTGTTGGAAAGGCCTTCGAGTGTAGAAAAATGACATAGTACTTCTTGCTTAACCGCGAAATGTTTACGCCAAAAAACATCATTAAAGTCCACAAATTGTCCCTCAAAGGCTTCAAACCCAAAATCACCAAACTAACTCTGACTCTTGAAACTACTCCTATAACTTCAATTGTTCAATTTTAATTACTTTGAAAAAGGGAAATTTTTAAGTGCTAGTATTCGTATGTGGGATGATTTTCCATGTTTTTTCTAAAAAATATTCACCAATTTCCACCTTTTCTAAAAAAATTTCATCCAAATTTTATAGTGTAAATTTATTTACCTTAAAATTTGCCAAAATTTTATATAAACTATATAAAATCATTAGAAATTTGAATATTTTTTCAACAATATCGCCAAACATTTTATAATTAGGGACTAGTAATATTCACCAAGGTTTCTAAACTTTTAAACAACTTTCCATCATTAAGAATTTCCCTAGTCTAAAAGCATCGATACAGATGAAAAATAATATAACGATCCAATAGAAATCATATCTCCCCATTTTGGGAAGTTATTGGTCCCCAAAATATTCCACTTATTGAATTGAAGAAATTTCCCCCACAAACTTCTCCCTGGAGTGTCATTTAGTCTTGCCTAGAAGTTTCCCTTTTAACTCGATTTGGTAACGGTCATGATAAACCTGTATTGTAGTTCTAGACCTCTCTTGCAAAATTGTATCTTGTGACATCTCTACCTCAGCATCTCATCCTAAATCCTCTATAGAATGTAGGGCCTAATCCTATTCCTAATATAAAATGTAAGGATCATAGAGTTTAATATTTTCCACTTTCTATATAGAGAAAATGAACATGTATGGGCCTAGATTGTGTCTACAAACATTATATCTCACGTTTTCCATTATCTCAAAAGGAACATATCACATAGCCTTGACTTTCTTACCAATACCTTGTATCCTCTCCTTATTCAATTGTAACCTTACTTTACCTTCCACTCTAAATGACCTCTTCATCTTATGTTGATCGTGCCTAGCCTCATATTTTTCATGTGACTTCTTCAATGCTTCCAATACTTGTATGTGGATCTACTCGATATTCTCAACATTTATTTCTAGTCTTAAAGCACCCCCTATGAGATCCTTGCTAACTCCTCCTTCTTTCCCTTCTACAACATTTAAAGGTGGAGGTAGAAAATATCAGAAACAAGTCTCAAATGGTGACTTAATAGTTGAAGTGTGGACTTTTCTATTGTAGGAGTGATTTATATAGACCAAATTTTCATCCCAAGTATTTGGATGCTTATGATTATAACCCCTCAAAATTTGTACCAAATTCATGTTAACTACTTCTATTTTCCCATCTATTTGTTGATGGAATATTGTATATATATTCAATTTTGAATCTCTCTTCTCCCACAATATAATCCAAAATGCACTAATAAATATTTTGTCACTATTTGAATTGATGATCCTTAGTATACCAAAGTGCAACTAGACTTGTTCAGAGAATAATTTTGCTTCCTCACTCCCCATCATTGTTTTTTAATAGGGTATGATATCATCAATCTTGTTGAACCCACCAACTACCAAAAATAGGTATTCATGTCTCTTCCCAAGAATTTGTATACCTCCTACAAAATCCATGGAATTTTTTTCCCAAGAATAGGTTGGGATATGTAAGGGATCATATAGACCTCTCTTCATGTTATTGAGCTTGTTGGTACAACAAAGTACCAACAAGATTCTTGCATCATGGGCCAGTACACATACCCCTACAAGGTTGTTATTGTCTTCCAAATACTAAAATTGTTTGCAACCTTAAATGTGGGAGACTCTCTAATCAACTGTAGTGGCTCACTTTTATGAACAAATAGCTTATCCATCCTATAGAATTACCCATTATTGAGATGATATTAAAAAAAAATTTCAATAGCATCCACATGACTCTAGTCCTTTAGCTATTCATACATCTCCCTAAAGTCATCATAATCTATATATGACTCTTTTTATGCATCATGGTTGAAACGATAGATGTGCATTAAAGTTCCCAAAGCTATGATTTTTTATGTGAATGGTATTGAAAGAATTTTGGGGAACTTGTTTGTGCTACCATTTTTTTACTTAATCACTAAATGGAGTTGTTGTAAATACCCCATCCACTTGTAGTATCTAATTTGTTGTAACTTAATTTGGGCTTGCAATTTATGTGGATGATTATCTTCCTTCCCAGTAGATAGTTCACACCTTGCACCAAGGCATAGAGCTCCTTTTTGTAGGTAGGGTAGTCAAGAAGTGCCCCATGAAATACTTCATAATGGTAGCATACAAACCTTCCTCCTTGCATCAAGAATTCTCCCATTGCATACCCACTTGAATCCATCTCAACTTAAAAGAATGTAAGAACTTGTGCTTAACTAATTTTCCTTTTTAACTCTTAAAATACATTATGCTAATCCTTCCCCCACTAGAAAATATTGTCCCTCATTGTTATGATGTGTAGTGTGACTACTACTAAAATGAAACTATAAAGTCTTGGACATTGTGTTTCCTTGAAAATACCCCTAACCTATAATAAAATTCACAGACACAAGCCAATTCATGATGTCATCCATATTTATAGGATTTATCTTAAGCTCACATCCACTAATCACATATCCTAAATACACCAAATAATAATGCATAAACACATAATTCTTGGGATTTTCCAATAGTTGGTGCTTCTTCAATTTCTCTAGCACTTACATCAAATTTGATATTTTCTCCTCCCAAGTAGCATTGCATTCAAACATATCATCCAAATAAAAAATAACAAATGAATCTATATATGGGTGAAATATATCACTCATTAATGTTGTGAACATAGTTGGTGCATAGTATAGACCAAAGGGAATGAATAGCCACTCAGAGACCCTTGTGAGATGGTGGGAAATTCATAAAATCACATTAGACTTATGGAAAAATATGATAGAGGGACTATAAACAAGATTCCCCTTGGACATTTAGGCTTCTCCAGCCAATGACAATGCAAAATCTAGTTCTACCAAAATGTCTCTATAGTTTGTTGGTACTTCTGATCTGGTGGGCCATGTGGACAAATATGAAGCTCACTGGGAAACACAAAGAGTTCCTATTCAACAATGGATTTATAATTTCAGGCACACCTTAAATCCATTTCTGAAGAAGATCTATATATTTTTGAATGCAGTCTTCCAATTATCTTCTTATTCAAATCAAACATGGTGATACCTTGATTTTAAATTCATTTTGATGAATTTTTTCTTGTTGTAATCCAACAAGTCATTGATCCTCGATAGAGGATACCTATTCTTGATCATAATATTCTTTAATTCTCTATATTCAATGCACATTCGCTAATTCCCACCATTATTTGCCACAATTATGATGGGTGACCCACATGGTAACATACTTGGTCAAATGAAACCCTACTCTTGCACTTCTTGCAACTACTTCTTCTTCACCCTATTTTCTTTTAGAGCGAGATACTTAGATATCCCAATTTTTGGAAATGGGGAATTTAGAAGCAACTGGTTCTCGTTCCCCACTTCCCTCTTGTGTTGTATCCATTTAGGCTCCTTGAATGCTCCCCTATATTCCTATAGATATTATTTTAGTTGTTGTCTCTTTTCCTTAGTGCACCCCTCAAGGGATGTCTTTCTCTCATTAACTCTTCTACATGTTATTTTCTCTTAGTAATAATAAAACATACTTTTTACTGGAACTAATTATTTTCTTGAACTGATTGGCACTTACTAGTGAAATATTTGGCTTTCCTTTATGTGCTTTGATGATGAGGGATTTTCCATCCTTGATGAGGTGGTACAGGTTGTACCTCCGCATAATATTTCATCCCTCATATGCATGTATAAACTCAAAAACACAACTCCACATACATTAAGTGGCACTATATCCAATTCTATGTCATCAAATTAATCAACACTTACCTCAAATTTAATTTTACACTAATATTGCATCCTCCATATATATGTAAGCAATCAAAAACACGAATCCACATAGATCAAGTGGACTACATCCAATTCTACTTAATTTACTTAATCAACACTTAAATCAAATTTAATTTTACACTATTTGGTTACTTTTATCTCTACCTCTTTATTTATCCATACGAATAGAGACATGATAGGATGGTCATGAACCTCCAATCCAAGTTTGTTGAAAAAATCTATTAATATGATATTTTTCTATGATCCTAAATCTAAAAAGGAATCAATATTTGTCTTCCAAACTTACATATTTATATGGAAGAGTTTGGTCATATACTTCTCTTCCTATTGATGAAAGCTACTAAGATTCACCCCCTTCTACTCATACATAAAAGCAATATTTTCATCCACATTAGAGTTGATTTCCACTTAATTACCCAAATATATGGTGATAATATTATATTTTCTTCGCCTCCTTCTTTCAGTTATTCAAGTTGATATGGATGTAATTATTATAACTTATCCTTTTTGTGACTATTAATGTTGCAATGGTTATAATGGATGCTAGGATATTTACACTGAAGTGTTGTGGAAGTCGTATTCTTGTCCTTCCCCATTATCCACTACATCTTCCCCTCCTTAGAAGCTTGTTGACATTTTGTTTTCTTTGATCCACTGGATTTCCCTTTCTTCTAGCCTATGATTTCCACGTACTACACCTACACACAACCCTCATCCATCATTCTCATTTTGAATAACATCACTTACTTTCATAAATGGTTATGTAGGACCTGTTGTATCTCAAGAAACAATCCCTTGGTTGTGGTAAGGAACCTGTGCTTAAGGCATTTTGTAAATTTATGTCACAATTATAATATCAAATGGCCTCTGCTTAACACCTTTGGAATCTAATTATTTAATAGATTCAATAATTTGATATAATGAAAGCTTTCACAATGCCATAAACTATTGATATCCGAATGAAATGAAAATAAGAACTGTAAAGGAAACTTGAAGTGATATGCTGAGAAACGGAATCTATCACTTTTAAGTTTCAGAGAAAATTCATGGAGAGAGAGGAAAATCGAAATAATATGGTGCAAACACAGAATCTATTACTTTAAAACTTCATCAGGATTTTGTGAAGAAAGAAGAGATGAAGTGAGGGAGTGCAAATTAAGGTTGTTTAACTCTTACTCACATATGTAATTAAGAGACCGTCGGCTACATTACTTCACTTCATTCAAAGAGGAATAAACACAGAGCGAAACTGGAAAGACATATCAACATCAACTACTGTAGGAAACTTGATCTTCTTTCATTTATTTCTTAGAAAATTCAATACCAAATTAACAATCCTCCAGAGGTCCAAAACTCAGCACCCCTTTTCTTTATTTCTATCTACTTAAATACATCACAGTGGTTCGTAACTCTTGAACTTCTGGAAACTATTCGACTACCTAAACTATTAAGATTACTTATGCAATCATACTTGAGAAAACAAATTAAAACTGGAAATATTGTTCATTTTGCTGAATTTGATGTTGTTGATGCGTCCTCCTGAAGTACTAAGGTGTCCTTTCTGGTTATGAATCAACGGATACACAGCTCTGTAACGATGCCTCAGTGCCCGACTTGACCCAGCTATCTTGCTCCAAATAGGGCCGCTATACGCTCTTCTTCTTGACTCTGCCTATGCCCTTGTGTTTCAAACCCTGTCACTCATATCACCTTCTACCCAACTTTGCCTCTTCTCCTTTGATCTGCGTCGGGTCACTTACCCGAGTTTTTCTGCTGCATTCTGCCTATTTCTTCATAAAATGGCACATAACCGCATAAGCCCGAACTTGAAATCCTTTAGATTTAATCTTGGAACCACATCGCGTTCGTGCCAACATCGCACTTCACATTTCTTCGTCTTTAACTTTTCCTTAGCGTTTATATTTTAAAACTTGTGATGTGTGCTAGCGATTGGGTCCCACCTGGCATTGCACGTCGCACTTCGGCAAATTTATCACTTACCTCCTGCGGTGATCCTTTAAAACTTGTGATTCACGATTTATGATCGAGCCCCACCACATTGCACATCTCACTTCGGCGATTATAACACTTACCCTTTGCCCTTAACTTTTAGAACTTGCATTGTGCGGTATGCGGGCCAGGGCCATGTCAACTTGCCACGTCATCATAAATCAACTGCGATCTGTGGGGTCGGGGCCACATCATCTACCACGTCATTTTCCATGTCATCTTGCCATGTCGCATTTCGCATTTCGTTGACTTTAACTTTTCCTTAACACTTATCTTTTAAAACCTGCGATGTGCGCTATGCGATCGAGCCCCACCTGGCATCACATGTCGCACTTCGGTAACTTTATCACTTACCTCCCATGCCTATCCTTTGAAACTTGTGATTTTCGGTTTGTGATATAATCTATGTCGTCTATCTCTCTGCTCCAGTTATGCAATTTGATCCCTACCATCCATTTTTCCCTTTACGCCTCCTCCAAAAATCTTAAGTGTTTAATGGAAATGCGCCCTTTCTTCGATTTTTGGAAATTATTTTGTTTGCTCCATGATGTAACCCTCCTAAGCTTATCTGGTGTTCTTCCACGCTAGTCCCTCCTGAGCTTGCAAATGAGCCCGACTTGACCCTATTCGGAGTGCGATGTTCTGAATGTGCCCATCAGTCTGACTCTTGAACTGTTATGCACGTGAATGAGCCCGACTCGAGCCACCTTCACAGCTCAGCATGTAATGTTAATGTACCAATATATAAATCAAAATTATTCTATGACACACAAAATTTTACATTTTCTATCATATATGCTTTTTTGGTGTTTTGAAAAATATTTCAAAGGTAAATGCAAATGAGCCACAACATCTGGCTCCACCTGGGGATAGTGCTTTTTTCCACGGAAGCACTAACAACCACAGATTAGTGCCTTATCCATTGGGCATGGATCCAAATATTTCTTGGTGACATATGAACAATGAGAAATGTGGTATTTACAATGGTGGGATGTTGACTTTTAATGCTGGAAATAATGCTCTAGACACTGCCTGTTCACAGGCAACTGTATTATCTCTCCATCTAGATCTTCCAAAATAAATGTGGTATTTGACCTTGCCTCTGAGATCTTGTATGGACCATACCAGAGAGGGTCAAATTTACCATGCTTCCCGTTTTCTTCGTGTTTGGTGTCCCATCTTAGTACCAGATCTCCTGCTTGAAAGAGAACTTCTTTTGCTTTTCTGTCAAATATAGACTTCATCTTTTCCTGATAAGTAATCAAGTTATCCCTTACTTTGTTTCTATTTTCACTTGATTCAATTATTTTTTTCAATCTTCTTACTAGAGAATTCAGTTCTTCCTAAGCTTTTTGAAAGAAAGAAATCACTGGTTTTTCCAGCTGAATAGGAAATGGTGTTTGAGTTCCATAAACCAGTTCATAGGGATACTTCCTGGTAGATCTATTAGTAGTGACTCAAACTTCCCAGAGGGAAAATTTCAACTTCATATCCTCATCCTTCTGATTCTCGATGATTGTTTTCTTCAAGATTCTGACCAATGTCTTATTTGAAGACTCTACCAATCCATTTCCTTGGGGATGATACGCTGTGGAAAGTGATAAAATTACATTATATGTTTGACAGAAAATAATGAAACAAGCAGAGTTGAATACCTAAGCATTATCAGTCACAATTTTTACTGGACATCCAAATTTGCTGAAAATGTTTTCCTCCATAAACTTCATCACCACTTGTTCATTCACCTTCTTAGTGGGTATTGCTTCAACCCATTTTGTAAAATAATCAGTGGCAATCAGAATCCACTTGAACTATCCACTTGATGGAGTATTTATCTCTCCAATAAAATCCAATCCCCATTGCCTGAAAGGTTCTTCAATTAATACTAGGCTGAGAGGTAATGGAGAAATTTTTTTCTTTTCAGCAAACAACTAACACTTCTGACAACTTCTAGCCATTCTATAAACATCTGCAAATAGGGTTGGCCAATAGAAGCCCGAGTTAAGAATTTTATGAGCAGTGACCTTCCAGCTATAATGTCCTCCACACAAAATTTCATGATATTATTTGATGACTTCAATAGATTCTCCTTCAGTCAAACATAACAGCAAAATACCAGCAGGGTCTTTCCAGTATAGCTTTGCTTCTATGATAACATATGGTTGAGACTTGAGCTTGAGAGCTCTGTATTTTGTTCTATTTAGTGAAGTTGGATAGGAAAAGAAACATAGGTAATGCACAATATCTTTATACCAATTAGAGCACAAAAATTTGTATTAAATAACTGTTTTGAACTTGCTTTGACCCTCTTCATTTACAGCTCCATCCACCGGTGCCAACAGATTAATTCCCAAGGCTTGAAAAATTGTCTTTTTCAACAACTTCACTAACCCCTGTCCCTTGACTAGCTTGGTGGGTTTGATGTCCAAATCATACTCTTGGATTTTTGCTATCCACTTCCCCATTTTTCCTTCAATATCACTTTGGACCAACACATCTTTCACAGCAAAATTAGGAACATAAGCAGTTATTTAGGAATGCAGCACATAAGTCCTAAAGGCTTTCAGTCCTTTGACAAAAGCATATACTTGTTTCTCCGGAATATTGTCTTTGAGCTCAGCATCTCTGAGAAATTTGCTGAAAAATGCAAATGTTTGCTCCTTATTGGCTTCATTTTTCTGCAACAACCCGAAAACAATAGTAGTGGGGGATGCAAATGAGAATACCTGAAAGGATTTTTGATAGTCTGGGCTAATCAAAATTGTGGCTTCCTGCATTAATTCCTTTATTCTAACAAATGCATCTCTTGCTTCCTTATCCCATTTCACTTCTGCATTTTTCTTCAACATATCTGTTATACTTCTCATGATCTCAACATAATTGGGCACAAACATCCTCATAAATTTTATTTTCCCCAAGAATCTCTAGATATCCTTCTTGCTCCTGGGTAAAGGAATAGTCTAAATGGCTTCCACCCTTGCTGGGTCAATCTTTACTCCTTGTTTAGAAACTATGTGACCCAATAATTTACCTTCTTCTAAGGAAAATAAAGATTTCTTGGGATTTAATGACAGACCAAACTTTGCTGCACTTTTGAAAAAAAATTTGCAAATGCTCCAAGTGTTCATCATCAAACCCTGAGAAAATAGTTACATCATCCAAATATATAACTACAAACATGTCACCAACGAAGGCTATGTCCATGGCACTCTGAAATGTTTCACCTGCGTTCATAAGTCCAAATGGCATCCTTGCATACATGAAGGTGCCCGAGGGCGTAGTGAAAGCAATATTCTTCTGATCTTCTTTTTCTACTGCTACCGGATTATACCCAGAAAATCTGTCAACCATAGACAACCTGTGAGCTCCTTTCACATTATATAATACATAATCCATTTTCGGCAAAGGATAATTATCTTTTAGAGATGCTCGGTTCAAGTTCCTGAAGTCTACACATAGTCTCATCTCTCCATTCTTCTTTCTTACAGGGACCAGATTAGAAACCCAGTCTGAATATCTGAGAGGGATTATAATTTTTGACTGCAACAATTTCTTCACCTTTTTTTCGATTGGAGCTAACAACAATGGATTGATCTATATGAGCTTCTATCTATGTGGTTTGACCCTTCCTTTACTGGAATCTTATGCTGAATAATGCTTTTGTCATATGTTTTTAGGTCTTCATACAACCAAGAAAACACATCCATATATTTCTGAAAAAGATCAATGTATCTTTATTTGTAGTTTTTGGGAACACCTTTAAACAATTTCACCATTTTGGGTTCCTGTTGAGTTCCCAAATTACAATCTTCCATCTCTTATTCTTGATGTGTTTTCTTTGAATCAACAGAAACATCATTAGCATTGAATAAAATTTCAAGGGGAATCAACCCTTTGGGGAGCACATTATCTTTCAATTGGATAATCTTCTGTTCACCTATTGACTGCTTAAGGTTTCTTATTTCTACTTTCTGCTCTATTTTTTCTTCCCCTTGGTCTATCTCAATGTCTTCAAAGTTTCAAATCATGGTCAGGAACTGACTTATCTATTCATCATCGTCAAACACCTTCCAATGTTTCACATTACCAGGGATAGAATATCTATGCCTAATTTCAATCTCATACCTTAACCTTGGATTTATTGGAGCTTTGAAGGTGCTGGCTGCAACTGCTAAAGAATTGGCCAATCTATTCTCCTCCCTCGGAATATACTGAAGATTGAATGCTTCAAAATATTTTTCTACCAGATCCCACACTTCATTCTTATATGATCTCAATCTCGGATGCTTGGTTTGATAATGATTTTTAATCTACCTTATTATCAATTTAGAGTCACCAAAAATTGAAATACATTGAACTCACATTTGTTTAGCAACTCAAAGGCTTGATATTAAGGCCTCATACTCAGCCACATTATTTTTTGAATCAAATTCTAGTTTAAAATAGAAAGGCATGAGGTTACCTTCTGGTGATATCAGCAAGAATCCAATACCTACGCCCACCTTGGAGTAGGCACCATCAAATTAGCACTTCCAAATCTTCCTTGAGTGAAGCTCATTATTTACAACTGCTAAAGAGAGTTGCTTCCCTGTGTCTTTAGAAAATTATGCATATTCATGCAGCATGAAACAAGAAAGGTCTTCTGTTTCTTGACTATAAATGGGGGAATTTCATGCATCTTTCTTGGAGGTAGTATTCACAAACCTTGTTTCCCTGTACAATCTCTTTTCTTCCCAATTAAAAACCGGAATGATAGCATAAGTGAAATCTAATTTTAGTACACCTCCTAACTTTTCTCCCCAAGATCTTGACAGGAGAATCCCAAACCTCGTTGGGATGTCAGCAACCACTACATCCATGACTATACTCTATGTTGGGATTTGTGCCAACGAAACTGCTACATCTTTAGTTAACCCAACACATTTCACCCTTTTGGAATCAAATGAATACAGATCCCTATAAGGTTTGGTAATCTGCAAGTTAAGTTCCTTCATAACAGACAATGGCATGAGATTATGCATGGGACACTCCTGAGTCTAGCATGCAATTATGTAGAGTATAATCATGAAGCAACAGAGAAATACAGAAGGGTGAAACAGGGGGATCTATTTCTTCTACGTGAGGACCAAAGGTGACCACTGCCTTTTCTTCTTGTAAGTTCACTATGTCACTTATGTCTTCCACCTGTGTGAGATTAATAAATTCTGAAATTTCTTTATTGTAAGTTGGTATTTTGGCTAATTCTAGAAGAGGCACTTGAATTTTGACCTTCTCCAACTCTTTTGTCTAATGGAAAGTATGTGTTTTCTTAACGTTCTTTTCAAGTTCTTCTTCACTATTTCTAGAATTTGTTGCATGTTCGGGTACAGGAACAACTCTCTCCAAGATATTAGCGCCAACTAATTTGTTCTGGGAAGATTCACCCCACTGCACCTTTGTTATATTAAGTGAATTTACAGGTTGTTTCTTATTACTGACCTATTTTGTAGGGTCCTTTTGTAGTGGAGTCACCATTGGAGGAGGAATGGAACCTGGTTGTTCACCTTCATTATCCTGCACTCTAGATATCTTTCTAGACCTCAAATCATAATTTTTATGTAACTCAGCTTGCATGAAATCTGTGAATTGTGTACAATATTCATCCATTTCAGCTTGATCAAAAGAAACTTCAACTTCATCATATTCTCCCTCACAACCTTCCTCTTCATCCTCTTCTATTGCATACATCGCAGATACCTGATCCTTGGCCTCCCTTGGTCATCTTATGTTGGCTCTTCGAGTGCTGCTTCTATATACAATGGAGCTTGAACTTGGTCTTGATCTCTTCTTTCCCTCTGCAATATTTGCAGGGGATGTCTTCTAAATTGAGGGTTAAACCCCCTTCGGTTTTGTTGGACTTGTCTTTGGGAGTTTTTATTTTCCAATTCCATCTTAGCTAGCTTATTTGTCAGATTTTTTATCACCTTTGTCATATCTTCAATTCTTAGATCTTATGATGATTCTTATTTTTCCTTCTCCTTCTCTTGGACTGGTTGTTTCCCTTTTGCCTTTCCTGCTGCAGTCATATTAGCTTCAATATTTAAATCATATGTCTATATCTTCTCAATAGTAGGGACTCTTCTCTCTCTCAATGTAAAGCTAAAATCAGCTTCAAAATCACCACCAAAAGCAACCTTTGCTCCTACATGGGGAGGGCTTCATCTCTATAGGTAAACTATTGTACAATTTGTTGAATCTTTTTACAAACTCATAAATTTTTTCATTAGGCTTTCTTTTAATTGCATTAAACTTTGTCAATGAGTAACCATGATCTCTCTTCTCTCCCCATCTCTGAGTGAATTGAGTTTCTAACTCTTCCCAGTCATTTATGGAATCATTTGGTAACCTTTGAACCATTTCCTAGCCTCTCCACTTAGAGACTGCACAAATAGTCTCATCACAACATCAAGATGTTCTACATTTAAATTCTCAGCAAAAGTGAAAAACAAGGGTAAATTTTGTTCTACAGTTACTTCATCTTCTCCAGTTAAACGAGGAAGTAATATGAGGTATTCTTGAGGCATGACATTCATTGGTTGTGGAATATTTAGTGGTGCATATCTATCCATTAAGAAAGTTGGTGTTGCCATATTAACAACTTGGTTAACTGCTCCTTGGGTGGTTGAGGTTGATGAAACTACTGTGAAAGTGAATGAAGGTGGAGGCAAAACTAATATGGGGGTAGGATGATAGACAATAGTAGAGGGACCATCAACTATATTTGGTTGAGCTTGAGTGGAGGTAAAAGAAACAGACTTGAAAGAATGTACTTCTAACTGAGGTTCCTGAAAATAAATGTGTGTAGAAGGGGTATCTTGTTCCAAGAAAGGGAGTTCCTTGGAAATATCTTCAAACAAAGGGTTATGAGAATTGTTGCCAAGAGCGGGCAATGCAAGATCAGGTATTGAAGGAGTTTCGGGTTTCTAAGCCTTTTTAGAAACCAATATTTCTCAATCTGGTAAAGAAGAGACTATTTGTTGTGAGGTACCTGACCTCGTGTGAGGCCTTTTGAAAGCCATAATTTTGAGAATAACAAACACAGCCGAATATTTCCTCCTCACTGAACAACCAGAGGAAATAATGTGAAAACCCCATGGAAAATAAACTTCGTTTCTTTGTCCCTGGCAATAACGCCATAAAATGTTGCATCTCAAGGAACAATCCCTTGGCTGTGGTAGGGAATCAATGCTTAATGCATTTTGTAAATGTATGCCACAATTATAATATCAAATGGCCTCTGCTTAACACCTTTGGAATCTAATTATTTAATACACTCAATAATCTAATATAATGAAAGATTTCACAATGCCATAAACTGCTGATATCCGAGTGAAATGAAAATAAGAACTGTAAAGGAAACTTGAAGTGATATGATGAGAAACAGAATCTATCACTTTTAAGTTTCAGAGGAAATTCATGGAGAGAGAGGAAACTTGAAATAATATGTTGCAAACACAGAATATATTACTTTAAATTTTCATCAGTATTTTGTGAATAAAGAAGATATGAGGTGAAGGAGCGCAAATTAAGGTTGTTTAACTCTTACTCACAGATGTAATTAAGAGACTGACTGCTACATTAATTCACTTCATTCAAAGATGAATAAACACATAGTGAAATTGGAAATACATATCAACATCAACAACTGCAGGAAAATTGATCTTCTTTCATTTATTTCTTAGAAAATTCAGTACCAAATTAACAATCCTCCAAAGGTCAAAAACTCAGAACCCATTTTATTTATTTCTATCTACTTAAATACATCACAGTGGTTCGTAACTCCTGAAATTCTTGAAACTATTCGACTATCTAAACTGTTAAGATTACTAATGCAATCATACTTGAGAAAACAAATTAAAACTGGAAATATTGTTCGTTTTGTTGAATCTGATGTTGTTGATGTGTCCTCCCAAAGTGCTGAGGTGTCCTTTCTGGTTATGATGCAGCAACTGCACATCTCTGTAACGATGCCTTAGTTCCCAACTTGACCCAGCTATCATGCTCCCAATAGGGCCAATATATGCTCTTATGCCCAACTCTGCCTATGCCCCTATTCTTCAAACATTGTCAATCATATCACCTGCTACCCAACTTTGCCTCTTCTCCTTTGATCTGTGTCAGGTCACTTACCCAAGTTTTTCTGCCACATTCTGCCTATTTCTTCATAAAATGGTGCATAACCGCATAAGCCCAGACTTTAAATCCTTTAGATTTCATCTTGGAACCACATCGCATCCATGCCAACATCGCACTTCACATTTTGGCGTATTTAACTTTTCCTTAGTGTTTATATTTTAAAACTTGCGATGTGCACTATGCAATCAGGTCCCACCTAGCATCGCACATTGCACTTCGACGAATTTATCACTTACCTCCCACGGTAATCCTTTAAAACTTGTGATTCGAAATTTTCAATCGGGCCCCACTGCATCACACATCACACTTCGGTGATTATAACACTTACCCTTCACCCTTAACTTTTAAAACTTGTGTTGTGGGTTATGCGTGGCAGGGCCACATTGTCTGCCATGTAACCTTGTCATGTCATCATAAATCAACTGTGATCTTTGGGGTTGGGGCCATGTCATCTGTCACATCATCTTTCCACGTCACACTTTTCATTTCGTTGACTTCAACTTTTCCTTAACATTTATCTTTTGAAACCTATGATGTGCGTTATGCGATCGAGCCCCACCTGGCATTGCATGTCACACTTCAGCGACTTTATCACTTACCTCTCAAGCCTATCCTTTTAAACTTGTGATTTGTGTTTTGTGATTTAATCTCTGCCATCTATCTCTCTGCTCCAGTTCTGCGCTTTGATCCTGACCATTCGTTTTTCCCTTTGCGCCTCCTCCAAAACTCTTAAGTGTTTAAGGGAAATGCGCCCTTTATCCACCTTTGGGAAATTAGTTTATTTTCTCCACGGTGCAACCCTTCTGAGCTTATCTAGTGTTCTATCACACTAGTCCCTCCTGAGATTGCGAATGAGCCTGACTCGACCTTGTTCGGCGTGCAATGTTTTGAACGTGCCAATCGGTCTAGCTCTTGAACTGTTCTGCACGTGAATGAACCCGACTCAACCCACCTTCACATCTCATCACGTAATGTTAATGTACCAATATATTGTTATCACTCAGGTTTTCCTAGAAGTTGTGTAAGAGGAAAGTATACCCGAGGTAACCACAAACCAACCTTTTAGATGCAGAATCTAGCCAATCTGCATCCAGAGAGGGCTCTCTCTTTATGATTTATCTTTGTTTTTGAATGATTTTAGGCTAGTTATAGATTCAAAGTTTGTTTTTGGAAAATGGTGGAATCCACAAACTAAGGGCAAGGTTGAGGGCTTTCAGTCCATTGGGCTATGGAGTCTAAGGATGGCTTTACTGGATTTCTTTTCTAAACACAAGATGGTATTACAGGGCAAGATAGCTAGACAGAGAACAATCCTTAAAATTTAATGTGGATGGATGGTCTTGAAGGGATGAAAGGCAGCTAAGAATCTTTTACCATATTCAAGAGAAAGAAGAGAAATGACTACAAGCAAAGAGCAATGAAGGATTCTTTGTTACAGTAATTAACAATGTTTAAATCAGCAAAACATGAGCAATTAAGAATTCATGCTTATAACTAATCCAGAAGAAAACATCGAGAATAATCACATTTGAAAACAGAGTACAATTAAGCAAATTATGTTTCAATCCTTTATGTAAACTATTCAGAAACGGATATGATGATAGCATAAACTAATATAAAATTTAAACACAAGGGTTGGAAACCTTATTGAACTGAAGTCCAACACATGAATCCTGCAACAAGTCCAGTGCTTCAAAACGTCATCCAGTAAGCCACAAGTAAATTTGTCCAAAAGCTTTTTATTCCAAAAACCTCAATGTTACAGCAGAGTAATAGAATCCACCCCTCAAAACTCTCTTTGAAGGCTTATTTATACAAAAATAATCTTAACAATCTTACTCTATCCTAGCCAATAATTCAGGCTGACTTAAAGCGTATTTACAACAAACAAGAGACACATGGTCTTCGAAAATAGAATAATGAGTAACGGCTGATGTGATGTTCCTTTCTTCATGGACGTGCTAAGGATAAGTGCTCTAAATAGGGCTCTGTGCTGTCCTTTGCGTATTCCTTTGACTTGTTGAATACTTTTACTTCTCACGGATACTCTTTACTCTTTCATCTGATACTCTTTCATCTGCATTTCTGTTTTTATCATTTACTCAATAGTAAAGATAAACTTTTATCCTGACAACATTTTTTTTTTACAAAATTTCCAGCATTTCCTTCCACCACTGATCATCTGGTATCATTGTTCTTCTGAGCTTCCTTAAAGTTTCATCGGCTTCAGTAAGTTTATAAAAAGTGGGCTCGTTTGGAAATAGATATTTTAACTCATGCTCCAGGTGAAACAGATTCCTCACTTTTTTATAAATACTCTTCCCAGTTGGTACTGCAGGTTCTGATGAGCTAGTAGAACCTACACTAGTAGAACCTATAGCTGTATGTTTAGCATGAGCTTTGATTCTTTTCTCATAAGTTTCCAAGTCCACTATTTGATCCTCTGTGAGCATGGGACTTGGCAAATCACTATCCAGCAGAGCTTGAAATTTTTCTCTGAAAACGTTGATGTCGACCAAAATATCATTACACTTTCTTTCTAGATTTTGCATGAAAGTTCTTTTTGTAAAAATTCTCTTTGCCTCCAAAACTACACCTGTTGTGTCATCAATTCCTAGCAATGCTAGCTGTTGTTTTGTTCTTGAATTCAAAAACTGAATGAGCTGCTGGGCTAGCTCTGGCTTGCCTCTTAATTCATGTCTAGTTTTGTTTATTTCCTCCTGGGCTATCTTGACTAACTCATTCTGTTCAAAAATAGCTTGAATGGAAGGCAAAATATCTCTTATTAAATTAATGATGTTGTCCCAAAGAATATCATTTATTTCATTCAGAGGCTTTTCCAGTGTAAGATCTTTTTGCAAAGCCTCAACCAATTTTTCCAACCTTTTTATTTCTCTGAGGTTGTCAGCAACTGTCTTTTTGGATGTCATATTTTCCCTCCAATTTTGTTAATTGTAATTTTGCTTCTTGGAGTTCTGTGACCTTTAGCTGCAAACTCTCCATCTGTTTAATCAAATCATCAGAATTCAAATTAGAAATATTCACCTGAGATGATTGTTCCTGTTGTCCTGTAGTACCTGTTGCTGAAGCCTGTTTGAGAATTTCCTGTTCCTGCAATGCCTTTTCCAGCTCCTTCTTGGTTTCATTTAGTCTCTCTGTCAAATTTAAGAGCAACTCCATCATTTCTTCTTGTGAATTTCCTTTTATTACTTCCTGTGTCTGGGGGTGCCTTGAGGCTGGTATTTTCAACTGTTTTCTCAGTGCAGCTATATCATCCTCTTTCTTTTTTATCAGTGCCTCAATACCTTTAGTGTCTTTGGAATTGTGACCCAAACCAATGATGATCTCTTCTAGAGACTTTATTCTATTGTCCTTGGCCTGTGAGGAGGCCCTTTCAATTTTCAATGTTGCAGCAGTATTATTCAAGGAATCTTGTAGTGTTAAAGCTGCCATGGCTTTGTTGGTGAGAGTGGAATAAACCATTTCTCCTGTGTGCCTATGAAGCTCTATCTGATCCAAGGGATGGATATCCTTTGCTAACACTTCAAAATTTGTTCTGATGTAATCTGTTGCTGAAGTTGGCTTTGGCACCTTAGCTTTGAGGTGGCTCATTTGCATTTTACCTTGTGAAAGATCAAATGCTGACATCAACCTTTGCTGATTGTGAGGAGCCATCTTCATATACTGATCATAGACCTTCATTTTTAATGGTTCATTCCTTGTTTTGATATCAATGAAGGTTTTCTTTATGTCTCCAGTACCTGTCTTGGGCGGTCTGAAAGAAGATACTTCGGTGCTCAGTTGCTTTTGTATCCCTTTCTGGCTTATATTTGTTTCACTTGCTGTACCTGTTTGCTGACTATCTTCCCTGCCATCATCAAATATTTCATCGATGATCTCTACATCTGGAGGTAGATCAGATTTATGTTTTTTAGCTTGATAGACTTGTGGGGCTCCTTTTGAAGGTGTGGTATCTGGAGCTGACCTCTTTTTCCCTATTTCCACATTCAGTGGAGTTTGCATCTCTGGAGCTTGGATTTGCTTTGCTGGTGTTTGAGAAGCTTTAGATTGTTCTGGTGTTTTGGAACTCTGTGATTTTTCTGCCATGACCAGGGTTTCAATGACCTGAACTATAGGTTCTTTTCATTTACCTTTAGGCTCTGCTGCTACTGATGGGCTGTCTTCCTGTATAGCTTGTTGTAGAGTGGCTGTTGAAGATGTGCCAATATAGGGTACCTGCATTTGATCATATGTTTCTAGGTCAAATTTCTTCTCGGCATCTTTCATAAGTTTATTCAATTTGTCAGCTCCACTTCCCTCTTCAACAAGTGTTCCTTTAACCCATTCATCTTGATTTGCATACTGTTCTATGTCAGGAATTCTGTGATGTATATAAGGAGATGACTTATTTTTTAACCTTCTTTCACAAATGAAACCAAAGGGGTCATAAGGGACCCAACGGAAAGATGTATGGAATTTTCTCTCTAATATAAGTTCTGCATCTCTCTCAGCTTCTCTAGAATTGCAAATGAAAGGACCTAACTGGCTTTTGATCCTTAACTGTGCTTTCTTCTTTACATTGCAGAAATGGATTACATGTGAGTTATTCATCTGTCTAAAGTATTCCAAAGCAAAAATTCTCATTGGTACATATCTGGGTAACTTGAATGGATGTAATTCACATCCATAAATCCTGATAACTGTATGGTTTTGGTACAAGTACCAATCCCCAACTTTGTAACTTTTTGACAATTGCGGGGTCTTTCTTATCTCAGTACTAAGCCTGGGGGGAGAAACTCCTGTTAACAAGGTTGTAGCAGGATGTACAAATTGATCAATGAATTCTGAATAAGAGTAGGGAGAATCAGAGGACAAATGAATGATGGGGGACCAAAAAATAACAGACCTGGGATTACCTTTAGCATCAAGTTTCTGAACAGGGAAGGGGAATTTGTCTGAGTGATAGAAAATTATGAGGTGATAGATAACTGAGGAGTACTTGAAAACCTTTTCATCATCTAGCCTTAAAAATTGATCATGGATTTTGTTGGCCATGAAGGAAGCATAGTCATACTTAATCTCAGGAGGCTGTCCAGGGGTAAAGATAGATAGCAAAGCCAGAGTTATCTCGTCAACATACTCACTGGTATTGAATCCTAAGACAAAGGATATTACATTCACAATAAGCCTTCCCAATTGATTGAAAAAGTAAAAACCATAGGGGGAGTCCCTTTTGGCTGATGCTCAGGTAACATGAAGTACTGACACATTGCTTTCAATTTCTCTGGAGTTAACAGTCTGGTTTTCTCAATTAGCCCTTCCATGGATAGAGGTGCTAATTCTTGTTCTGGCTCAAATTGTAACATAGCATTGATAGCCTGGGGTGTTATAGGGAACAAAACACTTTGATCAGGAGCTAATACAGCTCTTTGTGTGGGATCATAATTTGCATGACAATAATGAATGATTTCAGGGAAAACGTGGACTGTAGGAATGAAATACCTTGGGAGATTGGATTCCCACAACCTTATAAGATCTTGCCCCTTTGAGTATTCGTCTCTGCAGCGACAGAAACTCAAACGGGGACTTTCATCGAAATGCAGGTCTTTTATTTGGAAATCTTCAT
This sequence comes from Pinus albicaulis, assembly GCA_034641835.2. Classification (NCBI taxonomy): domain Eukaryota; kingdom Viridiplantae; phylum Streptophyta; class Pinopsida; order Pinales; family Pinaceae; genus Pinus; species Pinus albicaulis. Next base: position 723,265,647 of record CM076571.1, on the reverse strand, counting down.
CTATGAGAGGCAAGTAGTCTAGATCTCGGTGAGGAGCATTCAAAGGAGTGACATTTAGAGCGGTAGGGGCCTCCATTTTGGTTCTTGTGGATTCAAAATGGAGGTTTCAGTTTTTCTTGCAGACCGGACGGGATATCTGACAAAAGAAGAAATTGGGACAAATTGCAGGTTTGGGAAGCAAATTCACAGGTTTTAACTCTTCAATGAGGACTCAGAGAGGATTTTTAACCACTTTTTCAGAGAAAAACACAAGAAACTAAGCTTAATTTGTAGTCGGGGTGCGGAATGATAAATACCTGTTTTTTAATGAAAACTGGTTCTTCAACAGGTAATGGACAATGGCATGAACGTTCTTCAACACGGGCGCAGCGGAATTTCTGAGTAATTTGGTGTATTTGCAGTGAATTTTGAAATTTGCAGCGGGAGCTTAGTCTCTTTCGAAAACCAAAATAACTAAAAAAACGCGAAAAATGGCTTAAAAACAAGTCAAAAGGGTTTTTGTCGTTTTTGAGGTGATGACGTCATTCGACGTACGGGGTGTTCGAGGTGATGACGTCATTCGACGTACGGGGTGACGTAAGGGAGTGGGACCTACAGATTCTGATGTTTTAGCATGCAAAGATTCCATGACCGCTATGGATGGCTACATAGACTACATGAAGATTCAACAAATAAATGGTATGGGAATGGCTGATATTAAACCTTCTGTCTCACTGCTAAAACTCATGATGACATGAAGTAATGGATTGATCTGGACCAGCTGGATCAACTGAGAAAGACTATATTTCACTGATAGTAAAACTTAAATAATAAAAAGGGCCCATTGTGGTTTAAACAAGTTTTAACTGTAATTTAATCACCTGGAGGTTAATAAAGGGAGTTAATGGGTAATTTAGTCCAATGACTAATTGTCCTGATTCATAGAAATGAATGCGCGTAATTTGGCCATATCGCAACACTGGAGTGTTTGATATGGTATGAGATTCCGGGCTTAGTTTTTTTCTTGTTTTTGGTGTTAAACACATATGTTATGTGTCTAACGCTTTTCTTCATATATTTTATTATACGATGAATAAATTAATATAATTAATTCATCATAGGGGCGGAATGTATATATAAGGTTAGAGTTTTACCAAAGGGCTTTATAAAGCGGGGTATTTAAATGTGCGGGACTATATATACTTTGGTAAAACATTATAATAAGAGGGTTTATGGGGATATTTATTAGAAAAGGGAGTTATATACATAGGAAAAAGGGATTTCACTAGGGATTTAATATAATAGAGTTAGGTGTTAGCATGAAAAAGGATAAGGAAAATCAAAACATCTTTGTATATCTAAGAAAGTGGAAACTTATGAAGTAAATTGCACATTTTATCTTCAACACTTAAGCTTAGAATAACAAGTTGTCTTGAGGAATTTTATGGAATGTTGCATCAGTTTCCTAAGTAAAATAGGATTTTACTTAGGAAAAGTTAAAAATGGAAGATAATCAATGATGGATTATTTCAAGTGTTTAGGTCTTTTGATCATTAGGCCGAGGGTCCGGTCCCTCCAGAAGTCAAGGAAATGCCTTGAGCCCCTTTGATCTCAAATTACCTTAGTACTTTTGGGGAAATTAGTAAAACTCTTGAGGGGGAAAAATGATGGGGGAGGTTAATGAATTTGACTTTGCTTGCTGTGATTTTCCAGTGTATTTCCTGCTTTAGTACTTGTGATGAAAGTAAATGATTAACCAACATGTAGCAGCACCATTTATCAGATAACACTTTGTAGCACCATCTACCTACCCTATCTACTTAACACTACCATTTTGTCTTCTTTATTAGGGTGCATTTAGACTTGCAAACCCTTTTCAATCTTTTTCTTTTTACATGATGAATCTATCTATTTCTACCCTTATTACATCCAAGTGCTCAGATTAAACTGTTGAGCACCTTTTATTCACTCTACCTAGCTACTTATCTGCCAAGATTAAACTGTTTGGCTAGATATTTATTCTCTAATCTAAAACATGAAATTGAAATATGACTAAGCCAAGTTTAAACAGTTTGACTTATTCATGAATTGTGGCAAAAGTTTCACAAGCCGCACACAATTATTTTATTACAATAGATGAAAAAAGTAGTGGCATTTAGACTTGCACACTTTCCTTGGTCTATTTTTGCTTGGGGTTCATTTCTTTCTCTTTTTTTGACCATTTTTATTCTTTTTACCCTTTGATTTTTCTTTTAGGGTATACCCTCTTTACATTTTTTTAAATTTTTTGATTTTTTGGTTTTTCAAGAATATGGAACACCTTTGCTCAAGTAAGAAGGTTTGAACATATTCCACACTTCCATCAAGACAATCATGAAAGATGAAACCTATTGATATAGGAGGCTAACATATATAAATCAAAAGTCTTCTATGAAACACACAATTTTACATTTTCTATCATATATTCTTTTTTGGTGTTTTGAAAAATATTTCAAAGGTAAATGCAAATGAGCCACAACAAGACCAATAAATACTTGAGGTTTACATCTAGGTTCTTGGGATATATGGCTAGAATTATTGTCATCTTCCTAAATTATGTGGTGTACACCTATACACTTTTCCCATGTCTATCATAAGTAATGCAGATAGATCTATTGGTCCTCTAAATACACAATAGGGAAGAATTGGAGCTTAATTAAAGTATTAGAATCATCCCACCTATTCACTATATAAGGATCAACCTTCAGCCTAAGAATTTCCATTTGGATTTCCCACCATGTTAATGAATGGGCTTCTAATTTCAAACAACAAAATGAAATTTGTGTTCCTCCTCTAGATGGTGAATATTAAAATACACCTCTAGTTGTTTCTATCAATGATTTAATTTCAAAGCCTCTATATCACCTTAATATGGATGGATATCCACCTTCACTTCCACATTGAAGGGATACTTTGAATGGTTCATAGAACTCAAACTTGAATTCTCTTTTCTAGGTTCTTTGTTGGACTCTTCCTCTGGTTCTTCCTACTCCCATGATTTTCCCTCCAAACTAACCACTAAGTTGGAACCCCCATCTTCTCTAATCAAATCGACCTTACTAGTTAGGGCCACCATGAGAAGGTTCAAATTATGGTTTATGTCTACAACTTGTGCTTCCTATTGTGCAAACCTATACTTTTTCAAATCTATAGGGTTATCATAAACTCATTCATTGACCATGGTTGGGTTTTTATGAATTTATGTCTAAATTAATTTGATCCCGTACAAATTCGCATAAAATACCTAAATAAATATTCTTTGATACTAATATGATCTAAAACTATTATGGATATTACACTAGATGGTCCATCACAATAGATCTATGAAAAAAAACATAAATCTATATTATGAAGGGTCATTTAATTTTAGATTCCAAATTTTTTATTCATGTTTTGTTATTTATGCACGTGTGATAACCCTTTTGTAAAAACCTCTTGTAAACATTATTATGAATTTTAATTCATGTAAGTTATGTGGAAATGTAACATATTGACTAACTGAGATTGGGACGTGTATTCAAAGGACTGAATGAGGAGGAGTTTCATGTAAACCCCAACCTTGCATTATGTTGTCCCCTATTGGTTTAATGACACTACTGCACAAACATTTCATTGATAGAATGGGTCTCCTATGTAGAGGACAAGCCTACAATCTCAATTCTCATAGAGACACAAGCAGATCAACACACCTAACATACAAGAAGGAGATAAGTTCCTAGGAAGGGGTATTTTTGGAGGGGATTATGCATTATGTGAAGGTCGGTTGAGAGAGATGATGGAAAAGAGCACATTAAGAAGAAGAATGAGAGCATGTATTTGGCTAGGACGTAGGTGCTCCAAAGGATGGGCTCCACTGTGGACCCAAAAAACTATTATAATGGCGTAATGCTATTTTACACAAGGTGTCGGTCCCTAGCTGGGCCCAAGACAAATTTGATGTGGGATAATGATGTGGATGAGGATTTAACATGGAATGTGGAAGACGTGACATATGGAAGGCACAAGAGGCTTTTTGGAGGGTCAAGTTTCCCAATTTTTTAGTGACACGTGGCATTCTCGAAAAGGGCCATGTAGCAAGCTGACACCTCCAAGAAGTCGACATGATACCAATAGAGCATGTAGGTCACATCATCACAGTTGTTGGGTCTAGGTTTGGTGCATCAAAGGTATTTAACCATGATTGATAGATTTTGGGGATGAGAAATATTCACGGAAAAATACAGGGAAATGTATGTTTCACCCTAGGAGGGTCACTCATTGTGAAAATTTGTTACGTGGAGTTTGCGATTGATAATGGTCGAGGAATATAAACTTGTATTTAAATTGACATGAATAGTTCCCATTCACACTGCAGGCCCATTAGGGGAATTTTGAGGTCTTAAATGGGCCTCATAAAGAAATTATAAAATAATAGTGGAAATAATAAAATAAGATTAGATTACATCACCAAATTTTAGAGGGAAAAAATAAAAGACTACTTCTTCAACTCGTATTTTCAACTTATCTCCCTATGGTTTTACTTAAATTTTGAGTGGGAACACTCGTTGGATGTAAAATTTGATTCCTCATCCAAGGAGTACCCATGTTGCATACTTTCGATGGGCCTGCTACATAAAAAATGAGAAATACATGAAAAACGTGATTGCAAGATGAAGCCTCCAAGAAGTCGGCACGATACCAATAGAGCATGTAGGTCACATCATCACGGTTTTTGGGTCTAGGTTTGGTGCATCAAAGGTATTTAACCATGATTGATAGAGTTGGGGGATGAGAAATATTCATGGAAAAAGACAGGGAAATGTATGTTTCACCCTAGGAGGGTCACTCATTTTGAAAATTTGTTACGCGGAGTTCGCGATTGATAATGGTCAAGGAATAGAAAATTGTATTTAAATTGACATGAATAGCTCCCATTCACACCGCAGGCCCATTAGGGGAATTTTGAGGTCTAAAATGGGCCTCATAAATAAATTATAAAATAGTAGTGGAAATAATAAAATAATATTAGATTACATCACCAAACTTTAGAGGGAAAAAAGAAAAAACTACTTCTTCAACTCGTATTTTCAACTTATCTCCCTATGGTTTTACTCAAATTTTGAGTGGGAACATTCATTGGATGTAAAATTTGATTCCTCATCCAAGGAGTACCCATGTTGCATACTTTCGATGGACCCTGCTACATGAAAAATGAAAAATACATGAAAACCGTGATTGCAATCACGTTTTTCATGTATTTCTCATTTTTTGTGTAGCAGGGCCCATCGAAAGTATGAAACAATGATACTCCTTGGATGAGTAATAAATTTTTTCATCCAAATAGTACTTCCGCTCGAAATTTGAGTAAAACCTTAGGGAGATAAGTTTAAAATACAAGTTGAAAAAGTAGTTTTAATATTTTATTATTTTTTAATCTTTTTACTTTTTTACCCCAAAAATGGTGAATCATCCCCAATTGTTGACATCATCATCTTGAATCCTATTGGTTATTATAAATTTTATTTTGGTTGTACGTTTTTCTTAGGAAGCCCATTTTAGACCTCAAAAGTTCTCTAATGCTTCCAACATTACCCCTACTACATTCTGATTTGAAGGGGGGAGTGAAACAGTGGCACAACCTGCAACTATGTGGTAGACTGCGTGGCGGCCAAGGCTAACATGGAAGGGATATATGGGCTACAATATAGCACTATGTAGAAACATTGCTAAAGTGGCAGGATTATTGAGGCCAAGTATTAAATGGCCATAACTATTGATTCATAAGTTGACTTTCGATGAAGTTTATATCATGAAAAATCTCTCAATGAGTTGAATGTGATGGTGTATTCCAAAGTTTTTTCTACTAAATTTGGAGAGGGAGAAATTTTATAACCCCATTTCCATAATGGGACCTTAGAAGTTGGGTTAGGACAAAGTAACACCTCCAATTTAAACCGGTTCCTTTAATACGAAAGGAGGTATTGTTACAGAGTGGTATCAAAGTATAAGGTTCAACATTGAACCTTTGGAGATGAATACTAGATAATCTAATGTAGTATGGTAATGTTCTAGATTACATCACAAAGTAGTATAAAGAGCATGGATCAACATTGTTCTGTATGGGGCATAGAAAGAAGGTTCTGGAACTATATTACAGTTTTTTAAAGTTACATTACTTAACATTGTATTTTGTTTATAGAATTTGAGTGTGGATTACCTATTGTATTATAGTAATAAATTGATATAATTATTGTTTCCCAACTTATATGCTAACATGGGGTGTGATGTTTTATATGGATACACACCAGCAAGCTTATTCCAATTGAACCAAGGTGATATTAAATATGGTTGTTCATATTGACTAGCTAACAATGGTATGTGTATGACAACACATAAGAAGACACTAAGGGACAAGGGATGAGAAGAAGAATGATGAAATATATCACTGATATATATCAACAAGGATATGGAGAGGATTTAGTGGAGAAAGGAAGATGAGAAGGTTCCATGATTGGATGGATACTCTCAGAATTCTAAGAGTTGAATCAAGAAGCTATAAGGATGAGAACATGAAGCTTGTAAGAGCCTAAGAAAGGAAGGAAGAAATGAATGCACTCATAATAAAATCCATATTAGAACAATAGAGACAAAAGCAACATGAATTAGTATCCAACTACAAGTTTACACAAATTTCATCTAGACATGGGAGACACGATTTGAATATTGATGGTGTAAAAGGTAGGATGTCAAAAAAATACATAGGAATGGAAGGGAAGACACAGTGAGGGGTGGAAATCCTTTGAGTACCCCTCAAACGAGAATAAAATCCCTCAAATAGCTACCTATTTCTATAACAAAAATGCACTATCAACAAAGAAGGAAAGGAAAGGACTTCATGCCAAAATAATTCAAGAATACAAAGCCTCCTACATTTGAGGGAGAAGTGAAGAAGGTTATGGAAGTGGAGGCATGGCTTATTGGAATGAAATGTTTTTCCAGATTCCATAATTACTCTAAAAATATGAAAGCAAGAGAAGCCACCTTCAACCTACGAGGAAAATCCAAAATCTATTGGGAATACCTAAACGATTTCAAGAACATTCTAGAAGAAGAGATTTCCTAGAGGATATTTTAAATATATTTATAGGAGAAGTACCTATTTTAAGGGTACTATGAAAGTAATGCCAAGGATTTTTATGAATTCAAGGTGGGCTAGTTGTCAACTGATGAATATACAACCAAATTCTTGGAGTTGTTGAGGTACATGCCCTACATTAAGGCCAAGAAGCCAAAGATACAAAGGTATCTCAATTGCTTGCCACAATCATTCAAGAACGTAATAGAGTTTGATGAGCCACAAACTCTAGAGGATGCTATCAGGAAGTTGAAGTACTACTATGATAAATCCAAGCATATATATAAGTACATGGCCAATTGGAAATCCAAGGGAAAGTCAAGCTATAAAGGAAAAGGGAAAAAGATTGCAAGGTGCCAGCAAGGTGGAAGTGTGAGCTTCATCACTACTCTTATTCGTGAAGAACTCTTTAAACTTGTTAAAGAAGAACTGGATGGGTCTAGGAGGAAACTGATCTGAATGGGAAAATTAGTGTTTTTTGTGCTAAATTCCAATTTAGAATATAAACAAAGTTCTTGAGGAATATGAGGTAATTTTCAAGTTAACCATGAGTTTTTATGTGTTTTTATATGAATTTCTTGAGAAAATTAACATAAAAAAAACTGAACACCAACATCTAATAAACATGAACATCACCATAAAAAATAACACAATAGCACATGATGAAGGAGTTCACCCTGCCTGGGCTATGTCTCCTTAGTCTAGCTTCCAATGGCTTGGCCCTCTTGTATTATGCTCAAAATTTTGATTACATATGTTTACAATGCTCAAAAAAATCTGAAAACTATTCCAATGGCTCCAGAATGCCCAAAAATTCCTGTGTAGCCTCTTTCTTCTTCGAATTTTTTCAAAAACTGAATAATTTATGACTTCCCCAAGTTTTGGAACTAACCTCTCCACAAATTTCTCTGAATCTGGTACCATTCTACAATGTTTCCCCCAAATCTGCTAACTGAGCACCAAATTTCCCAATTTCTAGGCGAAATTGTCAAGGTGCTAATTTTTCCTCTAAGGCCTTAATGCCAAATTCCAAACCATAATGCATATGGTTTAATAAAAAAAATTATATAAAAAATCCATGCGATTTATGCCAACCGTCAGCACTAAAAATTAAATGTGGAAATATGTCTGTCGGCAGACTATTTCGTAATGGTTATGGTTAGTGGGGGGGAGGCACGGGGCTAGCCTCCCACCCTTGGCCTTGCCCCTAGGCAGTGACCACGGCTAAGGCTAGACCCCGGCCCCAACCCCCAATGTGAAAACCAAATGAAAAAAATCAATGGGGAACCATGATATGTTAACTAAAAAAGTCGTGGTGAAATGGTAATGCAATTCGTTTTTGGCGGTGAGGTCTTGTGTTCGATCCCCACTGGGTGCGGTTTGACCCTTACCATAATTTTGGTGGCCCTCCGGCTACCACGTGGCAACCCTTTCCTCAGCCACATGGAAACATGTGATTGGCCACCATAAAACCCAATCAAAACATGCCACAAACAACCATTGAAATTGTGCCACTTGGCACAATATGATTTGCTAGAGGAAATATATTGATCCAGTCAACAATACAGACTGATGACTAGATTGTCCCTATACTTTTTCTTTCAAAAATTTGCTACTTGGAAAAAGTGGACATAATGCGTTTATGGGAGCATACGGTGTTGATTTTCTGTGAAACGAGTTGTGTTGGATTCAAAATGAAGAGATCTACATGGTCATTCATGTTCCACACCATTCTAAAAAATTTCAATTTTTAGCATAATTTTGAGCACCTGCTTTCAGTTGCTCATCAGTTGAGGATACAGTTCCATCACCTTTCCAATCTCAATCCATTTGGCCTTACTTGGATTTGTGACTTTGAGCCCCACACGAAGATAGTCTACACTCCCTCGTTTTTAAGTCCTTGTTCTTCTATCAAGAATGGTGTCTTGTTGAATCTCATCAAGGTATTCTGGAGAAAATTCCTTAATGGAAGGAATCTGAACTTTTTCTCCTTGATCTTCAATCAATGGAGGCACATACAACCTTAAGTTCTCAACATTAACAACAGAGTAAATTTTCATATATGAAGGAAAATCTAACTTGAAGGCATTGTCACCAATCTTTTCCAAAATTGTAAAAGGACTATAACAGATTGGCTTCAGTTTTTTACCTTCTCATTGAATCCCCTCTTTGCTAATGTGAATGCAAAATTCATCACCAACTTGGAACTTGTGATCTACATGATGCTTGTCGTGCCTTGCTTTGTACTTGCCTTGCCTCTTTTCAATTTGATCTTGAACTGTTTGATGTAGCAATTGGATTTGTTCTATGAACTTCTCGGCTTTTTCTATGTCGCTATGGCCATCAATAGAAACATCCTTCCCAAAAATGAAATCCAATGGCGATCTAGGCAAGTATCCAATATATGCCTCAAATGGCGATGTTTGTGTAGAGGAGGGTTTTGCGCGGTTGTAAGCATGTTGAATGTAGTGCAAGTTTTCATCCCACAACTTAGGATGCTTGCTACAGTATCCTCGAAGAAGATTTATGACTCTTTGATTTAGCACTTCGGTTTGACCATCTATTTTTGGATGAAAGGTTGTACTCTTTTTCAACTTGGTATCCATCAAGTCCTACAAACTTGACCAAAAATTCCCAACAAATCGAGAATCTTGATCACTAACAATGGATGTGGGTAACCCAAAATGAACCCAAACATGTTGAAATAATAAGTGAGTTGTTTTTTAGCTATGATTTTCTTTTTACATGGCATTAACAAACACATATTGTTGAACCTATCCACAACTACATGAAAAATAATCATTACCTCTTTTTGACAATGGAAGACCTCCTACAAAATCCATAAAAACACACTCCCATGGACGTGAAGGTACTGGAAGTGGTATGTAAAATCCTAACTTCTTATTGCTAGGCTTACTGACAGCACACAATGAACAACCTTTAATGAAACATGACACACTTTCAAGAAAACGAGACTAATAACAATACCTATGAAGATGTGACATTGTTTTACTTACACCGAAATGTCCAGCAATAAGAGAAGTGTGTGCTTCCCTTATGACATTCAATCTCTCCCCATGTGGAATACAAAGCTTTCCCAAATGATAGAACAAGTTATTATGTACATGGTAATCCAATTCCTCTACTTGGTTGCCTTGACTCAAGTTTGCATAAACATCTTGAAAGTCAATATCAAATGCATATTGCTCAACATAAATTTCATGCAAAATGGATTTATGCTTGAGTAAAGTAGTTGCACTAACAATAGGACTAGAAATAATATCAGCAACATTGTTGTATATACCTTTCTTATAGCTGATGACCAAGTGGAATTGTTGTAGGAAAACCATCCAACGAAAGTGCCTTGATTGCTGCAACTTAGTTTGTGATTGCAAGTGTTGCAATTTTTGGTGGTCGGTGTGTATGATGGTTTCCTTTCCCATCAAGTAGTGTTTCCACTTTTTCACACTTTGAACCAATGCATAAATATCCTTGTCTTAAGTAGTATAGTTAATCATTGCACCATTGAAAGTTTCTGAATGAAATGAATTGGGCTTACCATGTTGCATAAGGACTGCGCCCGTGACATAGTCGCTTGCATCAGTTTGAATCTCAAAGGGATGTCTCAAGTTCGGTAGTGCAAGTATTGGGGCTAAACTAGTCTTCTCTTTCAAAGCATCAAATGCTTTTTTTTCTTCCTCCCCACTGGAAGACATTTTTCACACTAGTCAATGCATGCAATGGATCTGTGATAGAAGAGTAGCTAGCGATAAACTTCCTCCAATATTAGGTTGATCCCAAAAATCTTTTTACCTCAGTGACTGTCTTGGGGGATCGACAATTAAAAATGGCATCTACCTTAGAGGGGTCAATATTCAACACACCTCCTCCAACAATATGCCCCAAGTACACCAAATATTTTTTACCAAACTCACAATTTGACATCTTCAAAAACAATTGTTCTTTCCCTTAAGACATCAAGTATTTTTCTTACATGCATGACAATGTTCATCAAGTGATTTACTAAAAATCAAGATATCATCTAAGTACACTATGACAAACTCATCAAGAAATTTCCTCAGCGCATCATTCATCACACGCATGAAGGTAGCAGGAGAATTACATAAACCAAAAGGAATAACAAGCCATTCAAACAAACCTTGCTTTGTTTTGAATGTTGTCTTCCAAATGTCACCTTCAACAATTCTAATTTGATGGTAACCACTCCTTAAGTCCAACTTAGTAAAATACTTTGCATCTTTTAATTTATCAAGTAAATCATCTATTATAGGAAGTGGATAATGGTCCTTTACCGTAATTTTGTTCAATGCACGGAAATCCACACACATGCGCCATGTTCTATCCTTCTTTGGCACCAACACAATACGTGACCTGCATGGCAGATTACTTGGTCAGATGATCCCTTTGTCCAACAACTCTTCAATTTTCTTTTTGATTTCAACACTCTCCATCACTAACATCCTATACATGCCAATGTTAGGAAGAGGACAATCTTATTTCAACTGTATTTTATGTTGGATACCCCTCTTGGGAGGTAATCCTTTTGGTTCCTAAAACATATCATTATTTTGATTAATCACTTCAATCAAATCATATTTCAACTTTGGATCACAATCTTGGAATGCTTCATAATCAACATCATTCTTTGGTTTAATCATAAGAAGCACACAATTATTTCTTGAATTCACTAGTCTTTTCATTTTCCCTACAATAACTAATGAAATATTTAGTTTCTTGCGATGAGCTCTCACAATATACTCCACACCATCTTTTAAAAATTGGTACTTGATTTCATGGCAATATAATATGAGTTTTCTATCATAGAGGTAAGGACTACCCAAAGAAATTCCTGAAATATCAAGCAGTACAACATCTAATTCAACTTTGTCAATGAAATTTGTTGTTATTACAAACCGAAGAATACACTTTATTGTAACCTGTAAATTTGGGTTCTTGCATATCTAACTCAATGGATATGGTTTGGGATGTGGAATGGTTTCAAGATTAAGTTTCTTGACTCAGTCTTTAGATATTAAATTGGCATGAGACCCACTATCAAATAGTGTGTTGATTTTTGTATGTTTTGAAATAACCCTCACATGAAATAATTCAATCCTTGTTTCTTCATTTGGAGTACTACTGTGACAATTTGATGAATGAGCGGTAGTAATGGATTCTTTTCCTTTCATACCCATGGTTGTAATTTTAGTTTCATCCCCTGAATCAGATTCAAAATCCTATTGAGTGGTTGCAGTTGTTTTTTTTCCCTTGTTGAATTTATTGGGCCTCATCTCTAGATGAAGATTCTGAAAATGGTCTTCATCGTGACACTCTTTGGAACAATGTTTTCATTTCATTTTATTCCCTTCCTTTTTAATGGATGCATTTTTCTTTCCTTTTAATTTGAAACCCTTTCCTTTCCACCCTTAAATGGCTTCGTTTTACCCTCTTCTGGAATATTTTTCCCTCTTGCCTCAAGATGAGTGGCTTGCACACAAACCTCATCTAGACTAGTGGGATTGAACATAATGACAGTATGCCTTAGGTATATATGTAAACCCCCTATATAATTCAGCAATGTGTCTTGTGAATGCAAATCAACAGCTAAATAAGAGCTCTTCTTCTAAATTCTTGGTTGTAATCTTCCACACTTTGACCTTTAAGTTGTCTAAAGTTGTGCCAATTAATGATGGATTTATGCATATATGCTAGAGGGAAAAAATGTATTTTAATTGAAACAATGAAATTATACCAGGAAATTGAGATCTTACCATGTTTTTTAATCTCATCTTATGTCTTGGGTTCCCACCATACTAGTGTTGCACCCTCAAGTCTCAAGGAAGCTAGTTGAATCTTTGTATCATCATCTTTAAGGTTTTGATACCTGCATTATACCTTCAACTGATGAACCAAATTTTAAATATTCTTTACATTCACTTCACCATTATACATAGGCAGATCAAATCTAATATCAAATTTTAACAAGGGTGTTTTACCAATTCCTTTTGAGGTATGTTGATGAGTATGACTAAGGGTCGTAGTAGTGGAAGAGGATGAAGATGAAGGTGAAGATGGTGATAAGGATGATGGTGGAGTAGATGGTGTCTTATCACCATTTCCATTACCTTCTCCTCCCAGAGAACCCTCTCCTCTTGAAGGCCTAGAGCTTTCACCCTACAACCTTGTATTCCTCTCTCATAGAGGACTTTCACCATCTTTGTCATGTCAAAGAAAGAATTCCTAAAATGCTTCTCATACTCTTTCATGTTATCATTTCCTTCTTCATGATACATGCTTACATAAGCTTCTACTGCAATTGTAGGTGAATCTTGTGGTGGAGATTATGGTAACTGTGCCCTCCTTCTCCTTGCTCCAACTAGAGAACCTACACCCACAAGCTTGCCTTCACCTCTTCTGAGCTTCAACCTTGTAATCATTCAAACACTTGCAAAAAATTAAATCCTCCAAAAATAAACCTAGTGCTCTGATACCAACTTGATCTAAATGGGAAAATTAGTGTTTGTTGTGCTAAATTCCAATTCAAAATATAGAAAAATTACTTGAGGATTATGAGGTAAATTTCAAGTTAACCATGATTTTTGATGTGTTTTTATATGAATTTCTTGAGCAAATTAACATAAAAAAAAGACACTAAACAAAAAAATCTAAGAGATATTAGCATCACCATAAACAATAACACAACAACACGTGATGAAGGAGTTCAACCCGCTTGGGCTACGTCTCCTTGGTCCAGCTTCCAATGGCTTGGCCCTCTTCTATTATGCTCAAAAGTCTGATTACATATGTTTACAATGCTCAAACAACTCTAAAACCTATTCCAATGGCTCCAAAATGAATAAGTTATGACTTCCCCAAGTTTTGGCACTAACCACTCCACAAATTTCTCCAAATCTGGCACCATCCTACAATTTCACCCCCAAATCTGTTAACTACGCACCAAATTTCTCAATTTACGGGTGAAATTTCTAGCACATTAATGCCAAATTCCAAACCATAACGCATATGTTTTTATAAAAAAATATACAAAAATCTATGCAGTTTGTGCCAACCCTCGGCATTAACATTTAAATGTGGACACATGTCCGTCGACAGATTTTTTGGTAATGGTTATGTTTAGCGGGGGGGGAGACACAGAGCTAGCCTCCTGCCCATGGTCCCACCCCCATGTGGTGACTAGAGTTGGGGCTAGACCTCGCCTCCCACTCCCAATGCGCAAACCAAATGAAAACAAAACAATGTGGGAACCATAATATGTTAAGTAACAAAGTCGTGGTGAAATGGTAATGCAGCTTTTTTGGAGAGATCTTGTGTTCGACCCCCACGAGGTGTGATTTGACCCTTACCATAATTTTGGTGGCCCTCGAGTTGTCATGTGGTGGCCCTTAGGTGGGCCATATGGCAGCTTGTGATTGGCCATCATGAAACCCAATCAAAACACACCACAAACAACCATTGAAATTGTGCCACATGGCACAATATGATTCTCCAAAGGAGATATGTTGACCCAGTAAACCTACCATAAGGGCATGCCCAGTCAACAGTACAGACTGCTGACTGGATTGTCCTTGTACTTTTTTTTTCAAAAAATTGCATGTTTGACAAAGTGGAAAGAACATGTTTCTGGGATCATATGGCATCGTTTTTCCGTGAAACGAGTTGCGTCGGATTCAAAACGATGAGTTCTATGTGGTCATTCATGTTCCACATGTTTCTGACAACTTTCATTTTTTAGCATAATTTTGAGCACCTGATCAGAAAGCCATATAATATTAGAAGTGTGGGGATGACCACTTACAGAGGGATTCTCCTCAGATATAGAGGAATCACCCAAGACTGAACAATGTATAGGAAGCCAGGACATTCAATGATGTGGCTTGGAATGTTCCACATATATATGCAACATTAGACAACATCCAAGCTAACCAGCAATCCTAAATTATTGAGATGGAAGGTATGGTCAATGCCCAGCGTATTTCAATTTTCATTCACCAAGGTTGAAATTTTAGTTATGCTAGTCCAAAAAATTGCACAAAAGTGTGCTTTATAGAAGGAATTACACAAGGAATCGTGCTTATTCCAGTAACCACGGTGATAAAGAGACAAGTTGAGAGCATGGTGAAGTCGTGGCCAGTCACAGTGGGTGGCATGCTCACCACTATGGATTTAAATTTATTTCCCTTGGGTGCATACGACATTCTCACTGGGATGGATTCGTTGGAAAGGCACAATAATAAGTTCAACAACTAGTTGATCAAGTGCTTAATAACAATGGGTGGAAGGTAACGTTGTAAGGGAAATTGAAATAGGTGGCAATCAGATTGGTAACAATGCTACAACTAAAATAATGTAGCTAGAAAGGGTGCAAAAAACTTCTTATTCAAGTAACTAGTGAGCATGAGGGTAATGATAACAGTTTGGAGGATCACCCATTTATGAAACAATTTGAATATGCATTCCTTAATGAGATTCCAAGATTACCATCTCATAGGGAAGTTGATTTCTCCATAGAATTATTACCTAGAACATCATAAGAACCCAAGGCACCTTACTGAATGAGAACATCAGAGTTGATAAAGCTAAAGCTACAACCAAAATAAATGTTAGACAAGGGTCACATTAGGATAAATTTATTTGTAAGAAAGAAATATGTCACATTGAGGACATGCATAGACTATAGACAGTTCAATAAATATACCATTAATAATAGATATATATTGTTGTGAATATATGACTTATTTGATCAACTAAAGGGAGAAATGGTATTTTCGAAAATTGATATGAGATTTGGGTACCATTATATATGCATCAAGGATGAATACATTCATAAAACGAAATTTAGAAGTAGGTATGCGTACAATGAGTTTCTTTTTGTTCCCTTTGGGCTTACAAATGTTCCTTCTACACTCATGTGTTTAATGAAAATTGTGCTTATTCCATATTTGGACAAATTTGTATGTCTTTATTAATGATATACTGTTTTATTTAAAAACCAAAGAGGAGAAAAAGGAGCATCTAGTAGTAGTGATATAATTGCTAAGAGAGCATAAAATTTATGCAAAACTCAGCAAGTTTGATTTCTTTTAGGCCCAAATTTAGTAATTGACACATATGTCTCAAAAAAAGGAGTGGTTGTTGACCTAGAAAAGGTTAAGGAAATTATTGAATGGCTAACTCCACAAAATGTAGTTGAAGTTAATCATTCATGGGGTTGGCAGGTTACTACATGGGTTTCATTAACAACCTCTCTAAGGTTGAATATCCTAGAATTGCATTGAAAAGACGAGTTAAATTCCAATGGACACTAGAATTTCAAGCCAACCTTGAGAAATTAAAATATTCTCATGCATACACTAGTGTCGATGATAACATACTCAAATAAATATTTTGTGGTGTGTATAGATCCTTGCAAAGAAGGGTTGAGAAGAGTCCTCATGCAAAAAGGATAAGTATTTTTCTATGAGTCTAGAATGTTGAATGAGCACAAGAAAAACTATGTGACTCATGGTCTATAATTGGAAGCAATAGTCCAGTCGCTAAAGATGTGGACAAATTATCTCCTTGGAAGAAAATTTGGATTAATGAGAGATTATGGAGGGCTGAAATACTTGTTTGATCAGCCTAAGCTAAATTTTGGGTAGGAAATATGGTTGGCCTTGATTAATAAATCTAATTTCAAAAAAAAATACATCAAAGGAAAAGAGAACAAGGTAGTTTATGTGCTCACTAGGAGGCTACAAGTGGCTCAAGTAGAAACCATGAGTTTGTGTGAATTTTAGCATGCAATAAAAGATTAAAGAGGCATTTTTGTGCATACATTTGATTGAGAGAATTGGCCTCTTGAGTAGAGGATGATCATGAAGTATTTATTCTCATAGAGATTTAGGCATGGTCAACACCATTTATGTACAAGATGGAGAAAATTTTCGAGTAAGGGGGATTTTTGGAGGAAATTATGCATTATTTGGAGGTGAATTGAGAGAGATGATGAAAATGAGTGCATTAAGTAGAATAATGGGATCTTGGATTTGGAAAGGACATTGATGCTACAAGGGATGAGCTCCATGGTGGACCCCAAAAACTCTTATAATGGTGAAGTGTTGTTTTGCACAAGGGATTGGGCCCTAGATGGGTTTGATGTGGAAGAATGATAAGAATTAGGAGCTGACATGGCACATGGAAGGCATGATACGTGGCAAGCACAGGAGTCCTTTTGTAATTCCAAGTGGTCTAATTTTTTAGTGAAACATGGCATTCTCGAAAAGTGCCACATGGTGGGATCACACCTTTGTGACATCGATGCAATGTAAGTAGAGCATGTAGTTCACATCATCATGCAATGTATTATTTTGGTTCATCAAAAGGATATAGCCACAATTAACAAAGTTGAGGGATGGAAAGTATTCCCAGAAATAGATGGGGAAGTGTCTATTACGCCCCAAGAGAGTCTCTCGCTATGAAAATGTGTTACGCAAAGGCCACAATTGATAGGGGAAAAGTAACAAGAAATCATATTGTAATTGATGTGAATAGTTATTGTTTGCATAGTTTTCTATCACAACATTACCCTTTTTGTGTTTCAATTTGAAGGTGAGGCGAGACAATGTGGCATAGCCCGCGACTATGTGGAAAATTATGTGGTGGCTAAGGATGACGTGGCATGGCAATAATATAGTGCCACGTGGTAGCCTCGCTTACGTGACAAGGCTATTGAATCCAAGATTTAAATTTTTGAATTCTCTCAACGAGTTGAACGTAATGGTGTAGTCCGAAGTTGATTCTACTAATTTTAGAGCAGGGGAAAGTTTGTAACTCCATTTTCATAACAGTACCTTGGTAATTGGGTTAGGACAAAGTAACACCTATCATTCAACTTGGGTCCTAAAAAGGTGTGGGAGGTAGTGTTATAGCATGCTATAGATAATATGTAAATGCAATCACTCATAGACCACAATGAACACCAAGATATTCTATGGGAAACTCATACAAGAGAAAAACCAACTAGAAGGTGAGATTTCTCTACTCTTTCTTTCTTTCTTTTCTAGAATGTAAATGATGCAAGTACAATGTTGAAAAAAATATCTATAGAACTTCCTGAGACATGTGAATTGTGGGATAATATAGAACACAAACCCATTCTATTACTCTCTTTTTCTCTTAGCTACTCTTATCTTTTATGGAAAAATGAAAAAAAACAGAATGACATGCCTTTTCCTCCTAATGGCTTGGTTATAACACATCACAATAGCTAACTATGGGTTATATTTTACCAATTCAACCCTAAAAATGGGTTACGAATCAACCCATCTAGATTAATATTCATATTTATCACATGTATATCGCATTTTACATGAATAACAGTTGTGGTGTTGCGGGAGAACTCTCCCTAGGGTAAGGGTTGAGAATCCCAATAGATCGAAGGGCATCAATCAACAATAAGACAAAAATAACATAGTCCTAATACATGACTACTAAATTCGGGTGAGGAGAAAGTACGCATAGGTCCTACATTTGGTTTTGTTCCCGTAGGGTCCAAACTCTATGCTTCCTCTAAGGCTATAATACTTGCAATAAATTTTAGAGAAACATGTATACAATAAGTAATTCAAAGTATGTGCATGATATGAATGTTAGATCATTAAACATAAAGATATAAATCATGAATCATAAATTATAATATCATAACATGCATTATAACATAAGACCATAACATTCAGGAACAAGACAAAGCTTCGTTATTGATATCAGCAAACTAATATGGAAGAATACAACCTGATTCAACCACGACTCCAAGAGAAACCTTCCTCTGGATCCATCCAACCCAAGCCTCAACAATCATCTCTCAAGCATATCCACATGAATGTCATATAATGGAAGATGAGCATCTCTATGAGGAAACAAGTGTTTCCTATGACTAGGAGTGCAAGAGGCACAGGGAAACTCAGACTTGATTGGGGACCAATCGACTATAGTATCAATATCCTATCTCTTCTTATATCTTATATCAGCCAAAATCAGTTGATTCAGTTAGGCCACGAGCTCCTGTAGGGGGGATTTCAGTGAAACCTGTAAAAATTGCCAAAAAAATAGTATATTATATATTTTTTCATATTTAAATTATATATGTGGGTTTTATATGGATGTACCCACGTTTGTACGTGCTTTTTGAAGAGCCGCGTATGGAATTCAAAACATATTTTTTAATAAAGTGATCAAGTCTGAAGGGAAAGGGTTGCCCAAGGCCATATAACAGAGCATCATAAATTCAAGAGTGCTAAATGATGCTATAACAGGTGGACATCACATCCTCTCAAATTATGGTGGTCAATCATAATAGGTCAACTTCCAAGATGCATAACTTTTTTATCCAAACTCTGATTGATGCAATTCTTACACTATTGGAAAGTTACACAAGTTTATAATAGTGTTGTAGGGTCCAAATTCTTAATCAGTAAATTTTTACTCCAAGAATATGTCATTTAAATCCTCAAATTGGCCCTAGAAGGTTTTAGACCCTTATTCTCTAAACTAGGTCCCACCAATAAAACTGCTCTTACGAGTTGGTTCCTTCAACTTTTTTCTATGAAAGAATAAATATGGATGAAAAAATATATAATTATCCAATACAGATATGTTTGGCCCCCTAAATCCATGGTATATACATGGGTATCTTTAAAAAATATAATAGAAATAAACATACACATGTGGCCACATAGAAATCTGCCTTCCAATAATCAAAACCATGAAATACATGTTTTGTTATCTTCTCCAAGTGGTTATATGATTGGTGGTGGTCAATTACATAATTTGTGGCTTTTTAAATTTGCAACACATGGATCTACAAATTCTCTACTCCATTAACTTAAATTTTCATTAATCTTGCAGTTTGTTGACCCATAGTGTAATAACAATAAGTAATATCCTATAATAACTTGTTCACATATGAACCATTACTTCAAAAGTAGATACATAATGTGTTAATTCTCCTTAGTTTTAATCATAATTAAGTGAAATACTAAGAAATATATTGAAAAATACTTTAAACCTATATTTCACATATGAGCATAATAATGTGTTAAAACATTATTACAAGTAAAAAACAAGGCATTAAAAATAACCAAAATATGAAGTATAAAGATAGTAATTTGATGACTTATCAATAGTATACCTTTCATTTTAATGAAATATCCATATATATTCTTGGGAACTACGATAATAGTGTAATGTTCACTTCATGGAATCTCTATCATAGGTGACCCACTTGGTGCAACTATGACCCTTCACTTCATGGATTCTCTATAGAAATGAATTAACTATCACCTTTCACTTCATGTTTTGAGGTGTTGTACTCTTTGAAGGTAATCTCAATCAATTGCAGTTTAGTCAATGGGCAGTTTGGCCATGAAAAATAACTAGAAATTAACCTCAACAAGTCTGTTTGGGAAAAATTAGTTAGGCGAGACAAGTGATGATTGAGTTGATAGTTTAATAATCAAGTTGAAAGAGCAGTTACCTTGGTCAAAATCGATGGGTAGTTTAGTAGCCAACAGAAGTCAATAATAGAGTGGAGGGGTTGAAGGGATCATATTTAGGCATATTCATATAGTCGAGTTGTAATATATTTTTAACTAGTAATCGAAATGGAATCTAAACACTACAAGGAAAATACCTTCTAGCGGAGGTTTTTGCGGAGGCCCCTATAAAAATATCCCAAAAATATGTTTGTATCAGAGGTCACTAGCAGAGGTGGGCGGTTGGATGTTTTAGCATATGTTTTTTTGAAAATGCATCTACAATATACAAACACACTATTTTTTCGGAAGCCCCTATAAAAATAGCCTAAAAATCAATTTGTAGTGGAGGTCACTAGCAGAGGTGGGTAGGTGGATGTTTTAGCAGGTGTTTTTTTGAAAGCGCATCTACAATATACAAATGTACCGGTGCTTTACTATCCATAAAAGCACTAGTGTCGAATATAACATGGTGCATTATCGCAGATTTATTTTTATATAAAAAAAATAGTGTGCTAAATAAAAAAATGCACTGGCGCTTGAATAATAGATAGCACCGGAAAAATGTTAACTTCTAAAAATTGATGGTGCTATATAAACACGTAGCACCGGTGCTCTTATTTTAGTAAAATTCCTCGATGCATACTTAGAAGGAGCACTAATGTAATTTTTAATTTTAAAAAAAAAAAAAAAAAAAAAAAAAAAAAAAAAAATTGGTGCTATATTCCAACAAAGCACCGATGAAGTTCATGTATTGAACGCCCCAGTGCATCTTCCAAAGAGTACCGCTAGGCAGTTTTTAATTAAAAAAAAATTTGGTGTTGTAGTTAAAAAATATTGGTGCGGTAAATTTATTAGAATTCACTAGGGAATATTAACAAAAGCACTGCTGTAGGTTTTTTAATTTAAAAAAAATAGTGCTTTTGGATTTCTCACCCATCATTTCTATTATAATAACGCCCCATAACAGGGTTAAATAAATAAAAAAACCTCCCAAATGTAAATTCCATTTTTACCATCTATAGTGTTGTATAGCTCTGAAGCACCAATGTCACTCTTGCCTCATGCAAGCACCCTAACGTGGGTGCTTCTCTTGCTCACCATCCTTCCGTACCGTTCTCAATGTGTGGCTTTCCAATTTTCTCAAATGGGGGTGAAATTAGTTTTTCTCAATTACGTGTCAACAATACCCCCCCCCCTCCTGAAGAAAAAATGTTAATGTAATGTTTATGTTTCTCTCTAGTTTATTTTTTTAATGGATTAGAATTAAAAAATAGCTCAAAAAAGATACTATTTTTGAAAAAAAAATCATGCACAATGCGCTTGATATGTTCGTCTTGCACCGATAACAGTGCACCCTGTAAATTTACAGGGTGCACTGCAGTTTGGTGTGTGAACCTAGAACATTGCTATTGTTGTGGTGTGTTTCGTAAATGAAAATGAATCGGTAAAAGCTATAAATTGTAGGTTGGTGTGTACATTTTTAGGTTATGCATGGTGAATTTATATTTACCAAGTGCACTGCAAAAATAATATTAAAAAATATAGCTCGGTGTATTCGATAACCTAAAAATTCCATACCGGAGTGAAAAGCTTACATGTGTGCACATGTGCATAAGTGAGACGCACCGCAATGAAAATTTAAATATGTGAACCAGCATCGGTGTCTCATACGTATGTGCGCACTGATTCCAGTGCATTTTTGTTTGATAGTGCACTAGAGCCGATGCATTACTGTTTTTTTGGCGCATCGAGGATTTTTTATTATTATTAAAAGCTATGTTTTCATATTTTTAAACACATTTTTCATTTAATAAAAAAAATTGTATTTTATATATGAGGATGATGTATTTTATATGTTAATCACGTATGAGAGATGCCAACAAAGGGAGAAGCATCAAGAGTAGGAGAAAATGGAAGACCAATACAATATGGTCCGACCATGGGAGGCCAAAGAGAGGGAGAGGGATTTATACCCTCACCCTATTAGTGCAACGATCCGAGCGCTCTTAAGGAATGTAGGCCTCCTCAAGTACTATGAGGAGGCTACATCCTTGAAGGCACTCTTTTTCTTGTTGGCACATCTTATCCGTCGGTGGAGTGTTCAGCAGTAGGGTTTCCATGTCAGTCGTGAGGCATGGTATAGGCCCTCTGAGGAGGACATATATTTTATCACTGGCCTATCTAAGAGAGGGGAGGATTTTCCCCAGTTACCTGATTTCCCCCATGAGGTTGCAACCATAGTATTAAAAAAACAGAACTGGTGACTAGACCGGTGGATCTAATGAACCGGGTTTCGAACTAGAACCGGTCAAACCAGGACTAGTCAGATCTCAATGAACCGGTTTTTTAAAAAATAATTTAAATAATTAATTTTTTATAAAAAACTAATTTTAATATTTTTAACCATGATTCCAAGCCAATAGAGACAAAATATGCAAATTTTTCTCATTTATATACCATGTAAATGTGAATATATCAAATGGCACTGAGTGCAATACATATCATCGAAAAAATACTTAAGCAATGAGTCTCTAAATGGCCTCTAGAGTTCAAAAACAAAGCCTGAAAACTATGGGGCCACTGGCCTACTATAAATCTACATACATGATATTAGTGATCAACATTATCACTTGAAACTTCTCATCATTATCAAACTCAGTTGGTTGAGTCTCGACTCCCAAACTTTGGAACTGCTCGAGTCACAAACTTCTCTATTGGTTTAGTGACTTGAGTCTCAAAATTCTAAAGATATTCTACCCTAATATGCCCTATTAATTCTTTGGTGCTCCACAAGGCTTTACATGGCTTCCTATCCCAGCCGAGTGTTGTCTGAACCTATAAATACCCCCTCCTCCAATAGATTTTTGGCAATATTTGCAGATAATTTTTCCATCAATCATATCACAATAAGCTGATGCAGTATCCTTGGATTTTGGAGGCACGATGGCTACTACTTAGCTGAAACTCTATGTTGTTCCACTACTCTAGAAAAAACTCAACACTCTCCAAGCTCTCAATAAAACTCACAAACGCTCCAAATGAGAAGTGTCAAATAAATGAGAGGGTATCCCTGCTTTTAAAGGATTGGGGAGGGTGTTTTTGGAGGGAAACAACCCTCCTTGTCCCTACAAAACCACCCATTACCGACCAAATTAGCGTATGTTGGTCCCTTTTCCAGTTTTGAAAGCTAATCGACTGGTTTATCCATAAATTAGTTGGTTAGCACTGGTCAGACCGGAAAAATTGGTTAAGCCCCTCCCTTAATCAAATTTTCAGACTGGTTTGACCCGGATGGGCTTTTGACTATCTGGTTTGACTAGTTATCGATTTGAACTGGCCAATTTTGAATACTTTGGTTGCAACAGAGAGTGAGGTTTCCTACTCTCATAGATATGTTGGGCCTCATGCAGTCTGTCTAGCATATTTTCAGGTGCATGGTGGATATCTATGGATTTATTCTTTTCTTGCCTGAGGTTAAGTGCCTCTCGTTATTAGTCACCACCATTGCACACTCTTTTAGTGATGGGAAGTGCATTAGTTCATCTCTTTTGTATTATGTTGATTCTTTGATTAAGGTGCCACGTTGTATCAGATGATATGTCATTTTTTTGAAGTAGTTTTGCATGGATTTAGATAGATGTAGTGCATTGAGACATGGGAGGGTTACCTTCCCTTTTTCTTCAACGATTTTTTGTTTATTTTTTGAGAGGTTTCCAAATATGAGGCCTACATATGACTGTCTCCCTCCTAGGCCAATCACTAAGGTAAGGATGCGCACGTGGGGAAATATGATGCCCAAGAGGGGCCTCCCAGAGCATCTGACAAGGATTTCTGCCAAGGCACTAGCGCTACTGGCTAGTGAGGATGACCATGTGTTTTTCATGTTGGTGTTTCCATACATGGGGATTGATTGGAGACAGTGTCCCAACATCCTCTTCACATAGGCGATCCGGGCATCAAATATATATTAAAAAATATAATTGCTAAAATTCTCCCTCAACTAACGATAAATCATAGATCTCATCATTTTGATTCCAGCAATGCTTGAATTGCCTCAGTACGACATCGTATGAGAAGTGCTCGCATTCGTTTTGGGCTTGATGAAATTGTCAACTTGTAGGGTTGACTAGGAAGTGTCTAGTCCACACGGCTTCGGTACGTATGTTGATGTTGTGTTGAATTCAATAGGGTGACTATGTAGTATAGAGCCAATCATGACAAGACTCATAGCATTATCATACATAGGTAGTTAGGCTGATTTGATTGGTTGGTGAACATTTGGTTTGGGGTGTCGAGTAACATTGCCACATGGCCCTATGAGAGGGCACCATGTGGCCCTCAAAATTTGTACAATTTTTTCATATGTCGAGATGAGCCTCACGGGGTTCAAACGTGTGACCTCCACATTACAAACCTGTGCTACCAATACGCCATGTTTTCGTATTTAAAACATAGTTGGTCACATTTATTTAAAGTTAACTAGTTTGCGCATTAGGGGGAGGGTTGAGGTGGTGGGCTTGCCTGACCAACCCAATACCAAGGCATATGGAGTGTTGTCATGATCCTGTGCTAAGGTGGAAGGGGTGGGGTGTGTGGCCCTAGCCAAGGTTCCATTGTTATCACATAATCGATAATTGATGAATAGGAGTGGTGGGCGCATGGCTCGCTGTCTGCACCTAGTCCATGATTTCATAACCATTATGCGACCAAGAGTGGGGCCAACAGGCGCATGGCCTCTAGTCAGCACCCCATGATCACATTATTTCCATGTGACTAACCGAAGGGCATAGAATAAGGGAGCAGAGGAAAACTAATGGTTTGATAACTTTCACCAAAATTGGTGGGTTTCATGACCGTTCCCACCACCTGTAACTAGGAAATTTTTGCTACGCAAGGTCGCCATTTTTTCAACCCTTTTTATCCCAAGAAGAGCCTACATAGGGGATTTTAGGTGTTTTGGACACAATGACAGTGTTATTTTTTCAATTTTAGCATTGTATATTGATGTAGTTACACATTTTAGCATATAATTTAAAGGGCCAACATTGGAAGCCAGACCCAGAGACGTAACCTAGGACGGGTGAACTTCGTCTTCAAATTTTTGTTTTGTGATGTTGCTTGTTGCCTATTTTTTGTTAAAAAAAAATAACTGCAATAAAATTCCACCTTGGATAGCTCATATGATAGAGATGATGATTGAATTCGATTCCTATTTTCTAGAGTACCAAAATTGACTTAAATATCACCTCATTTGGACAAGAAGAAGTTAGTTTTTGAAGTTATGAACCCACTCGTGTACATTAGATTAGATCGGCCGTATTCTCATGTGCATATTAGATCAGGTCAACCCTAAATCTAGTGGACCCATTGGAAGGATATAAACACAAGTTCCCTCTACCTCATTTGGGCATAATGAAGAGACACAGTTCTCTCTTGTTTTTGGCTCACACAGATCTGAGGCTCATCCGTGGAGGAATAGGTTCACTCTAAGGTGAAATTGCAGAGTCTGAGGCTCACATCTTTTATTTAGGGTTTTGGACCCCAGTCGCAGGCACATAACTAGAATATTTCGACATTGGTCTCTCCCTCACTAGCTCATGAGTGTGACTAGGGCCTTCAAGTCGCACAAATACCCCTATGTGCATGCGACCGAGAGATTAGAATTTTTTTAGTCATGTTTCGACCCACAGTTCCACACTTTTCAAGATTAAGGGAGCGATTGGGACCTTATAGTCGCACAAATGACTCCTTGTCCATGCAAAAAAGGGCTAAAATATGATGCTTCATTATTCTGAATATTCCACTTTGTGACTGGAGGGTTTAACAGTTTACTTTAGTCAGTGATAGTTCAATTCATACTTTAGAATCAAATTTCATTGTGTACACATTGTTGGGTTCATTTCATGGCCGATGTTATAGTTATTTTGCTGGTTAGTTGCATAGATGAAGATATGGATCATTGTACTCTCTTTTGCTAAATCATTTGATGACAATATAAGAAGAAGAATTTGCAAGGATTTACCCCCATAGTGGGTTTTTCCTTTCTCCAACCAATCCTGGTGTCTCTATGCATGCATTCTTTTATTCTATTGTTCCTTTATGTTTCGTTGCATTGATGATGATGATATTCTTCTATCACATAGTTGCATATGCTGATGAATAATGATGTAAATCTAAATAATTTTATGATATTATGGGGTGAAATTAATGTGTTAATGAATAATTTCAGTTATCAAAGTAAACAACAATACAGCGCTACAAAAAATTAACATGGAATCGGAGTTGGGTTGAAGAAAATCCATGGATATCACCCTTATGATGACACCATTGATGGAAGCAAGAAGAGGATGGTGGATACCTAAAATAATTCTAGGGTGTGAAGAAACCCTATGCAATTTGTTCATAAGGGTTTGATGGTTAGGGTTTGAGAGAAACCCTAGTTTATGGCAAAGATTAGAGATATGAAATCTAGCATGGTCAATGTAAATATCTTCAAACACTTATGTCTGATTTAATGAAGCCCTAGATGGGATAGCATCTAATAGGTCTAGTTGTTGATAAAGTTAATTGAAGGCAACATTTATATGTGGATAGTGGACAATGATGGCTCATGAAGGTTTGTTCAAGAGGGAGAGGATGACCTCTCATTGAAGATATGTATTTCTTAACTTATGATGCTCCTTTATGTCTTTATTGTTGTTTATAATTATGGATTTGATTCTTGTTTTGATCATTTCTTATACTTCCCACACACACACACACACACACACACATATATGAGTATTTGGATTCTTCTAACTTCTTGATGAGTGGAATCTTCTTGCGAATAATGGATAGTGCGGGAAGAGAAGATCTAGAATAAAAAAAGAGGCTCTTGATGAAGAATGTGACAAGCACTACAAGCTGCCACTAAGAAGGTGCTCAAGTATTTGAATATTATAAGGTATGCAAGGTATATTATTTCAATTTTATTGGACTGAAATGCAAGCCCAAAGGTATGAAGAGAATATATCCTTCCCGAATCATCCATGCATGCATATGAAAGTGATTTGAATTCATGGTTATTATGATGAAATGGTGCACCTAATATTGAACATTTTGGTCATAATGAACTTCTTCATTCTATGAAGCTACTTGGTATTGATCTTTGACATAGTGGTAAAACTTAATGTTTGTTTAACATCTATTGATTTTTCATATCCCAATCCTGTGAAGAATGCTAGCACCCTAACTCTAATAAATTATACTCTTAACACTTAAGATACATATGACATGATGGATCTCATATAGAAGGTTACCTCATTGATTTCTATGGAGAAAAGGTTGTCACCCTTGTTTTTTAGTAAAGTTTTGTTGAATGATATGACCTTATACTATTAATGATGATAAGCACGGTAACCATGATAGAAGTATGAATATGAGATTGACATTATAGATCATTCATTAATTGTGGTTATGTTTTGAATAGTAACTATGGCATGTGGTAAAACTAAATTCCCTAACTTGATGGATTGACTTGATATACTTGATATTGTGTTAGTGATATTTGAAATGTGATGACACACCTGTTAGTTTCCCTTATCATATGATCCTAAATCTTGATAGATTGAGGTATGTGATAAATAATTGAATTCATTTGATCATCAACTCTTTGAATCTTACCCTTGATGGAAGAGTGATGTCATGATATAGTGGTGAAGTAGTTGATGCTAACATATATGACCATGATGAATATGTGAGCATGTTATGACCATGATGGGTATATGTTTGAATTTATCATCTAACATATATGTTGATGACTTATAGATAGGTTGATGACAAGCATGAAGATGAATGAAGTGGATCCCCATGTAGAGGGATAAACTCTCCATAAGATCCCTTATCCTACCGTAATTTGCATTATATGCATACTCTGTACTTTTCAAATATGATTTTTGGGAATGAATAGACAGGTATTTGACATTGATGATTTGCAGCAAATATTTGATTTGAGGAAAGAGAATTTTTCCCTTGATCTAAGCCTTAGTTGCATGGAATAAATATTATGTGTATGATTGTAGCCTCCCAGTCACACAGATGCAAGCTCATGGGTGCAACGAAGGCATTGAGATAATTTTGATCTAGGGTTTGGTAGTTGGAAGCCACAGTCGCTTGCATAACATCTTGAAGAGTGTGACTATAATCTCCCAACTACACTAAGGAAGTCCCAAGGGTGTGACTATGCCTTCAAGACACAAAACTAAAGTTTTTTGAAATCATATGTTCACTTGAAGGATGTTATCCCTATAGATGAGGAGCGGAAAAAATAAAGATCTATGAGCAAGAAATTTTGAATCTTTGCTATAATATGAACAGAAGACTGAATTTGTGTCAGTTTTGAGTTATGGTTTGGCAATTGGAAGCCACTGTCCATTAGGGGAATTTTGAGGACTAAATTGGCCTCCTAAGAAAAATGTACAACTAAAATAAAATTTATAAGATCTAATATAATTCAAGATGATTATGTCAACAATGGGGGATGGTTCACCATATTTTAAGTAAAAGTGTAAAAAGATTAAAAAATAATAAAATAATAAAACTACTTTTTCAACTCGTATTTCCATCTTATCTCCCAAATTTTTTACTCAAATTTCGAGCAGGAGTACCCGTTGGATGCAGAACTTAATTTCTCATCCAAGGAGTACCCATGTTGCATACTTTTGATGGACCCTGCTACATGAAAAATGAGAAATACATGAAAAAATGTGATTGTGATCACGTTTCTCATGTATTTCTTATTTTTCATGTAGTGGGATCCATCAAAAGTATGCAACATGGGCACTCCCTGGATGAGGAATTAAAATTTTCATCCAATGAGTACTCTCGCTCGAAATTTGAGTAAAAACTTTGGGAGATAAGTTGAAAATACGAGTTGAAAAAGTAGTTTTTTCCTTTTTCCCTCCAAAATTTGATGATGTAATCAAATCTTATTTTATTATTTCCACTATTATTTTATAATTTCCTTAGGAGGCCTATTTTAGACCTCAAAATTCTCCTAATGACTTGCATAACATCTTGAAGAGTGCGACTATAATCTCCCAACCGCACTGAGGAAGGCCTAAGGGTGTGACTATGCCTTAAAGAAACAAAATTTAAGTTTTGTGCATGAAATAAGATGTTCACCTGAAGGATGTCAGTCCTACAGATGAGGAGAAGAAAACAGAATGATCTCTGAGCAAGAAATTTTTAATGTTTGCTATAATATGAACATGAAGACTAAACTTGTGTTTGTAGGTGACCATGAAATACATATAGATATGTCATTATGTTTAAAGTTTGTGCTACAAGAGTTTGGCATGATTTGTTTGATTGATATAAATGAGTAGTGTTTGGAGTTTTGACATGATGCTTGAAAATGACTTAGAACTTTGACTTGATGAATGAAACATGTTTTGGATTATACCTCTCTCTACGATAAGAAAATATGGATTTGACTTGATGACTAATGATTTGATTTGATGAATGATGAATTTACTTGAAGATACTAATATATAGGCATAGTGACTTATATGGGTATTTGGAAAAATGGTTTTGTATTGGCCTCCTTGTTCCTAGCATAATGGTTGAAGTATTGACATTTGTGATTCAATATGAAGATGAAACCTGCATGACTTATCCTTGGTATATGAATTTGCATCTAGTAACATAAATGACTAGTATTATGATCATGAGAATGACTTGATGGAGTTTTGGATTGATATTGCATGGTTGATGACAACCTGTTAGCATGATAATAGATTAAATCATGACTTGATGAGATCCCTACCTGTCACCTGATCTAAAGAATTGACACTGAGATATTTATGAATTTGATATTAGTATTGATCTAGCTTCTGAATTTTGATGAGATGATTTATTAGATTTGATTGCACAATGTTTATTTATGAAAGGCTGGGCATGTTGGTTTGGTAAAGTGTTACGGTTGCATTGAAGCAAGCTCCCTTATCCAGATATGTCTGCATTGAAATTTACATAGTGATGCCAGGATGGTGTGTCTATCCAAACCTCTACTTCAGAAGTGTTCTAAGGTATGATTTTGATTTTGTTTTTGGTTTTATATACTAACGATCTATTATTTTCAGGTAATGATCCTATGATGATCCAAGTAAGAGGGATATGGCCTTTGAAGCTCAAAATGATGAATCATGGAATGATGAATCAAATTCTAAAAGTTGGGAAAAGATAATATATATTTTGAAACTATCGAAGAAGTATTAGAAATGCAAATCCTTGGACACTCTGATTTGAAGTTCAAGATGTTGTTGAACTTGTCATGGCATCCAACAGTTGATTGAAGCATTGATGTTCCTCTTTGAACATCCATCCATATATATGTATATATTTTATGTGCATATAAATTGAATGAGTTCATGATTGAGCTGCTTCTCTCATAGAGAGTTTCCACTGAGAATCCTTCAAGATATCTGCATAAGATGATCAATTTTTTATCTAAGATATTCTTTATATGATATGTGACTACATGGATGTATTGTTTATATTTGATATTATTATTGATGAACACATTTGGATGTTTCTTTAGTATGAGATCTTCCATGATATCCTAGATGAAAGGTCCATATCACGACCGAGGTTGGGTATGATGTTGCTATCATGGCTAGTTGTAAGGTATGATGAAGAAGCTGATTAGAGAGTTGTCTGAGCATGATCTGGATATGACGTGGACACTTTGATGAAAAATAGTGGCATTTTATTGGCAGAGAATCCCATGCATATATATATATATATATATATATATATATATATATATATATATATATATATATATATAGTTGGGATCGAGATACTCTCATATATTGAGACAGTGCAGATGTATGAGACAAGCTTAAGCTTGTGGTTGGCACCTCCTTCAAAAGGAGGATGAATATGGTATCCTTTTGTGATTTATATGAGTATTTATGTTCTAACATGATATGTGATTTATGAACTGGAGACATTTTTTATTGATACATGATGATTACTTGAAATGAGTATGATGAGAGTAACATTGATCAAGGACACTGAGCCAGTTCTTCCTCCATGTCTGAGCTCCCAGGGTGTGAAATTGAGATGAAGGGCTCCTGGGGTTGAGAGAACTCTAGAAAATAGGGTCATAGATTTTTCTCCCTTATCTGTCACCCAAGGGATGTGTGTGATCCTTGTCCTTTTTGACAAGTCAGGTATCTCCCCCACTATTTTTCATTGTGGAGTATACCCCAATTGGCATCATACCCACAAGCAGGGCTTGTTGGGATTGTACCTCCCCGTTTTTCCAACGGGTTGAGGGAGATTGGAGGCATGTGATCCTTACCTCTTGGTAAGTCAGTTATCTTTTCCAAGCTGGATTATGATGCAAGTGTTCTACCACATGACTACTTAGAGTCATCGATGGGAAGGTCAATAGGAAATATAATTGGGTTGAGATAACCCTATGATATTCTGTATTGAGAATGAGCTCCACGGTGTGATACCAGGGTTGATATATGATCCCCTATGTGTTTGGATATCTTATTGCTTGATATGAGGTCATAGTAGTAGCTACCCTATGAGATTTTGGGTTTATTAGTAGCTCCGTGATGTGGTTCCTAGTTGATTATTATATGCTCTATGATGATGATGCAGGTCATAGGTCTAAATCCCCACCGAGATTCCAGGTAGTTGCCCACTGGCAGAGATTTTGGATCATAGCCTGATGAATAGAAGGTGGTATCTTAGGCTCCCCTCCAATGGAAATGTTTCTTCTAGATTCGAGAATGTTCAGCATATGAAAAGGGACAATCGAGAGATAAGCAGGAATAAGCAAGGGATGGATTGATATGAACATTGATTATTTGAGATGATGGTATACTTGATATGGTCACGACATGACGACAACATGACAGGATGATGTGATGATCAACTAACAGATATTAGCATGTGGAATTCTCCCTAGTTGAGAGGTATTGTTAAAAATATGCAACTTCCGTTAAATTCCACCTTGTACATCCCATATTATAGAGAAAATTATTTCATTGAATTCCTCTTTTGAAGAGGACCAAAATCGACTTAAATATCACCTCATTTGGACAAGAAGACATTGGTTTTTGAATTTATGAACCCACTCATGTACATCGTATTAGTTCAGCCCTATTCTCATGTGGATATTAGATCAGTCGGCCCTAAAGAAAGTGGACCCATTGGAAGGCTATAAATACAAGTGACCTATACCTCATTTATACACAATGAAGAGACACTCTTCTTCTTTTTTTTGGCTTGCACAAGTTTTAGGCTTATCCACAGAGGAATAGGTTCGCTTTGAGGTAAAATTGCAGGGTCTGAGGCTCACATATTTGATTTATGGTTTTGGGCCCTAGTCATAGGCAAAAAACTAGAATATTTCAATCTTGGTCACTCCCTCAGTGACTCATGAGTGCGACTCGAGCCTTCCATTCACACATATACCCCTATCTGCATGCAAAAGGGATAAATTATTATTTTTGCAGTCCTGTTTTGACCCCCAATTGCATGCTTGCCAATCTTAAGGGAGTGACTAGGACCTTATAGTCGCACGTATAACTCCTCCTCCATACGATCGAGGATTAAAATATGATGTTTCGGGATTCCAAAGATTGCACTCAGTGACTGCAGGGTTCGACAATTGATTTTAGTCAATGACAATTTAGTTCATACTGAAGGATTAGATTTCAGAGTGTATACATTGTTGGGATAATTTCATGGATGTAATAATTAATTTATTGGTTAGTTTCATAGATGAAGATATGGATCATTGTAATATATTTTGCTAACAATATAAGAAGAATAATTTGCAATGGTTTTCCCCATAGTGGGTTTTTCCATGGTTTCTGACCAATCCTGGTGTCTTTATGTGTGCATTATTTTCTTCTATTGTTCCTTTATGTTCTGCTGCATTGATGATGGCGAAATTGTTCTTTCTACATAGTTGCATATGCTAATGAATAATGATTTAAATCTAAATAATTTTATGATGTTATGGGGTGAAATAAAGGTGATAATGAAGAATTGCAATTATCAAAGCAGGGAACAATATAGCCCTACGAAAAATTAACATTTTTCACTGTTAAGCTCTGAAAAAATTAACTTAGTTTGTGCACTTTTTCAATACCAATCCATTTCTCATAAGACATAAAATAACTTGCAAAAATTTACATGAAACCTTAAATATTAATTTCATATCAATTTGGTATCAGCGCATGGTTGTTGTGAAGGTTTGAAAATTTTTGCAAGTGTTTTTATTGAATGATTACAAGGTCTAAATTAAGAAGAATAGGAGTGCTTGAAGAACCAAACCGTTAAATTGGTTCAAGGAGGTCACAAACTCCAAAAACTCCACCAGTCATGGCACATGAAGAAGGACATGAGCTGATGTATGAGAACGAGAGAGATTTTAGAAAGGATTTCTATGATATGTTTGGGGTGGTGAAAGTGTTTTACAATGATAGGACAACAAGGTTACAAGGAGAAAAATCTAATCATCCAAAAGGTAATGGTGGTGATGGGAGAAATCCTACACCTCCACCTCCTCCTTCACCTCCATCTACACCTCCTTCCGTACCTCCTTCACCTCCATCTACACCTCCACCCTCACCTCCTTCTTCACCTCCTTCTTCACCTCCTTCATCCCATTGACCTACTCCTCTACCATCTATAGAAGGACATGCTAAGTATCCTTTGATTAAGCTTAATGTCAAGTTTGAATTGCCTATGTACAATGGGGAAATAAATGTTGAAAATTTGGATAATTGGGTTCTTCAAATTGAAGTCTATTGCAGGATTCAAATTTTTTATTATGATGTCACAAAAATCCATCTTTCTTCTCTTTTCTTGGAAATTTCAACTGTCATCTGGTGGGAGGCCAGAACTCAAGAATATTTGAATAAATGTGGTAAAATTATCTCTTCTTGGATTGATTTTATAACTTAATTAAGAAGGAAATGTATCCATTAGATTACATGAAAAAATAAATTATGGATTGGCAAAATTTTATACAAGCTAAAGGTAAGAGTGTCCATGGTTACACACAAGTATTTAGAAGAAGAGATTTAATATTGGGTGTTGATTTGTCTTCACAATATGCTCTCCCTAAATACATAGGTGGATTACATAGTTATTTCATACATACAATACTTATGTTTAATCCCACCAATATAGATGAAGTGTGTTCAAGAAACTCATTTAGAATCAAGAGGCAAGAATGTTCCTCAAGAGACTAGCAAGAGACCTTCCAAATCTGGAGACAAAGGTAAGGGTAAGTTTAAAGGAAAATGAAAAATGAATGTAATAGTCAAGAGAGAGGGAGATAAATTTACCTGTAAACATTGTTAAAAAGAATTCCATGATGAAGAACATTGTTGGAAATTACATCCAAAAATGAGACTAAAGAAGTTCAATAACAAGGGGAAACAAAAGACTGCTACTATAACTCAGCAATATCTAGGATTTGATTCAGGTGATGAAACCAAACTCACAAACATGGAAATGAAAGGTATAGATTCTAATTCAAGTACTAGTTATTCTAGTAAGACTATAGAATCTCAAAATGATAAGAAAGAAGTGATATTTTCCATATCAGGGTCATTACAAAACATATAAAAGTTGATACATTGTTTGATAATGGATCCCAATTCAATGTTAGAAACTACACCCCGTTACTAAACATTACCCTTTGGGTTGGGTATGTGATGATTCCAAATTACGAGGGATAAGAAAATGTAAACTCAAATTTTTCATCACCGTTAATTTATAGATGAGGTAGAGCTTTATGTTGTACCACTTGATATTTGCAAGATTTTCTTAGGGAGTCCATACTTGTATGACCGAAAAGCCATATTCTATCATCACAAGAAAAAAAATATTATATTTTTAAAGATGGAGCTGAGTATGTTATTATGTCCTATCGCAAGAAGATGACCTTATCTCTTGTTAGTGTTGGTCAAATGAAAAGGCTTGTAAATTCTAGTAATAATTTTGTGTTTGATTAAAGATAAATATACTGCTAAATCTAAAGCTTTTACAGGACGTGATTCTAAAATCAAGCATGAATTGGTTGAAGTTCTTAAAAATTATGACAATATGTTTCAAGAACCTGAAGGGTTACCTCCAAAAAGAGGAATCCAACATGAGATTCACTTGCAGAAAGATGCACCACATCCAAATATTGGCATGTATAGAATGTCAGTTTTGGATAATGCAAATATCAAGAAGAAAATTCAAGAGTTTCTTGACAAAGGGGTCATCAGACCTAGCACATATCCTTTTGGATCTCTTATTGTCTTGGTTCCAAATAAATATGGTACATGGAGCATGTGTGTGTATTTTAGAGCTTTGAACAAGATCATGGTAAAAAATATATATCCTCTTCCTCACATTGATGATTTTCTAGATCATTTAAAGGAAATTATTTACTTTATAAAGTTACATTTGAGAAGCAGTTATCATCAGATAAGGATTGTTGAAGATGATATTTGGAAAACTACTTTCAAGACAAAACAAGGTTTCTTTGAATGGTTAGTTATGTCGTTTGGGCTTTGCAATGCACCTGCAACATTCATGATAGTTATGGATGATGTGTTGAGAACATTCCTTGATGTTTTTTTCATAGTCCACTTAGATGATATTCTAATTTTCAGTAAGACTCTTGAAAAGCATGTCAAGCATGTGAAACAAGTTTTAGATGTCTTGAAAAATGAGATGTTGTATTTAAATATGTCTAAATATGAATTTGGGAAAACCTCTTTGATTCATTTGGGTCATATTGAAGGAAGGGGTGAATTGAAGATTGATGCCTCAAAATTTGATGTTATTGTGAATTGGGCTAAACCAAAAATGTAACAAAAGTTAGGAGATTTTTAGGAGCAGACCAATAATATTGGAGAAAAGTTATCCCTAACTTCTCATTCATTGCAACACCATCACATCCTTGGAAAAGTGTGAAACAAGTCTTTCAGTGGCAAGGAAAGAAACATAAATCATTCGACACTTTGAAAGAGAAAATTAGTATAACACCAAGTCTAGCACTTCCAGATCTCAAGCAGAGATTTGAAATTCAAAACGATGCAAGTGAATCTGCTATGGGAGAAGTTTTGATGCGGCATGGTAGTGATCAGGTGATCATGTCCTTCATAGCTCAAGAAGCTTTGTCCAAGAAAATTCTTGAGGAAGAGGTTAATTGTTCCAACTTGTCTTCCATTTTCTCCATTGAAAAGTGTGTTGGTTCTGTTGAAAAACATACAAGAGGCATCGGGTCCAAACTAATGTTTAGGATGGGTTTTCAAGAAGGAAAAGATTTTGGCAACCATGCACAAGGCATGGTTGAACCTATTTCAATTGTGGAGCAACCCAAGAATGTTGGTCTTGGTTATGTGCAGTCTTATGGCAAAGAATTCAAATCCTTGAATGCATGTAATGCAAATTTTAAGAGAACCTTTGTTCCAAGTTCTCAAATGCATTTATGTCAAAATTGTTTTAAGGATGATAGCAATTTTTTTAAGACATCATTGCAGCAAGTAGAGCATAAACATGTCGCTTATGGCGAGCCTTCTAGTTCAAACAGTTTTCAAGACAAGAACATTGATGAAAGTCTGAAAAGGAAAACTGTCTCCTTTACTAGTTCATCGTCTTTCGAAGACAAAAAGGATGGACATTCCATGCAGCAAAAGAGGTATAATCATTCACATGATCAATTTGATTATGTTTCAGCAAAGAATGATAATTTTTCTTGTTCAAATGAAAAGAATTTTTGTTGCACATTTTGTGGTGGATTTAACCATGTTGCTTCAAGTTGCTGGTTGAAAAAGAAAGCACACAGGAAGCAGAAGAGGCAAGGTGAATCTTGTTTTCAGTCTTCTTTGAAGTTTGACCAATGTAGAAACAATTTTTTTCTGCAAATTATAGTTGTTGTTCAACAAATTTTAAGAATTTGCATCATGACTCAGTCAGTTTTAGCAACGGTCGATCAGTGAATTCAAGGGAATATTTATCATTTTATGAGAAGCTCAATTTGATGAAGTCAGGAAGATTTCAGTGGTTCAAAGTTGGAAGAGTGGAGAATCAGTCTCTTCATCTTCATTTTTTGTAATCAGAGAGATTTTGTGGGTCCAAAAACTTCCCATTTGGGAGGTGTGATCAGGTGATCATGTCCTAATTGGAAAAATGCTCAAAAAATTATTTTCTCATAATTGGTTCAAACTAGAATGACAGGAAAGATCTCGTCAAAATGATCCTATAGCCGTGAACAGCACTCAAATCTGATATCGTATGAAGAAGATATTGCATTTTGAAACCGCCCAATAACCTCCAATTTTGAAAGGAAATTGTTTTTAATATATGTGTTGGAAAATTTTTATTTTTATTAAGGTTTAAATTATTAAATTACATATTTTTTAATATTTTATATGGTTTAAATTAATCATATATTATATTATTTAATATATGTTTTAATTAATTTTTTTTTAAATTAAACCTTATTAAAAATAAATTGTTAAACCACACATATATGAATGAAAATTTGAAATTGATGTTTTATATAAAACCCATGGTTCTAAGGTTAAAGTTTTAACATGGAAAATGAAATGGGTTACGTGTTGTTATCGTGTTGGAGCGGAAGTCGTGAAGGGGCTTCGGGCTAGCCCCCCCCTGTCCATATGACCTCGTCGGGTCCATGACCCACGTCTCCAAAACCGGCGGGAAGGTTAACTGCCAGTGGATTGCATCGTTTAAACAGTGAATTGTACACATGCAACGGCAGGAGATTAGTTAAATGTTACGGTTATGATTCAAACAATCAACCCACAATAAATGTCAGTGGATTTGGTCCGACGAACATGTGACCACAATGCAACATTTATTGTAACCACTAACTGTCCGAATAAACTTGGAGCGCGCCCGACAGATTTGGGGGAATTTTCTATTTTAACTAGAGTGAACTCCATTTCTCCACAATTAGTGGAGCTTTCAAGGGCAAACTGGGAAAAACTTCTGTTGGACATAACTTTTGCTAGGAGAGTCCATTTGGAGCGAATTTTTTTTTGTTTTGTGGGTTTTGGAGTATTACAGAGCCACTGGAGCAGGTTTCAGAACCATCAGAGCATTTCTTCAGGTGTTTTATCATCGAGAGAGCTTGAAGAGCCACTAGGGCATGGGGATTGAAGAGCTGTGTTAGGCTATGGTTTTCTGTTTAAGGTGAAACTATAGTCGATTCTTATTTTTTTCAGCACTCTGAATCCATTTATGCAGCTAATTTCGCCTGTTTAGGCTTTCTACACTTTTTATAACCAATTTAAGAGCATAATAAGAGCAAGGACATGCCCATTTGGGAGCCTTGGACCCAGCAGATGTAGCCCAGGAGGGGTGAACTGCCTCATCATATGCTAAATCATATGTTGTGTTTTTATTGCTACTTATTTTCATAATTACATATGTTAAACAGTAAAATGAAACAAACCTCCTACATGTAAAAATACACATAAACTCATCAAAGTCACTTTGTTCCAATTGCAAAACACATTTTAAAGCTTGCATACATTTGTTTATGGTTAATGAATACTTTGAACCAGCAGCAAATACTTTCATAACCAGATCATTAGTGTAAACTGATTATTTCTTTAAACAGAGTCTGTTTGTGGGCCAGGTAACCTCTGGTTTCATCCTTTCTTTGAAAGGTGAAATAACCAGTGAATGCCCCAATAGTCTATCTCTGTATTTGAAATAATAAGTTCTCACATTTTCAGATCAGGTAGGCTAATATGCTATCACTATGGAACCTTTACCAATGCAGTAATTAAATATCAAACTTATGATAAAGAATTGTATGATTTGGCACAAAGCATGAATAAATGGAAGCATTATTTGATGAGTAAAGGAACGATTATACATACTAACCATCAACCTTTGCAATATTTACAATCACAAACCAAGATACAACAAGCTACAAATTTCAGGTGGAAGGGATTCCTAAAACAATTTCATTTGGTAATCAGGTATAAGAAAGGGATATACAATAAACTTGTAGATATGTTATCAATGCCCATTGTTAATGCTTATGTTATTCTTAAGCATAACCCAATCATGCATGAAATTTATATTGAAGAGTATGCTCAAGATGAATATTTTAAAGACGTTAATGCAACGTTGAGTCAAGGAAATCATGTTGAAGTGTTGGATTATCATGTTCATAACAAGTTCTTGTATTATCTTGGCAAGCTATGTGTTCTAGAGGGTGAAAGAGTCAATTTCATAAGGGAAGCCCACACTTCTATTATTGCTAGTCACTTTGGTGTAGGCAAAACAATTGCTCAAATTTAGAGGTATTGTTATTGGCCTCGCATGAATGAAACCATTTC
The DNA here is from genome assembly GCA_034641835.2 of Pinus albicaulis. Lineage (NCBI taxonomy): Eukaryota > Viridiplantae > Streptophyta > Pinopsida > Pinales > Pinaceae > Pinus > Pinus albicaulis. The sequence goes on along the minus strand of CM076571.1, from coordinate 723,225,568 downwards.
AAGATGTGTGAAAAGATGTTCCATGTGTGCTACTAGCAAGAAAAACAAAAGGAAATTGGGTTTGTACACTCCACTTCCTATTCCTTCTCATCCTTGGGAAAGTATTTCTATGGATTTTGTTGGGGGACTACCAATGTCTAGGAAAGGTCATGATTATCATATGTTGTTGTGGATCATTTCAGAAAAAATGTGCTTTTTGATGCCATGTAACAAATAGGTTACAACTGAACAAACCGTAAATATGTTCTTCCAAAATGTATGGGTTCAATTTGGGTTAGCCATTTCTATTATTCCTTATTGAGATTCTTTATTTGTCGGGAATTTTTTGTCAATTTTATGGTAACTCGTGGATACAAAGTTGAAGAAGAGCACTGCATTTCATCCACAAACCTATGGTCAAGAAAAAGTAGTGAACATAAAATTAGTGCATCTCCTTGGAGGATATTGTGGTAAGCATCCTAAAATTTGGGATGAGCATTTGGATTACATCTAGCATGCCTAAAGTCATGCCAAGCATTCATCTACACAATTATCTCCATTTGAAGCTTGTTTCGATTATTTTCCAAAGCATCCTTTGGATTTCATCTGTGGTGAAGACATTGCAGTAGATGGGAAAAGTGATGTGGACAAAGCCAAGAATTTCATTGAATAAATTCAGCTTGTGCATCAAAGGCTACAAGAACATATAGAGAAAATAAAATCCAAACACAAATCAAGACATGAAAAGCATCGGATTGATCATTATTCCAAGTGCGAGATCAAGTTTTCTTGTGCATCAGCAAGGAATTAATACAAGGTGAAGGTAAAAATATCAAGACAATAAGATATGGTCCTTTCAAAATATTGGAGAAGATTGGTAATAACACCTTCCAATTAGATTTTCCACCTTACATACAAATTTATTCTGTTGTGAATGTGGAAAACGTGAGATTCTATGAGCCTCCAATGATTGATGATCAAGAAGAGAATGTTTAGATTCCATCTATAGAAAAAATTTCTCCTGAATATTTAAATGAGTTGCGAGAAGACTCAATTATTGATAGGAGGATAAGGACTTCACGCAAAGGCAATGTGCAATATCTTCGAGTGGGACTTAAAGGTAGCAATCCAAGTAAAGCAAGGTGGATTGAGATTAGGAAAGTGAGTGAGTTGTACCCTCACTTACTTGTTGAGTAAAAGTAGGCTTTTGGTGGTTCAAAAGCTTCCAGTGGGGAGGAATGATCCAAGGGATAAAAAATATGCTCAAAAATAAAAGTGATCAAATTCTCCTGAAACTGGCGCCAAATCGTAGATCTCATCGTTCTGATTCCAACGATCCTTGAATTGCCTTAAACTGACATACACTAGTATAAAATGATGAAATTAGTGACTAGGTGACTAAAAATGTTAGTCACTTCAGCTTTTCCAAGTGACATACTACTAAAATCGAGCAATGATAAGTGACCTAACTAAAAACAACTAACATAAATGACTAATTTAGTCCCACGTAAAAATATACGACTAGATAATAAGTAATACAACTAAAAATTACTAACATGAATGACTAATTTAGTCTAGGAATAAAATTACAACTACCTAAAAAGTACTAAAATAATATGAATCAATCGTTTATATCAGTCATTTTAGTTGTGCCACTTCAACAATCTAAACTTACAAGTGAGATGTGATTCAAAGGTTGTTATAGATTGGATGAAAGGTTATATTTTCTTAAACAATTCTTTATTATATCAATGGATGATTAGAGTTATGGAGTTAATTATAATCTTCAAGGTTTTATCATTTGATCACATTAATAGGGAATTAAATTCAAAGCATTTGTCAAGTGTGCATGCACATAACATCCTTGTGAACCCTCAACTTTAACAACAAACTCACACTTCCATACATCGTCTAGCAATATTGATGAACAAATACAACAATTTCAACATCCGAAAAAAATCCACATAATGAAGTGGACACACTAATAAGCACACGTAGAATCCTCAATCCTCAGTTATAAATATTAAGTAGCCCATGCAAATTTTAAAACCAACCAAGAAAAATCTAGGATATGGATTTTTAATTTGGTAACATGAATGACAAGGGAAAAGAAATTAGAAAATCATGGACTCCAAATTCACTCTCACTCTCCCACTTAGCACCAAGCATGAAAATTGTTCCAAAGTATCTACAATACTAATGAGTTGGAGAAAATTTGAGAAATGAAAATAATAAGACCAAGCAAGATCCATCTAATTGTGAATCACAATGTTGATGATTGTAACATCAAAATGTCACAAAATAAGCCAGATCCATACACTTATAGACTATAATCGAGCGTGGCCAATGGAGAACCTCCAAAATGTTCATTTCTAGGGAAAATGAGATTGAGTATTTCACGCCAATCTAGTTAAATTTCAATTAAATTTCAATAAAAAGTTGAATTCATGCATTACAATTATTTCCAATTAATCATTCTCCATCAGTTCATGATTTGGAATCGCAAGACTAGTCATTCTCCTTTTAACGATGATGAAGGAGAATATGACCAAGATCATGAAATAAAATGTCAGTTGAATATCATCGACATATCATAATTGATCCTAGAACCCTAGGGTTTCCAATGGCATGGATCGATCCCAAGAACTCAAGTTTTCCTAGATCAAGGTGATGGATATCCACAATGTTGCAATGAAGAGCCACTTCCAAGACTCAAATACTAAAGTGATTCCCCCTGTGAATGATAATCATATCCCTACTGCTAAATCCCACTATCAAAATTTAGTTCAAGGAATCGAACTCGACAAACCACTGATAAATTTCAGTGATATTAGATAATTTTCCATAAATGACAAGATTTTCAAAGGTTAATTGAAATTAACCCTCAAGCAAGAGAAAAATTATGTTTCAACAACTATCAAATTCTACCTTGACTTCTAATGCTCTCACCACTAATGAAATGCATAAAGGATAATCGTAAAATCCTTGTAAAGATAACAAATCCTTTTATAGATATCAACTGTAGAGATCGTAGAATGGAAAAGGATTTAACACACATTTTTCATAATGAGAACTGACATGGAAATTTTTTTGACTTGAACACGTATGTTTCTTTATTTCATATTTGGGAGATGAAAATTTTACAAGCTACTTGGCTTTGGCACATGTTATTCCTTATTCTCTTTTTAAGTCAATAATATACTCCAACCGTTGAATAAACCATCTTGCGGACTTTAATTCTGTTTTAGATAACTTAGTTCCGGTTGCTGCTATGAACCAATCATGATTTCGGTTTTCAAGTTTTATATTTTTCATTATTTTTAAGTTTGGGTTGATGATCACATAGGTGAGGTTGGGTGGACCTTGATGTGGAGTGACACGGGTTAAAAATTTGATGCATTTATCCACATGGACAATTCAATGGAGGAGGAATTCTCCATTGCCTGGACAGAGAGACGAATGGAGCACATGAATCATATGATGTTCAAACTTGGATGTGGGGGGATTATTTAGTTGGAGTTGATATGTCAAGGTAGATGAGGGTTTAAAATATTTTATAATAGGGTCGAGTTTAAAATTATATTTTCCACTTTATTTAATTTCAGCATGTGAAACATTTTTTTCCAGCCTAAATTTTTAATACCCCTCATAAATGAAGGAAATGAAAACCATAAATATGTGTAATTTTGATATTAACCAAGACAAATTTACTTGTTTTTCTTGTATATTCATTCATGGTTTTTAACAAAAACATTTCATAGCTGGGATCGCGCTCATCCCATGATTAAGGAACAATGGCAAGATAAATACTTTGTGAGGAAATGTCAAATGGTGATTTTTTTTTCCCTCTTTTCCATTCTCTCAAGAGAGAAATCAATGTCCTTGTGAATGTAAAATTATTTATTGATTTTATACTGACTATTTTTTGTTTGTATTCATTGTTTCTACTAATTTTGTTACAGGATGAAAGCACGAGAATAAAGTGCAAAAATCTTGCTCTTTCAAAGGATGAGATGCAAACACTTCTCCCTATTGTGGATGCAAGCTCTTCGGATTCGGGAAATCCCTTGAATGTTTCTAGATTTTGGCCCTTTTCTTCATCATCAAGGATTGTGTATCCTCAAATTGTCAATGTCTTTCATGGGCTTTTGATGGTGTATTAGAGCTTCTTGTTTGAGCTGGGAGGATTCTTATTGAAGCAGTAATGATGATGATTCTGGAGACATGGCAGAATTAAAAAAACATGGACCTTGATCGTATAGATTTATATGAATATTTCTCAGCTTTAATGGGCCAACCCTTGTAGTATGCAAATATTTTTTTCTCTCTCAAGAGGATTAGAATTTTTTTTTTTTTGGTTTGTGTTTTCGTTTATATGGAAAAAGATTTGAAAGTGTTCGAGACTTATCCAATGGACCATTTCCTTACCAAATACATATGTTTCCAGCCTTACTAGATTAAGAATATGCGGATTTATGAGAAACCGTTATTGTGAAAGATTACTTTTACTCGCATGATTTGACACTGAATAGAATAAATTAAAAAAACGATTCACCGTGGTTATTGATATCTCAAAATCATGGAATATAAAGTTATTTTTCGTTCAAATGGCAGATGCTTGTTTAGAAATAATAGAAATAATATCTAGATGAAATTACTGGAAAAATGAATTTTACTGACCTGCTTTGACACTAATAAATAAATAAATTATTTTAACAGGCACATGCTTTTCAAGTTTCTATGACAGATAATAACCCTATAAATCTCGCTATTGTGTCCAATATTGAAGTCATTGATGGTCGTTATCTTGGGGCAACTCTAGACCGTAATGGACTACATCCTAACTGATGAGGCCCATCATTAGGTATATTTTAAGGGGTTAAAATTCCATACTTCAACCTATTAAGTTACGTATATCTCACATTTTTTTTACATTTTTTTCATATTATTCTTAATGAGAAGATGTAGGATGTTTTTCATGTCTTGTTTCCTAATCTAAATTAATTGCAGGAAATGAAGTCATTTTTGAGATAGTTTCCACCTAAGGGATCGGAGTATACAATAAGGAGAGATTGTAGGAGGGTTGTACACCTCCTTAACTCTATCAATCAACCAATATCACACTGATATCTCTCCCAAGATCTCGAAGGAAAAGGCCAAAGTGACAGTTATGAGGATCCAATCTCCACTCTTCTCGAGACTAGGGAGAACTTATTCCTACTTTTTAGGGAGTTGTTGGTAGCTACCCATTTGTATAAATAAGCATATAAAAGAGCTCATTAGGATTCAAAAATTTTAGTTAACTAAATAGGTCTTGAGCTCTGATTTAGTGTTATGTTGTACTGTCATATGATGTACTAGACCTTTTTATGCAATGATAATGAAAATTTGTTTGTTCCATTAGTGATTTCGTCTCAGAGGGTTGATTCTTTTGGGATAGGGCCCAATCGATTGGATAAGTCCCTCTTCTATATTTATATTCTCTCTTTATTTTCAAGCACTTTGTTTAGTCTCTTTACATTCTAGAGCTTGAGGAGAAGGATCTCCAACCACAGATCAAAAATAGTTTTTTTATGATTTATTGGAAATTTATATAGTGTGATTAACATGATCATAATATGCTTATTGTAAGTTAGAAGTTGGATTTGTGCTCAGAGTAGATTTTAGCATAGGTTAAGTAGGGTTTTCTATTTAACTCATCTTTTTTAGTTTTAAACATGTTAGTTTATCAATAGTCAATGCATGAATGAGTGTAGTGATTGAAGGGCTATCACAGGTTCAAGGAAAGGACCCTTTTCATCACACTCATCCTTCTTCTCTCCAACCTCCAATCCTGCCACAAAAACCTTGTTTGTGAAACCACCTTCATCACTGTTGTGAGCTACCTTCCAAGTGAAAAACAGGCCTTCCAAGGGTTCTGATTTTGGCTGGAGATGTTGGTCACCTCTCCCTCGCCTATTTCCACCTTTCTAGACCTTCCTTGCACCCTTTTCATCCTTAGATCCCTCTTAGCCTATTTCATGTAGCACTTCAAGACTTCTTGTAGCAATTACATGCCGACATCTTGTAGCATCTTCCTGTAGCAGCACTGTATGTCACCATTTTCACTCCATTTTAGCTCTTTTTTCCTTTTGAACCTAGAATAGGATGTATTTGACCCCAAAATTTGAATTCATGGTCAAAATATACCCTTAGGCCACTCCAAAGCTCATTCCTTCCTTGCTGCAAAAATAAAGTAGGCATTAGTGTTTTATTTCACTTCAAAATTAGATTGAATAGGACAACAATTTACATGCAATTACAAGTTGAATGAAATAGTAGATAGGATTTGGTTTATGATTTGATGAAGTCTCTGATGATAGAATCATTTCTTTATTGTAAACGAATAGATAGCTACATGAATGATTTCCCATAACATATTTTCCTTTTTCTACAACAAGGTTAATTTTTTATGCTTTACTTTCATTGTCAATTGCAAGTAGAAGTTTGATAGACACTCCCTTTGTCTTATATTAGAAGCAGCTCTCTGCATTACATTAGCTAGCTTCACTTTAATCAAGTACGAGGAATGGCCTAGAAGTACTACTGACCAGAAGACCTTGTTGAGGGTGGCATGAGTACAATCCATCTGTTGTGCATATATCATTGTCACATCTAATTTTTTACGAACCCTGTGTTGATCAGTAAAGTTGAGTAGCCCTTGTGATATGCAACACTCTTGGTGCAATATCAGGGCTCACCACTTTTTCGCATCATTGTCGGGGAGGTGTCTAAGTAGATGCTTGTTTATGCTTAAGCATTGTTTTCTATTTTTGTTTTCATACATTTTGAAAAAGTGAAAAGAAACACAAATTTTATATTTCATGCCTCGTAGCAGTAGAGAAAACCAAGGAAATTTTCTACCAAAAACCCCCACATCCCCACACAGTCAACCTTCACTCTTTTTCAGTGACTATGAGTTAGAATACCCTCTGGGTGAGCACCCTAAAAACTTTGAAGAACCTATTGGGGAAGAAGAGGAACCTACTTCACCTATTCAAGATATGGCTCAGAACAAAAAACAAAAGGTCTTTCCCATTAGAGAAACCAATGAGAGACTAAGATGAAAAACATCAACCCTTCATCCCTTCCACACTTCCATGGCTTAACTTCTGAGGACCATGACACTTTCATGTTTGAGTTTTTTTTTGTCTGTAGGACTTATGACTATGGCTCAAATGAACAAAAGTTGAAAAATTTCCCTTCTACCCTCAAGGATGCAACCTTGCACTGGTTCATGGGTCCTCCTAAGGAAAACATCACTACCTGGGACCAAATGCAAGAGTCCTTCAAAAACAAATACAAAGACTATTGTAGGTCCAAATAAACCAAGGAAGAAATATTTAGGATGACCCTAGGGCCTAATGAATCTTTAGAAGACTATGAGGAAAGGTTTCACCTGAAATACAAGAGGGCTAACTACACCCTTGACCCTGGATCACTCAAGTTAGTTCTTCTTTGAGGGATCAGGGAGGAAGTTTTGGAAACCCTCAACATGATATCTGGAGGAGATATCCATTTTTTAACCTATGATGACATGAAAACTGTGTTCATAAACCATTCTAGGGAAGCCAGAAAAAAGGTTAAAATTAGTAACTGAGGCTTGGCTAGTACCTCTTCCTCCACCTCATCAATCAAAAGTGAGATAGGGAAAATGTTAGAGGATTTCAAGAGTGAAATGTTGCATACCTTTTCCTTGCAAATGGATAGCATGAATATCAAAAGGAAACAAGAGGAGGTAGAGAGATCCCTAACTATCATTTTCCCTAGATGAACTAGAAGATACCCTATGAATAAATTCCTAATGAATGTCATAGAAGTTTTCTCATGCTGTGAAGAAAACCATGCAATAGAAAAATTCTCTTCGTTTCGTGGCCTAAAATTTGTATACCAAGGGGTGGAAGGTGGACCAGAAAAACTCTACTTTATAAACCAAAGGAGGCATCAAGGACCTCATCCATACCAATAGGGCATGCGCAGCTCATTCTTACTACAATTCAAACCAAAATTCATCCTTGTAGCCTTGGTATTATTCTACTCATCCATCATGGCCCACACCTCCTTCTTTGCCATATGCTCCTCCATATCATCCTCAACTTGTCAATCAACCATTTCAAACATATGCTCCCCAACCTCCTCAATGGAGAAACCAATCAGAAGGGTGGAGGCGTCAACTCAACCAACCTCATGCTTTACTGCCTCCACCCCAAACTCAACTTCAACTCACTCATCCTACTCCACCTAAGCAACCTCAAATTCCTTCTCAACCTAATTTGAACCCGAATAACAAATAGGCATAGCAGGTCTACAGTGGAGATACATTTTACCCCTACCTATGTTTTGGGGATCCATGAGATTAACCTTAGGTCTGGTATATTTCTCCCAAATAACTATCCACCATCTCCACCTAAAGAGATTTAAGATGAAAAGAAAGAGAGTACCCCTCAAGTAAATCCACCTCCATTTCCTAAGAGATTGATCCATCCTAGCAAGCACACCCCAAAAGAGACTGAACTTATAGGAGAATTGAAGAATCTATGTATAAAGGTACCCCTTATCCAAGTTATTAAGGATGTTCCCATCTATAATAAGCTCATCAAGGAGAAAATTTTCAAAAAGCTGGGAAGAAAAAAAGAGAGACACCCCCACCATCAATGTTGTTGGCCAAGTATCTGATTTGATGTTGGGGAGAGTGATTTTCCCAAAATACTTAGACCCTGGGAGTCCAGTAGTGGATGTACACATTTATGGTATCATTCTCCCTCATACATTGATTGATCTTGGGGCTTCCATCAATTTGATGACTAAAGAAACCATGTTGAAGCTCAACCTCTAAGGAGCTTTGAGAATTAAGACCACTACAATTCTACAACTTGAAAATAGATCCATAATAACTCCTGAGGGAATTTTTGAGGATGTTATGGTCTCCATTGACTCATGGGAGTGTCCCAATAAATTTCTGGTACTTCAACCCAAAACCAATTTTAATGGTTATCCTCTTATCCTAGGAAGACCTTAGGTGGCCACTTTTGATGCCTATATCAGCTGTAGGGCTAGAAACATGACCATAAATAATGGGCCCTTATTAAAACAACCAGTATTATATACTCCTACTCAACCTTCTATTTAACATGATATACCTTTGTGTTTGGAGGATGAAGAAGAAGATGAAGTGTACCATGCTACACCATACCCAGTTTGTACTGTAGATGTTGTTATCAGAGGGGGGAAAACTGATGAAGATGTCCTCAATATCCTTCAAAAGCAACCCCCCACTGCCATTCCACTTGATGAACTTGTGAGAGAATATGGAAGAAGTCCTTGGACTGAGCTACGCTCAGTTGAATTAGTCCTAAAACCTGCCAAGATTGTAGAATTTGTCCCATCTAGAACCCTAAAGATCATCTCTTGGCTAAAGAGGAAGAAAAATTGTGCTAGTTGCTAAGAGAGAACTTAGATGCTTTCACTTGGGATTATAAAGAAATGAAATGGGTGCACCCCTCAGTCTGCACACAACATATTTACATCAAATAGGGATGCAAGCCTATGCACCAGCCCCAAAGGATAATGAACCTATTCTCGAAGGAAAGAGTAAAGGATGAATTACAAAAGTTGTTGGATGCAGGGTTCATATACCCCATATCATATAGAGAATTGATGTCTCCTCTAGTCTTAGTCCCAAAGAAGAAAGGGAAGTGGGGAATTTTTTTTTTATTACAAAGAGTTAAACAAGGCCATAAAGAAATACCATTTCCCTTTTCCTTTCATTGACCAGGTCTTATATGGTCTTGCAAGAAATAAGTTCTTCTCTTTCCTACATGGATTCAATTGTCACAACCGGATCCAGATCATCCCTGAAGACCAAGACAACACTACATTTACATGTCCTTGGGGAACCTTTTCTTATATATTTCTTCCATTTTGCCTATGCAATGCCCCTGCCACTTTTCAAAGAGCAGTTCTGAGAATTTTTGTTGAGCTTTTCCATGATTTTGTGGAAATCTACATGGATGATTTCACTCCCTATGGGTATGATTTCCAAGAGGAACTCTCTAATCTGGGTAACGTCCTCAGGAGATGCATTGAAATGCATCTCTCTTTTAGTCCTAAGAAGTGTGAATTATTGAGGAAGGCAGGGATTTTCCTTGGCCACTCCATATCTCTGGAAGGGATATAAGTATACCCAAACAAGATTGTTATCATAAAATCGGCCCCTTCTCCTTAGAAACAGATAGATGTTAGGAGTTTCTTGGGCTTGGATGGTTACTATAGGAGATTCATAAAGAATTTTAGCAAGGTGGCTTCACCATTGTTTGGATTATTGGCCAAGGACTCTGAATTTTGTTGTTCAATTTTTTGTCAAGAAGCCTTTGAAATCATAAAGGAAAATTTGACCATTGCTCCTATACTCTGAGGTCCCAATTGGGCTCTACCTTTCCATATCCATATTGATGCATCAAATAAATTTTTGGGGGAAGCCTTGGGACAAATGGATGATAATTTTCCTATGCCATTTATTTCATCGGTAAAAATCTTTCTAAGGCTGAATTGAACTACACTATCACTGAGAAAGAAATTTTAGCTATTGTCCATTCCTTGAATAAGTTTAGACATTATATTACTAGGTACCAAAATTTTGTGCATACTAACCATGCAACTATTAAATACTTGATGAGCAAACCTTATGGGAATGATATAATTATTAGGTGGTTATTATTGTTGCAGTAATTTGATTTAGCTATCATCAATAAGAAAGGGAAAGAAAATGTAGTTGCAAATTTTTTGTCTAGACTCACTTTTCCTACAAATAGTGAAGGGATGATTGGTGATCAACTTCCATATGAGCACTTATTTGCTATCTCAGTACTCTCTCCCTAGTTTTCTGACATAGCCTTGGGATATTTCCTCCAAATATGTCATCCAAGGAGAAGAGCATAATTGTGAGAAAGAGCACCCCTTTCACTTGGATTAGCGGAAATATTTTCAAACTGGAGCCAGATCAGATTCTAAGGAGATGTGCAAAGGTAGAGGAAGTTTTTGAAATCCTCTTAGCATGTCATGATGGGCCATGTGGGAGTCATTTTTTTGCTAAGAGGAAAAATTTCAAGGTCTTACAAGTTGGATACTATTGGCCTACTCTCCATCAGTATGATAGAAGGTATACTAGCATATGTGACCAGTGTCAGAGGATGGGAAAATCCACACCTAGGGATGAAATTCCTCTACAACCTCAAGTGCCATTAGAGCCATTTGACAAGTGGGGTATGGATTTCATTGGACCAATTGATCCACCATCCGGACAAAAGAAATACATCATAGTATGCACTGATTATTTGATAAAGTGGGAAGAGACAAAGGTTGTCAAGGAAGCAACAGAAGAAACAGTGGCTTAATTCTTAAGTGAAAATTTGTTCCAAAAATTTGGGTATCCAAGGGATATACTCATTGATCAAGGAACTCAGCTCACATCACATTTGATTGAGAATATCTGAAGGCAACATAATATCAAGCATAGAACATCTACTACATATCACCCTCAAGAAAATGGGAAAGTAGAGGTTACCAATAGAGAACTAGAAAGCATCCTCACCAAGGTAGTGAGCAACAATAGGAAAGATTGGGCCACGACAGATTAGTGGATGCAACTTGGGCCTATAATACCACCTCAAATTCAACTACTTGGTTCACTCCATATGATATGGTTTATGGGAAGAAAGCTTTTATGTCTATTGATTTTGAATATAACACTCTCATAATGATGGTCCAATTGGATTTATATGTCACAAGGGCACAAAAATAAAGGTTGCTTTAGATAAATGGCTTGGACGAATTCAGAATGCAAGCCCTCCTCCACACTAAAGTCATACAATTGCAGAGGAAGGTTTGGCGTGATAGGCACATCAAGGATAAAGTATTCCAGGAAGGGGATTACGCTTTTCTATATGACTCCAGGTTCAAGGACTTTAAAGGGAAGTTCATGACAAGATGGTTAGGCCCATACCTAATTGAGAAATTCCATGACAATGGGGTTATTCAAATTAGAACCATTTATGAGAAAGGGGATCCCTCTGCTTATCAATGGTTATAGGCTAAAAGTATACAAGAAACCCATGACTAAGGAAAAGTTCATCAATACAATCAGTAGGGAAGTAAATAATTGGGAGCCTCATAGCTTCCAATCCAAAACCGTCCTAGAGAAAAGAAAAAAATAAAAAAAATAAAGATGCCTAGGTGAAAACCTCCATGCGGCATCCAAGGTGTACTCCAGGATTGAAATCCTCTCTGAGGCAGTCCTGGAGCAAAAAAAGAGGGAAAAAAAACCAAAATATCCCTGAGTGAAAACGTCTTTGAGGTGCCCACGGAAGGCTGGTGGGTTGAAAACCTCTTCTGAGGTAACCCATTGATCTCGAAAAAAAAACGAACATAAAAAGAAAAGAAAAAAATATAAGAAGGTGAGATGACAGCAAGATTGCTGACCTTTTTTTTATGTCTTGAAAGGTTATGAACATTGGCATGTCATGGTCATAAAGCAAGGGAATTCTCCCATTAATTTTCACCCATGCATCCATCCAATCTCTCTCTAGCACCAAAAATCACCTCTTCATCCCTCCACACCATCCTATGAGCTCAGGAGTAAAAAAAAATCACCCTCTATTTGAAGCTACAGGAAGTTCCTGAGGTGCTACAAGAATTTACAGGAAGTTACAACATGGTGGATTAAGGAAAAATAACAGCCACCAAAGGCCATGTGGTGTCAAAAATTCCACGAGGAGATTCTTTCCACCATTTCCTACCACCCTCGCATCACTCCCCCATCTCAACCACAGATATTTTTCACTCAAACCCTACACTATGTCACCTCTGTAAAGAATTTTTCTGAAGAAAAAAAACATAGAGTTCCTTAACTCCATTTTTCCAAAGCCACACCACTCCATCATCATCTTATCATCATCCTGCCATCACCCTAATACCTTTCTAAACTCTACCTCATCACCCATGAAAATTTGTAGAATAAATCAGGCAAATAAAGATGTTGCTACAAGAAGAAGCAATATCCTGTCTCAAGCATTGTGTAAGCACCACAAAAGCCCTAAAGTTGTTTTTTATCATCCATGGAGACATGGAAGACTTGTGAGGTGACTTTGAAGGCAACAATGGAACTCCAAGAAGGATTCTCCACTCGCAAACATGTACTTGAAGAATGAAGACATGTATAAGCACCAACAAACATGTACATATAAGCACCTCAAAAATAATGAAGACACACATCAAAATATCAGGCAGTAATACAAACTCAGTTGATGCTACTCCAATGGTACAACTCCATCATGCAAGGTCCTACAAAAATTTGACAAGGAGGTAAGGCTCACGTATGGCACTTTCTCACCCTCTCCTTATGCATAAGTGGCTAAATGAATGAATGTCGAGAGGGAAAAATTTAGTAAGATAAAGGTGGCTAGTTAACTTGGAAACCCTCAACCAATTTAACTAAAACTGATTGGTAGATTTCTCATGCAACATGGAGCTGTCAAATTAGTTAAAGTTCGATCACCAAGAGTGGGTGTTGATGATGAGGGAGAAGCGAATGATAACTTTGAGTGGGACCAACGTTCCAAATGAGGAAACATCGTGTGAGGGATAGATCATCACAGTGCTCCAATCCAACTCGAAATAACATAAATTGTTGGAGCAGGGTCCCTTAGGAACAATTTTTGGGGTAAAAATATAGTATTTTCTGTAAGTTTTTGTAAGTTAAGTCATGTGCATTAAGCGAAGCACGGGTCAAGGGGATTTGGGGCCTTAAATTTTCGGACCTTAGATGAGCGCAAGCTAAAGGTATAAATAGGAGTCTAGATCGAGTCGATAAGAAGTATGATGTACGAAGTCTGAATGATGTTTTGATGTTATGAGATAAGAAGAAAACTTGTTTGGGTTTAGAAGACTCCTGCTGGCTGTGTGTGTGGAGGCCTTAGTCTTGCTGTGTGCGAACCCCGCTGGCTATGTTCGCAGGTGGAATGAAAGTATTGTAAGGAAGATCTGAACTGTGAATGAATAAAGGAATTTTTTGGATAAAATTAGAGTATTAAATCCATATGTCTTCTGTTTTATGATATTTTTCTACATGTTATTTCTATTTACTGTGTTAACTGTGTTTGTATCGGTTGTGCATCTGTTCTCTGCCTTAGATAAATGATAAATGAATGGATCTATAGTTATTGAATGCAAATGTTATGCATTAGAGATCATTGAAAGGATTTCGGGATCTATATCTGTGCGTGCGCAGGGTAACTTGTGTAAATTAACCTAAATCTGTTTGGATAGTATTTCTGGTTAGGGATTTTGTTGCGAAGGTTATATCACAATTTTTTTAGATCTGAAGACACCCACATCATTTAATTCTCTCTCAGGGTGTGGAAACCTGGTTCCAACACCCCCCCCATACTGCTTCGAGTGAGACTTTGACTTGCGCAAGTAGGTCACTGCCGAAAGGGCTAGTAGTAAGAGGGTTTTGTTGGTTAACCTTAACTCAGAACCTGGGTCAGGACCCCTGAATCCAACAAATGGTTTCATTGCCGGGACCGGGATCATTTTGAGACAGATTGGGTGATGTGGCGGCCATCAAAGCTTGAATTAGAAGACTGGTTTGAGAAGAAAATTCAAGAATTTTCCCTTAAGGAAAATAGAATTAAGAAGTTGTATGTTGAAGATTGGAAACATAATTACATCTTCACAAGAGGTTCATGAGATATTCTTTGTTACCTTTGTGCATGAATTACAGGAGTGGTTGTCAATATTAGTAGAGTTCCAAACCTATTGGAAGGATGACAAGGTCACAACAACAAAAATTCAGGAAACTGAAGTCCTACTCACAGTGCATGAGAGAATTAAAATATAGCAAACAAGAGTCGAATGAATCTGTTTGGGAGCCCGATCAACGGTTGAAGCACACCATCAGCGAAGGAGGATTTATTTATGATGATAAGCAGCATAAGGAATGGTTCATTGCCATGTTCTTGCCACATCTGCGTGGGCATATGAATCAACAGAAGATTGATTCTTAGGCCGCTCTGGAAGTTGCTATGAAATTGGAAGTTGCACCCAAAGCAGATGATCAATTCGGAACTCTGCAAATCCAAAGTCAACTAGAAGAAATGCACTTAGAGATTTAGAACCTACATAGAGATAGAGGAAAGGAAGTAGGCACAAATGTCTGGTGCATATGCTGTAAGCGTTCAGGCCACACCAAAGATCAGTGTAATTTGTTCTCGGATTACATGCAAGCAGGGGGACCAAATCCACTGCACCCCAGGGATTCTGCTGGGCTAACTTGTACTCCCACACTATGGTGTGCCGATTGTAGGGTAGCTGGACAACATGATACATACCAATGTCCTCGATTGGGAAGCTATGTGCCAAAGCTGAAGCAAAAATGGTGCACGCTTTTCTCTTCAGTTGGTCATGATGAGCACCACTACCGAACATTCGACCTAATAATGGACAGTTCTAACCTTTGTAGAGAGAAGGCTGACCCGTCTTCACTAGTATCTCCCTTGGGACGTGGAGGATCTCCAATAAGAAGAAGGGGAGGGGGGAGAGGTGGAGGTGCAGGTCATGGAAGAGGAAAATTAATCTGCTATAACTATGGAGACATTGGACACTATGCACGTGATTTCCCAAACCCGACGTGACAATATTGCAAGTACTGTAGGCAATTTGATCATGTAATTGAAGATTGTCCTGTTTTAATTGCTAGAATGCACGAAAAGCAACAACAGACACCTACACAAAACATACAAATGGTTAAATCTGAACCATGTGATGATGGTCCAACTGTAAACATAATTACACATAGTGGTACTGCCACCCGAGGAGATGAGGAAAAGAAGGTTGATGCAGAGCCACTAATCAGAAAGGCTTCTGACAAGAAAGAAGGACTCAACCTGCAAAAGGAAAAGGAGACTTTTATTGAATCCAAGAAGGATTTTTCTGCTGTAGGGGCATCCACATCAAAGTCTATCATGGAATCAAAGATTAATGACGAAGTCAAACCATTCCTACAAGCATGTATTAAGTTATTACGCAATTAGAAAGCAGTAGAAAATATTCATGCCCTGATAGACAGTTGTGCTGACAAAGAAGTGCCTTGAACTGAGACTAAGGTTGTGAACAAGATTTATAAGAACAAGAAGAGAAGTGGTCGAGAGATTTGCATGACTGCACAAATCAGAGAGTATGAAATGGATCGCGTCATAATGGACTTAGGGTCTGATGCAAATGTTTTACCTAAGAAGACCTGGCAAAAGATGGGAGAACCAAAGCTGGAATGGTCCACCATTCAGCTACGCATGGCCAATCAGCAGAAGATCATTCCATTTGGAAGACTTTCACAAGTTCTAGTAAACATTGATGGAGTAAAGGTACGCGCAGATTTTGAAGTGATACAATTTTTGGATGATGCATACCCCTACCCTGTACTACTAGGGTTGGATTGGGCCATTGATATGGGTGGCATCATCAACCTAAAATGTAGAAGCATGATCTTTGAGAATGATGGTACGCGGGTAATAATACCACTGGACCTGGCAGAAGGAGAAAGATATACATAGCAAGTGGGCGAAGGAGATGATGTCGACCATATCTACAAGCTCACTACGTGGGACAAGGATTGGATCAACCCTACAACTGATGGAATGCAGAATTGGGAGAAGGATAGTTTCTGCGTTGGGCTGCCTCAAGTGTTGGCAATATGATGAAGAGTGTTGTCCTTGATGGCAACCCACTGAATGAAGATGAAGACATGCGACTGTTGACATGTGTTGTCCTTGATGGCAATCCACCTGATGAAGTTATTCTTGACTTCATGGACTTGGTAAATGATGTTTGTTAGCAATATGATGCTGAGTGTTGTCCTTGAATGGCAAGATGATGGCAACTTACTTGATGAAGTTGTGCTTGATAGAACATGTCTTGATGAACTAAATCTGATGTATCTACAGTAAGTATACAAGGCAATGAAGAAAGGACTAAAGATGTGCTAGATCTATGATGAAAAGAGTATGTCTCTAGGCATACGCGGATATGTCTAGGGGAAGTCGTGTATGCACGCAGGAAATAACGTCATAAGTCGTGTATGGGAAAAAAGCGCTCAAAAGTGAAAAACCAGGGGTATCCACCATGGTATTGACCCATTGTATTGGGTAATGATTCGTCTAAATGACCCCGTCCAGGAATACCATCGGAAGTAATGTAGTTTTGGGCTCATGGTATTGTTTTGGCTCATGGTATTGAAAAAGGGTAAACCTATATAAGGAGAAGAAATTCATTGTGCAAATCATGAGTGTGGGTGCAAGATGTCTGAGCTTGAATGAATACTTCTCTCTGAAGTAGATCTGAATGGAAAGGGTTACACTTGAATGATAAATCTGAATGTATGATGCACCAATGATGAAGAAGGGGATCTCGATCTGAAATGTACTTGTATCTGCTAGATCTGTTTATGAAGTGATTAGATCTGTGATGAGGCGAACATCTGTCTGAAGTAAAGGGTTGAATCTGAATTGAATGTTTGATCTGAAGAAGCATGCAGCTCTGTAATGGTTGAAGATCTATACGCTACTTTATCGCAGAGGAAGCGCGTATATACGTGGCTTCGCTGAAGATAAAGCGCGTATGTGCAATGAAATATGTACAGAGGTATACGCTGGTTCATGTGAACGGAAGCGCGTATATACGCGACATCAGTGAAAGGAAAGCGTGTATGCAAACTAGGGTTTGCTGAAGACTGTGGTAAGAAATGTCTGATCTGTTCTACTGGTTTACTGATATCTGTAGGTGAGTTATATGTATCTGTTTCATGATTAAACGTGGCAAAAGTATGGGAAGGGTCCAGTATGAAAATATGATGAAATGTGGCCTGCAAATGTTGTTCTATTGAAGTTGTTGGATCCAGTGTGAAAATTGATGAAACGTGGTCCAAGGTGGTGCTGAAGGTTGTAGCCTTCAGTCAGGGGGTTGTAGCTCCCTTCCAGGTGAGGCTGGTAAACGAGAGCAGGGGGTCGTAGCTCCCTTCCAGGAGAGGCTGGTAAACGAGTCAGGGGGTTGGAGCTCCCTTCCAGGAGAGGCTGGTAAACGAGCGCAGGTGGGTGCCTGCATGCTGGTCAAGTCTGCGCCAGCACATATGTTGTAAGATGTTTTTCTCTATAATAAAATATTGAAGGCTGAGCAACTGCAGCGGTGGTTTTCTCCCGACTTGGGTTTCCACCTAAAAATCCTGGTGTTCATGTGTGATGCTTTGTGTGATGGTTTATTCGGTTCTTACTGCACATGTTTACTATTTATTAAACATCTGATGAATGAATGATGGAATGATTTAAGTGAAGAATTGATGACATAGTTATATCTCTGTGTATACGCGAGTTTCATAAAGGGTATCCGCGTATATACGCGAGTCTGTATCAGGAAAGTAGCGTATGGGTTTTAGAGAGTGAAAAAGTAAAAAGTTTTGAATATGCAGTAAATACTGATTCACCCCCCCCTCTTAGTATTTTTCCCAACAATTGGTATCAGAGAGGGTCCTTGTGCAGAAGCTTGATCGCTTAAAGGAGATCCGTCGCAATGGGAAGTTAAGAAGGAGTAATGTCTATAAAGCCACCTCTATTCAATGGAAGCAATCTAATATTCTGGAAGGTACGAACAAAAGCATATCTGCAAAGTCTTGGTGCAGATGTATGGGCAATCATGGAAGAAGGTTATCAATACCCAGCAAGTATTCCTACTGATGCAGCAGAAAGGAAGAAGTATGAAATCAATGCCAAAGCGGTGAATGTCTTGTTAGGAAGCATGTCTGAATCAGAATTTGCTAAAGTGATGCAGCTACATTCAGCAAAAGAAATATGGGACAAAATCATTCTAAGCTATGAAGGAGACACAAAGGTAAAAAGTGCAAAACTCCAAACTCTTAGAATTGAATATGAAAATTTGAGGATGCATAGTGATGAAAGTGTTGCCAGTTTCTTTCTCCGTCTAGATGATATTGTAAATCGCATGAGAAATTTGGGTGAAACCATAACTGATACTACTCTGGTAGAAAAAGTCTTAAGATCCTTGACTTCAAGATTTGATTCTAAATTTTCAGCTATTGAAGAAAGGCAAGATCTGCAAACTCTTACTATTGTTCAATTACATGGTATTTTGACTGCTTTTGAAATGAGACAAGGAGGTCCTTCTCAAATCAGAGAAGCTGCTTTTAAGGTGTCTGCAAAAGGAAAGGAAAAGGAAGTTGTCAAAGAAACCAGCTATATATCCGAAGAAGAAGAAACGAATTTTGTGAGAAAACTCCAACTAGGCACTGGAAGATTCAAAGGTAAGCTTCCCTTCAAATTTTTTGAGTGTGGAAAAGTTGGTCACTATGCTGCTAAATGTCCTTATAGAGAAAAACACGGTAAAGGGAAACAATTTGAAAAGAGGAAGAGTTTCTATGCAAATGAAGATGATGATGAAGTGTCCAGTGAAGATGAAGAAGATTCTGACCATGATCTGAAAGTGCTCATGGCAAAGAAGCAAAAGAAGAAGTCTACTCGAAACAAGGAGATCTCTCAAAAAACATGGTTAGCAGAAATTGAATCAGATAGTGATTGGGGTCCTGATTGTCTCATTGGTACAATGAATGGTGAAGATAGTGAAAGTAAAGTTGTGGATCTAGAAGAAGCTATCAAGATAAAAGTTGAAGAACAACAAAAGGAAACTGATAAGAAAGATTCTATCTACAATGAGATGATCTCTCAAATGAAAGATCAAATAGAAATGTTGAATGGATAGGTGGACAAGTATCAAAGGTTTCATACTTATGCATCCAATCGAATTAAAGAACTAGAAGCAGAAATCCACGATCAAAATGCAGATCTCGAAAAATCAAGCAAGAAGAATGAAGGACTTGAAGCTGCAATCATCTCTCTGCAAGCAGATCTTGAAGCATCAAGTAAGAAGAATGAGGAACCTCTACAAACATTTGAAAAGGAAGGCCTTGAAGCAGAAATCATCTCTCTCAAAGAAGATCTGGAAAAATCAAATAAGAGGAATGAAGAGCTGCAACAAACATGTGAAGAAAACAAAAATTGGTTGAAAGAAGAGATTCTAAATCTTAAGGATCAAGTAGAAGATGGAAGAAGGAAAGAAGAAAGCATGACAAAGCAATGTCAAGCCTTGGAGGTTGAGGTAAACATTCTCAAAGGTAAATTAGAAGAAAAGGTTAAACTTTTGAGGTTTCAAGATAGCACTAACATTTTGGACAACATTCTGAGTAATCAAAGGTCTCATGCTATCAAACTTGGTCTTGGTTTCCAAGAAACTGTTAAAGGAGAATCTAGCTCACAAGGAAGTGCTAAAACTTCAGAGGATGACAATGCAAAACCTGAAGTGTTGAAAGAGACAAAAGGTCAACCAAAAATGATGAAATCTCAAAGGAAATCAGTCAATAAAGTTGAATGCTTTAAATGTCATAATCATGGGCATGTTGCATCAAATTGCAGGAGCAGATCATTTCAGCCTCAAACAAACGGTTCCTACATAGAAAGGTACTCTGGTTTCTTCAAGGGATATTGTTTTTCATGTAACAAGTATGGACATAAAGCAGCTGATTGTAAAAGGAGGAAGATTAGAAATACTCATTAGGATTCTTATGCTTATTTCTCTGGACACATGAGATGTTATTTCTGTAACAAGTATGGACATGTAGAAAAGGAATGCAGGTTGAACAGATCTGAGAAAGTGGACAGCTTTCAGCACACGGTTAGGAAGTTCAAGCAAGTTTGGAAAAAGATGGAGAACCGATTAGAAACGTAGGGAATTCTGACCCTACTGCAGTCATCCGCTTCTGAAGCTGACTTTTCTTATTGACTGCAGGAATGATGTGGGATACATTATGAGATTTAGTAATGTATCATCATAGGGGGAGCAATGCATGATGACTCTCATGGTTGATTTGATTATTCTGGTCATGTTTACTTCTGACAGCGCATCTGATGTGGAAAGGACAGGTACAGGAGGTACAAACTCAGGAGGAAATGAAGGAAGATGAAAATTTTCTATGCTTCACTTTCCATACGCGGGTTATATTAACAAAAGTCGTGTATACACGCGAGTTTCATCAAACACAGTCGCGTATGCATTGATGATAAGAGAATTTATATGCTAGCTGAAGATCTGGAGCAGAGGCTCAGGGGGAGTAATAGTCTGATTGTTAATAACTGTATTATTGACTCTATATCAGCTTAATCTCTTATTTTTAAATAATGATGACATGATACTTGGTTACTTATGTTGAAGATTATGGATGAGTCTTGGTTGCTTGATGATGAAGAGTATTCGTTGCTGAGATGAAAGTCTTATAAATCAGAAATAAGGACAGATCATGCAGAGATTGTTGCTAATTACTTGCTGATAAAGGTATTCAGGTTGCACTAGTTAAGGAGGAGCACTAGTTCAGGGGGAGCAGCAGATTGAATACTAATGATTGCATTGTTGGCAATGTGACTGCTTGTTCTTGGTTATTGTGATACTCATGCTTAATGATGACTTGGTACATGGTTTATTATGATGAGATTTTGATCCCGGTTTACTGAAAAGTATCTTTTGTGTTCACACATGGATGAGTTGGAAGTCGTTTGATTCGGAAATAACTCATGCAGAGCTTTGTTACTATGGTTGAGATCTTTTGCCTACATATGTTACTTCATGTTAAATCTTGAAGATCTTGATGATATTTGACCACATGGATGATTGCTTGACACATATTTGAAGATGTTGTTTTGGTATGATAATCTCTCTTGGAAAGATTGTATTGATGCTGCAAAGAATATGAAGGCTTGGTTACTAATGTGCTTATGCTACAACTGTTGGATGACGCTTGAAGACACAACTGCACTGTTCTATCTATCTGTAGTCCAGAGAAGCATTCAAAAGAAGTTGAACACTGTCTTTTTCTCACAGAGGATTAGATCTGGTTAAAATTTAGAAGATGGCATTGGATACGCGGGTTTCCTGAAACACAGTCGCGTATATACGCGAGTTCATGCACAGAAAACCGCGTATGTCTGATTGCTGACATTTTTCAGTTTGGAGTCAGCTCTCCTCGGCACAGCTGCAGTGCTGTTTGGTATCTCTGATACTGTCTGGTATCATGGTGGTGTTCCAGTTCTCATAATTCTATTTCTAGTGATTTGATGAAGATGTTTGATGATTTGTTGGTGAAAGTGTTCAGGATGCACAAACTAAGGGGAAGCCTTAGCCATATTGAAAGGATGCTTGGATGCACAGATTCAGGGGGAGCATTAGCTTTGCTGAGTATAATGCATTGTTGGCATTATGGTGGTTCTGATATATGATCTCTCTTGAGGTCTTTCTGGTGTTGGTCAGTCAAATTTGTAAACCCACTTGGTTGGGTAGTTGAGTCTCATATGTAAATCCACTTGGATGGATCTTTGATGTAAGTATGAGTCATTGGTGATAGGATATTCATAGAGTCATGTACTTCATTGAAAAATATGTTTGAATATTCAGCATGAACTCAGGGGGAGCTTGGTCACTTCTGTTTATAGCAGATCTGCAGAACACTTCTTCCACATGAGGAGAAAAGGGGGAGAGTAAGTTGGCTTTGGTCTGCCCTTTGCCCTTGATGTCAAAGGGGGAGAGTGACATGGTGTTTGAGGTGTTTGAATGGTGTCAAAAATGGGGAATGTGACATGGTGTCATTGTATTCTTAATGTACCTATCTGTTGTGGTAACCAAACACCATCGTGGTTGCCATCAAGTCCAAAGGGGGAGATTGTTGGCAATATGATGAAGAGTGTTGTCCTTGATGGCAACCCACTGAATGAAGATGAATACATGCGACTGTTGACATGTGTTTTCCTTGATGGCAATCCACCTGATGAAGTTATTCTTGACTTGATGGACTTGGTAAATGATGTTTGTTAGCAATATGATGCTGAGTGTTGTCCTTGAATGGCAAGATGATGGCAACTTACTTGATGAAGTTGTGCTTGATAGAACATATCTTGATGAACTAAATCTGATGTATCTACAGTGTGCACAGAAGGCAATGAAGAAAGGAATTCAGCATGTGCTAAATCTTGATGAAAAGAGTATGTCTCTAGGCATACGCGGATTTGCCTAAGGGAAGTCGCGTATGAACGCGGGAATAAACGTTCCAAGTCGCGTATGGGCAAAAGCGCTCAAAAAGTGCAAAACCAGGGGTAACCACCATGGTATTGACCCATTGTATTGGGTTATGATTCGTCTAAATGACCCCGTCCAGGAATACCATCGGAAGTAATGTGGTTTTGGGCTCATGTCACCGTGGTATTGAAAAAGGGAGCTCATGGTATTGAAAAAGGGTAAACCAATATAAAGAGAAGAATTTCATTGTGCATATCATGAGTGTGGGTCATAAGATGCCTGAGCTTGAATGAATACTTCTCTCTGGAGTATATCTGAATGGAAAGGGTTACAGTTGAATGAAAGATCTGAATGTATGATGCACCAATGATGAAGAAGGGGATCTAGATCTGAAATGTACTTGTATCTGCTAGATCTATTTATGAAGTGATTAGATCTGTGATGAGGCGAACATCTGTCTGAAGTAAAGGGTTGAATCTGAATTGAATGTATGATCTGAAGAAGCATGCAGCTCTGTAATGGTTGAAGATCTATACGCTACTTTATCGCAGAGGAAGCGCGTATATACGCGGCTTCGCTGAAGAGAAAGCGCGTATGTGCAATGAAATATGTACAAAGGTATACGCTGGTTCATGTGAACGGAAGCGCGTATATACACGACATCAGTGAAAGGAAAGCGCGTATGTAAACTAGGGTTTGCTGAAGACTGTGGTAAGAAATGTCTGATCTGTTCTGCTGGTTTACTGATATCTGTCAGTGAGTTATATGTATCAGTGAGTTATATGTATACGTTTCATGATTGGCTTGTGCTCAAAAGTATGGAAAGTCCCGGTTGAAAATATGATGAAACGTGGCACGCAAGTTGTGTTCTATTATACATTTGTTGAATCCCGAGTGTGAAAATTGATGAAACGTGGTCCATAGAGGTGTTGAGGGTTGTAGCCTTCGGTCGGGGGAGTCGTAGCTCTCCCTTCCCGAGTGAGGCGGTAAATGAGAGCGAGGGGGTCGAACTCCCTTCCGGGAGAGTTTGGTAAGCGAGTCGGGGGTTGGAGCTCCCTTCCAGGAGAGGCTGGTAAACGAGCGCAGGTGGGTGCCTGCGTGCTGGTAGAGTCTGCACCAGCACATATGTTGTATGATGTTTTCTCTATAATAAAATATTGAAGGCTGAGCAACTGCAGCGGTGGTTTTCTCCCGACTTGGGTTTCCACCTAAAAATCCTGGTGTTCATGTGTGATGCTTTGTGTGATGGTTTATTCTGTTCTTACTGCACATGTTTACTGTTTATTAAACATCTGATGAATGAATGATGGAATGATTTAAGTGAATAATTGATGACATAGTTATATCTCTGTGTATACGCAAGTTTCATAAAGGGTATCCGCGTATATACGCGAGTCTGTATCAGGAAAGTAGCGTATGGGTTTTAGAGAGTGAAAAAGTAAAAAGTTTTGAATATGCAGTAAATACTGATTCACCCCCCCCTCTCAGTATTTTTCCCAACATCAAGATCACTAAAAATTTCCAATGCATCTCCTCAGAGGTAAGATAACTACCCTATTTTGATGGTTTTGGTAGTGTTGTAGTATTTCGGAAAGAATTGGAAAATTTTGTCCCAGAAGAACGAAGGTTCTAGGCACTTGATTTGGCTATGTGTGCGACCCCGGCGAGTTGGTGGGATATGCACAAGGGAGTTTTTAAGGACTGGGAGGAATGTAGGAAAATGATGACGCTGCAATTTGAGCCTCCTGTTATCCCACCAACTGAGATTTTTTATGGTTAGGGAGACCCACACAAGAACCTAGCCATGTAGGTGGAGGTTTGGAAGGAAAATACCTGGAACGAATGGGTTCATATGTTTTTCCATTCGTTGGGGTCGGTACCTACTACTTGGTATCTGGAAATGGAGCCGCACCGAGGGACTCGCCATTGAATTACAATGACTGATGATTTCCTATCAACGTTTAGCTTCATTGGGGGATCGAAGGGATTAGATGAAGCTCTGACAGAGGAATTTCAGATCCATCACCAGAAGAGTACCCCTTTTTGGCTTGAGGCATCCTGACCTAGGCTTGAAACTGAGGTTAACCAACAAAACCCTCTTAGTACTGGCCCTTTCAACAGCGACCTACTTGCGCAAGTCAAATTCTCACCCAAAGTAGTATCGAGGGGTGCTAGAACTAGGTTTCCACACCCTGAGAGAGGTTTGAATGATGTGGGTGCCTTAAGATCCCAAATAATCATAAACAGACCTTTGCAATAGCAGCCCTAACCAGTAAACCCTTTTTAGACAGATTTAGGTCAAATATGTAGAATATCTCATGCAAGTAAATACTTCAATCATAAATCAAATAATAACCTTTACTACATCATATCAGATCATTTCACCATCAGATCCATCTAATAAGAATTCATATAAACCCAATCAAAATTGCGCTAGAGATCTAATTGCATACAATACAAAAATCAGAATCAAGATGTAGAAACATTCATAACATAACCAACAGATGCATATAGAACTCAAATATCCACAGCAATACTCCTTTATTACTTAATAGTTCAGATCCTTCATATAAAACACTTCAACAGCCCACGCACACAGCTAACGGGGTCCACACACAGTAGGACTAAGGTCTCCGCGCACACAGCTTGCAGGAGCCTTCTAACTAGACAAATCCACACAAAACTATCACAAAATATCCAAATCTATCATTCACATTCAGACTTATCCAAAAATTGACTTCTTAGACTCGATCTAGCCATCCATTTATATTATTATCCTGCACTACTCTATGGTCCGCAAGTTGTGGTTTGCAGCCGCTTGATCTACCCTTTGACCCATTACAACTCATGAGGGGTTTTGACCCACCCCAAAACCCCTGCGCAAGACTAAACTATTACAAAATATAACAAAATTGGTCGGAATTAGGGGACCCCACTCCAACAGGCCCCCACACAATCTTGTGACTCGTCTCGAGTAACACTCGTACTAGATTCTTCATTTTGTTCTAGAGCTTTTTTATGACAGTTGCAAATGGTGCCAAGACACCTGCACTTTGATCTGTTGCGTTCTACACGATATCCACCAATTTTTCTGATGTCGACCCTTCAGTAGCCAAAGTAACACTCTGCAACGTCTGGTTTAAATTTTGAATTGCCAAGTCAAGATCCTGGGAGAGCTTCATGGCCTCATTCGCCCATGGATTCATGTGATCTATAACGATTCACTTCTCTCTGTGAATCTCCTCCACCTCATCTCACAATGCCTGGTTGGTTTGAAGGCATGCCATTCTTTGAGCAGGGATGAATGTAGGCAATGCCTCTTTCAAGTCGTCGAACTCCTGCTCCTTCGCACGCAAATCCTAAGTGATTTTCTTGACTAATGGATCTGTTTGCACAGAGGTCCATAGTCTTGGGAATTTTTCTAGGAGCGTCGATCCCTTCTCAACATCTGCAGAGATGCTGGTGAATGTTGTCTTTACTTGCGCAACCCATTGCGCGCACACCTCCAGGGGGGTCTCAGGCTGCAGCTTTGCTTGCAATGCAGCAATCTGCTGCTCAAAGTTTGCTTTCACAGACTGAGTTTATGACCTGGATTCTTTGAGGGTTGCGACCAAGCTCTCAATCTTGTCTTGAGGCACTACGAAGGCCAGGATAACAACATCTAGAATTTCACCACATATCCTGTCAATGAAACTCTCTAGCTCTGCACGCTGAGATATGGCTTCTTGTTACCTGTCTAAGCCTCGGTATACTCTGCCATTTTTGTTGCTGCAATTTACTCAGCCTTGCTAATCTGCTGCTAGGCACACGCCTCTCTGCTCTAAAGCTCTACTGAGATGAAGATATGTAGCACATGGAGTTGCCCACTGGGTAACCTGACAACTTCGATGCTAACCTCGGAGCAAGTTTGGACCTGCGTGCACAATTCTTCTTGATCCAGAGATACTGCTGCACCCGGGAAGGGGCCGATTCTGCTTCCCGTGGTTGCAACGATAGATGTAAACGGCAGGCTTGCTTGCACTGGCGTCACTTGATCCACTCTCGCTTGCAATGTATCAGTCTTTAGCTGCAGAACCTGTAAGATTGACTGCAAGGCTTCCACCGCGACCTTGTATTGGGTTTCCATTGAGTTCTATCGGTCCTCTGATGCGGAAGCGACTGCATCTACAATTTTTTCTAGGTCCTCCTCCATTAGAGAAACCTCTTCCTCACCACCTGCCTTGGACCCTTTCCTCTTCTTGGGCAACCCCTTAGATGTTTCTCCTTTGTGCTTGGTGCCGCACGACGATTCAGCACCATCACCATCAATCTCATCCAATTAGCCGAGGTCCACCTCCTCTTGGTCAGCTCCTAACTACTGGTCTTTGCCTTTTTCGGCTTCTGGGTCCTCTTCTACTTCAGCTCTAGTATCTTTCTCGCCCGTCTCCGTGCACGAATATGTTGTATATTTTGGTGTTGTGTCTTTTGGAGTTCTTTCTTTCGGAGTTGTTTCTTTCAGAGCTGTTTCTTACCCAGATGTGGAAAGTGTAATGGGCTTTGTGGATCAAGCCCAATCTTCCACAAATTCAGCCATGTGGCGACGACATGGTTAGCCTCCACCTCCGTGACCATGTACGGTAAGGTGTACCAATTCGAGTCCTTGCGCGCCTTGATCATGACGTCATGCATTGTCACCTGGAACTCTGCAACACTTTTGTATTTTTAATGGACTGCCGGCGAGATTTGTGGTCTGGACTAAATATCTTGTGCCAGTGCGCCTTTAAACAATACCCATAAAATTTTGTTCTCTTCGACTCGTCGAGCGTTTGATGAGTCCCATAAATTTGCATAGTGCGTCCCCTCACGTATTCCTAGTGTTAGCACTGATATTCACATCCCACCCATCTCGCCTTATTTTACTCTACTTTCACCTCATCTCCGTCATTTTCATTGACCTCGCTTCGTTTCTTGAACATTTTTCCCAAGGGTGCCCAAATCAACATTTTTCACAAGCACCAAACCCTAATTTCCTATTCCACTAAGCTAGGTTTACTATGGAAATGAGACATTTTAGCAGAGGAGGCATAAGGTAGGTCATATCATTAAGTATGAGGTCACTTCAACTCATAAACATCATGTCTCCATCATTTTTCAGGAAATCATTCCAAGAGTCAAGCCATTTGCCACTCATAGGGCCAGTTTCGCTTTAAACTATGTTTCCAACCAAACATAGATGAATTTGACAAAAGTGAGAGAGGTTTTTTTCCATAATATGCCAAGAAAAAACACCTCCTTCATTTTTTACACAGGTATCATGGTTTTTGAGAAATGTCAAAAATACAGGTGCTACAAGAGGTTTGCTGCATTTCTGCAGTGACCTTGGGAAAATCAAGGTTTCTCATAGCTGGAGTGTCGAAATGACTTTCTTAATGAGTCAAATGATAACTAAACATATATAGATTTCTAATGAGCTATCATGAGCTCAATTTGGAGTTGCGAAAGTCCTCTGAAAGTTTCCTGCAACATCACTCTTAATTTCTGGAGCTTCATTCAATAATTTTTTACCAGTCTTGGGAAAATCCACTTTTGACAAGGCAAATCAACTCCAAAAAGAAAACCAAAGGTATATTTGGAAATTATATAGGATAATATTCCAACGAGCTATCATGGGCCCAATTTTGACATCGGGAAGGCCTCCAAATGTGGTCTTCAAAAAGGTGCTGCAGGGACGCTACGCGTTTTCCAGGGACAAAGTGCATTTGAGTGAAATTGCAGTGTATTTATCAACGGCACTGCGCGTTTGCTAGGGATGCTGCGCGTTTGCTCAGTTGCTTGAAAAATTCTCTACCTGACCTTAAAATCTTACAAATTCACTTCCAAACCTTCAGTAGCCACTCTTCATTCCTCCAGCAAGCCAGTAAGTAACAAATTTGATTCACCACATTTTATCAAATGTCATTTTGATGTGTGAAGTCTTCCTAAGGGAATTTGGTGTCTTCTTCTATTTCAAAACCCTAGTTTTCATTAAAACCTAATTTACACTTTGATCTCAGTCTCTTAGCCTTCATATACCTTTCCAGATATCACACAACACTTTCTCAAATCTCTACACTGATATCCCCTTTCCCTAAACTATCATATCCTTCAAAACCCTAAGTCCTAGATTTTCATTTACCTAGGCTCACTACTCCCTACCTGAAATTAAATCCCCTATCCTAAAACCCCTCATAATCACTACCCCTGTCACCTCCCTCATATTACAAATCCCTATTCCAAAACTACTCCAATTTCATCACAACAACCCTCACTTCATACACTCACCTTCCATTCCATCATCTCCCTAGGGTTTGACACCAAACACACCATTGATGAAGTGAGATGCATCAAAACACAAAGAAAGGAAGAAGGCTAAAGCCTTGCTTAAAAGAGAACTTGCAAAGATTTGGTGAAATTGATGAGGAGGAGGATCAGCCTCCAAGACAAAAACCAAAGACTATAGGGTTGAAGAGAGCTTTAGCTCGGGAAATACAGAGAGAAGCTGAGTTGGCAGAGCAGCTCACACCAAGTGAGCTGCTTTCCCTAGAGATTAGCAAAGACAAGGAATCATGGCTTGATAGAGCCAATCTACATTTGGAGAGGTTACTTAAGAAGGCTAACAAGGACAATGACTTTTTTGAGGGCAAAAGTTAAACTTCATGCACGGAAAGAGAGAATTTCATTAGCCAAGCTCAAAAGAGCTAATGACAAAATTAAAGTTTTGACCAAGCAAGGGGAGAATGAATGGTTAGACATACTTGTTGAGGTGTCACTCCATGCCTCAAGTACTCAATGAGAAAGTACCCTCATAATTTTGGCACATCTTTGCACTTATGTTCATTTCAGTAATTTTTTGCAATTTTCAACACAGAAATTTTGCCAAAGGCACAGCGACCTGGACGCTGAGCTCTTTTTTGGAGCCTCCAAATGCCAAATGGCCACCACCAGTAGGTTCATAATGGTGAGGAAATCAACCCTAGAAAGTTTCAAAAGATTTGGAGGATAACTGGTCCCTCAAACATGCAAAAAACCACCTAAAAATCATGTTTCTGCCACCTTTTTGACCTGGTCACTGCGCGTTTACCAGTACTGGGAGATTGGCTTTTTGACAAGGAAAATCAAAACCATTTCGAAAAATGAAGATAGATATAAAAACTAGACTCAGAGGATATTTCCAATGAGCTATCATGGAACTGATTTGGACATTGGGAAGGCACTCAAAACCAGCTTTCAAAACAGGCTATTTTTCCTCCTTGGACGCTGCGTGTTTGCCAGAAAATTGCAAATTTTTACAATCTTCAGCAAATCTTCTCCAGTTTGAATTTTCACTTTGGGAAATGTAATTTTACTGATGTAAATGTTCAATATGAATTTAAAATTCATGTTTTTACTTTTATCTAAGGTATATACATTAGGTAAGTCATCAGATGAGGTTAAATGAATCAGTTTCCTCTCTTTTAGAGGCAAGTTGTGGGGTCTTCCTAGTCTTCAGATTCTTGTTCAGCATTTGATGGAAACTTATCCTCATCTTATGGATTCGACTCCTTGAGGCTAGGATGAGTTGTTTTGAGGTCTATATCTTCTTCTTATTTCTCATTAATAAGGGTTGGACTCAGTTGGATGTTTGGCTTTTGAAAAGACACACTTTTGTATCAGTTCTGAGCAGGAAAATTAATCAAATTTGCGACTATTTTTATGGGATCCATGTGGTATGGTATTTAGTTTCAATTTCTCCTTTTGCGCTCAGTTGTTCGAATGATTTTTTTATTTCATCCATTATTTCATTTCTATTTAGTGAATGTTTTCAAGTTTGATGAACAAAATCCATAATTTCTATGCTCTGTTTTGGGTAAATATTCATAGTCTGTAATTTCTTCAGTTTAGAATGAAACGATGATTTCACCATGCTCTTTATAGCTCCTCACCTGTCTTGATCATCCCACCATAGAAATCCTAAAGTGCTAAACATTGTACCTACCTTGCCCCATAGAACACCATGCAAAATTTGACCTAATTTTCTTGTCTTGACTGTTTGACTCCTTCTAATCCAGCACAACCAAATAAAAACAATCAAAACCCTGAGCTACTATACCTAGCCTAATATATTCTTTCCTCAGTCATCTTGTCTATGATCTATACAGAGAGAGCCCTCTCCTTTCCTAGTAGGGCTAGCTACTTGCCTAATCGTGTTTTGTGGTTACCTCGGAATTGCATTTTTCGACCTGAGGTTCAATCCAAGTGATAACACCTGGTTCAATTTTGGGAATGACTGCATCAACGGGCGTCTCCCATGCCACCAACGCAATCAGAAATAGCATCCAAAATTAGCGGAATTGCTTCCCCCATTCCCCACGCCTCGCCCACATTCTCCAAAAACTTCACATAAACATTGTGACCAGTTGTACATCATCCCTTTTTCACACTACACCACCAAGGAAATGACTTGTGCGGGGACTGTTTTCGGCTGCACTCCCTCATGAGCTTACATCCGAGGATAAGGGTGCCCATGCGCATCGCCAGGTAAGCAATGGCCTTGACCAGAAAGCCCCACTTATATCGCCCCACCTTGTACTTTTCCTTCACCTCCGTTGCTACCTTTAGGTCATTACTCTTCCCAAATCCCATCATGGGATGGGGCCCATTCTTGGGCAGGCCAGTGATCCGATGGATCAACGCGACATCGATAGGGATTCTCCCTGAATCCACAGCGAGCCTTCAGGGACCAAGGCCAACAGCTAGCGCACACAAATGCCTATGATGGGGTACCATCCGAAATATGGGATCCTCAACAGATTGAGGACTCCCGTGTTGTGCATCCCGCGCACCGAGGGCATCGGCTCCACCTTTGGGACATCATCGTACAACACCTGTTCCAAGTAATTTTCTGGTGCAAACTCCGGAAACGTTTCTTCATTGGCCAGATCATAATCATCAAATTTTACTTGAGGGATCTTTCCAAACATTTCGTCGTTCAAAGGGACATATTGAGGAATCAACAACATTTGCAGATACTCTTGCACAGTATCAATCTTCGGTGCCTTTCACACCGAGGGATTTCGCAGCTTAACATAGGGTGGCCGCCATGAAATTGGTTCTACTAGCATTGCTTCTTGCCTAGTAGTCATCGCCTGCTTGGATGGATCACCAATGGGGGAGCGCTCCTTGGAAGCTTGTCTAGGGGACGTGACATTTCGCGGAGAGGTGCATGGCTTAGAAGTAGCCCACTTCGACATCTTTTCTTAGAAGTAGCCCACTTCGACATATTTCCCTTGCCTTTCTCTTTCGCCGGAGTGGACACGACCTCTTCCACATCTGGGACTACTTCTATGACCTCATTTGAACCCATCTCCATAGAAGTAGTGAGGGGCATCGAATGTTCCTCCGCAGGGTTGGTAGTCTTTATTCGCACACGAAATATGAACTCAGGCTTACTAATGTCGGAAGGGAATTCGTGACCAGACATACAGAACTCATAGATACCAAGATGATAGAGATTACAGACAATCATAGGGCGCCAAATATTCAAATAGCAAAGGAACCCATTGAGACCCACGCCTGCCTTTTTATAAGCCACCAGTTATCACTTTGCCAGATTTCTAAGGCTGAAGAAGAAATCCCAACAGAGGTAACCACAAACCAATATTTTGGCTTGGTATCTAGCCCCACCAAACCAAAGAGGTCTCTCTCCATAAGGTCATAGCCAGGAGGGCTGGATGAAAAATACTTTAGGCTAGGTATGAAATGTAGAAGGGTTTTATTTGTTTGATTGGGTTGCTAGATGAGGATATTAGGTCAAAGAGGCTAGGTCAGGGAAAATAGGATTAGGGTTGCAGAGATTCAATGGGGAAAGGTAGGTAGGAAGGTTAACACATTAGGGTTCTTGGGATGGAATGATTCAGACAGGTGAGGAGCTAGGAAGAGCATAAAAGATGAATTATTCCTAAACTGAAAGAAATATGAACAGATTATGAAAACTCTCCCAAAAACAGAGCATGTGAGATTAATTATGTTTCTCTAACTTGAAAGTGATCATACAATAGACATGAAATGGAAAATGGGCCAACAATAAATTCATATAAATGAAACAAGAGAAGAAACAATGCTAGACAACCATACCATAGATATCCCAAAGAAATAGCTGCAAATTTTTTATTAATCTCCTGCCAAGATGATTACAATAGAGTCTCTGATCAGTATGCCAACATCCAACTGATTCCAACCTATGAAATGACTGAAAAACTACATGATATAGACCTCAAAAAAACTCCTCCCAACCTCAGGGGTCGAATCCATGAGAGGAGGGGCAGTTCCACCAAAACTGAGCTGAATACCTAAAGTGTAGGGTGGTTAAACTGACTCATCCCTAACTTAAGTGAACTAATTCATTACACCTCATCATGAGTTTTCATCTAATGTATTTACCCTAGGTAATAGTGAAAACATGATAATTACATTTACTTCCATCAATTACATAATTATATCATCCTTTGTCCAAGTAAAAATCAAATTTGCAGTAAAAACTAAGAAAAATCAGACATTTTTCAAGGGCGCAGCGCCAGTGCCAAGGGTGTAGCGCCATGTTGCAAGCCACTTTTTGAGGCCTTCCCAATATCAAAATTAGGCTCAAAATTGGAAAGCCTATCCTGTCTACTTTCTAGATATACCTTTATTTTTCTAAATGGAGTTCATTTTCCTTGTCAAAAATTGATTCTCCCACATCTGGTAAAGGGCAAGGCAGGAAAGGAGGCAAAACATTGATTTTGTGTGTTATTTCACCTTTTCACCTGCCAGTTGTCCAAATCAAGCTTAGAAACGTTGTTTTCTATAATGTATTTGTCATTTTTCATCTTGTGGTAGTCTTCTTTTGGTCAAAAAATGCCTCAAAGGGCGCAACACCTAGGCGATATGCCCTTAAGACTCTAGTTGTCATAAGACTGTCTAGGTTTGCAGAAAAACACAAAAACTTCAAAATTTGACCCAAAAAATTCTCAAAATTTGGTATTTGGCTGCTGATGATGTGTTTAGGCA
Source organism: Pinus albicaulis (assembly GCA_034641835.2). Classification (NCBI taxonomy): domain Eukaryota; kingdom Viridiplantae; phylum Streptophyta; class Pinopsida; order Pinales; family Pinaceae; genus Pinus; species Pinus albicaulis. The sequence goes on along the minus strand of CM076571.1, from coordinate 723,191,332 downwards.
TGGAGTGAGGCTTCAGCCAATATGTCAAACCTCCTTTCTTTTTCTTGCATGGTCAAGGATTCAATTTTTTCATTGGCTCTTTTGAGCTTGGCCCTTGCAATTTTGTCTCTTTGGGCATAGTGCTTGGCCTTCTTTTCAATATATCATTATCTCTATTTTCCTTCTCCAGAAGCTTCTATAGGTGTTGGTTAGCTCTTTCAAGCCATTTCTCCCGGTTCTCATTGAATACCACTGCAAATTTTTCATTCAAAGTGAGCTGATTAGCAAGCTTAGCCTCTTTTTGCCTTTCTAGTTCTAGAGCTCTTTTAAGCCCTCTAGTCCTAGGCCTTCTCCTTGGCACTTTTTTTGCCTCTCTTTGAGCTTTGATGAATTTGACCTCATTAATGACATGTTTTTTTTTCAGCTATTGGTTCTCCTGCTCAAGAAAGTCAACGAAAAATTTAGACATGTCAAGATTAGTTTGTAGCTTCTTAATCTTGGCTTCTTTCACATTGATGATTGTGCTAGTGATCTCATCATCATCATCATGCTCATCTAGGTCAACAAGTTCAAAATCATGTTTTGTCCCATGGAGGTCCTCCTCCTCATGTCTGATCTTTGCCTCTGTCATCTTTTGCTTCCCTTTGTTTACCTATTTTTTTGATGTAGAAGGCATGGCCCCTTCCACTATGTGTGAAGAAAACACATGCCTATGACCTATCTGGTATGTTTTTTCCAATGGATCTATCTCAGCCACATTAGCCTTCTTAGGCTCATTGATCACGGCTCTACTAGGTGACCCAGTCATAATGTGAAATTGAGATGATGGTGGTGAAATGGGTGAAGTGGACTGATCTGATAATGATGCATGAATTGTGGGCTGAGATGGAGGAATGGATGTGGAAGGATGAGATGATGAAGGCACATCATGGGCATGATGAATAAGAGGAGCAGTGAATATGTCAATAGCTATCAAAGTAGTCCGTGAAATGCTAAATTGTTTGAGGTGATGGAGGACTATGATTTTTATGAGGGAATGGTGAAAAAAATTGTTCATTTGGTGCTCAGATTCTCTCCTTTGGAAAATATATTCCATATTGTCTATGCTCCATAAGAGGTAATAGGGTATGTTGAGCATCCCGACTCTTGTGAAGTGCATGAGTAGCCAGATATGATAGGTGTAAATTCTAGAGAACCTACCTTCACAAGAAAAGTATCTCATGATGATTTTCATCATAGGGGCATATCTCTCCAAGAAAGTACAAGTAAAAGAAGGGGAAAACTGGTTGCCGTGAGATTACATTTAATAGCCTACTCAACATAGGATGATGTTGGACCCTTTGTATTGTCTCACGGAATTAAAAACATCCTACATGCTTCACATATGTCACAGCCATGATAGATGCCATGAGTTATTTGGTATTTTTTGGCTCAAGTCTAAGGATTTTCCCTCCTTTGTGTGGCCTTCTCTCTTGTCTTTCTTCTCCCTCGCTGTAGCTATTGTTATGCTCTTCTTCCATAATATCTTAGTGTGAAAACCCTAGGGAGATGGAATGATAGTGAATAATAAGTTTTGGGAAGTGGGAATGGGATGGGGAAATTTAGGGAGATGGGGGGAAGGGTTTATGAAATGAGGGAAGTGATTGAGAGTATTACTTTTATGGGGTTTGGGATAGGGAATTTTATTACAGGTTAGGGATTTTGGGAGCCTAGGCAAATGAGTAGCCTAGGTCTTATGGTTTCAAAGGAAAATGGCTTATGGAAGGGGGGATTATGATATAGGGAGTGAGGATAGGGTAATTATGATGTGGGAAGGGAATGAAAGTGTTAGCCTCTTTCATAAAGGAAATTATAAATCCAAAAATACATAAATTAAATAATGTAAAGTTAGGATAAACATATTTATTAAATTAGAATATTTAATAAATATTAGAGATACTTAGAAATTTAATTTTGTTAGTAAAAATAGGACTCTAGAATAGAGTCGTTTCCTAGGCTCTAAAATAGGAATAAAGTTAGTAGAATGGTTAGAAGGTCATTTATTGTAAATGGACACTTGTTGTTTTCCAAGTGATCTATAACTAGATTAAGTTAGAACATAGAGCTTATAAATAGGTTAGTTTCCTAATTTCATTGAAATGTAGTAGTGAGAGTTTACGTTTGTAAACTCCTGCAATTTGTTATGTAATCTTTTTCCATGATCAATAAAGTAATGTGTCTAAGGACACTTTTGAATCTACAATGTGGTATCAGAGACAGCGTGGAGAGACTGGAGAGACTATAAATCTGTAGCAATGGAGAGTGAGCTGATCGGAGCCATCGAGTTTTCTCCTATCGAGATGGACAACATGCCCAGCATATGCATAACAGCCAAGGGAGTATGACAAGCGGTCTTTGTGGAGGCGTAGCATTTCTTTGACATTTGAGTGGAAAGGTTTAATAGTTTTTATCATCTCTATTTCAAGGAAATGCAGAGTGCCATCAAGCGGGAGAAGAAGAAACGATAGAGCAGGATAAATCTTTTCTCCAATTATTTGATGTGGATGTCGGTAAGTGTGAATCGTAGTGGTGGTGTTGCATCAAGATCAGCCTAAGCATCGATGAAAGAGCCTGTGTGGATCGATGGTGGATTCGGTGTGATCTGTTGACTGCGTGGTTAAAGAGCAGAGAGTGAAGCGTTTTGAGAACCATTTTAAATTTTTGTCAATTCAGCATGAAGTCCACTTGTAAACTGATGTATTATCTAAACGTTCTTGTTCGGATCTCTGAGTCCCACTGAGTTCCTGAGTTTGGATTACATGTCGATTATCACAAACCTGGTTGTACTGCTCTCATGTTGCTGCCGAAAGATGTGATATATCCTGCTGTAGAAAAGAATGTTGGTTGGGATGCAGCTGTTGAGAATCAGCTCTGAAGATACTTGATTTTTTAGGCATATAATAAGTGATTCTGATGGAGAAGCGTTAGCTTGTTGTTCTGAATTTGATGCTAAAACTAATCTTTCAGTTTCTGTAGGAGAAAGCTTCTTGAAGATACTCATAGCACAGGGTTGCTGGAATTTGAAGGAATTCTTATCTTGCTGACTCGAGTTCATAAATAAAACCTATCTGTTGTAATTGAAATCCACCTTTAAGAACTGAGTTGCATGGTAAACCCTGGAAGAACGCAGGTGAATCGTGTTGTATACCTCTACAAATTTATTGCGATGCCATTGTTGAGTGGCATGGGAAAACTGTGGTAGAGTTCAACTCTACTCATTGTTGTTCTCGCACGTCTAGTCATTATAAGTACAGCTCGAAGCGCTTGTCCAAGTAATGTCAAGAACAGCTACACATCGTAGACTTATAAACATGGTGGCTTGGCTGCACACTGAAAAATAGTTGTATAGAGGAGTGTTCACCTAAAGAGATTTTGTGGCTACATCCAACTAACTGGTAAGAGTTGTGAATTTTTTTTGAGGCATTGGTTCTCAAGTGACATCATGTGCATTAAATCGCTACAAAATCCATAGAGAAACTGAGATTTCATGTAGTGATAGAGAATCTGGATTAGAAAACTTTGGCAATGGCGATGTAGACCATGGTAATCTCTCTTAAGTCTAGCATATTGTGTGGTATCCCAACTGGCAGAATCCCTTGAATACCTAAGGCAGTGAGAAGGTAATGACATTTTCCCATCCAGACCACCGGGTGAACATTTGATATAAATCAAGTCTACGTGAAGAAATATAGGAAGGCAAACGAGTCTTTGCAAAGGTAACAAAGGAAAGAAAATATCCAGTAGTATTTTATTGCTTTTTGAGTCATTTAAAGGTTGAGTTGGTTGAAGAATTGCCGAAGTCGAATTGAATTGTTGAATTGAACAGCGATGCACTAATTTGAATTTATCAGCAAATGATTGGCCCGTGGATTTCATTTCATTCATGAAATAAAGAGCATCTTGGAGTCTAGCTCCTTTCCTCTTTGGCCGTGAACTGTGAGAGCTGAGCTTGTGAACTGTGAAAGCCGGCGATGGTGGCCGCTGTGTGAGCACTGATCAGAGCTGTGTGAGACCATTAACTATGGGATCATGCGAAGATGCATGTGTTACCTCAAATAAAAGATCGCATCTGAGGACAGCCACTAAAAGGCCGCAGTAATCCTGATATGAAAAATTACAGGTAATTCTGATAGTCAGTGCTTCTATCATGTGTTGCGTTCATATTAAATTCATCAAAAAAAATTCAAAGTTGTTTCTCAGCGCTTGTGGACAAAAAAAAAAGAACTACTTGTTGTGACAGTCGTGGCATAGTATGTTGCGTTTTGATTGAGGGATCAGCCTCCAGCGTGGGAAAACATCACTTGCACTGTCCAGCGCCACGGTAACCACGCGTATCCAAGAACTGGCATTTCATTGCGATGAGATTTGATGGGTGCAGAATAATCATTGAAAAAGCCTCAGCACCAAGACCAAAGTGAGCTCCATCACAAAAGCGTGTACTTGCATTATGAAATACATCAGCACTGTCTACCTGGCGTAAGAAAACCTCCACAACATCACGATCTTTAGTTATTATACAGTCTATGTGATCACCTCTGGTTGTTAAAAGCCCTTCAACTCCTACAGGCCCACCAACATAGACCTGAAGCAAGGGATTGATTCGAGTTTTGGCTCGAAGTTTAGGAGCAGCATAAGCTCAAGCATGGAGACTTGCACTATGGATGTTGCAAGACTTGAAGATCTACGTGTGGAGGAATGTTACTGTGTGTGTTTGTGAAAGGGATGTTGTAGCACAACGAACGCATGGAGCCGACTAGTCAAACTGCCATGGAAATTGACAGAAGAACCTTCATATCTTCCTGTGAATAATCTTTGGTCAAATAGTTTGAGAAGCTTACAATCTGTGTAAAGTGTTGTGTTGTGAAGTATGTTGTGGTGCAATGTCTCCCAAAGGAAATTCGATAACAAATGCGTTGAAATTTTTGGGGCCACCATATTCAACTTCTTCTCCAACGATTTTAAAGGTATAAGCATGTTAAAGTGTGTTTTTAACTTTTAAGAAAAAGATTGGTTCACTTTAAAAAAAAAAAAAGTTAATTCACATTTTAAAAGGAACTTCATGATTATTTTTTAATGGGAGTTAAAAGGAATTCAAAATAAAATATATTTTTTTGGAGGAGAGTTAAGGTGTTTTATTTTTTATAAATTTTGTAATGGGTTGGAGAAATCCTCCGTCTCATCTATTCAGACATATGTGGTATAATTAATGCACACTCCATTGGTTTCCATGTCTATTACATTACCTTCATTGAATATTATTCCATAAAGGCAAAAGAAATAAGCTGGAAACTATAGGTAGAAAAGGCATATTTGTGGGTTGTTGTGAAACTCCAAGGCTTATAGAATATACATTTCTGGTCAAAGGAATGTTGAAATTAGCATAGATGTAATCTTTGACGAATATGCAGCGCTTTGTAAAGCAAGAGATCTTCCTCTGCCTCCCAAGGAAGGTGATGCTGATAAGGATATTCTAGATATCCCTTTTATTCCCGAGTCAGGAAATGATGATACACCCTTGGAATCTATGGATCCATTAGATCCACATCCCAGTGATCCTCCTTCAAGGAAAAGACCGCTTTGGCTTCACGACACTTTGCAAGACAGTGGAAGGAGTATTCCCATTCATTGATCATTCAAAGAAAGGAAGGAACCTTGTAGGTATCAGGGTTATGTTGCAGCTATGAGTACCATGATACAAGCTGAACCATCCTAATTTGAAGAAGCAGTCAAAGAGAAAGGTTGGAAGGATGCCATGGCCGAAGAATATGAATCGATCGTGAAAAACGACACGTGGGATGTTGTGCCGAGACCACACGAGAAGTTTGTTGTGACTTTGAAATGGCTGTTCAAAATCAAGCATGTAATCGATGGCAGCATCGAAAAGTATAAAGCGAGGTTCATAGCTCGTGGTTTCTCTCAGAAAGAGGGAAAAGATTACGATGATATATTTTCTCCTGTGGCTCGATATACAACTATTTGCTCGATCGTTTCCATTGCTTCTAGTCAAGGATGGAAACTTCATCAGATGTATGTAAGGACTGCCTTCCTCCATGGTATGTTGCAGGAAGAAGTCTATGTGGAACATCCGCAGGGATTTGAAGTGGAAGATCGCACAACATATGTGTGCAGGTTGAATAAAGCAATGTACGGATTGAAGCAATCTTCCCGAGCTTAGTATGCTCACACTGACAGATATCTAATGAAATTGGGTTTCACTAGAAGCAATGTTGATCCCAACCTCTATTTTAAGGTTGTTCATGGTATGCCTTTAAATTATGGTTCTATATGTTGACGATTTATTCTTAACAGGAAGTGAACCATTGATAATCAAATGAAACAGGAAGCTAGCCTCTGAATTCGAAATGAAAGACCTCGGTCTCATGCATTACTTTTTGGGCCTTGAGGTATGGAAAAGGCCTGGAGAAATCTTTCTCTCACAAGGAAAGTATGTAGTAAAGTTGTTGGAAAGGTTTTTTATGACCAAGTGCAAATCCATGGTCACTCTGATGGAAATGAACTTCAAGACGTTGTGTGGTAAAACAATTGGACCTGATCTAGCAAATCCATCGAAGGATAAACAGTTGATTGGGCCTTTGATGTTCCTTGTGAACACCTACCTCGATATATGTTACGCAGTAAAAACATTGAGTCAGTTCATGACTGAGCCCCTTCATGTGAATTTGATAGCAGCCAAGCATGTATTGAGATACTTATAGGGATCGATCACATTTGGTTTGAGATACTCTGCTGGAGATCTCCAACTTCATGGATTCACTGATGTTGACTGGGCAGGTAATGTCATTGATAGAAAGAGTACATTTGGATGTTGTTTCAGACTTGGTTCTACCATGATATCCTAGATGAGAATGAAGCATAACTCAGTAGCATTGAGCACCACGAAAGTAGAGTACATTGATGCTAGCACAACAAGTTGTGAAGTTGTGTGGTTAAAGAAGCTCTTTGGTGAGTTCCTTGGTCAAGTTTTGGACACTACAATGATATACTTTGATAATAAGAACATGATTCATTTGGAAAGGAATAATGTATTTCATGACAATTCCAAGCATATCGAGATTCGATATCACTTCATCCATGGCATGGTGCAAAGAGGATTTGTTAGAATCCAACACATTGCGACAGATAACCAGACTACAAATATTCTCACCAATGCATTACCGAAAGGGAAATTCTTGTTTTTCATAGAACATCTTGGATTGATGGATGTTTCCCCTCCAGATAAGGGGCAGTGATGATCAAGAACACTAAGCAAGCTCTTCCTGCGCCGCTTGAGCTCTTAGGGTAAGGAAAGGGCTCCTGGGGTTGAGGGAACTCTAGAAAATAGGGTCGTAGACGTTGCTCCCATATTTTTTACTTGTGGGCTGTGCGTGATCCTTGTCCGTTTTTACAAGTCGAGTATCTCCACCATCGTTGGTCGTTGCAGAGTATATCCCAGTTGGCATCATACTCACAAGAAAGGTTTGTTGGGATTGTCCCTCCCTGTTTGGCCAATGGGTTGAGGAGGCTTAGAGGCGTGTGATCCTTATCTTTTGGTAAGTCGGGTATCTCGTCTCAACTAGATTATGATGCAAGTGTTCTACCACTTGACTAATGAGAGTCATTGATGGGAAGATTAGTATGCGACAAGATCAAGTTGAGATTTACTCCCTTTTGTGATTCCAGGTTGAGACCGAGCTCCCCGATGAGATTCCAGGGTCAGAGTTGTGATCCCCTGTAAAATTATTCATCATGTTGCTATGTGCGAGTGGAAGTTATTTCTCCCCAATTATTCTTCTTCTATATTCGAGAAAGTTTCAGCAGATGGAGTTGAGCCATGATGACACCTTGATACAGAGATCTACAAGTAGATATTGCATAGTGGAATTCTTCCAAGTTGAGAGGGAGTGTTAATTTTTTCAAATAGAGTCAAATTCCACATTGGACAGCTCAGATGATTAAAATAATAAGTTAATTAGATTCCTATTTTCGAGAGGATCAAAATTGGTCTATAGATTGTCCCAATCAATTAAGAGGAAGTTAAGTTATGATTTATTTTATTATTTTATGGGTCGGCCTAACCGCATGTTGATTTGGTCAAAGCCCCAAGCGGTCCCTCACAAAGTTATAAATAGAAGTGACCCCAAGTTAATTTGCACACAATCGCTCATGAGATCTTCTTCATGTTGTTTTGGTTATTGGTTGTATTTTCTATTTCTGGCATGCACAGATACATCGCAAGAGGCTTGCGTAGTGGATCGAGATCACAGATAGAGGCACATTTCAGATCTGGTTATTTTGGGTCAGGGTCGCGGGAAGGAAGAGCTAAGGTAGCGGCTCTATTGTGTCGAATCCGTGGGCTAGGCTTGTTGAGGCCACGACTTAGTTGCTAAAGTCACAGGCTAGAAAGCTTAAGGACACAGCTAGGGTTCCAGGGTGTTCGGACCCTAAGCCATGAGCTTAGTGTGTTGTGGTAGCGGCTCAGCGCCCCAAAGCCGCGGGATGGGAGTGTTAAGGCCGCAACTCAAAGAATTACTGGGAAAATTGATTTGAATCTCAGTAAGTTGTTTGCGTAGTGCCATCACTCATCTGTCACGCAGTCACAGATGCACCAGAACAGTCATCGACAGTATTCTAGATCCATATCTAGATTTGGGCAGCTGAGATCACTTGGTATCGTGATCCATTGGTTTCGTGTTTTGCTATTGGAGATATACGGATCCGCAGATTAGATCTGTTTATTTCCATTGTATACATGTACTGGGCTCATTGTACTCTCTGCTAAAATCTTTTGAAGACAATCTTTAGAAGAAGAAGATTTGAAAGGGCTTCCCCCATAGTGGGGTTTTTCCCTGGTCTTTGACCAATCTCTGTGTCTCATGGTTGTGATATTGTCTTCTATGTCTTTGCATGCTTTGTTCTATCTTCAGTTACAGTTTATGGTTATTTATATTGTGTAGATATGAATACATTGTTAATGAAAAACTAATTTGGGCTTAAGTAACTAATACAACATGGAGAAATATTTAAAAATTAACAAGAGTTTAGATTATCTCAATTATAGAATAAAGTCAATGAAATAGATGGTAGTATGTTGAAAAAGGTGGATTTATCAAGTTCTCAAGAAAAAACTAAAAAAGAAATGAAACTCAAGAAAAAGAGAATTAGAAAAGAAGATGAACGAATATAAGGAAGAAATGTAAAAATCCATCAGGGAAGAAATGAAATAATTACAAAACATTCTATTAAAAGATATCCCTAAGAGGGATGTAGAGATACAAGGAAATGATGAACATAAGGAGAAGCATGGTGTTAAGAATCAATCTCATATGAGGAGTATGCTATCTCTATTGGAGAAAACAAATATTGAATCGCAGAACCATAATCATGAATTTGCTATCCAAGATACACATCATTAGAGGTTCTAGTCAACACCAAGGAGCTACTAATTCTAAAAATAGAGATGAGGAATTTTTATGGTAATGATCTTGTATCATGGATATTTCAGATAGAGCAATACCTTGATCTACACAAAATGGCATCCTTAGGAAAGGTAAATATTGCATCCCTATTTTTAGAAAAAAAAAAAACCAAGATGTATGGGACCAGTAGCTTTCTGAAGGGAAAAAGGATTTTTATATCTTGGTCCATTTTTACAAAGGAATTGATAGCACATTATGGGGATATTAAGATAAATACATTATTTAGTCAATTGGAAAGTCTTCGACAAAAATTTCTATTTACAAAGAACATTCAACAATTCCAAAAGTTGAGCCTCGAAATAAGGAATATTTAAAAGGATGATTTGTTAGCACTTTAATGGGAACTTTAAAGGAAAGCATCCAACATGAGGTGATTCTAATTGAACATAAATATCTAGAGCATGCTTTATGTAACACCATTTTTGTACACCTCTATTTTTGCAATGAATGTAAATATTAAATAATTTATCTTAAGTTGGCCTGAATAGTGGGGAGACTAATCCATAAGCTAAGGGGAAAGCAATGAATGGTGGCCATTAACATAATTGAATATACCAGCATAAATCAACTATGACTTTAGGATCATGATTATCCATTTGTTTCCCTTTTCTAATAAATGGTACAAGCTCGAAGAATCTCTTCGAGAGTCTTTACAATGGAAAGAGTTAAAAAAAATGTGACTTAGCTTTGACTAGAAGAAAAAGAACTAGTCGATGTAGCCCAACAAATAAAATATTTCATAAAGAAAATTTCCCCTAACAATTTGAATAAAGAAACAAAATTCAACTCCTCATCGACTTGCAATTATGTTTCATGTGTACCAGAATATAACTTATCCAGTCGATTAGAAATGGAAGAAGCATATGAACCTCGCCAAATTTTCTACTGGAAAAGGGATCATCCTAAAAATCATAAAAAACTAAAATTGGTGTACAAACTTGAAAAACATGAAATTGAGAAGCCTTAAAAAGCATATTTTCCACCTACCTATAAGAAGGTGAAAGTTGGAGATCAACGACTCGACAAGTCGAAGGCCCACAACTAGATGGGTGCATAAATTAAAATGAAAGAAGTCAATATGTCAAATGATGACCGAATAAATATAGTTAGACTAGGTGACTATTGGTCAAATAAGAAAATAGGAGAATTAATCAACTTTCTTAAAGAATATTAGGATGTGTTCATTCGTGATTATAAAAACATGAAAGGACTTGTAAAAAAAAATGGGGGAGATGAAAATCAACCTCATTATAGGAGTTGAGCCTATCAAGAAGAGACCTTATAAGCTTGTGGATATATATAATCCCATCGTTCAATAATAAATAAAGGGGATGCTTTTTGTTGGCATTATCTATCCAATCCAAAAATAAAAATGGGCGAGTATTATGGTCGTGTAACCTAAAAATCACAACCCAACTACGTTATGCATATGTGTATACTTTCGCGGATTAAATAAACTAAAAGTAACTAATCCAGTTCCCACTACATTCGCAGATGAAATCATAAAAGAAGATGTAGGACATTGATCCAAATTTATGCAGGAACAAAATGAAATACAAATTTAAACAGAAACACGGAGCTACAACAAAAACTAAACATCAATTCATTGATAACAAAATACTAAAAATTGTTTACATGCAGAATGGATGTAAACAAACTTGCGCAATGGTTGCTTATCTCTAAGAATATATGTGGCAGCTAAATGTCTATGAATTGTGTTACAATGAGGCTCGCAAGCCTTTTTATTATTGAGAAACAAGGGAAAAATCCAAACATCCAAAAACCTAACCCAAGGAGATGAAGCACCAAAATTTTGTGGGCCCCATTGGGATTAGTTGGTACACCAATTTCTCAGGGTCTTAGCTTTGGCATACGCTCTCTATTTGACATGTATGATACATCGTTAGAAAGATATATTTGAGGACTATAAATTTAGACTGCAAAACCTTATGAAAATATATGGGTTTTCCTGTTTTCCAAAAAAAAAGCATTGTTTAGGGCCTCAAAATGGATATGGAAGTTTAGGACCCGAAAAACTGCCAAAAATAGTAAATTGTGCTACAATTAAGGAAACTGAAAGAAACAATGTTGTGGGTCCAAGTGAAATAGGTGGGTGGCCACCAAAATCCACCTATATAAGTCCTCCCTCCTTATGAAGCAATGGTCTTCATTGTGTTGAGTGCCTCCATGATATGGGGAAATTTCTGTTGAGATTGGTCCCTAGTGAGCCACTTACCCTAGTGCAAGAGTTGGTCAGCTTTGAAAACTCGATACAGTTGGATCCTCTATATGATAGTGTTATTGATCTATGTGTCCATGACTCGATTAGTTATGGTCTAATGCAGTATGGTTTGAGCTATGTTGGTATCAACTTCTCAACAATGTTTGATGTGTCCAACAATGGTGGAAAGTATGGCCAAAGGTTGTCCACATTGAATACGGGGTTCAAGCCAAGAAATGGGGGGATACTGAGCTCGAAAGCGTTGTCTCCCACAGACTTGGTGATGATGTAAGGCCCATATCAAAGTGGTCGAAGCTTACGATGAGCTCCAACGAGGCACTCTTTTTGCAGATGTAACCAAACTTTGTCACCCACTTGAAACTTATGGGGCACTCGATGTTGATCATGTCGTTGTTTGTATTTTGCATTGGCTTTCTCCAAGATGTCTTCAACCTGCTAGTGGATGTGTTGAATGCATTTAATAAAATTGGTGGCTTTATTAGCTTCAGACTAAACATGGGCAGATTCTTCCTGTATAGTTGCAAAATTCAGTGCAACATCAAAGGAACATAATGGTTGAAATTCCAAGCCCACTACAAAGGGGATGTGGCTAGTCGAGCTATGGAGACATTTTTCATATTTTTTTTGCACATAGGGAAGACTCTCATCCCATTTTTGTGGATGCCTATAGTTGTGCATGCATAGTATGTGCATAATCATCTTGTTTACCACCTTTGTTTGGCCATCAGTCGCGGGGTGGAATACAGTCTACCTGGTGAGTTTGGTGTCCAACAATGACCAAAGGCTCAACCAAAACACACTTAGGGAACTGCTATCATGATCTGATATAATGGTATTCGAGATCCCAAAATGTACCCTCACTTGTTCAAAGAAGAGTCTCTCAGTGGCCTCTCTTGTCATACTCTTCTTCTAGGAAGCCAGTATGGCCATCTTATAAAATATGTCGACGACCACAAATACAAATTCATTTCCATGCTTGGCAAAAGGAAGGCCAGTCATATATTCCATGGAGATGTATTCCCAAGGCCATCTAGGAGTAGGAAAAGGAGTATACAAGCCTATATTCTTAATAGTTGGTTTGGCGATGGCACATGAAGTGTAGGATCAGTTGTATTTTCCAACGTCTTGTCATAGATTTGACCAATAAAAGTACTTTTGTAGTACCACCACAATTTTCTCCACACCAAAGTGTCCTACAACCGAAATGTAGTTTTCCTCCAAAATCAACTTGGTACGCTCGCTTGAAGGAACACAAAGGTGGCCCAGGTGGCATAATAATGCATCATGGAGGTGGAAGTCTGGAACTTGCTTTCCATCCACTAGCATCTAGTATGTGGTGGTGAAATCTAGATCATTTTTATATACTTGCGACCATTCAGAGGTCTCGTGGCCACAAGAGTTGAGAACAATGGTCAGTGTTGTAATTGGTAGCCGATTGAGGAAATCTATAACATGATTGGTGTAGCCCTTCTTGTATTTGATATTCAAATGGAATGTAGATATGTGGACCACTTCTGATGGTGATTGTTCTGAAACTTCCCTTGAGTCTTTATAAACTGTAGGTGTTGATGATCGGTGTGGATAACCGTCTCCTTCCCTAGAATGTAATGGTTCCATTTTCGGCAAGCTTACACGATGGAATACATCTCCTTATCGTAGGTGGGGTATTTCTGAATTGTCTCGGAAAGTATCTCACTGCAATAGGGCACTTGATTACCTTGTTGTGTGAGAACTACACCAATAACATAGTCAAAGGCATATGTCTCAATTTCAAATGGTTGTTGCAGGTCTAGAAATGTGAGTAATGGTGCAGAGTAGAGACACTACTTCAGCTCAACAACAACAACAAAAACTTTGCTTTCTCTCTGCCCTTGATAACTTCACTAAAAGGCCAAGTTATATGAGAGAATCCCAACACGAACCTTTGATAAAAATTGGTAAGTCCCAAATTATGTGAAGCTATGTTAGAGTGGTCGGGGCTGGCCCAATCCCGAATGACTTGGATCTTAGCTAGATCCACATGCACACCTTTCTAAAGGATGATGTAACTTATATATTGGACATGTATCATGCCAGAGGTGCATTTCTCCAAGTTGGCACATAGTTTGTGCTGCAGGTTTTGAAGGAACTATCAAATGTGTTGAAAGTTCTCTTCCTAACTCTTGTTGAATATGATGATGTTGTCTAGATATACAACCACAAACAATTTGGTAAAGGGTCGCAAAATGTCATTCATCAGCCTCATAAAAGTTGCAAGGGAATTTGTTAACCCGAAAGGCATGACCAACCTCTCAAAAAGGCCCTCCTTGTATTTGAAGGTGGTCTTCCATACATCTGTGGGTTCTATTGGAACCTGGTGATAACCAAAATTTAAATCGATCTTGTTGAAATTTTTGGCCCCTTTGAGCTAGTCAAGAAAGTCATCAATTTATGGGATTAGATACTTATTCCTAACAGTGATTTTATTTAGTAACTGATAATCAATGCAGAGTCTTCACATACCATCCTTCTTCTGTACAAGTATAATCGGGCTCCCACAAGGTGAGGAAATTGGTCGGATGTTGCCCTTTTTGCAGCAACTCCTCGATCTACTACTTGATTTCTTCATTTTCCAGAATAGAGTGGTGGTATATCGGCCCAATGTGTAGATGTTCTCCAGGAGTCAGATTGATCAAATTCTTGACCTAACAGTGCAAAGCTACCCCTGTGGGTAAGGAGAAGATTCCCCTGTATTCTTCCACGACTTTATCCACCAAATTCTACTGTGCAGTGGAACCCTTCACAAAGGCCATGGATGTGTCCACAATACTAATATTACTTTGGGAATGAATAAAAAAGAAAACAAATTTCTTGGTCTGGGAGATGATCTTACTGCATTTCTTAGCAAAGATCAGAGAGATGGCAGTAGGCGGGGATACCTCTGGTATTTTGTTTAACTTACTGCCAAAATTAATAATAACAGTGTGAGGCCTTGACTCATACACAAGTATGGTCGGTCGAATAATACATCACAAACTTCAAAAGGAGCAGTGCCACATAATACCTCATCCATGAAGGGTTTGATGGTAGGGAAGACGACACTATTGGTTGATGCGAAGATCTCATCCTTGGTGGAGCCACCTGATGGTGTATGGTTGTGGGTTTGGTGTGGTTGGTAGGCACAACCACTTATTGACCTTTGTTGAGATGATGTTCTTTTGGCTCCCTCTATTGAAAACGAGCTATAGTAGAAACCCCTTCACCCATATTTGTGAGTAGAGGAGACGCTCCCCTTCCTCTAGATATTCGGGCTCAACCTTTTGGATATTGGTGGTGGAAATGGTGGCGTTGGGCTCTGCATTAATAATATGCTTCCCTTTTTCATTTCCCTGTTAGTTTTTGTAGCATTGGATGTGTTCTAGTAGCAAAAATTGGTGGAGAATATAGAATACATGAGATCTCCATAACCCATAAATTGTTTCTCGAAATTCCACCTAGAGATTACTTAATTAGATTATTAACCTATTTTTAATGTTTCCTAAGTCAAAACATAGGAAAAGTGTTTAATTAATCGAAATTAATTAAGTCAAGCTGAGAATTATCTAGAAACTCAAATAGATCGACAAGGAATTAATTTGGGAGGCTTGATTAAGATCTAATTTTGGTCGTTGGTACTCCAACAGAGGATTATAAGAAGAATTCGATAGGTAGATGGAGAATACATTTGAGAAGTTCGATTACCAGAGAGTAGCAGCAGTTGTCAGGAAACCAAGGATCGGAGCAAAGATAGTGAGGGGCAGGGATAGTGAGGGTGAAGGAATTTTTCCAGAACTAGCGAGTGCATTTGCAGAGAGGCCAAAGTTTCTTTAGGAGGTTGTGCAGTCCTAGGGAAGAAGCCTCAGAGGGAAGTTCAATTTGTTGGAGGGGGAAGATGTTTTCAGTTCCAGAGGCTGGGAAGAGGTTCCAGAGTGCTAGAGAGACGTTTTCCCAGTCAACAACAAGTAGGACGGCTTGATTAATAGATGATTCAGGAAACAATTGCAGTAGGCAGCTTCAGGTTGACATAGGCCCTATGTAGACCCAATTGGATGGCTTACTTTTCAAAGGAATTCTGGTGCCAAAATTTCGCAAAGTGAGGGTAATTCCCTCTAGATATTTTTGGCGGTATTCTCTCCGCAAGATAGCCATATTTCAACATCCATATTATTGTACTCATAATTTCTCACTGTTGCATAATAATAAAATCCTCAGTTGTTGCACCATTTTTCCTAAATTGGGTTTTTCCGAAGACATTTAACCAAAAATAACTGTGTAAAGTGTATGTGTGTGTGTTTGTGTGCTAGATTTTCTCAGTTTCTAACACAATTTTCTTCCGCAATTTATTTGTGAAAATCACAATGTCAATTATTTGATATTTGTTGTAGTAGAAACCAAATAAATTGTTAAATAAATTAACAATTAGAAAATTAATTTCCATTTTTTGTGATAGATGAAATTTTCACATCCCCTTGTCAGGTTTTAACTCAAATTCGAAACATGCATATGAATTTGAAGCCTTCAACTCAGCCACCAATGACTTCTTGGCTTGACACTCACTTATGTTGTGAATGGGGATCTTATGGAACTCACACCACTTTCTTGTGTCCTTTGTATTCGTGTTGATTTTATTTGTTACGGATTCGGTGGGTTGTCCTGGTAACCCCACCTTGGCTTTGTACTTTGTTTTGTGGTTTGGGGGCATATTTCCCTTGCTTTAGATTCCCAAATCCAAAGTCCTGCTTCTTTTGTTTAAATTTATTCTCAATCTTGACAGTGTATTGATAGGCGACGCTAAGCAAGGAGATATCCATGAACTCCATCTCGTCCTAGATGTCTTTGTACAGATAGTCACACTACTTGAGTACTAGATGCCTCTGAGAATCCTTGATACACAAATTTGTGCAAAGGGTATGAAAAATATTTATGAACTCTGGCACATTTTGGTCCCTTCCCTACCGCAGTGTAGTCCACTTTATGTACTTATCTTCATAGCTCCCAACAAGGTAATATTGTTCCTTGATGGCATATCAAAAACAATTCTAGGTGGGAGCAGCTTAAAACATTGAGGGTTCCCTCTCACCCCTCTGCTCACAGTCGGTTTCCCACCAGTCCTTGATGTGGGGGGCGACTTTGAGGAGGGAAAAAGTAATCTTTTCCTTATTAGAAAAATCATGAACCAAAAGTATCCTTCCAACAAATTTAACCATTTGTCTATGACATTTGCATCTATCTGGCCTTCAAATATGGGCATGCCAAAGTTTACTTGTACCTTAAAGGGAGTGGCGCCTCCAGGGTAGTTGTTGGATGAAGATACATCGCCTATGGGGATCTGCCGAAGGATTTGGGAAAAGTTGTCAATCGTCGCATTCCTTTGTCACTCGAGTGCTTCTATGAGAAATATTTTGAAAGGATCTCTTGCTCCCTCGTCTTTATTTTATTTTTCCATGGGAGGCCATCGAGGTCGGCGAGGTTGGTCTTACAAAGGTTCAACTAGTTCAAGCCCTAACTCCTTATACCCTAACCTTGTTGGGGACATGCACAGAAAAATGGAGAAAGAGAAAACCGCTTTGATACCATTGATCCAGATTTATGCAAGAAAGAAATGAAATATAGATTTAAATATAAACACAGAGCTACAATGAAAATTGAACTTCAATTCATTGATAAAAAAATACTGAAAATTGTTTAAATGCAGAATATTAAACTAGCTTGGGCGATGGTAGCTTATCTTTGAGAAGAGATGTGGCATTTACATCCCTCTTAACTATGTTACAATGAGGCTTGCAGACCCTTTTATTATTGAGAAACAAGGTAAAACCCCAAACATCCAAAAACATAACCCTAGGAGATGAAGCGCCAAAATTTTGTGGGCCCTATTGGGGTTAGTTAGTACACCAACTTCCCAGGGTCGTAACTTTGGAATATGGTCTCCGTTTGACGTGTACAATACCTCATTAAAAAGATCTATCTGAAGAATGCAGCCTTTGATTTCAAACCCCTGCCGCAAGCTATTAGTTTTCCTGTTTTCCAAAAAAACGTTGTTTAGGGCCTTAAAATGGCTCTGGAAGTTTAGAACCTGAAAAAATTCCAAAAATAGTAAATTGTGCTACAATTAAGCAAACTGAAAGAAACAATGTTGTGGGTCCAAGTGGAAT
Source organism: Pinus albicaulis (assembly GCA_034641835.2). Classification (NCBI taxonomy): domain Eukaryota; kingdom Viridiplantae; phylum Streptophyta; class Pinopsida; order Pinales; family Pinaceae; genus Pinus; species Pinus albicaulis. The sequence continues at coordinate 723,173,423 of CM076571.1, read as the reverse complement.
AAGTGGGTGGCCACTAATATCCACCTGGATTAAGCATGAATGTTATTCTTTCACAAACGACTTCTCAATATATAATCAGGTGTCAACTGCAGAGGAAGATCAGGAAAAAAACTACGTTTGGCATTGAATTTGAATCCTTTACACAGAGTAATATCTTTTAGTCTAAAAAACACACCAGTGGTCTTCTCAATGATCATAGCAAAATATTTTCAAGAATATATCTATAAATCAATGACAATTTAGTTTGATGATTGGACAATTTACACATTGCTCAAGGATCATATCCAATGGCTCAGGCTGATGTTAGAAATATGTAAGAAAAATCACTTATCATTGAATATCAATAAATGTGTTCTTGCAACACCCATAGTAATACTGTTGGGCCATGTAGTATTGAAAGAAGGGATAAAAGTCGATATGGAAAAAAATAAAGTTGTCCTGCACTTGAAACCCTCAATTAATCAGAAGCGGATAAAAAAAATTTTGGGTCATAAAGGATACTACAGAAATTTCATAAGGCATTAATCTGATATAAAATTCCCTATAGATGAACTCTTGAAAAATATGTCCCATTCAATTGGTCGAAGGAGTGCGAAGAGTCATTCCAATTATTAAAAAATAAATTAGTTGAGGCACCTCTACTGTAGTTCCCCAAATGCTAAAAAAGTTTCATGTACATGTCGACACATCAAATGTTGTAATCAGGGCATTCCTGGAACAACCAGACGATGAGTTGATAACCATTTGAATGCATAAGCTAGTCGAAAACTTAATAAAGCTAAAAGATATTATTTGACAACAAAGAGGTAAGCTCTAGCGATGATATTTATGTTGCAAAAATTCCATCACTACCTTCTAGAAAATCCATTGATATTTTATACTGATCATCAAACATTGAGGTACCTTGTTAATAAACTAGTACATCAAGGACACATTTGTCGGTGGTTGTTACGATCCTAGGAATTTGAATTTGAAGTGAGAGTTCGACCTGGTAAAAAGTATTTTGGACCTGATCATCTATCTCGATTAAACACAAGAGAGGAATTGATAGATATTGAAGACAACCTTCCATATGCACATTTCTTTAGAGTCGAAGAAATCCCTATAGAGCTTGCTGACACCTGAAATATTTTCTGAGAAAAATAAAAATATTCTTACTATTAAAGCAATCCCATTTACATTGATAAATGGTCAATTATACAAGCTTGAAATTGATGAGGTGCTTAGTCTGTGTGTTTAAGACCATGAAAGAGAAGATATTAATAGAGGAAGAGTGAGTGAACATTACCAAGGAGATATTATTGCAAGGAAGATTTTGCAAGCAAGATTATGGTGTCCAACCTTATTCAAATATTGTCGAATACAAGTGCAAAAGTGTGACATATGTCAGAGATCCATGCAATCATTAGCAAAAAACTATATGCAGTTGATTGTACCATCATTAACTTTTGAGATCTCGGTGATTGACTTTTTCAACCCCTTTCCCAAAAGGGTTAAACAATTAGGACCATAGTACATTATAACAACAGTAGAATATTTAACAAAGTGGCCAAAAGAAAAACCAGTTGAATCTTGCATGAAGGAAGTTGCAATGAATTTTATCTATGAAAATATAGTAACTTGATTCAGTTGTCCTATGGTCGTAATTAGTGACAAAGGAGCAAACTTTGTAAATGTTATAGTTTATACATAGATGTATAATTTCATGATTGAGCATAGGAAGACCATTGCTTACCATCCACAAGAAAACGACACTGTGGAATAATTTAATAAAACGTTTCACAAAGGACTAACAAAAATTTGCAATTTAGACAAAGATGATTGGGATGACAAAGTTCTAGCCATTCTTTGGGCATATCGTACAACATATAAATAATCGATTGGATCCACTCCTTTTAATTTGGTCTATGGTCACGAAGTAGTTGTCCCATTTTAGGGCTCGTCAAATGTAGTGAATGTATCAACTATCAACTGTACTAAATTACAATAAAAAATTACAAAAAGAACAACTCTGACCACTACAACATTTAGAAGAAGATCGACTTCATGCATTCCACCATCAACAAGCCAGTAAAAATCAATAGAAGGATTGACACGACAGGAATTCACAAACAAATAATCTAAAATTCAGAGATTTATTATTACTATATCACATGCGAGAGAAGGGAAAAAAAAAAAAAAAACCTAGAAATTGCATGGCTTGGACCCTTCACTATTGAGGATATACACATTTTGGGAGCAATACAGTTGAAGACACTACAAGGGCACCTGTTCAAGTCACTTATTAATGGTGCCCGACTTAAAAATTACATCTCTTGACAACATTGGCATGTACCTGGTGAGAACCTCTCCAAGGCACCGGAGGCATGGGTTAACCTGAAAACCACATTGCAGCAAGTTAACTAACCAATCATTTATAAATGTATTTTTCATTTCTTAGAATTTAGTAAGCTCATTATAAAAAAATTATAAATTAGTGATAAGTAACCGAATTGACAGTTGAAGAACTAAGGGAAGCATCAATCAATTAAGAAAATGTGTCAAAAACATGAACCAAGAAACATTTCTACGCAATCTTTTAAAAATCAAAGTTAAAAGAATACCTACAAATATCAACAACAAAATGAAAGAAGAAAAGACCAACAAGGAAAATTTAGAGAATATTATAGCAAAGTCACTGACTCAAAAAGAAGATCGAAAGAACGAAGTAAAATTCAAACCGACGACAAAAAAACACACTCGGAATTACATGGTCACAATAAGCATTTCAACATGAAAAGTGATCAAGAGAAGGGCATCAACTCGGCATCAGAATTAGCACCAAAAAGGAATTCAAAAGTGAATATCAGTCACACGAGGCTAATTTAATAGGCTAGAAAAGACAGAAACCAAAGCAGTCGAATGGAGTAGTTTAGTCACCACAGGCCACATAACCAAAAAGTCACACCACTGCCATAAACACGTCATTTGTCACCCCGAATCATAACGCAGTTGTTTAACATCGTACGAAGCAAGTGGTGGGAATGTAGGTTGCACGAGCTGAATGATGTTGGAAATTCCATTCATAATGCGACATGACAAGTGACAGAGGTGGCTGCAAACAAAAAATATCGCGTATTAAATTCAAATTCTATAAAATTGTGTGCACTATTAAAATTTCCCAACATTCTTCTAGAAATTTCGTTAACTACAAATTATGACCATAATGAAACACTGATATCCCAAGCCCAATAATTTTAGACCCTGAGATATTGGATTGCCTAAGAAGAGATTTCAAAATTCCAAAGAGAAGAGTTCACTTTGAGGACAAAGATGTTACAGTTGAACCCAAGATAAAATCCATGTTCGACCTATCTAGGAAGACATAACTTGAAATAAGAATTCATAATATCATAAAGGTGATGATGGACGAGCCATCCTAGGAGAAACATAACAAATCCTTCCTCAAATGGGAGAAACCAAATAACCAATGGAATCCACAGTCGGATTTACTGCAAAAAGCTAGAATTCACGACATTTTTAGCGCCCCATTAGTTGAGAATATGGAAGGAATGAAGGAAGAAACCATGGAATTCTTGGTTAGTCGTTAGCACACTAGACAATTATGGCTTGAGCAACCTGTGTTGATCTCACCAATCACTATCCACATCATCACTAGACTTCCATACAAGGGCGAGAAAGTGCCCAAAATAGTCAATATTAACACTTGGATTGGCGAATTCACAAGAGGAACGACGACAAAGAATTTCAAGGGGTTAATAATTGGACAAGTTGGGGATCCAATGGTCAAGTGGGCTTGCATTATTGTAGCCCTATGTCTCACACCAGCAGGTGGATCATCATATTGTAAGGTAACAATGCTTGAAATTATTGGCCAACATATAATTGGGAAGAACATGTCACCAACTAGATCAAGACCAACTACCAAGAATGTCAATATTCTAGTAAGTACATTTGATTCCCCTCTTTTCTCATTTCACTAGACATGAAGCAAAATCCACCAGTCAGGGAAACTACCTTTACTAAAAAAAAGAGTCCCTGATGGAAAATTTTAAGATTTTTTCGCATGGGTGGTCAAGGAAACCCCAACCTATGCGACCCAAATAGTTATTCAAAAACTGGATTCTGAATATGAAGGTAATTTCAAATAAATGAAGGGTTCCACTTCATATTCAACGGATATTTCGACCCCCCTCACATATAGGGTTAAGCTTTGATGCAACCAAAGTCTGGAACAACAACTCTATACAGGTAGACCCCAAGAGCTACCTTATCAGGCAACCATCGACCAAATATTTCAAGAATTGTGTCAACAATCCAACACAATACTCCCAATTCCTCTGGAGGCTTATTAACCACTTCACTCATGCAAAACAAGAGGAAGAAAGAGAAGTTGTATTGCAACTACAATATTTTAAGGTTGATTTATTGCTCCCCTTGAGAGATTATGCTAAGTTACTCTGACTGCCTCACTAAGAATCAATTGTTAAGAAATGTTATTGGACATCAAACTTGACGATGCACAGCAACAACAAAAACTTAATACAATTGTTCAAAAACTGCTAGAAATAGCTCAGGTAAAGAGAAAAATAGTAAAGAAGCCAAGGAAAGCTCAATTCTCAACATCATATATTGCATGGGACTTCTTACAAGCACTAGGTTATGAAAAATATGTTTTCATTGAAAATGCTCGACAGAGGATGAGGGAAGTCCAAACAACCACCCCACTATATACTTCTATAAAAAATGGTACATTATCTCAAGCATAGAATCAACCCCAGGCGGGCCTAAGCATAAAGTAGAATGTTTAGATCCCTGAGATCGATTTAACCTCAGATTGACCTCTTGTATCTCGATGCATATTGAAGAAGAACATGAAGATACTGATAAGACTCCATCAGATCATCCTGACACAATAAAATTCATCGAAACTTACAAAGTCAAATGAGACAATAAGAGGGAATGAGGCACAAACACAGGACACATCGACCACACTGACGACACAACAACAAGTGCTGCCAACCCAACCAACCTGGATTAACATGCCTATGACTGAGGTTAAGAAAGAATTCATAGATATTCAAAGTAAGTTCTCTAATTTAAGGTTTTCCAGTGATAAACAAAATTTTGATGTTTTAGAAAAATCCATAAAGGAAACAAAGATAAGGATGAAAACAAGAACGAAAGGCACTAATAAGCTTCAGTAGAAAGAGGAGCGAGAAATAGAGATATGGTTGGATTGCCAACACCAGGAAAAAAAAATTATTGATATTCCAACTGAGGTTGATGATCATCTTGTTGTTATTCATAGATTAGTGCATCAGTTGATTGATCGCAATGAGCAGCTCATTATTCAGGTAAATGATTTGCAATTAAAAATAACAATACCAGGCAATCATGAGTTATCAACAATAATTTAGAAAGCACATTAGGAATTTGTGCAAGCTGGCCAGGATCTAGAATGCATGCTTGATCAGGGAACCACATTGAGCACAATCCTAAATAATTGTCCTACATACTTATCCTCAACCTATAGTCGTATTAGAACTCAGTAAATTTTCATTCGTGACTTATGCTCTCAGAAATTCATGAAGCCAAGGGCAAAACTAACACTTGAAAAAAATATTGTACAGGAAAAGAAACTCCAAGCTTGACTTATGCAGGAGGAACAAAAATGGCTATGAGAAGGGACGAAAGCTCAAATGGAAGCAGCTAATGCTGCATAATTATTGCATGGGATCATGAATCGAGCGCAACAACTGGAGTAACAAGGGCCTTTCAACCCAAGTTTATTAGAGCAAAACACATTATATGATAAAGTATAATGTCTTGTAGAGATAAAGGCACCGAATGCACAAGAAAGGTTAGCAGTTCGTGAATAGTCGATTTTCGAAAAACATCTTCAACTACTTGCTCCAGTTATACACCAGACTACATTTCTTGATATGCCACCACCTCCACCAGATTTGACCCAACCTACACATACTTTGTTTGAACCAAGCATCTCGATGTTATGAATAATATATACATAAAATAATACATATAATGTAAAACAATAATAATAATAAATAATGGTTAAATTAGTAACTAGTTAATGAAAAGGTATGTCCCTAGGGACATGACCATTAATGAAGAGGTACCTTTCTAGGACATATAAGCAGGCCTTCATCCTCATTGTAATCATCTTACATCAATTTAATATACAATAATCAATATAAAATTACATGTTTTACAATGGACGTTTATGTCTTTGAAGTATTTTAAAGATTTTCGTTGCATATATGGCTTTTGGTCGTTACACTCGACATCTGGTTCGACTTCAGAACAACAATCTCGTGAAATTGAAAGCAACCAAGAAACTAAATGTTCAAAAAAACCAGCCCAAGAAATCAACCTACAAAACACGTTGAACAGCCAACAATTGTACAAGAAACCACATAATTTACTTTACATCTTTATTTTTTACCTCTATATTGTAATACTTTTTGTACAAAATTTTGTAACACCCAAATCCCCCCTTCTTCGGGACGAAGAAGGATTTAAGGTTGGGGGAGATGTTCGAGGAACTAGTCAACATAGTTGACGATCCCAGTCAAGTCAAAAAGCTATATTGTAAGTGAGACAGCCAAGTCATGTTGACGACCCAAGTCAGTTTAAGGTTAATACAATTAAACTATTGTAAGTATCCCCACAAAGTATATAAATCAATGAATGTATCAATGTAGTGGTTCTATTTGGCTATAAAAAAATATAGTAAAAAAGTGTGATTCCATTGGTTATATATTACTTTGTGTCTCTTCTTTATTTGCTAGGTAAACACTTCTTTTCTTCACCATAAAACCATGCTTACTTTTCCCTAAATTATAATACCATTACATTTAAAGAAGAATTAAATAAACTCCCTTTGACTTTGTATGACGTGTCAAACAAATACATTTAACATGTTAAGAATAATATACACGTACTTAAGTTGTATATAAATTTCCACACAACCTACCAACCAACCTAGAGAATGAATTAACTAGAGAACGAACTAGATGTGTGGAAAATCCCACTAAAAATGCTCATGATGAAAGCTATGAGAATTTCTATTGGGAATTTTATAGCCTAAAATTCAAACAAAGACCGTAATATTTGGAAAAGATAGATTTTATTGAGTAGGAGTGAAGTCATCTGGCCTGACACAATATGTAAAAGTAGATGTTGAAGTGGGTGTGAACAAATATATATTAGAAGCACCAAAATTTGGACAGATTTTCACATGTCAACAAAGGAATCAGAAGATAAATTTTATGTATTTCATTAAAAAAAAATGTTAAAAATAAATATATTTCACTTTTGTTTATAATTTTTGAAAATCCATCTAAATAAGGGAACAATCTAAAGAAATACAGTTTGGTCATTTGAAGACTCGACAGTCTCCATGGGACGAAGGTAAGCACATGCTGTCATTTTTAGTAGTGTACAAAGTTATATTTATGTTCATGTGCATTTCAACACTAAGTTATATCTAATTTAATGTGCATTTTAATAATAAAAGCATAGAGAGTTATAGTTAATTCTATTTGCATTTTAATAATGCAAAGCCTAACCATGGTTTGATATCTAAGCTACATTTGTATCTCAAATATAACAAAATTGTGTTATGGTAAACCACAGTATATGTAATAAATAGTTCCACCTCTTATAATTTATAATTAAATACAAAGATTTCAAATATCTAAACTACTTGTTTTCAAATGTTTCAGCCAATTTATAATTGACAAAGATTTTAAATATTTGAGTTACAATTTTATGCCAAATACAACAAAGCTATGGGCTATAAAGAATTCAAAATTAAATATAAAATTCCAAATTATTTGGCTACCCTGGTATACATTAATATAACACAATGTTCAAAAAAACAGTAGGGTGGAAGAAGCATTGCCGCCACAGTAGAATCATGAATTAAGCTGATCCTTATCCTCTTTAAGAATCTGTTGATCGAGAAACATAAATGAGAAAGAAATACAATTCATAACTGAATGACAAACTGAAAATTAACTCACACAAAACACATATTTTACATGGTAAAACCTTGACAAGGTGTCAAGGAAACCTCCACGGGGCAAGGAATTGGAAACTCTATTAATCAAATGATTCTCCGTACATACAAGCCTATCGGGCCATCCAATTTAACTTGAGCCTATTTCGTTATTATAACTTCATTTCATTACTCAACCAATTAACGGTCAATAAGTAATTTGCCCAAAATTACATTATTTACAATTTGTTGTCATATTTTTAACAAACTCCACCTTGACAACAATTTTCCTAATCCCTTGTCCATGCCCATTCATCATCTTTTCTGCAAGCCGAGAGAAGCAAGACACCATCTCAGCTTCTCTACTGTAATTGGCTTAGTGAATATATCTACATGATTTTCCTGTGTGCGGACCTTCTTGAGAACTACTTTGCCGCCTTCGATTACATGTCTCACAAAGTGATACCTTACATCGATGTGCTTGGTTTTGCTATGATACGCTGGATTTGTAGCCAAATGAATAGCACTCTGACTGTCACAGAATACATTCACTTTCTCATGCGTTCTTCCAATCTCATCAAGCACACCTTTTAACCATATTGCCGCTTTACAGGCATCTGAAGCAGCTATATACTCTGCTTTAGTAGTGGGCAAAGCAACTGTCTCTTGAAGCTTTGACATCCAACTGATTGCTCCACCTGCAACAGTAAACACATAACTTGTAGTAGATCTCCTTTTGTCCAAATCACCTGCATAATCAGCATCCACATATCCACAGACTGAACTTTCACGACCATCAAAGCTGATGCAATGGTCACTTGTGCCTCTCAAATACCGAAGCACCCATTTTACTGCTCGCCAATGTTCTTCCCCTGGGTTTGCCATGAACCTACTGACAACTCCAACTGCATGTGAAATGTCAGGTCTTGTAGATACCATCGCATACATTAAGTTGCCTACTGCATTTTCATATGGTACACGAGACATATACTTCTTTTCTTCATTAGTTCTAGGACTTAAACCCGAAGAAAGCTTAAAATGAGAAGCTAAAGGAACATAACATGTTTCACATTGTTCATACCGAACTTTCAAGTACTTTCTCCACATACTTCTGTTGTGATAACCAAAGCTTACCATTCTTCATGTCTCTATGTATCTCCATGCCCAAGATATGTTTTTCCGCTCCAAGATCCTTCATTTCAAATGTCCTAGAGAGCTGAGCCTTTAACCTGTTGATTTCTTCCATGCTTTTGCTTGCAATAAGCATATCATCAACATACAACACCAAGATAATGAATATGCCATTGAAACTTTTGAAGTATACGCAATGATCATACTCACTTCTGATAAAATTTTGGCTCACCATGAAAGAATCAAACTTCTTGTACCATTGCCTGGGCAAATGCCTCAGGCCATACAATGATTTCCTGAGCTTGCAAACTAATCTTCTGTTGCGACCTTGTACAAAACCTTCTAGCTGATCCATATATATCTCTTCATCCAAATCACCATGAAGAAAGGTTGTTTTAACATCTAATTGTTCTAACTCAAGTAAAGCAATTAGTACTAACACAGTACGAATAGAAACAAGTTTAACTACTGGCGAAAAAATCTCATGAAAATCAATACCTTCAAGCTGAGAATACCCTTTTGCAACCAGTCTCGCCTTATACCTCTCGATACTTCCATCAACTTTCCTTTTCAACTTGAAGACCCATTTGCACCCAGCAACACTTCTCCCTTCAAGAAGTTCTACAAGATCCCAGGTATTGTTCTTGGCTAAGGAGTCCATTTCTTCTTCCATAGCCTTTTTCCATATCTTGTTATCTGCATCATTTACTGCTTCCTGATAACAAGAAAGTTCCCCATCTTCAGCAATTAATGCAAAAGATGAAGCAGAATCTTCATACCTTTTAGGTGTTTTTCTTTCCCTTGTAGACCTTCGTAGAGTGACTGGTTGCTGAATTGGTTCTGGAATTTCTCCAGTTTCCTTTGCTTCTTCACCCTTATCATCAGAAGTCTCTCCTTCCTTTTGACTTTCTAGAAAAGGTGTAGTCTCCAATTGAATCTGCTAATTTGGCGATACTTGCTCCTGTTCAACTTTTTCAACATCTGATTTTAGAAGAGAAGATTCATCAAATGTTACAACTCTACTAATGACTATCTTCCGTGAAGAAGGATCCCACAACCTATATCCCTTCACTACATAATCATATCCAACAAAGACACAATATTTCGATTTTGGATCTAACTTTGAACGTTGATTTCTAGGAATAAGAGCATAGGCATCACAACCAAAAATCTTCAAATGCGAATAATCACAAGATTGACCCGACCAAACTTCTTCAGGAATTTTACAGTTTTTTGCAACTGAAGGTAATCTGTTAACTAAATAACAAGCAGTGGATACTGCTTTTGCCCACAACTCCTTTTGCAAGTTAGCATTACTAATCATGCTTCTGGCTCTTTCCATAAGAGTCTGATTCATCCGTTCAGCAACGCCATTTTGTTGAGGGGTATAAAAAGCAGTTTTATGTCTAACAATCCCTTCATCCTTACAAAATTGTTCAAATTCTAAAAAAGTAAATTCACCGCCATTGTCAGTTCTTAAACATTTAATTGATTTTCCTGTTTTCTTCTCCACTATTGCTTTAAATTGTTTAAAAACATTATATACATCAGCTTTCTTTTTCAGCTTATAGACCCAAACTTTTCGAGAGAAATCATCAATAAACGTTAAGAAATATAATGCACCTCCATAAGACACAGTAGGAGATGGTCCCCACAAATCAGAATGAATGTAGTCTAAAATTTGTTTACTATTATGATTTCTAGTCTTGAACCTTTGTTTACATTGTTTACCAAACACGCAATATTTACAAAAATCTAACTTCAAGGATTTCAAATCAGGAAGCAACTTGCGATTCATCAGTACCTGAAGACCTTTCTCGCTCATGTGACCCAAACGCTGATGCCATAGACGAGAACCTTCCTCTGCTTTTTCTGATACGATCGCTGCTTCACTAACTTGAGTGCTTCCTTTGAGTCTGTACAGATTTCCGACATTTTCAACCTTCATAACAACCAAGGCTCCTTTTAAGACTTTCAGCACTCCATTCTGACCTATAAATTTATACCCATTCGAATCCAAAACTCCCAAGGAAATCAAGTTTTTCTTTAGTTTAGGTACATGCCTAACATCAGATAATGTTTTAACTGTATCATCATACATTTTAATTTTTACATTACCAATCCCAACAGTCTGACAAGATGCATTATTTCCCATTAATACAGAACTACCATTTACAGTTTCATATGAAGTAAACCAACTTCGGTGCGGACTCATATGATGAGAAGCACCAGAGTCTAAAAGCCAATTTTCAGCTTCTTGAGAAACATTACAGACAGGGAGAGCTTCAGCAATTAAAACCTCATCAACCATATCTGAATCAACCTGATTTGTTTCCTTGTTATGGTTTTCTGACTCCTTCCGTTTCCAACAATCTTTCTTGAAGTGTCCAAGTTTATTGCAGCACCAGCACTTGGCTTTACACTTCTTGCCGCCCTTTGACTTCGATCTGGAAGAACCCCTTGTTTTTTCCCCTCTTTCCTTTGACCGACCTCTAGCTACCATGGCTTCTGGTGCATAAGTCTCAATACTAGATTTCCTTCGTACTTCTTCAGATAAGAGAGCACCCACAACAGGTTCAAATTTTAATGAATCGGCAGTGCTCAAACTGATTGAAGTTACGAAGTGATCCCATGACTCGGGCAGAGAGCACAACAAGGTTATGGCCTTGTCTTCTTCCTGCATTTTTACTTCCATATCTGACAACTGGCAAATAAGCGTATTAAAAACATTTAAATGTTCTGCAATTTTTGTACTCTCCTTCATCCAAAGACTGTACAATTGTCTTTTTAAATAGATTCTATTTGTTAGAGATTTAGTCATATACAATGTTTCCAGTTTTTTCCACAACCCTTCAGCTGTACTCTCTCCAAAAATATTGAAGAGAACTTCATCTGCCAAACATAATCGAATGGTACTGAGAGTTCGGGCATCCAAGTCCTCCCAGTCCGACTTTGTCAGATTTGTCGGTTTTTTATTTACCTCGTCTAATGCTTTGTGCAACCCTTGTTGCACCAGCAAATCCCTAACCTTCAGTTTCCACAATGCAAAATTATTTTTCCCAGTGAATTTATCCACCTCGAACTTTGCATTTGTCATTTTAGTCATTTCTTCCTCCTAGTTTTCCCGTCTTTCTTTAATTTCCAACTAGGGTCTAATAAAAAAAAAACTTTTTCCCTCTTATGCTAGGGTTTCAACTTTTTCCCTCTTCTGCTAGGGTTTCAAGGGCTTCTACAAATTATCCCATCTTCTACTAGGGTTTCAACTTTTCCCCTCTTCTGCTATGGTTTCAAGGGCTTCTACAAATTAAACATTTTTCCCCTTTTTCAGAAAAAAATAAAAATAAAAAATTCTGAACTTATCCTACTCCATGAATTTTCTCAATTCTGATTTGTTCAAAATCAAAAAATTTCTCTGTGTTCCTTCAACATGATCTGCCTTAAATAAATTCAATTTTTGATAAATATATATATTCCCGCAGCACATTCAAAAAAAAAAAAAAAAAAATCTTACAATTTCTTCCCACAGCAAAAGAAAAAATTCACAGTTCCTTCCCACAGCAAGTTTTCAGAGAAAAAAAAATACCCATTTTCTTAGTAATGCAAAATAGGTTCAATGGCAGCGGATTTGATTCTCTCCAGCGGATTTGATATTGGGCAATGACTTCTTTAACCACTCGACGGCTGCTCCTCATGGCCTCCTTTCTTATCTTCAGTTGTGGGCAGAACGGCTTTGGCTATTCTTCGCTCTCCAACAGGCAAAACGGCTTCGGCTCTCTCCTTCAAGAAAGAAATTGCGGGCAGAAAGGTTTTGGGCTTCTTTACCCAGCGGCGGACTCAAGTAAACCCTCTGCATTACCACTTCTTTAACCAGCGGCGGACTCGAGTAAACCCTCTACGTCCTCCTCGAATTCCTTTGACGACAGCGGCTCTTCCCTCTGCAGTGTGCAGGCCTTCAATGGCAGATTCTCTTCTTGTAGTGGATGGCAACGGTAGATGCACACTCAACAGCTCCTCGCCTCCACGGCCTCCCTCCTTTCTCCGGCAAATTCTCTTCTTGACAGTCGGCCTTACAAATCTCACAGTGGTTACAAATGCTCCAAGAATTTCAACTGTGTTTTAGCCTCTGATACCATTTGTTAATTGGAAAACATAAATGAGAAAGAAATACAATTCATAACTGAATGACAAACTGAAAATTAACTCACACAAAACACATATATTTTACGTGGTAAAACCTTGACAAGGTGTCAAGGAAACCTCCACGGGTCAAGGCATTAGAAACTCTATTAATCAAATGTTTTTCCGTACATACAAGCCTCTCGGGCCATCCAATTTAACTTGAGTCTATTTCGTTATTCTAACTTCATTTCGTTACTCAACCAATTAACGGTCAATAAGTAATTTGCCCAAAATTACATTATTTACAATTTGTTGTCATATTTTTAACAGAATCACGATTTTTTTCACATTCTCCAATCAATGTCCTTAATATCCAAGTATCTCTTTTATAAATTTGAATTAATCTTCATCATGGCAATATACATACATTTACTTATTCCCAACTAACTTCGGATCAAGAACAAGAGATTTCACCCGAGAAAGGTACATTTTGACTAAATACAAATTATATTCAACCTTTGAACATTTGTCAAGGAGGCTGTTGCTTATTTGATTCAAGGCATCCAAGAAAAAATGTTTTCTTTGGGAAGTAGCTTCTCAATTTCTGCATACTTTGTAGACAAAACATCACTTGGAATCTTCACATATACACGTTTTTCTCTTTCTATATGAAAATACTGGCCAAAGAAGAAGAAAAACTTCCAGTTATGACTATGGAATGTACGAACTTGACGTCTTGATAAGCAGGCTTCAACTTTTTACTGATTGATGTACCCATGCATATTGAACTTTCATAAATCAAATTGGCCAACAGTTGACGTCTTTTCAGTTGATTTTCCACCGTAGAAAAGATTCCACAGTCAATATTCTATTGTGCAGGCAGCTATTTGTTTTCCAAAGAAATTGTTATAACCAGCAGCACAGTCAGCCTCAATCTTTACCAATGGCATGGGAATGGTTTCTCATGGCTATTTAATATAAGTGAACTCTACCCAGTGAACATACATTGTCCTTCAGTAGATTCACTTCTAAGGCCCATATTTAACTTGCAAGTTGAAGGATTGGATTCATCAATTAGTTTTTCCCTAAAACCTCTTTGACTGAGGCTTGGATGCATCTAGTTTCTTCAGTTTAGAGCCACTTCTAAATTCTATTAAAGCTTCAAATTCCTCTGCCTGCCATGTTTGCTGATCAAGAATGATGATTAATTCTTTAACTGTTTCTGATTTATCTTGGCTATCAGCCCATATAAATCACCTTCGGCAGAAACTACAGCAGCTACTGCTACTTTGATGGTCAGAACCAAAAAAAGGTATCAACAAAAGATAGATGTAAAATAATTAAGATAGGTGTAAAATAACTTTAAAATGACATCATCCTAAAATTCAATTTGTTACTCAGCATCAGTAAATACATTTAGACACCATTAGATATTTCTAAGAGAAAACACACAAGTATGACCTATGATAAAACACTTAATGTGGGCCTGCAATATAACACGCTTAATATGTAATTAAAAATTCAAATTTACTTCTCTAGCAAAATCCAAGAATATCCACGGAATGGGTTGAACCTGTAGATCCAGAATCCAGAATCTAGAAATTAAAGAAAAAACGCAGTAAGTCTGCCAGTCAATAGTCGTATCACTCTCACACTTTTGTCCAGCATGGCATTGAAAAACATGTAATGAAATATGTTGCAAAATCATGATACCAGGCATCTTTGTAGCATATGCCAATATGCCTAGTAGATAGTTTAATTAATATATCTCTCTTTCTTTCTCTTGATTTGTTATGGCTTAAGATTTGCAGACACTTTTATAAGTTTATATCGTTGATGATCCTTATCACAATATTTGCACTACTGTTGTCTGACTTTGAAGATATCCTTATTTGCAACAGTTCGTTTGTTTTGCCAAAATGTGAGATGAAATGCCTATAGCTTTGATCTGCAAGGAGAGGAGTCTTTTCCAATGAGAAGGATCCTGCTAATGTTCATTCTGACACTGCAACATGCTGGAAAGCTATATGGAGAAAAAAATGTTAATTCAAGCTCAAACAAACATCAAATTTCTACAAACAAAAATGTTACGAGTTAAGAAAAAGAAAGTATATTCATTGGAAAATAGAAGTCTACTTGTACATGCAAGAAACACTGGAAACAGATAAATTTTTCAAATTCACATGGACAACAATTAATATGTAAATTTAGGTTGAGTTTCCATAGTCAATCATTTATTATTTTAAATCTTTCCATCTATCCTGATTCACATACACTTGTTTTGATGAATTTTCAATTTTATTGTATTCCACATTCTGCAGCAATTTGCACAGGGCTCTCATATCCTTACTCTCAATGGTTATTATCTTTTTGTTATTTTTTTGGGATTGCTTTGAAAGTGGTTTACACCATGTTTGAGAGTGCTTCATGAGCTGTTGGAATCATGATGTGTAGGCTACCCTTGGTTGTAATATAGCAGGCGTACATATTGAAGATACTCATGGATTGCTATAATTGTACTTGATTCTTATGTGGCACACCTCCTTAGGAGATTGAAGACTTATGTGGCATTCTAACATTCTCCATGAGGCGTATGCGGAGGGCTTGGTTGCCTGCACAGGAGGAAGACCTACTTGGAAGAGAAGAATTGGGTATTTATGAAGAGTGTTGAGACCTAGGTAGAATGAGGACGCTCGGTTGCATGCATGGACAGTTGTGCTTGACTTGTGGGTGCTTGGCTTGAGTGCTCATGGAGGTGTGGTGGATCTAGAGGTGCATGTTACCCCTTGAAACTGCATGCTCCAATTTAATTTTTCATTGTCTTTTCTCTCTCACCAAGCATAGACAAAGACCATTGGAGTTTAGGGACAATTATAGGTTGATGGATACTTTCTAAGTCACATTGCACCAAAGGACTCCATTCTAGCACCACTGGCATAGTTGTTGAAGGGATCCTTAAAATTTTAGGATATTCCGACACATAGGAAATAGTCTCCTATTGTGTCACCTTTGTAAACCCTTCAATCCTATCCCAAGTTGTTCTTAAGGGGGGATGTTAAGATATTCCGACACATAGAAAATAGTGAAGTATAACTTGGTTTAGTGTAGAGTTAGGTAAAGTGTGTTTCTTTACTATGTACATTTGTAACTTTTAATCCGACGGTCACGATATGTAGTGATCCGATCCGTGGCTCAACACCCGATTGGCCCATGATCTCTATTTAAAGATCATGGAGGGTCATTTGTCCTGTAACCGTTTATGAGAGAAGCTTATGTAAATTTTCTTTCTTTATATTAATAAATTGCTTGAAGTGGCCGTGTTGGCTCAAACCGTGGACTGTTTCCCTCTTCGAGGGTTTTAATCACATCAAATACTAGTGTACTGATATGTGATCTGTTTGTGAGCAGTGACCTTTGGTGTTTGATCTAAGGAACTTATTCTGTAAATTCCTACATGGTATCATAGTTGTTTTGAGGGCCGCATCTGTTGTTGATCCAAACCCGAAGCCAGTTTGACTGCATACGACTGTCGTTTTCCAAATCTACTGTTTCTGACCACTTTTGGGCCAGGAGAACTGCTATGTTGTATTCGGAGCCTCTGTTACAGTGAGGAACCCCTTTCGTTTCATGCGAAAAGGTTTCTGGTTGCCCAAGTTATGTCATTTTAGATGTGGAGGTATAAAACAATTTTTTTGTAGTTATATTTATTAATCTCTCTGTTTATTTCAGTTTATAGTCTTTTATTATTGCCAAATCTATAACATCTCCTCTACATATTCTCTTTGCTCTGCGCTGTGTGTGATCTCGGCAAATCAGAATTAGGAAGACGAGATTTTTCTGCTATATATGCTCTTTCCCCGCAACTTTGTGCGATCTCGGGAAATCAGAAATAGGGAGAAAAATATATAGTTTTCAAACAGACTAACCGGGAAATCTAACGTTTTGCCGTAAGGCTTGTATTTTTTTTTTGTTGTTGTGTGCACGGTTTGTGTTTTTTTGCAAGAAAAATCATGCACACTGAAGAAAAAAACAACCCCCCCTTCCTCCTTTCAAACAATTACAGAATCCTTTTACTAGCTCACTTGGTGTAAAGTTACTTTATGAGAATAAAGGTCTTGGGCTCAAGTCTCTTTGGGTTCAAGTCACTTTGTCAAATTACTTTTTCTGAAAAGCTTTTTGGCAAGTTGTTTTTTTCTTAAGAAGGGGTTTTATTTAAAAAGCACATGTAAAAGTAACATTGTAAAACTGACTCTCACTTAGTTATAAAAGTGGGTCAAATAAAGTAGATTTTTTTATAGTGAGTTTATTATATTAAATTTGGAAAAGGGGGGGAATTTTTTTTTTTAAGTACAACTTTATCATCAACTTTCAACCTATCACGTAACTACTTGAGATCTACTCCAACTTTTCTTCAAAAAAGCATAACTTTTTCATCCGGAAGCCGTTTTTAGAACCGCTTTTTTTTAACCGGCCTAATTTTTTGATAATATTCCATTGGAGCAGTTGATTTCAGCCTTTTTCAACTTCAGTTTTTTTAAAATGGAAATTGCATGCCCGGATATTCTTAACAGCACCAATTATTTCCAATGGCTATCATACATGATAAACTTACTTAGACGTAAAGGGCTTTGTAAAATAGCCCTAGGAGTCAGGACAAGAATATAAACCTATCGATGGAGATAAAAAAAGATAAATGAGAAAATAAACAAGATCAAGCACGAGAGTTGATAGGAATGTCCATTGCTCAAGATCTTAGATTTCATATCCAAGAAATTGACTCCCCTTGTGAAGCCATTAAAAAGCTAAATATTGTTTTTGGCATTCAAAATGAAATCAGAGCCCACCAGCTTGAAAATGAGTTGCTTACTTTGGATGCCAATAATTTCTCCTCTATTGACTTCTTTTAGAAGGTTGTAAAGTCAAAAAGGAAGATGGTAGTCTTATCTATTCCATTCTTGCTAAGCTTGGCCGTGCATACTTTGTATTTGTTTCCACCTTCCATTCCACTAGAGAAGCCCTCATTTCTCAAGGAACAGCCTACAAGTCCCCCTCTTTTGATGCCTTTTGCAATCCTTTGATAAGAGAACAAGAAAAACTCTTACACCTTGGTCTTATTAATACTGAAAACTCTTTTAAGAAAGCCTTAGCAGCCCAACAGCAACCATATCCAAAGAATCCTAAGAAGCAGCATCATAAAAAGAATGGTCCTAAACCAAATAAGGGTCTTAAGCAATTTCAGCTGCAAACTAAAAAAGCAACTCAACAAAATGATAAGGAAACTAAAAACAAAGGGAAGAAGACAGATAGACATTGCAACTTTTGTAATTGTGATGGCCACGTAGAGTCAAAATATTTTAAGAAGATGGAAGCCTTGGAAGCAGCAATGAAGAAGCATAACATCAATTTGGAGAACTTTTCAACTTTATCTTTGGGAATGGCACTTTCTGCTTGTGGTTGTCAAGTATCAAGATCTGGTTATGCATTGAATGTATCTTCTTCTTCTCATTCTCATGAGTGCCTCATTGATTCTGGAGCCTCTTATCACATAGCCAAAAATAAAGCCATGATTTCTTCTTTAAATGATTGTAACACCAAAAATATTTATGTTGGGAATGATAGATCTCTTAGTGTTGTAGGGTCTAGAACCATTCATCTAGATAATGGTCATTTTAATGATGTATTATGTGTTCCTACCTTGTCCTACAACCTTCTATCTATTTATCAGATAACTCATTCAGGTGAAGGCAAAATAGTAGAATTCTCACCTCATGATGTTGTAATTAAAGACCTAAGAGATCCTAGATATATTTTAGCTTCTAGAATTGTTGATGATTCGACAAGGTTGTATAAGCTTGACAACTTTGGGTCATCATCTCTTCCCTCCGTTTTTGTTGCTCATAATGATGAAGTGAGCAAACTTTGGCATGAGCGATTTGGTCACTTAAACTATTGCTCTCTTCAAACTCCATGTAAATAAAATATGGTGACAAGTCTTCCTATGGTATCTTTCCGAGATGGTGTTTGTTCCGGATGTGTACTCAGAAAACATCATCGAGACAGTTTTGACAAACGTACCTCTTGGCACGCTTCAGCCCCTTTGCAACTTGTGCAAAGTGATTTATGTGGTCCACTTCCAGTTGTTTCTTTCTCTGGCTACAAGTACTTCTTAACTTTCATTGATGATTTTTCCAGACGCACTTTGGTATAATTCTGGGCCTTTAAGGCCTTTGTTGAGAAACAATCTGGACATCACATTCTTAAGTTAAGATATGACAATGGAGGAGAATATGTTAACAACAAATTTATCCACTTTTGCACTGAGAATGGCATTCAATTGCAACATACTGTTCCGTATACTCCACAACAAAATGGTGTAGCTGAAAGGAAGAATCACACTCTAAAAGAAATGGCTAATTGTATGCTTCAATCTAAAGGATTTAGTCTTAATTTTTGGGTAGAAGCAATTAACTGTGCAAATTACATAGTAAATCGTACTCCTATTAAGTTTTTTAAGGAATATCACTTCAGAAGAAGCCTGGAGCTCAATCAAACTAGATGTAAGTCACTTTCGTGTTTTTGGAAGTGAAGCTTGGGCCCATATTCCAGATAAGAAAGATAAAGCCTTAGAACCTAAGAGTGAAAAATGCATTTTTGTTGGATATTCTGAAGATGTCAAAGGATATAGACTTATTCAACCCAAATCCAAAAATGTAATCATTAGACGAGATGTAAAATTTGATGAAAATATATCGGCCTGCGAGCCTAGTTCGACAGGTGTGCCACCTTTGGCCTGCGAACCTGATTCGGCATATGTGCCACCTCTCTCTATCTCTTCTAATTTTGACAGTATTCCTTCTAGTTCGTATGATGACAGCATGGATGAAAATCCTCCTCCACCTCCTCAGGATCCTCCTTCAACTCTACAGCTTCCAAAATGGGTTTGCTTTACTTAGGATGCAGCAAGTTCTCTTGCAGGTGACCCTGCAGATCAACATCGTACACGTTCTCTGTTCGACAAAGCCTCTTCCTTATTGGCTCAAGTTCCAGGAAATCCTGATCCAAACAACTCTAAAGAAGCTTCAGGTCATCCAGATTGGGATGCAGCTATGAATGAAGAATATCGTTCCTTATTGGCAAACGATACTTAGGATCTTGTTCCTCTTCCAAAGGGAAGAAAACTTGTCAAATGCAAATGGGTTTACAGAACAAAGTTTGGACCAGATGGAAAAGTGGATAAACATAAAGCTCGTCTTGTTGCTAAAGGATTTTCACAAGTTGAAGGCATTGACTATACTGAAACCTTCTCCCCTGTTGCCAAAATGAATTCTATCCACCTTGTTCTTTCCCTTGCTGCCTCCTTTAAGTGGGAAGTCCATCAGATGAATGTTAAATCCGTCTTCTTACATGGGGATTTGCATGAAGAAATCTACATGGAACAAACCCCTAGCTTTATCCAAAACAACTCTAGCCTTGTTTGTCGCCTTAGGAAGTCTCTTTATGGTCTCAAACAAGCCCCTCATGCTTGGTATGCCAAAATGGATAGATTTCTCTTAGATAATGGCTTTTCTATGTCATTCTGACAACACTGTCTACACCAAGAAAGTGGGTAAGTCCTTAATCATTCCTGTTCTTTATGTTGATGATCTTATACTTACTAGTAGTGATCCAAACCATATAAACCATGTGAAGTCTAGCCTCAAAAAGAAGTTTGAAATGACATACTTAGGACACTTGAATTATTTCCTTGGTCTTCAAGCCTTGCAATCCGAATAAGGTATTACCCTTTCTCAATCCAAGTATGCCTGTGATTTTCTATGCCACTTTCACATGGAATACTATAAGCCAACCCCTTCTCCCTTTCTGTCTGGAGTCAAGCTTTCAGTCACTTTTACTTCCCTTGAAGTTGATGCTACCTTATACAATCAACTTGTTGGTAAACTTTTGTATCTAACCCATACCAATCCTGACCTTTCCTTTGTCATTGGTCTTGTTGCTCGGTGTAGAAATTTGAATAATAGCTGAATTATTCACCGAGATTATCCTGATTACACACTATTTAAGCTTCATGCATAATACATAACCTCTTCTACAATTGATCATCAATTTGCGAAAATAGAAAGCAGTCGCATGCGCTCATTAAAACATAATCAAGCACAAAGCTGAAAACCCCCAACTATCTGTATATTATAATGATAGAGAACATGTAACAATACATAGCACAAAGCTCTCACAGCTCTCAGCACTATCTCAATGCTACACACAAAACTAGCCCGGAAGATGAACAGGTCACAGGTTCAAATCTCCTCCACAAGTCTACCTGCCTTTACTACGCAATCCAAGATGTGAATGAATGAGATCCAAGTTCGAATCCCCTAGCTTGTACTGTGCAATCCTCATTGGCAATCTCCATCAATGTGTGTGCAAATCTCATGCACAGGTATAGTCACAACTGATAGTCACACTCACCCTTTCACCCACCTCTAACACTGGTCTCCACTGAACTGTCCATGCATTGCAGTTAACTGATGTGTTCTTTAGTTGAATTATGAGTTAATAATTAGTGAATTAATTAATAATTAATTCACAACACTCATCACTAGTGTATTTACAGTTAGACTAAATACAACTAGTTCAACTAAGTTAAACCGAACACAACTCCATCAACTGTCTCATCAACTCCACCAAACTCTGCCACATGAGTTCTAACTGAAGTCAACCATGCAATAGCTCAACTAAACCTTAGGAAAAGCGTATTTCTTTCCGTCACCGCATGTGCCACATCCAAGCATCAAACTGAAGTGCTCCAAGAGGAAAAGATAATGTTTGTAGTTCAAATATTATTAAGGTCCATTAATACGATTGTTCTATTTTTAAATGCAAGAAATTAAAAAATAGAAACCCCCCAATGTCTAAAAACAGAGGTCCATCTATTTAGTCATAACCTCGAGCAATCATCCAGCAAATAGCATCCTTGCACTACAGACCATGATCCATATGTCTAAAAATAGACTTTGCGCCAAAAATAGCCTGCGGGCCCACTTAGTGAAGGCGACTTCATTTCACTAAGCTCCATCATCTTGTTGCATTTTCATCACTCGGTTTATGCACCAACCTCATGAAAATCACTGGAAAGCAGCTAAAATAATACTTCAATATATTCGAGGTACAGTTCAATTCGAGATTCATTACAATGTAGGAGCATCTCCATTGTTGATTAGTTTCATTGATTCTGGTTGGGCTGGTGACCCTAATGATTGAAAGTATACTACAAGTTATGTATTCACTCTTGGTTCAAGACCTATTACATGGTCTTGTAAGAAACAAAGTGCCATCTCTCTTTCTTCGACAGAAGTAGAGTATTGTGGTGCAGTTGAAGCCAACAAGGAAGCCATGTGGCTTTGTTTGATCCTGTCCGAATTTGGTCTTCATCGGCAACATCCAACTACACTTTGGTGTGATAATCAGAGTGCCATTCAGCTATGCAAAGATCCAATTCAGCATCAGCGCATGAAACACATTGAGCTACACATACACTTCATCAGAAATCTCATTCATGATCATGTTCTTGAAGTGCAGTATTGTTCAACCAATGATCAAGTCGCTGATATCCTTACAAAAGCTGTCACATAAGTGAAGTTTACCAAACTTCGATCTATGCTTGGAGTTTAGGAAAGTTATCATTAAGGGGGGCTAGGCTCTAATGCCTCCTTCTTTCTCCTATTGTGTCACCTTTATAAATCCTTCAATCATATCCCAATTTGTTCTTAAGGGGGGATGTTAGGATATTCTGACACATAGGAAATAGTCTCCTATTGTGTCACCTTTGTAAATCCTTCAATCTTATCCCAAGTTGTTCTTAAGGGGGGATGTTAGGATATTCCGAAACATAGTCAATAGTTAAGTATAACTTGGTCTAGCATAGAGTTAGGTAAAGTGTGTTTCTTTACTATGTACATTTGTAAATTATAATCCAACAGTCACAATATGTAGTGATCTGACAGTTCATTCTCTCCTCGGTATTAACGACACTTGATCTATGGATTAACACCCGATTGGTACATGATCTCTATTTAAAGAGCATGGAGGGTCATTTGTCATGTAGTTGTTTATGAGAGAAGCTTACATAAATTTTCTTTCTTTATATTACCAAATTGCCTGAAGTGGCCGCGTTGGCTCAGGCCGTGGACCATTTCCCTCTTCGAGGGTTTTAACCACATCAAATATTGTTGTACTGATATGTGATCTGTTTGTGAGCAGTGACCTTTGGTGTTTGATCTAAGGAACTTACCTTGTAAATTCCTACATAAAACAAAGACACCCTGCAATATTAATGGTCTATAGCATGAGTTATGACTAGTTAAGGGGGAAAATACAATGAAGGGAAACAACGACCAACATATGGAAGGTTGAGGGCATTGAGGATAACAAGGATAGTAAGTTCCCTATACTAGAGGATGCTCAAAACATAATAGATGGCAAGGAAATAGGCTAGAAGAGGAACGCTCTAGCTTGGAGAAGGCCACGTGGTAATGGATGTTTGGTCAAAGGATGTCACTTCATGATAAGCATTCCATTTCAAGGGATCATATTTTGGTTGCTTTATCATGATTTTACCCTCTTGTAAAAGGAATGTTTCATTTAAGAAGCCATTTAAATCATAACGAAGCAACTTTATGGAGCACCACACATTATTTGAGGACATGTTCTTCATATTTGGAGAAGAACCTTTTGTAAGAGGGGGTGACACGTAGCATGACTGAAATTGTCCAAACCCCTAAACAAAGAGTGAATGCACACTCTAATGATTTATACACATGACAAGTGGCAAGTGGACCTATGTGATTGTGAATGAGAACCCAAGTCAAAAGTGGATGTATAAGCCTAAGAAGTCGAAACAAAGCAACATTTTCACTAACGAAGGATTGCTAGGGTCCATGGGCTACATGAGAAGTGTGCTAGGAGTTGAAAGGCCTCAATCACCCATGATGAAGGCCTATAGGGGTGTTCCCTAGGTGGAAATATAACAATTATGGATTAGAATATTGTTTTCCCTCTCTAAACACTAAAAGGAACAAAACCCTAATTTGAGAGCAGGGAAGCATATAAACAGAGGAGAGATTCATTTACTAGAGGCCTGGTTGGAAGTGTGGATGTTCCCCTCCAAGCTTAGTCAAAGATCATTTTGGGACGAAGAAGTTACACGACCTTTCAATATGAATTTCTTCATCTTTCTTGGGTAGGTTCGATTGGTTGGAAATTAATTGTGTAAATCTAGTAGTTTAATGTTTGAAGAAAGGCAGGTTTCCTCCAATTAAAATACGTTCGGGTTAGGTGAAATCCTCTCTTTTTCTTCTTGTAATTATTGTGCTTATTGAGATATTTGTTGCTACAATCCCATTGTTAGGATTGTTCACTCTATTTTTGAGGGATTCCCTAGCAAGGGTTGAAGGTTAAGTGTGGAGATTTTAAGCTCTATTGATCTTGTGGTGAAATCACTCTTGAGTAATGATGTATCATTGGTTGATCATTCAACAAAGAAGGCTTGTTTCTTTGTCTACGTCATTTGTGGTTTCATATGCAGTTCTCTTTAATTTCTCTTGGTCAAAAATTATTATTTGGTTGATTTGTACTAGTTTTGAGATGCATCTTTGGAAGGGCCAATTATATCCCCAAGTTGAACTTAATTTATAGATCCCTAATAACAGGTGCAACCCTAAGAGGAACTCAATAAGGTTTCCCATTATCACCATAGTACATCTTCCTCTCTCTTTAGGCCAACTCTCCTCTGACACAAGGAGGAGTATCCTTAAGCAAAGTGTATGATGAACCTTTAAAAGAGATAGGATGTTGCACCTGCACCAAGACCAATACTAATTTAGAGGGTGCTGACATCAAGGATGTATGAACAAAGATGACTTGAAATATGATGGAGAAGATGTATTCAAGCCATACACTGATGTTTCATGACTAGTCCAAGTAGATTTTTAAGCTATATGAGATTATGTGATAGCCATTATATAATATGCATTGTTAATAACATGAATTTTTAGCCAAGAATAATGTGCAACAACGAATGGTGAATGAAAAACTATAACATGAGATCATAAATAAAATAATGAAGTAATATAGCCCTTGAAAGCATGAACAACCCAACCAAATATTATATATTTACATACAATATCCTAAGATTAAGCAAGCCATGGTGAAAATTTCTGAATCCTTATTACAGAAATTCTACTGCAGAAATATGGTTTACTTCTCCTAGTTGTGTTTTTTATTTAACAAGTTATTTTCAGAAATATTTAGAAAACATTGAAGTAAACACACTGTAGCCTACACTTACATGCATATCAAGTACTGAAGAATTAAGCACATTCGACAAAGGACACACAAGATTTTTCGAACAAATGTCCTCGGAAAAACCCAATGCGGGAAAACTGGTGCAACAGCTCTTGAGGGTTTTATTATTATGCAGAATTCTTAATACAATCTAGGGTACCAGTAGTGGTTTACCCAACAGAAAAAATCTCGGAAGAAGTACCTCTATCTCTGGAGACAGATAATATGGTTGATTCAGCTGAGGATGAAAAACCCCACAGGTGTCTACGCAGTCATTGCGTCACCCTTCAATGTGGTTGCGTCACCCCTTTTGGATCTACTAAATAGGAGCCCTATCTAGCCCACTGAAACCCCAGCTCAGCTCTCTGAGTGACTGCGTCAGCTTCTTTTGGCTTTGAATCCCTCCGCGTGAGCCCTTTTGGCTCTATGTCACCCCTGATGGGCTTATGTTGCCTCTGCGTCACCCCTGTTGGGCTTACATTGCCTCTGCGTCACTCTTGTTGCCCCTGCGATGTCCCTCTGGCATAGATCTGCCTCTCTGCTATTGTATTCTTGGCCTCATATCTGAAATCCCTCTGTCGATTTGCCCCTTGCTGCACTGCAAGCTCACTCGAAAATTCTTAGCAAACCGCGCCCCAGAATTTCGACTTAACTCAAGTGCTCCCACTCTATGTGTGTTCTCCAACTGACCCTCAAGCCTTCCTTTATACTTTTCTTGTTGAAGAATCAACAATTGTGATCTAATCTCTAATCGACGGCTAAGATTAGAAAAGACTTGATCCTCGTCACTTAGAATATTCTCACCCACATGTTTAAATTAATTCCCTTTAATTATTTAATTTCACTAAGTTAGACTTAGGGTCTCCATTAAAATAAATAATTATTGGAATAACTTAAGACAAATAGAGGGAATGAGATACTTATCTTGAGGAGTTGTTGTGGGCTCCCTCCCAAGCTTGAGGGAAAACCTAAAACTTATAAAACAAAGAAAAATATTTCCAAGAAGATGTTAAACCTATACTACATAAAATATAAGAGAGAAGGGGCTTAGTAGTGCAATTCCCTTAAGTCATCTTCAGCCTTTTCTTTCTTGGGGGTATGATGTTTATTCAGCCATGTTAGCATGATCTTTGTCTCTTTTCTTTCTCCTAGGGTTGTTAGAGAAATAAATCCTATAGTGTCTCACCTTGTGACATTGATAATACTCAATTTTGGACATATCAACCTTCTTCTTTGGCCCTTTCTTCTTGCATCTTCCTTTATGATGAGAAACATAAGCGTTTGAGACTTCTTCACTGTTGGTTACCATGGAGACTCTTAATTCTTCTTGACTGCATCTTGTCCATAGGTCCTCAAAGGTGGGTGTTTGTTTCCAGCTATTGAGACCTGAAGCAAAAGAACCCCAAGAAGGTGGTAGTCCTAGAATTGCTGTAATCACTGGTTCTTTATCTGGCACTATTTCATTAATGGCAAGAATCTCATCTCTTATCCTTTCTATCTTCATAAAGAAAGAGGAAACAATATCCTCCTTGCTCATTTTTCAAACTTACCACTTTTCCAATATTCTTGATGGTGAATAGTTTTGACAATGCTTCAAACATTTCTTGAGCATGATCAATGATTGCTATGAAGGAGACAAGGTTTTCCTTTATGCCTTCAACCATCAAAGCCATATAGCTACTAATTCCAATTCTCTGTACTTGACCTTATCAACATCACTTGATTCTTCTATAACCCTTTTCATTTTTCCTTTGACCAAATCTAAGACCTTGTTCTTTTCAAGGATGATGTCAATCCTTTTCTTCCAAGACCTATAATTTGAAGCTCCTTCAAGCTTTTTCTCTCCCTTGATAGTGTTAGACATCTTTCTTGAAGGCAGTGTAGACCTCTTTCCTCTAGTGAACTTCTTATGACTTCCTTGATCAAGTCCTTGAGACTGCCTTTTTCCTTATTCTTTCACCAAAGCTCTAAAACCATGTTAGAGAATTAAAAAGGCAAAAAGATCCTCTTGTTCTTGATTATTTACTTGTGATCTTATTTAGTTCTTATTATGTTTTTTTTATCTCTCTTCTTATTAGTTCATCAAGCAAATATCAAAGCAAAATCAAGGACACCAGATGTAGGCCAACAGCCAGGGCAAAACCCCACTATTGAGGAAAACCCAGTCAGTAATTCTTCCTTCAATAGTGATTCTTGAGACTCTAGGCCTTAACCCGGACTTACTTCACACCAAGTCATCCTTGTGATCCTTCCTGAATCTGGTAGCAGTAGTAGTAATAACATCACTATGATATAGTTTCTTCGACCTGGAACTTTGACCTTGCTTCTTATGGCTTCGATCTTGAGGTAGAGACTTCGATCTTGCTTCAAAATTCAAATACTTTGATTTAGGCCCAATACAACTTCTCAAAGTAGCAACATCCAGCAAAACCAACTTCAACCTTCTCTTCACTTGTTAGCAACACCTTGGCAGCACCTGATGCAGCAACTAGTGCAGTAAATCTTTGAGGACTTTGATCTCCCAAAATATAGCATGAAAGACAAAGAGAGTAGCACCAAAATTTCGATTTTCTTAAGCTTCATAAGTGTGCCCAAAACCGAATCCAGAAATTCCTCCTTCAATTCGCAAATTTCTCTTGTTGCAGCTTCCAGATCGAATTTATGTGTTGCAGTGAATTGTCTCCAAATGAATTCGATCTTCCTGTATATATAGCCATCTAATGAGTTTAAATTACTGGACTTGAAGCCGACTTGATCACTTGAGAGCCGACTTGATGTGGAGGATTCATAAATCATATTTGACTCAATACTTGACCTATATGCATGATTCAAAAGGCCAGTATGGATCAATTTAAATCTGCAATAATCCTATAGACTCGGAATAAACCTAGAAGTCCAAAATAGGGACTTTGACCTAAAATAAATATGACCCAAGCATGAAACCAATGCTTTAATAAGTCATTTAATAATAATATAAAATTATTTTCTTTGTTCTTCTGACAAGTACAATAAATATTGACTCAAGTACAATTTATGAAGATCGAACCTAGTTACATTCTTCAACAGAAAGGATATCCTAGTTGTGTGTGTGTGTGTGAAAGGGGCTTAACATGGATGCCCTCATAGAATTGATCCCCTTTTTAGACAAAATCCTCTGAAAACATGGCAAGAAATATATAAATGTGGAGTTCCCTTCAATAAAGTTATTCTTACTGCTCGCTACTAAAATAAGTCTGAAATGGTATATTAGTAGCTTCATAACAATGCCTGATCCAGGTGGATATCGGTGGCCACCCACCTATTCCATTTGGACCTGCACCATCAATTCTTTCAGCTTTTCACTTTCAGCAAAACTTACTATTTTTAGCAGGTTTTCGGGTCCTGCACTCTCAGAGCCGTTTTGGGACCCTATTTTTAGCAGGTTTTCGGGTCCTGAACTTCCAGAATCGTTTTGAGGCCCTAAACAACATTTTTTGGGCATCGCTGCTTCGGTGAATATGATTCCGTTCCGAATTTGATATTCGCGGTCAACAGTTGTAGTCCTTGGATAGATCTTCCTAACGATGTATCATGTGCGTCAAACGGAGATAGTATGCCAAAGTTACAACCCCGGGAAGTTGAAACACCAATTTACCCAAACGAGGCCCATAGTTTTGGTGCTTCATCTCCTAGGGTTAGGTTTTTGGATGTTTAGGGTTTTCCATTGTTTCTCAATAATAAATAGGCTCGCGAGCCTCATTGTAACATAGTTCAGAGGCATGTAGCCGCCACATCTCTTCTCAAAGATAATCTACCAGCGCCCTAGCTATTTGATTTCCATTATGTTTGTAAGCATATTTATGTTATTTGATATTAATGAAATGAAGCATTATTTCCGCTACATCTCTGTGTTTATGTCTATTTCTATATTTTATTGTGTTCCTGCATAAATCCGGATCAATGCCTTTGGTAGAAGTAAATGCTAGGTTGGAACCATGACCTGAGAGGTGCCTAGCTTATCATAGTTGTTAATCGAGTCCTGAGAATGATACGCCCTCTAGAATGGTTTAATTCAAACCCACAAGAGAGCATTGTTAAATGATTACGCATCAAGATCAATACCATGTATATGTCTAAAATATACGTATTCTAATATTTAATTTCATTGTTTCTACCTACACTCTTTACTAATGTCATATTTTCTTCTTCAAGAATTCTTTTGTGTTTGGGAATACAGGGCATTCCTTACATGATAAACACCTTCAATAACCACGCACACAATCAAATAAGTATCATAATGCCAATATTTCTACATGGTTCAAATCCTCTAAGAGATAAACCATCCATGGCCCCAACCAATGTTTCCACTTGAAGCAATTTATTAATGCAAAAGAAAAAAAGTTACATGAGAGAATTCCCACAATTTCTCATCGACCATGACCCTCAATGCTCTTTAAATAGAGATCATGGACCAATCAAGTGTTAACCCATAGATAAATAGCCACTAGTATCAAGGAAAATATGAGTTGTCAGATCACTTTATCTTTAGAACATATTGTAACCATCAAATTACAATGCAATAAATGCATACTAAAGTAAATACTAAGAAACACATTTTAACCTCAGATATATTAGATCAAGTTGAACTTAAACTAATTCACAAGTGTCTAAATATATTAACATCTCACCTTAAGACAACTGGGGACAAGATTGAAGGATTTAGAAAGGTGACACAATAGGAGAAGGAAAGATGTGTTAGAGCCTACCCCCCCTTAATGACAACTTCCTAAGCTCCTAACATAGATCAAAGTTTAGAAACTCCACTTATGCAATACAAGTTGTCAAAATGTCTACTACTTGATCAACTATAGGGACAGTGAGAACTTCAATAACTTGATCATGAATGAGCCTCATGATGAACTACATTGTAGCTCAATGTGTTTATTGTGTTGATGCTAATACGGATCTTTCACAAGATTTATGGCACTCTCATTGTCACACCAGAGGGTGGTAGGATGTTGCTACTAGAATCCAAACTCTAAAAGGAACTATCAAAGCCACAAGGCTTCTTGAATTGCATTAATTGATATTCAATACTCATGCTAAAGAAAGAGAAATAGCCAAATGCTTCTTACAAGCCCAAGTGATAGGTTTGAAACCAATACTAAAAGTATAACTTGCAATAGAATTCCAATCATCAAGGTTTCTAGCTCAATCTCAATCAATGAAACAAACCAATCGCGGAGTCTCCTCTGAACTCTAATGTATCCTACACTAAATTGTACCTTGGATATATCGAAGTATCCTTTTAGCTAATTTTCAATGACTTTCATGGGGTATTTTCATAGACCAGGCAAAAAGACCAACAACAAAGGAAGTATCAAGATGGGTATGAATCAAGTGTCAGAAGCTACCAACTAACAGTACAAAGTGGCATCAACTTCAAGTGTAGTGTAGGTTGAAACAAGTTTGACTCCAAACTGAAGGGGAGGAGGCATTGGTTTATAATCTTCCCTGTGAAAATGACAAAGAAGGTCACATGCATACTTAGATTGGGAAAGAGAACTTCCTTCCTTGGTTGGTAATACTTGGAGGCCAAGGAAATAACGCAAATAGCCTAATTTATCATCTCAAATTTTTCTTAAGGCATGATTTCATATGGGTTAAAATATTAGGGTCACTACTAATGAGGATGAGGTCATCAACATAAAAAAAGGATTATGAGTTTGGTTCCTACTTTCTTGGTGTAGATATTGTGGTCATAAAGACATCTAGAGAAGCAAGTGTCAAGAATAAGACCATCCATTTTTACATACCAAGGCTAAAGAGCTTGTTTAAGACCATAAAGGTGATTTCTTAAGGTGGCATCACACTGAACATAGCTAGAAGGTTGTTTCATATAGGTTTCTTGTAGATCCCCATGCAAGAAAGCATATTGACTATCCATCTAATGCACCTCATGTTGAAATATGTAACTAGGTTTTATTTACATAATGACATATGTAATCATGATTTTATGTATTTAATGAAAAAAAAAAAATTTATTATTGTGAGTCTTGAGGCATGGGTTTCATGCTCAAGAGAATTTATTTTATAGGTAAAGCACCCATTGAGTGCTTCTACATTTGTCATAAAGTCATTGAGTCATTGTCATGTATTAAAGACCCATTTGGGCATGTTACATATTGTAAAATAAACTTGTTGAGTCAAAATACCCTCCAAGACCTCGTCATGGCACACAGATCAAGTTGGCCTACATGAATAGACAAGTTGGCCTAAACAAAAAATTCAACTCATTGTGAAGCCTATATAAAGAAGACTTCGACCTCATTTGGAGACACTTCACTCTCACTCACAAGTTCAATCACAAGGAAAACAAGAAGTGCGAAGAAGAGGAAAACATAGGAAGGAAGAAAAGTCGAGTTACTTTGGATTTGTTTTTGGGATACTTCTCACCACACGTGCGAAGGAATTAGGGAATAAATTGTTGCAGTAAAGTTGAGTTGTAGAAGTGAACTTAGGTTGTCAAGAAGTTGCAGTTTCTAGGCAAGTCGAAGTTGCAGTTTCTGGGCAAGTTGAAGTTGTAGAATCTGAGCAAGTCTAAGTTGCAAAATTCTGGGCAAGTCAAAGTCGAAGTTACAGTTGCAGTTTTTGAAGTTACAGTTGTTGAGTAGGTCGAAGTTGTTGGAGAGAAGCTATTCAAAGAGGAAGATTTGACTTGGTCTTGGAGTTGTTCTTGGTCTTTAGAGAACAACTTGGAATGATGGATGTAACCCCTCCTGATAAGGGGCATCACTGATCGAGAACACTAAGCCATCTCTTTCCCCTTGTTTTAGCTCCCAGGGTGAGGAATTGGGATGGAGGGCTCCTGGGTTGAGGGATCTTTGGAAAATAGGGTGTCACCCCTATCTGTTACCCATAAGGTGGAATATGTTGCTCACGTATCTTGGTTTATGCAAAGTATACCCTAGTTGGCATCATACCACAAGTCAGTCTTTTTGGGATTATCGCTCCCCATCTGTCCGATGGGTTCAAAGAGAGCTTGGGGGTGTGTGATCCTTACCTTTGGTAAGTCAGGTATCTCACCCAAGCTAATTATGATTTAAATATTCTACCACGTGACTCTTGAAGGTCATTGTTGGGAAGATAAGGGATCAATAGGATGCATAAGAGATTGTATTGATCGACATATTGTGGAAGATGTTTGCTCCCCTATGTTATGACTCTTATTGCTCGACATAGGGTGGAAGATGTTTGCTCCCCAATGAGATGACAAGAGGTCAGAGTATCCCATAGGACCTTCCTCATGAGAGGGTAGTAGCTAATGCTCCCCGACAGTTCTTCTTCTTTAGATTCGATAATGTTTCAGTAGATAGAGTTGAGCAGAGATGGGGCATGATATGACAACAGGATACATATGATTATCACATGAAGTAGTTGGAATTTCTCCCTAACTGAGATGGAGTGTTAATTTGGCAGCTCAGTGACAAATTCCAGCCATGGGACTAGATTCCTCTTTTTGAGAGGACCAATTTTGACTATTGAAGCGCTCAATTTGGAAAAGGGAAAATGTATTTTTGAAGAAAAGCCCACATGTGCACAAAAGAACAAGTCGGCCCTAACAAGAAAATGGACAACCTTTGAAACCTATAAATTCAAGTGACCTCAAGCTCATTTGGACATTACCAAGCATCTTCTTCTTCTCTTCTTCATTGATTGGTTTGCACAGGTCTGAGGCTGGGTCACGAAGATTGGTTCATATAGATCTGAAATTGCAGGGTCCGAAGCTCACACGTGTGTTTACGGTTTTAGGTTCCAACAATGGGCTTGACACAAGCAAATTTTGGTTACAACCTGTTGTCGCACAGATTGTCCAGGCACCGCGACAACAGCTCAGATTGGGGGTTATCACCTTTATCCCCAATCCATCTATTTAAGTTGTCTCCTTGCAAGCTAAGGGAGGTAGACCCTATTAGAAATGAAAAGGAAAAATCCAGGAGACACAGCTAAAACACCAAATACTTGATAAAATTAACGAGATTCCACAGATCTAAATTAGATTTCACGTTTAAGACCAGTGCCTTATGGAGTCAAACAAGATCCCGTTATGAAAATTACAAACAAGCAAATGACGATTAACTGTTGCATATTAAAACACGATTGATCACAATGATATTTAATTGAAAACGCCACAACCATGAATAACTTGAACTCACAATAATATGAGATGCCAGATATTTAAGATTTTCCAATTAATTTCAATCCAGACAAGTCAAAGATTTTATATAGTCACTCTTAAGATAAAATTTCAAAAGCTCATTCGACTATAAAAGATGTTTTTTTTATTTTGAGGACTTCTATAATTTTTTATTATTTTTTGTTTTATTTCTCATGAAATCGAAACTTAAAAAAAATTGAAAAATTAAACTCTAAGAACAAATATTTAAAATATTTTTTTTATATTTTTGTAATTTTATATTTTTTTATCTTAAAACAAAAATTAAACTAATTCTAAAAAAAAACTAAAATTAAAATCTAACTACACAAAAAATGAAATCTAACTAAACTAAAGCTAAAAGTTAGAATCTAAAAATTAAACAAAAACTAAAAACACAAATTAAAACTTAAACTAAGTTAGAATTAAACTAAATTAAAAACTAAAATAAAAAATTTAAATCTAACTAATAAAACTAAATCGAAATCTATTAAAAAAAAATAAAACCGACTAAACTAAAACTAAAATCTAATACTGTTAAAACTTTACAAGAAAATAAAAAAATCAAACGCATATGCAATTTAATTATTCAACGCCTCTATGGTGCGTTCGTTGCTTTGTGTTTGCAGGTGGTCGACAGCAGCAAGGAGTAAAAGAAATGGACGCAAAGGAAGATCGAGGACGGGGATGAAGCCTGCAGAAAACTCGACGGATGGCGGAGGAGAGAAAAAAGTTGGATGAGGGTTAAGTGAGAATGCTTGGACGGCAGAGCAGAGATGCGGTTTAAATGACGGCGTGAGGGAGACGTGCAATGGTTTGAAGGTTTGAGAGCAGAGAAAGGATGGTCTGACAGAAGGACGCGTGGGCAGAGAGGAAGGGATGATTTGCAGAAGGCTTGATGAAAGGATAAGAGACAGGGTGGAGCAACGACTTGTTGAAGAGCAGAAAGATGCGATCTTGTTCAGCGCTTGGAGGAGGAGAGCATAGAATGAGGGCACGACGGAGTGTGGAGGATTCGAAATTGAGGGTAGAGGATAGGTAAGGCGGATAGGACGGAAGAGAAAAACAAATGTTGGACGTTGGACAGAGGAGCTGGGCAAGCTTTTTTTTTTCTTTTTTGTAGATAATGAAGATCAAATAATGAATGAGAGAGGACGTTAACAACATCTAAGACAAAGGTGAACCCAGTCCCTTCAAATTAAAATAATCTTCCCTTCAAACTCAGATTTTATGTTCCTTAAATCAAATATCGCCCAGATTTTGCCCACAGTAGCAGTTTG
The DNA here is from genome assembly GCA_034641835.2 of Pinus albicaulis. Lineage (NCBI taxonomy): Eukaryota > Viridiplantae > Streptophyta > Pinopsida > Pinales > Pinaceae > Pinus > Pinus albicaulis. Next base: position 723,138,337 of record CM076571.1, on the reverse strand, counting down.
AGGCTAGATCTGGCCTTTGAAGGCTAGATCTACCTCAGATCTTAAAAAAAAATTCCGATTTGAACTCACAACCTGCAAGAAACCAGCCATATCTGAAGATATACACACCAAGAAAACGTTTGAACCCTTACAGTCTTAAAAAAAAAAATTTACAAATTTACAAACTAGTTTACAGGTTTAAAACCCTCATGGCCAGATTTGAATCCATTTCAGCACAATTTTAGAAAATGAAATTTTTTGGAAGAGAGGCACAAACCTTAGGAGATCCTGCAAAACCACAAATTTCGTAAGATAGACTTGGAATTTAACAAATAATGAGCTTTTCAGATTTATGTTTATTGAAATTCGGCTGGTCCAACTGAAGACTTCCCCCGACGCTCAATATTTAAAAAAAAAATTCCCTGCACACTTAGATTTGAACCTTAGATTGATAGAGATTTAAGAAAATAACATAAGATCCTTTAGAAAAATCAAAATGTCATTTTAAGAATCCATGAAGGCCATCAACCATAAAATGCAAAAACAAAGTAGCAGAGTTTAGAGACAATTCCCCACATAGATCCAAAAAGGAACATCAAAATTTGTAACCCCAAAGTCTTTATGCTTTATTTCTCAAAAAATTTACAAGAGCTTCCAAGACAAGTGCACGATCCTGAGATCAGATGACTCAAGACTGACAAAGACCTCTAAATTTATAGGAAAAAATCTCCAACGGCTAGTTTGGATGATCCTTGTCAAAATAATCTCTACCGTCCAAAAGATTTAATCATCTTTTAATCTGGAGCATTGAAATTAAAATTTTGGGGAAAAAACGAATTTATCATTTAATTCAATTTTAATTAACTCAAAAATATTATTTTTGAGTTAATTACCCCAAAATTTTGACTTTGACTTAACCACCAAGGCCCAAAGGTCCAAAATTTCTTAAAATTCTCAATATTCCCTTGGCTTGGGGCTTTCAAAATCATTTTCCAAGGATCCACAAATTTTTCCTTTAAAGATTTAATCCTAACTTAGGACCCTAGATTAATTAAATTTCTGGTTTAAGATTTTTTAAATTAATTGACTAAGAGGAGATTATAATTATTTTTCCAACCCTCTTTACATGAGATAATACATTTACATACATGAAGGGGGAATACCCATTTGTATAGACCCCAAATAAATACCCAATTCTGCGACTGAAAACATGATCTAGTAGACCAAGTAGCTCAAACTACTTTTACAATGACTCGATAGAAAACACTAGGACTTACTTAGCATACTGATGATAAAATCCACCCTAGCTTTGCGGTGAGGCTGGAGGGAAAAACTCTGCCGATCACTTACGTGAATCAGTGAGACAAAAAACCTCCTAGGATAGAGATCATCAACAACATACTAGGCTTACCTAGGTTGTTACATACATTGACGGTCTTACTTAGATCATTTACATCATTACATGCAGAATGGGTTTACATTATGTATAAAAATGTCGACTGTCGATGAAATCTAGATGATGGAATCTGAATGGCGCAACCACGTCGAACATGACGAATCCCATTTGAAAAAATGGGCGTGTACTGCTATGGGGTAGTTGACAAAGTGTGATCAACACAACCAAAGGCATGCAGGCTCATCCGTGCGGTTGGAAGCTCTCATCCGCACAGATATCTCTTCCTCCATGCAGTTGGGATCTACGGTTACAATTTGAAATTTGACCACAGTTGACTGCATGCAGGGAAATTTGTCTCTAATCAATATTGATGCTGGGAACATATTTCTAAATGTTGTTGGTTTAATTTATTTGAATGATTTTGTATTGGCTCATTGTACTCTCTGTTGAACATTTTATGACAATCTAATATAAGAAGAATTTGAAAGGGTTTTCGCCATAGTGGGTTTTTCTGTGGTCATTGACCAAAAGTTTAGTGTCTCTTGTTGATGTGTTAATTGTCTCCTTTGTCATTGCATTTACCATTCTATCTTCGATTACTATTGATGATTGGAAATATTAATTATTGTTGAAAGATTACTAATTGAAGAATCGAATTGGACTAAAGTAACTGAAATAGCATAGAGTAGTGTGAAATTTAACAATTATAGGATATCTCTTTAGATGTTGCAAAGATCAAGGTGTATGGGCCTCCTACAAGTAAGTTTTTATTCTAAAATCCCTTGTGATAATTTTCAAATTTAAATTTATATTTCAAGAATATTTTATTGATTTGGAACTATTTCTAACTTATTCCTGCAATTAGAAGACTAATATACATGTTGGAATTAATTTTTGGGTTTTACCCGAAGGAATTTGATGCCAAAACCCTTACAACATAATTTCCACTTTTTTGGAAGCCTAAAGTGACCTAACATTATTTCTTGGCTTGTACATCCCTAGGTTATCAATCTATAGTGTGTAGGCACTATTGGGTGGTCCTATAAAAGGAAATTTGTTATTTTCCTACATTTTTCTGCAAAGTTTAGATATATAGTCACAATACAACAAGAAAAAATACACAAAAAACCTATTTACCAAATATTCAAGTCAAGAATAAATTAAAGATATGGTTTATTAAATTTTTACTCATTTAGGACATTTGCATGTTGTTTATCTTCAATTTTGAGTGAATCATCTTGCTAGTTTGCACTATTTTCCTTCATAATTTACATTTCTAGATCGATAAAACAATAACCATTAACGCCTCTCTTCACTCAAGACACTAGTCAATCCTTTGTTGGGTGAAGTTGTGCCTTGTATCTAAAATCTGCCCATAGCCATTCAAGTAGCACTTGGGATAAAAGAGTGGAAACTCATGACGAGACAACAATGGGCACCTGTCCTGTGTTTGATTATCTTAGAAGCTTGCAAGGACCTTGGCAAATATTGCTAGTTTTGGTGGTAATAAGACCTGTTACCAATATGATTAGCAAGGTTGAAAAAGCTCATGCAACTGACTAGGATGGGAATAAGGATCCACTATTACTTTAGCCTGAACCCCAACTCTTTAAGCCCAACTTCCTCCTAAAAGGCCAAGGGAGGATTCCCTCTCAATACCTCAACCACTCCAGGTAAGACTAGTTCCTTAAATGGGGTCAAAGATGAGGTGAAGGAGTTAATCAAAGGGCTTTCCTTGTCATATCCCCAATAAATAAATTTTGCTATGGTAAATTTCCAATTATGCATTTTTGACGAATTATTAAATGTTTGACTTAGGAGAAGAGATTTGGAGGCACAAATTAAATTTTGAGGAGGTAAAGGTGGCCAAAATAGGAGAAATGAAAAAATTAAAGATTTGATGGTTTATAGGGGCCACTGAAAGGAGAAAATAAAACCCCTTAAAGTAATTCATACCACATGAGGAAGAAGCAGCATCTAATTATAGGAGAAGAAAACTCATTTTTGGGGTTCCTGAATTGTCCAATTGACATTTGAGAGTTTTCTTGAGTTGTTTAGCCAAGTCAACTGGTGTTGTTTAGCACAGGGATTTCCAAGCAGAAAATCCCAACTCTCTTTCAGTGAACTTAAAGTGTCACCCTAAGAGAGATTTCTGAGTTGATTGGAGAAAGGAAACGTAGTTGTTGGGAGCTTATCTTATCACTACTTCAACCTCTGCGAATTTTTTGGGGGACGCGGGAGCAAAAGACGTCGTGTGTGGGGGTAGGAGATTCCAGGGAATTTCTCCTCATGAATTTACAATAATTTTCCTTGTGGGAAGGCATAACTCTGGAATGACTTTCAGGGTTGGAGACCCTTGCTTCAGTGTGGGACGAATTTGTCTTCCTAGGGCTTGCGCAAGCATTTTCTGGTTTCAGTTTGCAACAAAGTGTTGATTTTTGTAACATCGGATGTGCTCCAGCCTTGAGATTTTGAAAAGAGGCTAAGGCACATGTATTCTCCAAGACCCAGAAATCGTTTGGGGAAATTCCACCTATAAATGACTTAATTAAAATAATTAATCAATTTTTAATATTTTCTAAGTCTAAACTTCGGAAATATGATTAATTAAAAGGTATTAATTAAGTCAGGTGCAAATATTCTAGAAAAAGGTGTAGATCGAGTCTTAGTTAATCTTATCCATTGATTAAGTTTTAATCGTGGCCATTGAAGTCTCAACGAGAGATTATAAGAAGAACTTGATGGGTACTTGGAGAACACACCAGAGCAATTACTAAGTTGCCCAGGCAGATCAATTTTCTCAGTGGCTGAAGTTCAGCAAAGGAGAGAGAGCCAGTGGGTGAGTGCATGTGAGAGAAAGAGAGGGTATCAGTAGTAGTGCGGGAGTGCAAGAAAAATTCAAGAAGGACCAGCGTGAGGAAGGACGCAGTACACCAGAGCACTGTGCAGAGGGTGACGTAGTGAGACCAGCGTAAGGGCATAGGATCTATTTCGGGGTCAGAAGATCGCTGTGGAGAGTGAGAAATTTGTTACTAAATTTCTCTCTGTATTTTTTCCTCTATTTTGTTGTCTGAATCCATGTACATGAATTACTATTGAAGATTAATAAAGAAACCCTCATCTATTGCACCGGTTTTCCCGCATTGGGTTTTTCCGGGGAACTTTGTCCAAAAATAACTGTGTCAATATCTTTTTGTGTGCTAGAATTTCTCAAGTTTTCAACATTTATTTTCTTCTATTTTGCTGAAAACGTGGGTCTAGTGTTCGTTTCAGCCCAGAAATGAAATGGAAACGCGTTTCACCATACCGTATGGCCTAGAAACGCATTTCCACCCATACTGCTTTGTTTCAAGTTGGGTAAATGTGCCTAGTACGGACGAAAACACATTTTTAGGCCGTACGGGCGTGTTTCTGTCACTTTAACTTATTCTTTTTGCTTTTTTTTGGGTTTCGTGTGTTTATTATTTTTTTAATTGTGGAAAGTGTCTTTTGGATGCTTCTAGCTGGCTCTCTTAACTTATAAAAAGACTCTCTCCTCATTCTCTCATCACACAAATTGAGCAATTTGTTTCACTTGGAGAAGCATCCTCTCTCGCCTCATGCTTCTACTACTAATTTTTACGAGGATTCTGATAATGAGTATTAGTCTTTTGACTTTATAGTACTTGCAGCCTCATAGTCTATATTGTACTTGTAGCCTCATATATATAATAAAGGTTGATTTTGAGATTTTGATATATAATAAAGGTTGGATTTGGATATTCCGATATTGATATTTTCATTATGTGTTTGTTATCATTCATGGGTAAATATGATGTAAATTTAGAGAGAGAGAGAAATAATCTAGAAGTTGGAGCCCCAAGGTCCTACATGGAAACTTGTAAGTAGTTTTCTGAAGATGAAACCCTCAAGTAGTTGCAAGACAACAAGTTAGAGCAAATCTACAATAACAAATGTTAGCTCAAGAAATCACAAAGTATATTACAAAAGTAATCTACAAGAGGCTAGGCCAAAGAGTATGAGCAAGCTCTCCTCTTTGGCTAGCCATGACTTAGCTCTTTGAAATAGCCAGATATTGATAAATGAAGTGCACTATGTGAAAAATATTTTTTTTCTATATAATAATTTTGATGCAATAAATAAGAGCCTAAAACTTAAGAGCACGCCTGCAAAAAAAATCGAAATAGATGAGACTTTAGAATTAAACGCATGCGAGTTCTCCTTGAATATTTTCAAGAATGGGTTGGTTCCTCCAAGAACTTCCCCCTCGCGCTTGAATGCTTGACCAAAAAATGATTTCTCTACAACAACTTCACCACAACTCATTAGATCCACATTAAATTAAATAAGTGCAATGGAAAGATTTCCTAGAGATATATTTGACATCAACTAGAAGATTTTGTTTCCTAGAGCAGTTAAGTAATTCTTATGCTAATATGAGATAGTTGCATACTAACATAACTCGAAACAAGCATGAAAGAAAAAATAAGAAATAAATAGAAACGTAACAACAAGTCAAGCATTTACCACATATGCAAGGAAAAGAACACCATCACAATTTACTCCAAAGACTATTGTATTATATTGCAAGCAGTGAATACAATTCTGCAACGTCTCCTCAAGCGCAATAGCTCGTATTACATGATACAATATGAGAGCCCATGGCTCCATTATATAGAAAGTTGGGAGCAAATCCCAATGAAGAACTAAATGCCAAGTGGTGAGAGGGAGGAGATCACAAGGCAAATTCGAATTTAATAAGTGGAGCTCCATTGCCAAGTGTAAAATTCGGATTCTGACAAGTGGACATAATTTTCTTCTTACCTTATGTGCCAAATTCGAATTTTATGATGGAATGACAAGTGTATATAGGTGGTAACCCATGTGGGGACAATTTCCCACAAAAATCTCCACCAAATATTCTCCCAAATCCTCCCAAATGTGCATTAACTTCACAAATTCGAAATTCCAAGTAAGCAACTCTCATTTAATGCCAAAAATTCGATTTTGTTTGAGCACATGTCTTTTCCTTGATTTTAAGAGTCCACATCACCTTACGACTTCACTTTAACTCCTCCATAATTTTCCACTTCATTTCCACAACATTTAGCATGTCTAGATATTTATTTTTCTCCATTTATTTAATTTTTGGCTTAATTAATTGCTAGATTTCCCATTAAACTTAGGAAAAGTGGAAACACATTTTTAACTCCTCAAAGTGTGTCATTGTAGAAAGTTGAGAGTGAGAGGTGTAATTTTGATTACTCATACTCCATACAACTTCTCTAGACAACACTTATTACAATTCAATTACAATTTTTATTGCAATTTTTGACCTACGGGGAATATAAAAAATTAAAAATGACTACCTAGACCTAACCAAATTCCACGAAATTTTTTCTATGATCTAATATGGTAATATACATTGACTCTAGACACTAGGACTCACCCAAGGCCTCACCATCAAGGCGTATTCCAGCTTTGTGGTAAAATTGGAGGAAAAAACTCAATTAATTATTAAGTCCTGATAGGTAGATGATAATTAACCAAGTAAAAAAAACTCCAGAGTAATACTCACTTTTTCGAAAAGCCTCAAGCTACCTAGGCCTGTTACAGACTCAATACTGACTCAAATTCATCATTACTAGCATCACTTATTACAATTCCCCATAGGGCATGGAATCTGGGTATAAGAGAAAGATGATGAGAAGTAGAAGTAGAGTTTAAAAACTCTGTGGAACTGATGATATCTGATGGTACAAGTGTCTTTTGGTTCATCCTTAGACATGGAGTCTTCATATAATCATCAGGTGCCATTCCAGTGGTCAACGTGTCCACCAGAGCTCTTAGCGATGGCGAATATTTCGTCACCTTTATTGAAGATCACTCCAAGAAAACCCGGATCTATTTCTTAAAGACCAAGGATGAGGGCTTTGATTGGTTCAGAGAGTTCAAGGCTCTCATAGAAAACACGACAAGGAAAAGGATCAAGGTACTACGTTCATATAATGGTGGAGAATACACGGATAAAGAATTCACAGATTTCTGTGCGAGGGAGGGTATCAGAAGAGAGTGGACAACTCCATATAATCCACAACAAAATGGGGTAGCGGAGCAGAAGAATAGAACAATAGTTAGGATTGCAGAGGCTATGTTGTATGAATAGGATTTTCTTAGATTTTTATGGGCAGAGGCATGCAACACAATGGTGTACATTCAAAATAGAACTCCTAATAGAGCATTGAGAAATAAAATGCCAGAGGGGGTCTTCACAAGGAAGAAGCCGGAAGTAAGTCATTTGAGGATATTCGGGAGTGTGGCTTATTACCACATTCCAGATGAGAAGTGCAGTTGGATCAGACTGCAGATAAGGGGTACCTCGTAGGGTATAGCGAGACCTCAAAGGCATATAGGATCTACATTCCTAGCAGTAGGAAGATTGTAGTATGGAGAGACATAAAGTTCATGGAAGATAGAGCTTTCATAAGATCTCGAGAGATGCTTGGAGGTGATCAGTCAACAGATGTTCCATTAGTCCAACAACAGTAGGGACAACAGGAAAAGAAAGAGGACAGTCACAGGGATCGAGTACAATGACCAGTACCAGTATCTCCTCAAGAGTAGGAGATCCAAGGAGTTCTACGCAGACAAAAAAGAAGGAACAGGAGGAGGAACTAATTGAACCTTCCACCACCAGTGCATCAGACTTTGAGGGATGCATAGGAGTTTGTCATAGATCCTAGAACCGACAAGAGGTAGTGCAGGAAACCTGACAGATAGCAAGCCTTGGTATAGCTCAGGTTTCAGAACCCTCCAGTTTTCAGGAAGCCACACAGCATTAGGTGCGGGTGGATGCCATGGTAGAAGAATACAGTTCTATCATGACTAATGATGTTTGGGAGGTAGTGCCTAGACCAGAGGATAGATCAGTTATAGGTTCCAGATGGATCTACAAAATCAAGTACGTTGCAGATGGAAGTGTAGAGAAGTACAAGGCTAGATTCATGGCAAAGTGGTATGCACAAAAAAGAAGGGATAGACTATGAGGAGACCTTCGCCCCAGTTTCCAGATATACCTCTATCAGATCCGTTATATCCCTAGCAACACAGATGGCATGGGAGATTCACCAAATGGATGTCAAGACAACATTCTTAAATGGGGTGATAGAAGAAGAGGTGTATATCGAAAAACTTGAAGGCTCCAAGACTCCTGAGAAGCGCACTCATATATGCAGGTTGAAGAAAGTCCTATACGGGCTCAAGCATGCACCCAGAGCATGGTATGGTCGAATTGAGAGTTATTTGCAGCAATTTGGATTCATCAAGAGTCATGCAGATCCCAATCTCTACTATTTGATGGTGGAGAATGAGCCTCTCATTCTCGTTTTGTATGTGGATGACATGTTTTTAACAGGATCATCAGGGCTCATAAAGGATAGCAAAAGAAACCTTGAAGCAGAATTCGACATGAAGGATATGGGATTTGTTGTCGCACAAAATGTCTAGGCACCGCGACAACAGCTCAGATCGGGCGCTGTCGCCCTGATCCCCAATCTCTCTATCTAAGTTGTCGCCTTGCAAGCTAAGGGAGGTAGACCCTAACAAAAATGAAGGAAAAGAACTGGTCGAAAATCAACCAATTCAGGAGACACGACTAGATAACCAAATACTTGTTAAGACTTACGAGATTTTACAAATCCAATTAGATTCAAAAGTTTAAAACCAGTGCCTTATGGAGTCAAAATATCTCGTTATAAAATTAAAGTCAAGTATCGATATGCAACTGCTGCTATAAAAATATTCACCACAATGATATTCAATAAAACGCACCACAACTATGCATTAAAATACTTTGAACCCATAGCAATGCTACATGATATGACCATCAAATTGAAATGCCAGATATTATCAACATTCCCGAATTTATGATGTTCTAAGTAACCCAATCCAGAAATTAAAAAATTTCATATAGTTAAACTTTAGATAAAAATTTAAAAGGTCACTTTGACTATAAAATTTTTTGAGAATTTTCTAAAGTTGAAAATTTAGAAACTTTTTGGACATTTTTTAATTTTTTTATTCCCTTTTTATTTTTTATCTCTAAAACTAAAAGATTAAAATCTAAAATAAAACAAAGCTATCTAGAGCAAATATATATACATCTAAAGCTAAAGTAAAAATTTAAAATCTAAAAAATTATAAAAAAAATTTAAAAAAAATCTAAAAAATGAAAATTAAACTAAAGCCTAAAAAATAAAGTCTAAAAAGGTATTTTTTATTTTTTTTATTTAAAAAAAAAATGAAATTCTAAAACAATTTAAAACTAAACTAAAACAAACGTTAAATGATATCTAAAACAAAAAAAATTTGAAGCTTAAAACTAAACTAAGGCTAAAATCTAAATAAATGAAAAAGTTACAATTTTTATTAAAGTTTTTGCCCTTGTGTAATTTTTTTATTTTTTATTTTTTTTATTGAAAATATTAAATTTAAAAGATGAAACCCAAAACTATAACAAAAGAAAAAAAAAAAATTGACTTCTTCTTCTTTTTTTAATTTGAAATTTTAAAATCTAAAATCTAAAAAATTAAAATCTAAAACAAAAAAAATTTAAAACTAAACTAAAGCAAACTATTTAAAATCTAAAACTAACGCTAAAAGAAATCTAAATTCAAAACTAAAACAAAACTAAATAAAATCTAAAAAAGAAAATCTTAAAATCTAACGTTAAACTAAAGTCTAAGTCTAAATAATTAAAACCAAAATCTTAAAAAAAAAAAAATGAAATGCACATATGTGATTTATTTTATTTTATTTTTTTTGGTGCAGGTTTTGGAAGGCCGTACGGCAGCATACGTAAAATGCAGAGCAGGAAAAATGACGCTATATGGATCACAGAGGAGACTGGATAGATCAATGCTAAACAGATGAATGAATGAATGAATGAATGATATTTTAATGTCCACGAGACTCAAAATAGTTTATGGGACCACTAACTTCCTTGTTTTTTTGCTTTCTGCAATTCAATCATTTTCTTACTCAAATTGATGATGAGCTGACCCAACCTTATAACAGTTCCATCACTTAAAAGACAATGCCACGGAATTGATGCCAACATACTACGATAACTGTCCCTGATGTCTCTGAAAGCGTCACATTCCAAAATGAAATGTTTTTCTGATTCCACTACCCCAAAAGTGCAAAAAGTGCATACCCTTTCTTCCCAAGCTTCTTTTAGGTCTCTTCCACCGTCCTGTTTCACACCGAAGTTGATGTGAGTTAGTTCTTAATTGAGCTATAAGAAACTTTGCCCTCCACGAAATGTTAGCTCCAATGTATTCTTTTTGTTGGAGATCACAAGTGGGGTTGAATTCCTGAACATAATACTTCTTCTTTCTACCCAACTCTTTTCCCCATATACCCTTACGGAACTTCTCCAGCACAAAATTATTTAATTCCTTGCTATTTGTGGGACATGCATTCAAGTAAATATTCCATTTTTGCATCCATTTGTTGTTTTGTCTCATCCATGATTTCTTTCTTTCACTCATACCTTCATTGAAGATAACTTTCGGCCATCTACCTTCTCCCATTTGCTCCATTCTCTTTAGGTACCTTATAAGACGCACCATGGCAATTGCTTCAATGGGCGCTACCCCTATTTCACTCAACATAAGATAGATGTTGATCGTACGGATGAGATGCTCAGATTGATTGTTGTACAGACGTTGGGCGATGATAAACTAAGCAGATTGATGTCGTACGGATGGCAACAATCTGAGGGAAAAAACGGCTGTGACAAAAAGAAAGAGAAATCGATGGCAATGAAGGATGGTTGTGGAGAGAATAGACAACGTATGGAAAGCGTGAAGGCAGAACTGTAAAAATTATCTCAAGAAAAACCCAGTACACTCTAAATTTCTCCAGCAATTAAAAATTTTCCCATATAACTCAGATTTTTAGAATGTTGATTTAGATGCACCTGAGATCTTCTCCTTTGCAGCAAAATTATGCCCAGATCTGGAAGCAAAACCGATCTTGAGGCCAGATCTATAAAAAAAAAAATCTGAGAAACCCCCTGCAACCCTGCAAAAAAAAAAACCAGAACATATCCAAAACTATGCACAAAAATTTAAATAAACCCTTACACCCTAGAGAATATATACAAATTTACAATGCTAATTTACAGATTAGAGGCCCTCTTGGCTAGATTTAAAACAATTCAGCACAATTTAGAAAATAAAATTTAAGAGATAGGCACAAGCCCAATAAAAAACCCTACAAAAAAAAGGAATTTAGGATAAGCCCGGGGAATTAGATCCGGAGGGCTCTTCAGATCTTATCTCCTGGGAGTCAGCTGGTCCAAACTAGGACTTCCCCAAATGCCCAGTTTTAAATCTGGAAGATTTCTGCAAACTTAAAGTTAAACTATCAGATTAATAGAGAAATAGTGATAAAACATAAAATTTTCAAGAGTTAGAGATAACAGTTAGCTCGATCCAATTAATATTTTTACCCTAGATCAAGTAGCTTGGGCAAGATACCTGTACCCAAAATTACTCTACAAGAGCCATTAATCAACAATCCATTAGAATAATCACCAGTAGAATATTAAGAACAAGTTTAACATAAAAATGCTGAAGAGGAACACCACCATCAAGATAAAACTCCAAAGTCTTCGTTTGTATTATTCCAGAAAATATTACAGGAGAGCTTCAAGAGCAAGTGCACCATTCAGAGATCGGATGATTGAAAGACTGACAAAGACCTCTAATTTATAAGATAAAATCTCCAACAGCTAGTTCAGTTGATCCATGTCAAAGTAATCTCGACCATCGATAAGATTTGATCATCTTTTAATCTGGACCGTCGAAATTATAATTTTGAGGAAATTCAAATTCATCATTTAATTTATTTTTAATTAACTCAAAAATAATATTTTTGAGTTAATTACCTCAAAATTTTGACTTTGACTTAACCCCCAAGGCCCAAGGGTCCAAAATTTCTTGAAATTCTCAATATTCCCTTGGCCTGGGACCTTTAAAAATTTATTTTTTAAGGGCCCACAAATTTTTCCTTTGAAGAATTTTAACTTACCTAGGACTTAAAATTAATTAAATTTCTAGCTTAGGATTTTTAATTAATTTGACCAAAAAATTTAATTAATTGACTGAGAGGGGATTTAATTATTTTTTCCAACCTCTTTACATAAGATAATACATTTAGACACATGAAGGGGGAATACCCATTCGTATAGACCCTCAAGTAGTTACCCAATTCTGCGACTCAAACATGATCTAGTAAACCAAGCAACTTGTAATAAAATAATCTAGCCAATTAGCTAGGATTATTCCCAAACTACTTTTACAAAGACTCGATAGAAAACACTAGGACTCACTTAGCATCTTCATGACAAAATCCATCCTAGCTTTGGGGTGAAGCTGAAGGGGAAAACTCTGCCGATCACTTGTGTCGAAAAACACAAGAAAATCAGTGAGACAAAAAACCTCCTAGGATAAATCGTCACCAACATACTAGGCTTACCTAGGTTGTTACATACATGGTGGTCTTACTTAGATCATTTACATCAAAACATGCAAAATGGGTTTACATCGTTCATAAAACTGTCGTCTGATGATGGAATCTGAATGGTGCAAACACGTCGAACATGATGAATCCCATTTGAAAAAATGGGGGTATACTGTTATGGGGTCGTTGACAAAGTGTGGTCAACAGGGTTGATGCATTATTTTCTAAGATTGGAAGTATAGCAGACGAATGGGGAGATCTTCCTTGGGCAAGGGATATATGGCTACAAATATTCTGAAGAGATTCAGAATGCATGATTGTCGACCCATGGCAACGCCCATGATCACCAATTGGAACACGATAGATGCATCAAGAGACAAGGAAGTCGACCACATCTTGTACAGACAGCTCATTGGGTCGCTCATGTATCTAGTCAACACTAGGCCAAACATCTGTTTCACTATCAATACCCTTAGTCAGTTCATGGTGGAACCAAAAAGGGTACATTGGGCAGCAACTAGGAACATTCTTAGATATGTGCATGGGACAGTCGGATATTGGTTGAAATATACTCAAGGAGATGATGTCAAATTGAGCGGATTCACAGATGCAGATTGGGCAGGTCGTTCAGTGGACAGGAAAAGTACCTTCGGATACTGCTCCAGCGTTGCATCAGGGATGTTCCCTTGGTGCAGCAGGAAGCAGAATTCAATAGCACTGAGCTCAGCAGAAGGTGAATATATGGCAGCCAACACAACTACGTGCGAAGCTATATAGCTTAGGAAATTGCTAGTGTGTTTCTTTAGGAAGAAGATGGGAGCAACCAATCCTTACTGTGATAATCAAAGTTGCATAAAACTCTCTGAGAATCTAGTATTTCATGATAGGTCGAAACACATTGATATCAGATGTCATTTCATCTGAGACTGTGTTCTACGTGGGGTAGTCCAACTGCAGTATGCTCCCATGGGACATCTGGTGGCAGACGTACTCATGAAAGCTCTCAGAAGAGCTAAGTTCATCAAGTTCAAGGAACAAATGGGTATGGTAGAGAATCTGTTTCAGTAGCAGAAATAGATGAATTCTCAGTTGCAGCAGCAACAAATGAGAGGGAGTTGCAGTGCAGATGCAGTAGTTGGCAGTAGTATGCAGTGTCAGCAGCAGCACGGACACAACGCAAAATCAGAGTTGCGCAGTAGTTGGTGGGCAGCAGCAGCCAAACATCAGCAAGGCAGCAAAAGATGGTGCAGAATCAGAGTATTACTATCAGGAGGGCAGCAGTAAGAGGGAGTGTTGATTTTTGTAGCATCGGAAGTGCTCTAGCCTTGAAATTTTGTAGAGAGGCTAAGACACATGTATTCTCCAAGACCCATAAATCGTTTGGGGAAATTTCACCTAGAGATGACTTAATTAAAATAATTAATCAATTTTTAATATTTCCTAAGTCTAAACTTAAGAAATATGATTAATTAAAAGGTATTAATTAAGTCAGTTGTGAATCTTCTAGAAAAAGACGTGGACCGAGTCTTAGTTAGTCTTAGCCATCGATTAAGTTTTAATCGTGTTCGTTGAAGTCTCAACGAGAGATTATAAGAAGAACTCGATGGGCACTTGGAGAACACAGCAAAGCAGTTACTCAGTTGCCCATGCAGATCGATTTTCTCAGTGGCTGAAGTTCAGTAGAGGAGAGAGAGCTAGTGGGTGAGTGCAGGTGAGAGAAAGAGAGGGTATCAGCAGTAGTCTGGGATTGTAGGACAAAATCAGGAAGGGCCAGCGTGAGGAAGGACGCAGTACACCAGAGCACTACGCAGTCACTGTGCCGAGGGTGATGAGGTGAGACCATCATAAGGGCAGAGGTCTTGTTTCGGGGTCAGAAGATCGTTGTGGAGAGTGAGAAATTTGTCACTAAATTTCTCCCAGTATTTTTTCCTCTATTTTGTTGTCTGAATCTATGTACATGAATTACTGCTGAAGATTAATAAAAAACCCTCATCTGCTACACCGTTTTTCCTACATTGGGTTTTTCCGGGAACAATTTTCCCAAAATAACTGCCAATATCTTTGTGTGTGTGCTAGAATTTTCAAGTTTTCAACATTTATTTTCTTCCTTGGTATTTATTTTGTGAAGACTGCAATGTATATGTTTTGATATTTGCCGTAGAAAACTGCAAATAATTTTTTTAATTAATTTAACAATAGAAGAAATCTAGGTTGCGGGGAAGCGTCCCCCCCCCTCGTTCCCGTTTCCGAAACGCGCTCCGTGCGGGAGCGTTTTGGGAGCGTTCGGAAACGCGCTCCCGAAAACGCTTCCTGAGGGGAGCGTTTTCGGGAGCGCGTTTCCGAACCTGTTAAAACGCTCCCTGCCTTTTCGAGAGCGTTTCCGGAAACGCTCGGGAGCGAACGCTCCCTGAGCACTTCCGACATTTAAAAAACGCTTCGGGAGCGTTTTTTAAATGCCGGAAGCGCTAAGGGAACATTCGCTCCCGAACGCTCCCCGGAACAAAAAACACTTCCTGCTAGGAGGAAATTTTTTTCAATGAAAAAAACGATTTGTTTAGGGCCAGAAATGGGTTTTAGGGCTGATGTGGAGGTAAGGGAAGCATTGACATTTCATGGTAATGTTAAATTCTTAAAGTAAAAGGTCACTTTTACTTAAATTTTTAACATTACCATGAAATGACTCAGGATGTTTAAGAGTGGTTTCGACCTCATTGGATTTCATATGGAGAAACTAGAATTTTAGGTTTCACTCAAAATTCAGCAGACTTAATGGTTTTCGGGGTTTCATGGTTTGGGAATTTGCAATGTTTCCATTTGATTCTATCATGTGTAAGGGTATGATATTGGCATTTGATCAAGAGCATGAAGTCCTTTAAGAACCTTGATGTACCCTTCAATCAAAGGAAAACAACCGGTTAGGCATGCTAATCTTTTTCTACCGCATTTTAAGGTTGAGGAGATGAACCCCTCACTCAAACCAAAATCATTGGTTAGGCATGTTAAACTTTTTCAATTTCTATCATGTTATAAGGTTGAACAATCCAAGTCTGAAGACTTTGAGCTAGATGATGTTTATGTATCTCTTGTTGATGATCCCATTTCTAGTAGCGATGAATCAATGATGAGTTTCATGAGAGACCATCTTGCTCAGTGATTTGTAGTTTTGATGTCTATTTTTGCTACTACTACTACTACTAAAGTTGTAGAGGAGTTTTAGGAGTCCTCAAACTTTGAGCCATATTATTTATGTAGCTCATGTTGATGATCCCTTGTCTAATGTTCTTAGTGAAGTGATAGCCAAAGTGCCATTAGTGAAGCAATAGCAAAGGAATAATAGTTGGAACTCGAACACTAACACTGCTACTGGATGGTGGGTGTGGTGATGGCATGGATGCTATTGCTTCATCCTTATCTCTCCAAAGTTCTGCTTCCAATTCTTCTAGATGTATAGTGTCGTCCTCCAAATTATCATCCTTTGGGTTGCTGTCCCAAACTTTATATGATAGATCCTCAAAAACCCGATCACAATAATGACTCAACAACCTCAAGTTGTATTGCACATAAACCAAGTTTTCTTCTCGATTTTCATCGAGTCTGTTTCTTCTCACATTATGGATGAAGCTGTAGGTGCTCCAATACCTCTCTGCAGAAGAAGTATTTACACCTTGTGAGAGAACTTTTTTTGCCAATTTTGACAAAAGTCCCATGCCGCCATATGCTTCCCACCATGTGAGAGCATCAAATCTGGCTATATCTTCTATTGCATGCAAAGAACCAAACAAACCAGTGCAACTGAAGTATCTGCCTAATTCAAGGTGCAGATTAGCACACTCCAACCTGTCAGGGATCAACTTGTCTAATGCTTTCATATATCCCTCTTGTACCTCTAGATCTATATGAGGTTTGATCCTAACCCCACCCCCAAGTGCAGGTTGGTCCAACCATGATGGAGAGTAGTATTTTGGCATAAGGATATACAATAAGTCATGTAGTGGAACATTAAGTTTATTCCATTGTAAACACACACAATTGTGAATCATTGCATACAAGTTGGGATCATTTTCCTTAACAACATCTTTTGTTTGCCCCAACATGCTATCCATCTGCTCATATACCTCCCCAACCACTGGTTTATCTATATCGGCAAAGCGAATCATGCTATAAATGGGCTTGGTGAAATTCAAAATTTCACTCACACCTGCACAAAAAGACATCGAGAGCAGTCTCCTCCACTTGTTCAAAACCTTGCCTGTGAATTGATATTGTTGCCTTGTCCTTTAATACCTGTTAGTGTGGACTTGATACCATGCTAGCCAATGACTCTCTTACCTTCAAAAGGTGCCTGAAGGTAAGGTAATAGCTAGCAAATCTAGTCTTTGCAATCTTCAACAGCTCCAATCTTGAGTGACTGCGGAAATGCCCATGGGTAATGCTATGATTTGTAATAAATCTTATCTTTTTTTTGTCTCTCTTGTACAAATCACCAATCCATTTGTATTGAGGTTGTTTGTTTTTAATTATATCATGCATCAAAAGGTTCATTGTGTGAACTAAACACCTAGACTAAAATATATTGGGGTATATAACCTCAATAATTGCTCTTGCTGCCTTACAATTAACATCATTATCAGTGATGACTTGGAAGATATTGTATGGCCCAATACGTTCACTTGTGTCAAGTAATGGTTTTGCAATGTTGATGTCGGACTTGAACTTATTTGAGTAACCATATGATGAAAGGAAGATTGTACCACTAATAGACACAACAAGAACACTTATCAATGGCTTTCCTTTTACATTTGTCCATCCATCAGATACAATGGACACCTGTAAATTTATGTAGATGTTCTATGCTTGATGCAACTTTACTCTCTTCAATATTAGACAACAATCACATAAACAATAAAGTAAAATGTTGATAAAACATACCAGTAGATGTTGAAAATGGCAACAAGAAACAGTGAAAGAGGCCTCCTGAAACATCTTTTTCGATCCTAGTTGGAAAGTGATCACCTAAACTAGGTGGGGACCACACATGTGATTTTTGTCGAAAAGTCTATTTTTAGACTATGTCTATTTTTAGACATATGGATCATGGACCGGGAGCTGCAGTATGCTATTCTTGGATGATTGGTCATGTTGGTAAAAATAGATGGAACTCTATTTTTAGACATTCAGGTGGTTTCTATTTTTAGACTGTTAGGCTAAAAATAGAACAGTCAAATATTATTTACCCTTAATAATATTTGGACTATAAACTTCAGTTTATCCTCTTGGAGCACTTCAGTTTGACCCCCGGATGTGGGTCATGCAGCTGACATAAGGAAATTCGAATTTCCTATGGGTTAGTTGAGCTTTTGCATGGTTGACTTCAGTTAGACTCATGTGGCGGAGTTTTGGTGGAGTTGATTTAGGAGTTGATGGAGGAGGTGTTTTGGTTAACTAGTTTAACTAGTTATGATCAGTTTAACTTGTGATTATGCTAGAGATGAGTTGGGTGAATTAATTATTAATTAATTCACTGATATTAACTCATTATTAAACTAAAAGAACACATCAGTTAACTCAGTGCATGGACAGTTCAGTGGAAGACCAGTGGAAGAGGTAGATGAAAGGGTGAGACTGACAGCAGTTGTACATTAGTTGTGCATGAGATTTGCACAATCAGTGGGATGATGATGCCAATGATGATTGCGCTGTACCAACTAAGTGAATTCGAATTCCATTCAGCTATATTCACTTTTTGGATGGCGCAGTAGAGGCAGGCAGAGCAGCGGAAGGATTTGAACCTGTGACTAGTTTCAGATCTAGCTAGTTTTGTGTTCAGCATATGAGATAGTACTGAGTACTTGTGAGGAGTATTGTATTATGTATTGCTGAATGTTTCTCATCCATTATATGATACATATAGCTGGGGGTTTTCATCTATAATCTTTCCCCGTACATGCTGCGTTCTATGTGTGTGATTTGATGTTCTGTCGCTTTGTTTTTATTCCGCATGTGACGATTAATGGTAGAAGCGATTATGTGTTATGCATGCAATTCGAATTGATGTATGATCAGGTTAATCGCAGCGAATAAACTTCATTATTCAGCAAATTTCTACAGTAGACTCACAAAAGACAAACCAGAAACAGATGTGTGATGGTGCGTTACAACGGTCAACAAGATGCTTCAACCAGCAAAGTCTCAATATGGTCAGCTAACCAGCAATGTCACACAACCCTCTCAAACAGCGAAACAGTCAACTCAAAAGTCAACCCCAAAAAAGTCAACACACATGGCGGTAGCAGCTAGGTCAATGCTGAAAGTCAAAGTCAATGTTTTGCCTCGGGAATAGTGTCAAAAAAATGCGAATTAGGGAAATCAAAGTTTTGGGAGAGTTTCGGGTCAAGTTGACCTTGCGTTGACCAAAGTCAACGTTGGTCAAACTTTGCTATAGAAACCCTAGACCAAAAAACAAAATGTTGCTACTGCCAGATTTCCAACGTGTGGAGAGAGAAGAGCCACCAAGGTTATCGAACCAATCAGATGAGGAGAGAGAATGTGTGAGGATGAGATGAGTAAAATGTCCTCCAATGTTGACCTTATTTATATCCATCACTGAGGGTGTGTGACACATCTGCTGGGGTACAAACCTTAAAGCCGACCTGCACATATTTTGAATAGATTAAAAATAAATTCAAAATAAATGTTCTACTCATCGAATCAAGATGATCTTTAGATCGATCTTGCACCTCTCTGAAAGAGGAACCCAATAAAAATATTGGTATCTTCATCTGAGCATCACAACATGGAGTTTGGACCTAGTTGTCGAAAATTAACAATCCCTCTCAACTAGGGAGAACTCCCTCCACCTGTGCAATCCAAACATCGTGCGTCATCCCACCGTAACTTGCTTTGTTGGCTTCTTTATTTTAGAACAGAAGTGGGTCAGTCACAAAGACATCATTCCTGGCTGACAGATTCAGCCCAGAGGTCCGAAACCTCTATAGGACTCACAAAGAGTCTCATACCAACCCGAAGTTGGTTTATCTGACCCGAAGTCAGTAGGAGGTCCGAAACCTCACTAGACTTGATCCCAGAACAAGTGGTTGGACCGTGCAATCCTAGATAGAGAGTACGACAATCTCTTATGCGTCTATCAGTCTTTGATACTAGTCTCTAGCTTTTCCCACCTCACTGGCCAAATGAGAGGTACTTCCCATGAGCCCTAAACTCAATGGGTAGGATGCATACGAGGCACAGATAATGAGAGGCGAACCAACTCAATCATCAAAACGGTGGGGCTGAAGCACACCAACAAGGTTCGGCAAGCCTAGCCCTGTGGTTGCTTAGAGCTCCGAGAAGCTATCCCCAAAGCCCTCGAGAGCTCCCAGAGCTCATCGTCCAACAAGACCCGCATCATAGGGTCCCTCGCGGAAGGTTAGGAACTTGACCTTCCCCAAGGGCTTAGTGAGAATATCCGCGACCTACTCATCAGTTCCTATATGATCGAGCCTTACGACGCCTCGCTGTACCATATCCCAGATAAAGTGGTACCTGATATCAATATGCTTGGATCGATCGTGGAACACGTGATTCTCGGACAAGCAAATCCCACTCTGGTTATCACAGAGTATCACGGTGGTATCTAGCACATGCCCGAACAACTCACTGAAGAGCTTTCGCAACTACACTGCTTCACAACAGGCCATACTCGCTATAATGTATTCAACCTCCGCGGTGCTCAAAGCCACCGACTTCTGCTTCTTGCTCATCCATGATATCGAAGCAGAACCAAGTGTGAAGCAGCATCCTGATGTGCTTTTATGATCCACCACACTGCCAGCCCAATCGACATCAGTATATCCAAGGAGTGTCACGCTCCAAATAATGTATCTCAACCCATGGTTTATCGTGCCCCAAAGATATCTCATAATATTCTTGGCACCAACCCAGTGAGTGTGATGAGGCTCAACCATCTGTTGACTCAAAGTGTTCACTGCAAAACATATATCTGGACGGGTGTTCACTAAGAACATCAGGGCCCCTACGAGTTGACGATACTCAGTAGGATTTGCTAACACGGGCCCACCAACGCTGCCACTCAACTTCTTAAAGTTGAGCTCCATCAGTGTCGACATGGACTTGTAGTCCACTGTACCAAATCTTTCCAAAAGCTTCACAATGTATTTTCCTTGAGAAAGGAAAATCTCACTAGGTCTCTGCCAGACCTCTAGGCCTAGGAAGTAGTGCATCAGTCCTAGGTCCTTCATCTCGAACTCAGCAGCGAGCTCCCCCTTGCACTGATGAATGATAGGGGTCAGCACCTGTCAGGAAGAGGTCGTCCACATACGGCACTAGAATGAGAGGCTTTTCTCTATCAACTTTGAAGTAAAGGTTCGGATTAGCATTACGACGAGTGAAGCCCAGCTTCATCAGGTAGCTATCTATCCTCTCATACCAAGCTTTGGGTGCTTGCTTCAGCCCATAGCGGGCTTTTTTCAACCTGCAGACATGGGTGTCCCGATCCTGGACTTTGAACCCCAGAGGTTGCTCTACATACACCTCTTCCTTTAACGCACCATGCAGAAATGCAGTCTTCACATCCATATGATGAAGACTCCATCCTTGCGTAGTAGCAAGGGATATGATAGATCAAATGGTGGTATATCAGGCCACAGGTGCAAATATGTCATCATAGTCTATGCCTTCTTTTTGAGAGAAGCCACGGGCAATGAATCTTGCCTTGAACTTTTGAGCACTTCCATCAGATCCATGCTTGTCTTGTAGAGCCATTTCGGGGTGACAACTACTTTGTCCTCTCGTCTTGGAACCACATCCCAGACATCATTCTTCATTATGGACTCACACTCTTCGTGCATAGCATCCTTCCAGATTTGATGCTTTACGGCTTCCTTAAAAGATCCAAGCTCAGATTGTACAATAGCACTCATGGCTGCTAGATACTCTTGGTATCTACTCGGCTTCTTGCTTTCACGGAATGCCCGCCTTGGGGCCATATGTCCCTCGGCATCCTTGAGAGTGTCTCTGAGCCACGATGGTCTCTTCCCCAGTGAAGGAGGAGGATCAATCGGGTCCATCGGTCCTTCAGCATCGGTCATCGTCTCATCCCTCGGTTCTTCTTGATTTCCAGGCCTCGCCTCATGATCTTCCTCAGATCTCGGAACATTAACTACTTTCCTTAGGGAGTCATCTTCGTCAAAGGTGACATCATGGCATATCTCCACTTCCCTTTGACCAGGCACATAAACTCTATAGGCCTTTGAAGTTTCATTGTAGCCCACAAACATTCCTTTCTTCCTAGAAGAATCCAACTTGCTCCTCTTCTCTTGTGGCACATGAAAATAAATAGGACATCTAAAAACTCTAAAATGTGAGACATTAGGTTTCTTACCAGAGAAAACCTCTTCGGGAGTTTTGAAGTCTAGTGCGGAATGTGGGCATCGGTTTTGTATGTACACAACAGTGTTCGCAGCTTCTCCCCATAGAAACTTCGGTAGACCTTGGTCACATAGCATGGCACGGGCAGCTTCCACAATGGTCCTGTTCTTTCGTTCAGCAACACCATTCTGCTCAGGAGTATAGACAGTTGTGGTCTCCCTCTTGATGCCAGCTTCTCTACAAAAGTTCTTGAACTCGTTCGTCTCATATTCAGTGCCATTATCGGTCCTCAATATCTTGATCTTCTTCCCTGTCAGATTTTCAACCAAGGCTTTGAAGGTACGAAACCACATGAAAGTCTCATCCTTCTTCTTCAAGAAGTATATCCAGGTTTTGCAAGAGAAGTCATCTATGAACATCATATAATAAGAACATCCTCCCAGGGATGTCACGGGCAGCATGCCAAATAGATCAGAATGGATCAATTGCAAGACAACAGGTGTCTTTGTGACACTTGAGGGGAAAGGTCCCCTTGTATGCTTACCTTCGGCACAACCCTGACATACACCTTCATGATTATTTGAGAACTTGAGCATCCCCGTCACCACCTTCCTTGCTTCGGGAAGGGCCTTGTAGTGAAGGTGTCCAAACCTTCAGTGCCATAGTTCAGTTTGTCGAATAGCATCACACGTCATCGCTCCCAGTGGACTTCCTCCAACCTGGTAGAGTGGATCAACTCTAAACCCAATCGTGATAGCTTCCTTGAAGCTCTTCTTCCACATGTGCACCTTTCCATCAATAAATGCCACATTGAAACCTTTGTCTTCCATGGCCGATATAGACACAAGGTTCTTCTTCAAATTAGGTACATAGAGTACATCCTGCAAGCGGAGGACTTGACCATGAGATAAGTGGAGGGTCACAGTCCCTGTCCCTTTCACGGGATATGTGGCATTATCTCCGAGGATAATTTCCAGATTAGTATCCTTCTCAATCATATCAGAAAGTGCTTCCTTGAACCCAGTGATGTGCCTTGAGGCACCACTATCTATCAACCAGACATCCATAGTGTCGAGTAGAGATGCAAGAACGAATTCATTTCTTTTATCAACAACATTTGATTCCTCATACCTGGAATTTCTCGACCTTTTGAAAGGTTGACCATTTCCACCGGAGGGAGCCTTCCTCTTTCCCTTGAACCTATTGTTCCTTTGATTCCTGTTGTTGTTGTTGTCATCACCATCGGGAGAATCCTTCTTGAAAGGGCGTTCTCTAGCATAGTGACCTAGCCTATGACAAGTGTAACACTTGCCCTTCTTTCCTTGGGCCCCTGTTCCTCCTTTGTTCTTTGGACCACCAAAGTTCTTCTTTCTAGAATAAGCAACGCAAGTAGCATTTCCTTCATCTTCATACTCCTTCATTCTTGACTCTTCTTGAACGCATCTCGATAGTACTTCGTCAAAGTCAGGTATCACATTATTATTGAGAATGGTAGTGTTGAACACATGCCATTTGGATGAGAGCCCTCCAAGTGCGGTGAGTACCATCTCTCATCAGCTATCGTCTCCCCAATAGCCAACAGATTGTTCCTAATCTCGGTCAGCTTCATAAAATATGGTTAAACAGACTCATCCCTGCCTTTCTTTAGATTCTTCAATCGATTCTTGAAGAATAGGGCTTGATTCACATTGTTAGCCTTGAACATTTGGACCAACTTATCATACATCTCTTTGGATGTGCCTAGCTCTGATATGTAGGCAACCAGACTCTTGTGAATTGAGTCCCTGATCATTAGCTTTGCTTTGATCTCCCCCTTCTTATACTTTGTTTTGTCGGCAACAGTTGCAATGGATGGAGGCTCTTGGATTTTACCCTGCACATAGTCCATGACATCTTGATCTTCCAACATAAGATCCAATGTCATCTTCCAAGCATGGAAGTCATCCTTCCCCGTCAATTTGTCATCAGCCTTAAAGCCATTGTAGTTTGAGGAACCCATCCTCTTCTTCGGTGATTGCAACAAATTAGGGTTTTGTCTTCACCTCAGCTTTGATACCATGTAAATTTATGTAGATGTTCTATGCTTGATGCAACTTTACTTTCTCTTCAATATTAAACAACAATCACATAAACCATAAAGTAAAATGCTGATAGAACATACCAATAGATCGACATAAGACAAACCAGAAATAGATAAGTGTGATGGTGCGTTACGACGGTCAACAGGATGCTTCAACCAGCAAAGTCTCAATATGGTCAGCTAACTAGTAATGTCACACAACCCTCTCGGATAGCCAAACAGTCAACTCAAAATTCAACCCCAGAAAAGTCAACGTTGTTAGTCAACAGTCAACGCACACAGCAGCAGTAGCTAGGTCAACGCTAAAAAGTCAAAGTCAACGTTTTGCCTAGGGAATAGTGCCAAAAAATGCGGATTAGGGAAATCGAAGTTCTGAGAGAGTTTTGGGTCAAGTTGACTTTGTGTTGACCAAAGTCAACGCTGGTAAAATTTCGCTATAGAAACCCTGGACCGAAAAACAGAAAGTTGCTGCTGCTAGATTTCCCACGTGTGGAGAGAGAAGAGCCACCAAGGTTATCGAACCAATCAGATGAGGAGAGAGAATGTGTGAGGATGAGATGAGTGAAATGTCCTCCAACGTTGACCTTATTTATATCCATCACTGAGGGTGTCTGACACATTTGCTGGGGTACAAAACCTTAAAGCCGACCTACACATATTTTGAATAGATTATAAATAAATTCAAAATAAATGTTCTACTCATCGGATCAAGATGATCTTTAGATCGATCTTGCACTTCTCCGAAAGAGGAACCCAATAAAAATATTGGTATCTTGATTTGAACATCACAACATAGAGTTTGGACCTAGTTGTCCAAAATTAACAACACCCCATGTTCATTCCAAGAACTTGTCATTCTACTCAAAGAATGAGTTATTTTTTCTTTTTCATGATCAAATCCCACAGTTCTAGCCTTGTCATACCAAGGGATCTTGTATCCTTTGGGGCATCATTAATGGCAGAAACCATTTCATGCCAATAAGGTGAGCAAAGAACATTGAATAGTACCCCACATGCATAGAGAAACCCGAAATTTTTGGAATCCACATCATTCCTAGACCCTTCGTTAAGGAAATTTGATATGGTTCTACGCTTTAAAGAGATATTTGCTCCTGTGCCAGGTGTGCCTCCATATCCATTGCCATGGGTGGAAGTTGATTGACTTCTTTGTGCATGATGTGATGGTGGATAAGATTCTAAGAAATCCTTAGATCTTTTAGATTTGTAGTGGGCTTCCTCCTCTATCCTTATGTATTTGGCTCTATCTATTGCTGACACACTTACACAAGTTTTCATTCCTACATTTTTATCTCCATCCCATGGCCTTTTCCCACAAAGTTTCCTTCTGGCACGGGTGTATGAAACTGTGTATTGTGTATTGCAATGAGGGCAAAAAATTTAGTGGTTCCACCCCCTTTCCCTGCTTAAAGCCTAATAACATATTTCCACAATGATGTTTGGTGGTCAATTTCAGTTGGTGTCACTGTGGTCTCATTATGTCCATGCTCTTCTTCCTCATCACCAAGGTACTCCTCTTCCGGATTTTCATCAAATCCACTATAACCCACTTCTTCGTCCTCCTCTTCTTGAATAACCCTCTTTCTTCTACTCTACAACACCATAATAACAGAAAAAGGAACCAACAAGAAGAAAATGCCAAGCCATATAGCCATGATGTTTCAAGTTTTTAGCCTGCAAAAAAATGGAGGAATGCCAAATGGGAATGGGAAAGAGAGAATAAAACATTTTCATTTTTTCATTTTTCAAAAAATTAAAATGCAACATAGAGAAAGAAAAAAATCTAGATTAGACTCTAGAGTGTAGATCCTACCTCTTTGGCCTTCAATCCCAAGCTCTAATATCCCTTACAAACTCCTCTCTCTTGCTCTCTCCAAGCTCCAAGCTCCTTTCTCTCTCTTGCTCACAAATTGAGAATGATGATAATGAGGGAAAGGGAGGGCTTTTTCTGAGGAGGAGCGCCCGAGAGTGAACTCTCCTGAGCACTCCCTCCTTAAAAAAATCGCTCCAGGAGTGTATTTTTTAAGGAGGGAGGGTTCAGGGAGTGTTCACTCCCGAGCACTCCCTAAAAACCAGGGAGCGTTTTTTTTCCCTATTTGATCTCGTGCAGAGCGCGATTTGGGAGCGGGGTCGAGGGGCTCCCCCGCAACCTTGCTCAAGCCCCTCCAACTCCAAGTGATTTCTCTGTGTGAAAATTTCGAATCCACAATCCTGGTGATCAATATTTCTTGAATAACGTGCTCATATCATGCTTCTTACCCAATTCACCCATAAGCCTTTGTAACCAAATCATTTCTTTACTAGCCTTTGTAGCAGCAACATACTCTGCTTCTGTTGTTGAAAGTGCAACAACACTTTGGATTTTTGAAACCCAATTGACAGTTGTTCCACCTACAGTAAATACATATCCTGTAGTGCTCCTCCTGTTATCTCTGTCACCTGCCATATCTGCATCAACATATCCCTGTAGAGAAATGTTTGAACCACCAAAGCATAATGCTTGATTTGTGGTACCTCTCAAATATATGAGAATCCATTTTACTGCCATCCAATGTTCTTTTCCTAGATTATTCATGTACCTGCTTACAACTCCCACTACATGTGCAATATCAGGCCTTGTGAAGACAATTGCATACATTAAGCTTCCAACTGCAGATGCATATGGAACTTTAGACATATAATCCATGTCTTCTTGGGTCTTTGGGCACATCTCCTTACTAAGTTTGAAATGGCTAGCAAAAGGTGTACTAACTGGTTTTGCATTCTGCATATTAAATCTTTTCAACACCTTTCTATGTACTCATTCTGAGACAGTGTTAATTTGCGATTTTTCCTGTCTCTAGTTATCCTCATACCAAGGATTTGTTTTGCAGCTCCCAAATCCTTCATTGCAAATGAATTTGCCAATTTTCTTTTGAGCACATTTATTTCATGCATGTTAGATCCTGCAACAAGCATGTCATCTACATACAATAACAATATAATATAGCTGCCATCATTTTGCCTTTTTAGATAAACACAATGATCAGAGTGACATCTAGTATAGCCTTGTTCAGACATAAACTTGTCAAATTTTAGATACCACTGCCTTGGAGCCTGTTTTAAGCCATACAAGCTCTTCTTTAACCTGCACACCAATTTTTCTTTCCCTTTTACCTCATATCCTTCTGGTTGCTACATGTATATCTCTTCCTCCAAATCTCCATGGAGAAATGTTGTCTTTACATCTAACTGTTCAAGATGTAAATCTTCTGCTGCTACAAGACTTAAAATAGTTCTGATTGAAGTCATCTTAACAACAGGAGAAAATATTTCATCAAAATCAATACCTTTCTTATGTGCAAACCCCTTCACCACAAGTCTAGCTTTGTACCTTTGTTTTCCTCCATCTTCTTCCTTCAGCCTGTAAACCCATTTATTCTGCAATGTAGTTTTACCTACAGGCAACCTGACTAAGTCCCAAGTCTAGTTATGCATTAAGGAGTCCATCTCTTCTTCCGTGGCTAGCTCCCACTTCTTCCTGCTTTCAACCTGCATTGCTTCTTCATAACATTCAAGTTCACCAGAATCAGTCAGCAATAAATAATATAATGAGGAGAGTATCATTCAGGGGGTCTACTTATCCTGGTAGATCTTCTAACACCAATTTCAAGTGTTTGAGGTGCCTGTTGCTGTTGTGGTGGTTGCTGCTGCTGTGGTTGTTGATTATTATCATTTTCAGGCACCTTTACTTTTTCAGTTATCTCATCAAGAACCGCGTATTCCTTGCTTTCTTTTTCCTGTTTCTTTTCCTGCAACTGATTCTTATACAAGACCTTTTCATTGAATATTACATCTCTGCTCCTAATGATTTTGTAATTTTCATAATCATATAAGCGATAACCAAAATCATTAGCACCATATCCAATAAAGGTACATTTCTTTGATTTTGCCTCAAGCTTTGTTCTATTTTCTTTATTAATATGGACAAAGGCTTCACAACCAAAAGGCTTTAAAAAAGAGTAGTTTACCTTTTTACCTGTCCATGCTTCCTCTGGAATACCACCATCCAAGGAACTTGAAGGCCCTCTGTTTATTAGATAAATAGCAGTATCTACAGCATCTACCCAAAATTGTAAAGGCAATCCTGCATGCAATCTCATGCACCTTGCACGCTCCATGATTGTTCTGTTCATCCTTTCTAACACACCATTTTCTTGTGGTGTTCTTGGAACTGTCTTCTCTCTACGAATTCCATGCTCTGAACAGTACCTATCAAACTCTTTGTTGCAATATTCACCTCCATTGTCTGATCTGAGACACTTTAACTTCTTTCCTGTCTCAATCTCAACCAAAGCTTTCCATTTCTTGAAGGTATCAAATACATCAGATTTATTTTGAATACAATAAATCTAAGTTTTTCTAGTTGGATCATCAATAAACGTAACACAATAGCGAGGGCCACCAAGAGATGATACCTGAGCAGGTCCAATTTTTCACTCTTATTTTCTTTCCCAACTCTGAGAAATCTAACTCTCTTTTGTTTTCCATAAATGCAATTCTCACAGAAATCAAAATCAACATTCTTCAAACCTGGCAACAAATTTCTTGAGTGAAGAATCTTCATCCCCTTCTCACTCATATGTCCGAGCCTATGATGCCATAATGTTGTATCTGCTCCTTTGGAAGTTAAAGCATTAATAGAGTTAGAAATACATTGCATAAATACAATGTACCAACCTTTTCACCTTTTGCTATTACGAAGGCTCCTTTAGTGACCTTCCAAGTTTTATCCATGAAAGTTGTAACACAACCTTCACTGCCTAATTGCCTTGTTGAAATCAGATTTTTCTTGAGATCTGGAACATGCCTTACCTCCTTTAGTAGCCATTGGTTTCCATTCTGCTGTTTTACAAGAACCTTACCCATTTCAACAATTTTACAGGGTTTATCATCACCCAAACGAACTTGTCCAAAATCTCCTTGAACATAGTCATGAAAATATTTCTTATCAGGTGTAGCATGGAATGAAGCCCCTGAATCTACAACCCAAGAATCAGTAACATTTTCGAAAGAAAGAATCAAAGCATCTTGTAACACATCACCTGTCACATTTGCTTCATGATTATTTTCTTGTTGTGCATCTCCTTCTTTTCCCTTCCGAGATCTATAGTCTTTCTTTAGGTGTCCTTTCTTTCCGCATTTCCAGCACACTATCCCCGATCTGGACTTGGATCTACCTTTTCTTGATTTACTGTGATATCCTGAGCTCTTTCCTCTTTCCATTCTCCTTCCCCTAGACTCTGCACTCAAATCATTACCCGATGTCTCACCGGAGCTTTTCCGTAGAATTTCCTCGCTAAGGATAGCACCGACAACATCATCAAACTTTAAATTACTAGATCCAGAGACAGAGTTACTAATGGCCATTACTAAACCATTCCAACTCTCTGGCAATGAGCACAAGAATAACAGAGCTCTAACTTTATCATCAAAGTTTACCCCTACGAACTTAACTGATAACTAACTAGTAACTATATTATAATCATTTTAAATGGTGCATTGGATGCCTTGAGCATCTTCATATTAAATAGTCGTTTCATAAGAAATACCTTGTTTTAGGCCGAGGGTTTTTCATATAATTTCGCCAACGTCTGCATCAAACCCTCTGTTGTTGTTTCCTTCGAAATATTGAAGGTGACTGACGCCGCAAGGCACAACCGTACTATTCCGAGTACCTTTCTATTGAGAATGTTCCATTTCGCGTCTGTCATGGCCGCCGACTTCTTTGCTTTTCCGCTCAATGGTAGGTAAAGATCTTTCTGATAAAGATAATCTTCCATCTGCATCTTCCACAGCGGGAAGTTTTGGCCGTTAAATTTCTCGACCCTAAACTTAGCATCTTCCGCCATTGCTCCCACTCGAACCATGAACCCTTCTTTCCTGCGAGTTTATCAGCCAAATATACCTTCGGCTCTGATACCAGTTGTTAGAAAATTAAATATTACAGAGCAATGCAACACATAAAATATGCAGAAAATAAAAGCACACAAAACACATAAAACCAGAGAGACACAGATATACGTGGTTCACCCAATTTGGGCTATGTCCACCCCGAACAGCCAGTCCTTCCTTTCTATTATCCAGCAAAAATGAAGAGACAAAACCTACAGCAGATCCGCTGTAATAACCTCTGTTCTCTCTAACAATCTCCCTATCTGTTTCCCGCTCAGAGAATACACATACATTACACAGCCACAATACAATACCCTCATAAAAGCGAGGGGTTGCCTTCTAGGGCAAAAAAACCTAAACTAAACATAACTTCTACCGTCAGATCATCCGCCTAATGAACGGCCCAGATTGACTAGAAATCACTATACTTTTACAAGGCAATTTTACATCTATTTTTGGCTTCAGGGACGCTGCCCCCGAAACCCCCGTCGGGGGACCGCTGGCCCCCGGACCCCCCAGTCGGGGGGGGTCGGCCCCCCCGGACCCCGCGGGGGGGACAAGTCCGCCCCGCCCCCCCCCGCATTCAAGGGTGTACAATTTTCCTGGGGTATACATCCAGCTAAAACAAGGATCTCTGAATCAGGAAGAAAATCAAGCTCCACACCCAACAATTGCATCCTTGAAATTCTAACATAACATTGTCAACAAAGTATTGAAGTCTAGGGTAGTCGTCAAGCTTTCTTGTTAAGGTTTGAAAAGCTGCAATAGGCCTCCTTGAGATAGTGAAGTTTGAAAAACAAGGTTCCTTTGACTCCAATTCTCCCAAAAGGACTAGGCATTGGTCTTAATCCTAGGTGATCATCCTAAAGCTTTTCTCTTTCACCCTTTTTGTATTTTTCTTCCCTAATCTAGAAGGTCTCATAGGGCATAGCACAAATTGCTTTAGGAGGTGAGTTTTTAAGAGTGAGTTGGTATGCAACTGCACTAGTGAGTCTTCTAAGTGCCCTCCGAATTTGAAGCAATTCCCGTGGCTAGTTTGAGAGAAATATCAATCCCTAGCTCCAAAACCATTTCTATCCTTCACCCATCTTGGTTAGTGGCATTTCTAGGGTCATTTGCTACCAAGCACTCATTGGAATTTCATCTCCTGTTGACCCTTTCTTTTAATCCTTGCTTGATCGAGTGATTTTGTTGATGAATCATCCCAAACCCTAGGCCTGGCTTAGATCTCATAGGTCTCTCTTGTGGCCCCAAGACTTGCATTGTTCATCATCTCACGAAAACCATAATTGGGATCCTTCTCATTTTTTGGAAGCTTTAATCTAGGTACACCTTTTGTATCTCTCTTCCCTAGGTCTACGCAACCTCCTATAAGCCTTTCTTGGAGAGCCCTTCTCTTGCTTTTGAAGCAAGCAAGCCATCATTTGAGCCTCTCCTTTGAATGGGCTTTGGAAATCACATTGTACAATGTTATTGACCTCATCATTCTAGTGATTTCCTTCATACCGGGATTTCCCTTATCGATGAAAGTTCGTAAAGACAGGGGACATTGATTGAGGTGACAGTGGGTCGTTGTCCCTTTGTTGTCACTTGGTCAGTAGTAGTCCCTTTGTTGTCACTTGGTCAGTAGTAGTCCCTTTGGAACCCCTCCTAGGACCCCCGCTAGATTGTGTGGTAACAGTCCTCATAAGGTACACTCTGATTTCTCTCACAGAATTGTTATAAAAGGTGTTAGAAGAAGGATAGCATGGCTCAAAAAACTTGTGTGCACTCAGGTTTTGTTGTCTATTATTATACTGACATCTTATGGGTTTTTTAAAGTAGGTAATCACTCGAATTTCTGTGTACTATGCCATAATGGATTCCTCAACATGCTCTAAAATTGGTGATAAATAAGATGTCCTATAATTGTCCCTCTGACTTATATGGACATATTTTTAAACCTTCATGACAAAATACACAATTCTTGTAAGTAAGATGAGATGAAGAATGATGAGTATAGAAAAGAAAAGGATACTATTAGCAACTTCAACCCTTCAATCTAGCAGCGAAGCAGACTTTTCTGAGGATTTCTTGACACGAGGAGGATGCATATACAATTTGTTCCTACGTGATATTGGGCTATGGTTTATCTAGAGATTAATTTGTTCTTATGCAGCTTGAAAACAGTCTAATTTTGCCTGTATATGACAGCAATATATGGACTGTTTAGAGATCAAATTTGAAGTGCCTTTTTGCCATGTTCAGGCAAAAAATCTCAATCACATGAAGAGTACCTTTCAAATAAATTTATCAGCGTCAAATCAGTGTTTTGTGGATCATATGGGCCAGTCAAGCAGATTCTAGGCCAGGTGGACAAGATGAAGGATATTTGAAGGCACCTTTTTACACATGGATACTTTCGTATGATAGCATCTAAATGTTTATGACAGTAGGAGACTAGATGGAAGGCACATGGCCTGAATTTATCTCTAAACAACATTATTGAGAAAAAGTAAGGTTGGCCCTCTATGGTTTCATAATACATCTTCGAGTAGACCTCAAACTAAATCATGTTCCTTTACTCGAAAAGGTCGGCCTTGAATGGATCTTGGATAAATAAAAATAAATTATTAGAAAAACAATCCATCTTTCTTATTCATGAAACATACAAACTCGTCTAGCTCTGTGATTTGCGTGTCAAAGAGGGACTGATTTAATCTTCTGGGCTAAGTTGCAAAGTGGCATGAAATGTGAAAACGTGTAGAAATTTCTGAAATGGTTACGGCTGGAAATGTGACCCGACCCCCCTCCACCAAATGGAAATGCCAAGGCTGATTTTGGAACCTTGGATGTATAGTCTCATGTATAAAGGATAATTTTGGATGTTGCATCATGCAATCATCAATGAGAGTTAATGCAGACTTATTTTCCCTTCATGATGACATTTTAGAAGGGAAAATAAGTCTGCATTAACTCTCATTGATGATTGAGATATGCAACATCCAAAATTATCCTTTATACATGGCTATAGGTGCTGAAAATGAAATAAAACATGACCTAAAGTCAAGTATAGCACAATTACATATCCTAATAATCCTCGTCCTCATTCTCATCAACAAAAATATAAGAAGGTGCGCTGAAAATGAAATAAAACATGACCTAAAGACAAGTATAGTACAATTACATATCCTAATAATCCTCGTCCTCATTCTCATCAACAAAAATAGAACAAGGTGCACAAGCAAAAACAGTTGTGTAAATGGAACATATTTGGGCCAAAATTTTCGGCAACATTTCAGCGGCATTTCCAAATCAAGAAATGCCATACAGGAGTTTCAGCAATGTTTGGCCACATTTTGATGACGTTTTGATGTTTCTGCGTGTTTCCAGCATAGGTACACCAAATTGGGGGGCGTCTTCTGGGTATATATGAAAGTTTTTGCAGTCACTCCAGACCTAACAGAGCCGACATAGAATCTTACATATTGATGGATAAAGGAAGTATGTTTCGTGGGCTGTTACAATTACAAAGACAAAAACGGATGGCACATTTATCAATCGATATGTTACCTTCTTTTATGACAGAATAACAAAAATCCAGTCAGCAGACAGAGTATTAATCGTTCTGCTAATTGATAAGGTTTTCAGAAAGGCCAGTTCTGAAGGTGTTAAAGCTTACCGTATAGGAGAATGTATCCCACAAGAATCAATGTGTGCAATTTTAAAAAATACTCTTCTTCATGAAGGTTGTTTGGAGATTGTAGATGGCATACTAATGAGACAGATATAACTTAGTCTTAAGATTGCAGAGGGGTGTACATATTTTTGGCAGGTGGACAAAACAAATCCAGTGGTATCAGCATTGGATGAAAGATTTCAGGAAAAAATTTCAAGGTAGGATATCAAATTAATAGCACCCAGCACAGAGATTTGTCCAAGAGATCCATTCTAAGCGGTACGTGGCAGGAAGATCAGCACACCAAAAACATAAATGGATCAGTTTGAAGCACAATTCCTCGCTATAGTGAAATATTGACAGTAAAATAAAATTTTGCCGTTGAAATTATGGAAAAATGAAAAGGTCTTGACCCTTGAAAATAGGTCTCCAATTAGCAGATCTCTTAGCAAAAGGGACACCAACTCCTATAGCAAATCAACCAGAAAACCGTTTGCAAAAATGAGAGATATAAACTTATGTTCCTGCAGCCCTACTCCAACCCACATATGTTTAGATGGTGCAATAGTGATCTAGGAGTATTTATAAGGAATGCTCAGCCTAATCAAAATGGTTTTGGATATAGTCCAAAAGAGGTCACTCTTAGATTGAAAAAGATAGCTAACGGTTTTTGCCACGTAGTTTTTGGACATGGTTTCGAGTAGCTGATGGTTTCTTAAACATATGGTTTCTGCACCCCTGGTTTAAGCATGTTACCACTTAAATCTGTAATTTCAGCTTAGATCACACAAGTCAATAGGATATGAATCAATTACTTTCTTTAAAGGAACGCAGAGGATGTGAGGAAAGACATATTTCATTTGAACGTAATTTTTGGGAAGAAAGGACATAATTATGGAATGTTTTCCCAATAAGTACAGGTATACCATACTGGATTCAAAGGTGATCTCAAAATTTCTTTATGGGGAAGCACGTTGCATGACTAAGGCTAGAAGGCTTGGAGATGCAATTCCCACTCTTTTGACTTTGAAGTGCACACCCTTACATTTGAATATATGGAAGATAGGCAGAGTTGGACTTTCATGAGGGAGGTTTGGTGTGTGATGATCGGACAACGTCAAATGTGATAGGTCACCGGGACTCCAAACAGTTGGTCCTGATTGACTTTTGATAAAATGAATGAAATGGCTCTCCAGGTGAGAACCTGGAGAGTGTACAAACACTCACACAATCTAATACATGCAATCAAGAGAACAGCCTAGTACATATAGGCTTTCTCACAATCGGGTGGTTTGAACCACTCCCTGAATATTAGGATCTGAGATCTAGAATTAGAATCTCAATCCTATCCTAACTGAACTTTCTCCATTAATTTATAACACTCCCTCTTAATGGAGAAAGGGTACAGAACAATAACATATGATAACATACGCCTGCTGGTCTAGTCTCAGCTAGGCTTACAATGGTAAAAAAATACATAAAAACTTGGTAACAGAATTTTCATCTTGGTCTTTATGCTTGTGAGACCATATTTGTTCATTCGTGGATGAGGCTTCATCTTCACTTTCTTTGTCATGAGATAGTGATGTATCTTCGCCTCATTTCTTCCCCAGTGATGGAAAGCTTGAACGCTTATCCTCGCCCTTTTGAAAATTATGATAGGCTTAATAGGAAATTGTTTTCTCTCACCATTTATGGTGTCACGCGTGTAAATTTCAGCAATGTTGTCATCTGCACACACATAAATATTGATGAGATTATCACATTTTAAATTCTCTCTAGCTCTGTCTTCTTCTGCCATGTCTTCGCCACTAGCTTCATGTGGCTTGTCGAATTGATCTTCAACACTTTGTTCATCTTTATATCCTTCCTGAAGATCAACTTGTGACTTTTCAATATTAGGATCTTGCACAATGGATTGTGCCTCTTGTTTCTCGTGGTCATCAACAAAACCACATTGTTTTTCTAAAAAAATTCCAGACTTAAAAATACTACTCATGCTAAAGCCTCCAAATGCCAACATGAGAATATCATCATCATCATCATCAGAAAAAATATCTAAAAAAATAGACATGTTGTTAAAAAGGTCCAGCTTATCTGGTTTTGTCTTGCTTCCAGATTTTGACTCCACTTGGTCCTCTTACGAGCTCCAACAACCTCATTACCACGCAGGCGGGAATCCTCCCTTTGGCAGCTCTTCAACAGTAGAACCTTGTAGATTGTGGCTTCTATGCCACACAGGGCTTAGTGCCCTCAGCTCTTGTGACGAGCAATGGACAACCTCTCAACAAGTTGGGAATGCTATCAATGTTTAATTCCAATTGCAGAAGACATGAAGTTTGGCAAACAACACAGGAGCTCACAAGTGCAGATCACCAGGAGCTCCCACAAGCAAATGCACCTGCTTTGCAGCCAGCCTCTTCGTTCTTGCAGCAAAGGCTCAAACACAAGATATGATCCCGGAAAAACTCACTCAGATTTTACCTAAAGCTTTGATACCATGATAAAATGAATGAAATGGCTGTCCAGGTGAGAACCTGGAGAGTGTACAAACACTCACACAATCTAATACATGCAATCAAGAGAACAGCCTAGAACAGCCTAGATCTAGAATTAGAATCTCAATCCTATCCTAACTGAACTTTCTCCATTAATTTCTAACAACTTTAGCGTTAGTTCACATCCATATTGCTAGAAGATAAGGCCGTGGATTTACATTGTTCTGGAGAGATCGTTGTAGTGAATGCATTCTTCTAATGGGAATATTATGGAAAAATTGTTTGCTTCCTACAGAGAATAAGTACAACAATGGCCAGCTAAATTGGCATTCGAATGAGTCTCTCAAAAAAGATGCTAGAGAGTTTTACTTTTGGAGATTATGAACACATTAGTAAATTGGACATAGGAGTTGCATCTCAGGCTAAGGATTTTAAGAAGGATGGTATTCATGCCCAGTCTTGTTTTACATTTTTTAAGTGCACACACAGGGAAAGTAACATGCATAATTGTTGCCAACCTAACAGTTTGATTGTTAGTGTATCCGAAGACTATGGTGTTATCTACTGAGACTTCAACAGCCTTGAATATGTAACGAAGTTGTCGAATTCCCAGTGCCAGCTTCAGCTGTAAATGCAAATAAAACGACCAGTGAGGTGGTAACAGCAGCTGGTATTGTGCTTTCTGCATGTGGCATAAATTGTGATTGCTTAGAAGATAAGGCCGTGGATTTACATTGTTCTAAAGAGATCGTTGTAGTGAATACCTTCTTCTAATGGGAATATTATGGAACGTTGAGATTTTGTGTATTTGGGGTAGCATCAGTTGTGCTCTAGCTCCCAAATTTTGTGGAGGGACTAGAGTACACTTGATCTACAAGACGCAGAAATGGATTTGGGAAATTTCATCTATTTTAGGAGATATTAAATAAATTAATTATTTTAATGTATTTCCTAAAATTTAGGAAAATAAAATAATAAAAGTGAATTTAATTAAACATGTGATGAAATTGTCTTAAGTCACACAGATCAAGCTTTCTTTTAATCTTAGCCATTGATTAAAGATTTAATCTTAGCCGTTGGTTTTCCAATGAGAAAAGTATAAAGGGAAGACTTGGGGTTATTTGTAAGATATACAGAGGCAGAGCACTGAAGTTAAGCTGAGATTCTAGGGCATGGTTTGCTAAGAATACTCAGAAGTGTTTCAGTTGCAGAGAGGGGAATTTAGGCCAAGGGGATGATCTGATCCCGGGGTCTAGAATACACAAGAGGCAGAGATCGGCTCAAGGACAGCACAGAAGAAGAGAGCAGCAGCAGCATCAAGGACAACGTGATTTTTCAGCAGGAAACTCTCAAGGGTTACGCAGAGACCCTAAGGGGCAGGGTAGTGACTGTGTCACCTAGTCTGGGGTAACGCAGTGTCTTCCGGAGCTGCGCTGAGGGTTGGAGGTACTTCAGAGGCTGACACAGAGGCTTTCAGGGGTAGCGCCGGGGTTTCTAGGCCCTAATCTTGGCTGAGTTCTGTAAATCCCGTTTGAGGGTGTGGATCAGTGATTATTTTGGCCCTAGATTAGCCAATGAGATGCAGATCTAGTATATTCTCTGTTGGGTTTTCCAGATCTGGAACCTAGATTTGTGTATTCAGAAAAATTCTTAATAATAAAACCCTCCACCAGCGAGAGACTGGTTTTCCTGTATTGGGTTTTTTCGAGGACTATTTGTCCAGAAATAACTGTGTCACTTTGTCAATGTGTGCATGAACTTGTTCTAGATCTGGATTGGTAGAAATCTGTTATGTGTTTTGCTTCAATTTTAACTTGAATTTATTCAGTTAATAACTTGTCTAAGTAGGAGGGGCATAACCAGATTAACAGTAATAATTTCTGCAGAAAGTGTAAAGATTCATAAATTTCTACATGGAAAAGTTGTTTGCTTCCTACATAGAATAAGTAAAGCAATGGCCAGCTAAATTCGCATTCAAATCAATCTCTCAAAAAAGATTCTAGAGAGTTTTACTTTTGGAGATTATGAACACATGAGTAAATTGGACATAGGAGTTGCATCTCAGGCTAAGGATTTTATGAAGGATGGTATTCATGCCCAGTCTTATTTACATTTTTTAAGTGAACAGACAGGGAAAGTAACATGCATAACTATTGCCAACCTTACAGTTTGATTGTTGGTGTATCCGAAGACTATGGTGTTATCTACTTAGACTTCAGCAACCTTGAATATGTAAGGAAGCTGTCAAAATTCCCAGTGCCAGCTTCAGCTGTAAATGCAAATAAAACGACCAGTGAGGTGGTAACAGCAGCTGGTATTGTGCTTTCTGTATGTGGCATAAACTGTGATTGCTTAGCTAAATACGTCATAATGACCTTAATATTTTACCATCTTTAATGAAAGATGTGAGGATCTTTTAATGAGATTATTTTTATGCTCTTTGGGGATAAAGCATATGGACTGGGTCAAGTACTCCTGTAGTCCAAGGTGCATCTATTCTCTCAAGGTTTTTATTGCAGAATTTCTCAAGCATTGATGTCCAAGATTTCAAAGTTTCGAAGACACTTATGAAGCCCTATTAGCAGCCCTGTAAGAGGAAGGTCTTCGTGGCCTTTTAGAAGATGATGAAGCTGCACTGAAGCAGATCGTGCATTTTCTGGAAAGGGTGTTTGAACCCTCTTGAAGATAATGGTATGCCAGATTTGAAAGAGAACCTTGAGGTTCTTTCAAACCATGATGATGTGCATTCTATCCAGAAGGGGGCAAGGAACAGATGATTGCGCTGATATTCCAGATCAAGAAAGGAGCTTTGAAGCTGGTCAAGGAGGTATGCTGGATCAGACATTTGATGAAGTATTTGGTGAAAAGTCTGACTTCAAAACATATTCAAGTTCTACAGGTTTAGCACTATTTGATGACGAAGATCTTGCTGCTTAGGAATCCCTCAGACTATTAATACAGGTGATAGTTCTGTGGTAGAGAATGTGTGGAGTTTTAATGAGAACTTATGTCAATCAGTATATGTTACTATCCTCGTCTTCCCAGGCATGAAGATGAAATATATACACGTGATAAGGTACAGATCTATGAAAATAAAGAAGTCAGATGTAGTAAGAAAGGGCTCAGGGAAGCTAATGTGACAAACTATGATCCTAAATCTGATCAAGGGAACATTGATGAGACTTGGCTATGGCTTTTTGGTAAGAATTTTCAGTAGAATTATGTGGAGAAGAAGAAAGTATGTAACAATAAAGATTTCGCTTCTTTTACTGACTTGAATCCTGAACATACTCCCGAGGTCGAACAGTTATGTCTTGATAACCCTTTTGTATTTAACATTGAAAACGATTGTGATAGAATTGAAGACAAATCGATGCTTATGCTGGATGCATGTGATGAAATAAAAAGAGACCTTTTTCTTGCTATTAATGAGCATTCTGGAGGATTCTTGGATGAAATTGATGTTGATCATCTCTCTAAGATCAAAGAAACACTTTCTGGCCATTCTGGTTTGACTGAAAACAACCCTAATGCTCATGAAAATGAATATAGGAAGGAAATAATCAGTGATGAATTCGATCTTGAAGAAGGTGCCTCGGATTCTAAGATGAGTAGTATTTCTGGCCACAGTGTTGAGAAAATGAACTCTGAAATTGAACTGAACTGTCACAAATCCCATTTTCTGCATTTCAATGACTGCCTAATTTGTGATACAGAAGAAAATGCGGAACGGGATCAGCGTAGTATGTTTCACATAATACTCTCACTCCCTTGATGATGAAGGTAATGAAATCATTAAATGGAAGTTGGAGAACCACTGTTTCAAGTCATATATAGTGCATGTTTAGGGTGCTCCCCTGTATGAAAACTATGGTCATTATGACAAGGAAACGTGCTCCAACAATGAAGATTCCATGCAAAACTCATTATATGAAATACGAGTTTTGCCTTTGAAAATGACAGACACAACAAGGGCATTGATGAAAAGGATTTTGGACAATTCATTGAGCAACCTAGCTATATAAAAGAGAGTCTCTACTCAAGAATGGGAATACAGTCCAGATTTCAAGAATGTTTTCGCTGGCTGGCATGAAAAACATATATGCAATAATACCTGCGACTCTGGTTTGACATATCAGCCCAATGATAATCTCGCTGACAAAAATCAGCCTGACATTGAATTTTAAATATGAAGAATCGATGTGGAGTTTTACAGATTGATTAAGAGACTCACAAATTTGCAACTGAAGATGTTTTTAAAAAGGACGATGAGGGTCCGGGTACCGTTAAACAAGATGAAGTTCCAGAGGCAATAATGGGAATGCATGGTAGAGCTAATACTCAGAACACAAGCTTGGTTGATTTGATAATTATGTTGGGCAAGCATATTCCAATGTTTGTTTCAACATTTGGGGAAGATGGAGCTGGTCTCACTTTGAACCAGATGAACACGCAGATCGACAAGTCTGAATTGAATCAATTTTTTTTCACTCGTGCATGGTCAACTATCCTGATGGATGCATTAATCTATCACAAAAATAGAAAAGGACTTATGGCTCTGAAGATTTTCACAGCGTCATACCAAACCCAATGGGTACGGGTACAGTGTTGGCAATGATAAAACACACCCATTTTGTACCTACATCAGATCTTCAACAACAGCGACGGAAATGGCATTAGACGCCCTTTCACAGCAGCAGAAGAAGAGGTTCAGAATTGTCTAAGGATGATAGGGTAATCCCACTCTTTTACAGACTAGAAATGACAAAGGTCCTAGCCTACGAATGCCCCGACGTCAATATATCCATGTTTTGCATGGTACTGATGCACAAGGAAGAAGGCATTGTATTTATGATTTTGGTGAATTTGTGTTTGTTTGTATGTTTTTGTATGGAACAAGATTCTGAGGTCCTCGTGTGCTCCACAGAGAAGCTCACATCCTCCAGTAGGAGCCTATGTTACCACTGCCAGACACAAACTTACATCCTCAAGTAGGAGAGCCTATTTTGCCACTTAAATCTGTATTAGATTAAGTGATTCAATTAATGGCTTTAGTGACTGTTGTGATTCTTCTCCATTTCATTTTTGTTTGTGCTTGCTCTAAGGGATTTGAACCTGATCGAACAATTGTGGAAAAGGTAGGGAATGTAAGGAAAGATAGTTTTCATTTGAATGTGACCTTCTGGAAGAAAAGTCTTCCATTATTAAGGAGCATTTCTCCAAAAGATAGTTTTCATTTGAATGTGACCTTCAAAACGAAAAGCCACTACTAAGGAGCATTTCTCCAAGAAGTACAAGCAACCTGATTGACCAATTGTGTGGAAAGGGTAGGGAAAACAGAGGAAAGATAGCTTTCATTTGAATGTGACTTCGGCAACCTGATCGAACAAATGTGTGTGGAAAAGGTAAGGAAAACAGAGGATGTAAAGAAAGCTAAATGAGGCATCTCATATTGGATTCAAAGTCATTCTCAATGCGTCTTTATGGGTAAGCACGTCGCATGACTAAGGCCAGAAGGATTGGAGATGAAACTCCCGATCTTTTGATTTTGAACTCTAGACTCTTACACTAAAATATATAGGAGATAAGTAAAGTTGTCAGTTTTTATATTATAAGTTTATTAATATAAATTATACTAATAAATTAAAAGCGCTATGAATGGTAGCTAAAAGGTTACAGGGGTTGGTTGTTTTTTTATACTATTACAACTCATTTGATGTTCCCCGTTAAAACTGCAATCAGTGGTTTTATGCTAATAGCATACTCGAAATTTGGAAAAGTGCTTAAAAAAATTGACCTATATAGAGATGAACTTTATTCAAATCTTAATAGTAAATTTGAATTCAAACTAAATTTTATAATTGTCAAAATTCAACATAAATCCAAAAGATTTGACATAGAGAGTGAGTAGTATGGAAGTAGTAGTAGGTGATTGTTGGATGAATAGAAAGAATATGCTAAAAATACTTAATATTTTGGCTAATTATTTAAAAAAAAATAAAGGTAAAGGAAATGTTCTTTGAGATATCATTTCAACATATTTTTTTTAGAGAACTGAAAAAAACATAAATAAGTTGTTAAAGCAAGACTTATCTCTTTAAGAAAGTATATACTAAAATTATTAGAGAGAAATTTTAAAAAAATCATCCATAACCTATTTTAAGAGGAGAATTTTTGTTTCGATGTCTATTGTTGTTTTTGTGTTAGCTTAAGGTACTTAGCCACATATATATTGATATATCCTTGAAATATCAAATATATTTTTTTCTTGGCAAAAAAAAGAGTTATAACATTTTAATATGCCATATTAGTGTTAATTGCATTGATATATCCTCATAATTAGACTTGTTAAGTTAGATTAGTATTAGAAATATAATAACCAATGATGCTTGAGGCTCTTCAGTCCAGTATGGAAAAGATGTTGTAATGCAAACCTTTCGTGAAGTTTTACACTCAAAAAGAGATTTGCACCTTGAGAGACTTGATCTCTCTTGGAGCTTGATAAATCAAAGGTTAAGATGAATCTAGGCTGGTCTATATTTATCAAATATCCACAACCTATCAAAAGGTGAGCCACTAATGAAATTTTGAAAGCACTAAAACATTATTTACTTAATAACCACAACTTTATTACTTTACAACAATCTTAGATTTTCTATATTTATGAAGTACACACAACCTAACAAAAAGTAAAACACCATTGAAATTTCAAAAACATGAAGACATGACTAACTTATCCACCACAATAATATCTCTTTACAAGAACTTAATTTTACAACCACCCCTTTTGAAAATAGCCAACATAAAAGGCAAGGCTAACATCAACGGTTATAAGATCTATTAGTTGTATAATATTTAAACCTTAATATTTAATTTCCTTATATGATTAGATACCTTAATATTTAATAGCCTCAAATGATTAGATACCTCATGTTCAACCTTAATTTTTTAATTTAAATTTCTCAAACTTCAAATCAACTATATTAAATTTAAATATATTAATATGTATCTTTTTCAAATTATAATATTAATTATAAATAAATATAAATATATAAATAAATTTAGTTTTGTTTTTTAAAATAATATAACTTCATTGTATTTTCCTTCAAATTAATATCATCTTTCAAAATTTAAACAAATAACTAAAAAATTGTAGAGGATTTATAGAGACTTGTGTGCTATGATTAAAGATCTCTTCAATATCTTCAATCATAACACACACAGGTCTTCAAAAATTCTCTACAACTAAATAACTAAAAACTTTTCAAAATTTAAATAAATAACAAAAAAATATTTTAAATTAAAAACATGTGTAACATTAATTTTGTATTTTCTAAACAAACCCTACCAGTTAGATAAATAACATATTTCAACTAAAAACATGCCCAAATGATTTGAAAACGAAAATCCAAAATCCAGCTTATATTGCTTACATTAAAATAACACCTAGAACAACTTAAATATTTAAAATTAAAAATTACAATAACATTAATTTTGTATTTTCTAAGATAAATAACCATAAGTCAT
This sequence comes from Pinus albicaulis, assembly GCA_034641835.2. Classification (NCBI taxonomy): domain Eukaryota; kingdom Viridiplantae; phylum Streptophyta; class Pinopsida; order Pinales; family Pinaceae; genus Pinus; species Pinus albicaulis. The sequence goes on along the minus strand of CM076571.1, from coordinate 723,094,331 downwards.
TAAAACGTGACCAAAAGATTTGAAAACAAAAATCCAAAATCCAGCGTAGGTTTTCTTACATTAATATAACCTAGACCTAGAACAACTTAAAGTGGGCCCTACTCATTCCACAGCTGGCTCACACAGGAAAGTTCGATGCGGCAGAATAATTCTCGGAAATCAAAGAATGGAAGAAAATGACAGAATGTGTCCGGACTCCTACCTGCGTGCACTAAAACTCTGTACGGTAGAGGGTTGAGTGCGTACTACTTGCGTGGAAGGTAACGTTCTACGCGAGAAGGTTGAAGTTGTGGTTCATCTTCTGTTTTTACTCCGACTCACTCATCTGCAATCCAAACAAACACAGCCTCAAATAGGCAACGAAAGAAAAAGATGGAAAGACAAAGATCCAATTTAGTAATGAACTCGAGCTCTATCACAAGAGCAGACAACACTGCAATCCCAGAATCAAGCAAACTATCAAAAGTTGAAAATAGTTATTAGAAATTAAAACGCCGTAAACGCTTGACAGACAAATATAGAAATAAATTGCTGAAAAAGGTAATTAGAGGTTAAATGACGGACAAATATAGCAAATAAATTGCTGAAAAAGGTAATCAGCGATTAACTTAAGGGGAAAAGGGAAAAAAATGCTGTAAATGCTTATTAAAAAGGAGATTAAATCATGGGAAAATGGGTAAAATATGCTGAGAATGATTGTTCCAGCTTAGATGACGGTCAAATGAGAAAAAATTATAAATAACAAACTTACATTTATCCGCCTAAACAATTTTCCTAATTTTCCCATGTCGTTTTGTCCCTCAAGGTCGGCTCCTCCTCCAAGGCACTGCCATCACGATGCTAAAATAAATATAATATATCTAAGCCAAAACCCTAGATAAACCAGCAATGAGAGAGTATAGAGGAGGATTGCCTTGAATCGCTCCTTCCACTGAAATTGACCTGTAATTTTCTTGAATAGAAATAATAATAAAAAAATATTAAGAACTATCGGAAAAAAATAAGGCAATGAAAAACATAAGCATACCTGGTTTTATAGAAATCCGAAATCAGGGATTCATCATTTGTGCTTGTCTCTTTCTTTCTGTTCTGCTTCCCGCGGCAAAGTGAAATTGGACGACCAAAATAAACACAGAAAATTAAAAAAAAAAAACAAAAACAAAAACAAAAAACAACAACAACAACCAGATAGACGATCCACAACTCATATCAAAAATGAAAAACCTAATAAATAGGCATGGCCATGCCGCAGACCAAACACCAAATAATAAGAATTACAACAAAGCACTCCAATGCTAAAAAAAAAACTCAAACTACAGGAGTGAACAAGAAAATGACTGATGAAATCGCTCAATATTGTGTCTCTGAAAAAGGCTTCGTACTTTCCATCTCAAACGGTCACAAGCTTTTCCGCGCTTTTTTATCTAATTATAGATTTTTGTTGTATGACCAACTCCATCGACATTTCGTTGAAGGTATACATGTAAAGCGTATAAGTTCGGAAGGATACAAACGGTTTTGAGGATACAGTATATCATTTCTGTGCAAAACTTTTAAATTAAAATTTTTAATATTTAATTGATTTTCGTAAATTGCAATGCATAAACTTTTTTCGTGTCTTGTACGAATATGTTCTAAGGTTACCTACTTTGATCATGACTCGAGCTGCATAAACTTTTTTCGTGTCTTGTACGAATATGTTCTAAGGTTACTTACTTTGATCATGACTCGAGCTGCCCAACTTTTGGAGGAACTTTTAAATATATTATATAAATAAATATCAGAATTTAAAATATTTTGAAATGATTAAGTTTTCTAATTTTATAATATAAACTAAATTTAAATGAATATTATTTTTTTTAATTTTATAATATAAACTAAATTGAAGTGAAAATTATTTTTTTAATTTAATATATAATTGTTTACTTTTTGTAAAGAGATAGTAATACGGTGTTTTGTTAAGTAATTTTTTAGAATTTAAATATTTTTAAGTTGTAGCTATCGATTATATATTAATATTATATATTAAAAATAATCTCAAAATTTATTTAGTAAAAATAAATAAATTATATAATTAAGAACATCTCCCTCTACCCTAGGCTTTATAAAAAAGACCTTTATAATCAATATATTTAGATAGAGATTACTAACATTAATGATAAAAAAAACCTACATAGTAATATGTTATTTTACCCCTATCAATTCTAACTTCTATAAGAAAAACAATTTAGATAAAAATGATTCTTACAATGGTTTAGAGAATGATATCTCCAGCCCAAGGAATGAAGGTAATATCCTCTTAATGGGTGACTTTAATGCTTGAACTTCAAGCAACCAAGCTATTCTTCTAAGCAATTATTCCAACCTTAATCCTCTTTGGTTAGACGAAGACCTTACTCTAGCTAGCCGGTGCAAAATAAGCTCTGAAGATCTAGGCGAAAATTTGTTTAGGTCTCAGCTAGTCAAGCTCTACAGTGCTCAAGATCTCATAATTTGCAATGGTCTAAAGAAGTGGCCCAATTATAGCCAGATGACATGTATCCATGGGCTTGGTAGCAGTGGTAGACTATGTTATTTCAGATATCCCTTTATACAACGAAATAATAAATTTGTCATGTTAAACGACCAAGAGCTTGACTCAGATCATAGACCTCTAATTGTAACTCTCAATTTTGTCATGCATAGAGATCCCATAGAAGATAATCCTTATAGGCAAAATAACTTAATCTTTGATAGAAATAAAAATAATCTTTTTCTAAATGAATTAAAAATTAATTTGCTTCCTTTATCTAGTATAGACAACATAGAAGACCTTTATCATAATTTTACTACAACCCTCTCATATTCTATTAATAAGTTCTAAATTGAAGTTTCAAGTGGTAAAAGAAATAGCAAAACCAACCCTTGGTATGATAAAGATTGTAAAAGTGCGAGAGAAATTAAGGAAGTTGTTGATGAGTCTCTTAAAATTGGCAAGATAAAAATATACAAAGTCCTAACTAAAAGGAAAAAAATGTAGTATATTCATAAAAGACAAGAAAATCTCTTACACCTCTCTAAGGTAGCTCCTAAGAAATTCTGGAGGCAGATTCTAACTAGAAAAACTAAAGATAATAATAGAATTTCTTTACACGACTAGAATCTTTATGAATCTCCAAATTTCATAGATAACTTTGAAACCCTACTCACAACGAAAGAAGTTTTCTCATTAGAAGACATAGATTTTGGGGTTAAGCGCCTGGCAAAAGGAAAAGCTAAGTACATTGAAGGTTACCAGGCATAAACCTTAAAAATTGGAGGTCTTGTCCTCATCCCTCACATCCACAAGATTTTCAATCAAGCAGTCATGCAAGGGTTCCCTAAACGATGGACTGAGAGCCTTATTATTCATATTTTCAAAATTGGGGATACAAATAACCCCTCTAATTATCGGACAATTATGATTAGCCCTCTGTTAGCCAAGTTATATGGTATTATTTAGGAAAATAAGATGAGCATATGGCTTGAAAGTGAAGGTAAGCGGGCTAAAGGTCAAGCGGGTTTTAGAAGGCAACACTCAACAACGGACCACCTTGTAACGCTTAGGATCATTGTGGAGGAATGTCACTGTTGGGGTTCCCATGTTTTGGCCAGATTGGCAAGATCAAAATATGAGACAACATCAAACCACTTTCAGACCTCAGGATCTAGCCCTCCTAGGTCCGGAGAGGGATCTCTCTATATAAGTAAAGGTTTATATCTTTGAAGCTCAGAGTTTATGATGTTAGACTAGTTATGAGGCTCAGGGTTTGTTTGTCTGGTTGTGAGTTTGTTTGGTTGTTGGTTATCAGGAAAGAGGGTTCATTGTAAGACAAGGACGAGCAAAGAGGAATAGGGCAGAGGTGAAGTATTCCATGGAGCATTCAAAACCATTGGGCAATGGAGTCAGGAAAGAATTTGCTTGCTAATCAATAGGAAGGCTTTCAATTGGGCTAGTCATCTAAAACGTTGGATCTTAAAGATGATTGTGTGATATGGTATGGTAGGAGAGGAGAAAACAACACAAATTCAGGGCACAAAGTTAAAGACTAGCTGGTCGCACAAGGATCCTAGTGGACAGGGCTAACTCAAATCCCCAGTGTTCCCAAATCTTCCAACTAAATCCTTAACAAGAAATATCTAAGAACAAATACATTTAATTCATACATCAGAGAGCGGGCAATAACATCCACTACACTGGTTAAATTAAATGAAATCAATTCTTAGATAACACATTCAGAATAAAAACATTAATGGCAAGGAGAGCAGAAACATAGGGTACCTAACAAGGGTAAATCCTATGCCAATTTTCTTATGCGAGCCAATAGAAACGAAATGAAATGAATTAAACACAGAGATAGGAAAACATCACTGCTGCTTTAGATCAGGATCCAAAGAAATGTGCTTGTCATATTAAACAACAATACCAGTCAAGTACAACAATGCCAATAGCTGAATACTCAGTCTTCAATCATATTCCTCGGCCTATCTTACAACTTTACACAGAGACTGTGTCTCAAAGAAACTACTTGCAATTCTCTGATAACTTATCAACAACTTTACAATGAGTTTCTTCATGAATTTATAGCTCCAGTGGAGCAGAGAAGGTAGGTGGAAAACTAAATGCAACATTAAAACTCAAGAGAGGAAGAAAGGTCGAAGGCCACTCTGTATAAATTTTGTGTATTTATCTTTGGCACTCTTTTGGGTGAAAGAGTGGTCTTCTCCAGGCTTCTGTTCACTCCGGTATGTCTCTGGTGTACCTTGGCTGCAGTACTCTGTAGTACTATTGGTGAATAAACAAAAGATAAATGAATGATTAAGAAGTTTGCCATACTTATGAAACAAATGCTCTGGTAGCTTCGGACTGTTGTCAGGGTGGAAATTTCTCTAGGAACACGGCGTATAATAAAAGCTGCATGGGTGCCCCGTCCTTTTTTAGGAAAAAAACATTCTGCTGATGTAGAAACCCTGACACGCTGATTTTCGTGCTGTACCTTCTATGTGATCCATGGGTCTTCAATCTGATTCTTTACCTTTAAATATCTGAACATAAGGCTTATATATCTTCATTTGCGTGCCTTAAGCTCTCTGCTGCTTAATTTAAATCTCTGACTGTGAAATCTGTGTGTTAATGGCGCCGGGACATTTTCACAGAGTAATACCCTGGTCTTTTAATGCAAGTCCTGTCGTAGGACCTCCTCGGCTTTTCTTCATGATTTCTGCCTCTGCACACGGTCTTTTCCTGTGTTTTCTGTCACTGTGACAGCGGGTGCAAATCATGGCGGCTTTCACCACCTCAAAACCCTGCAAAATAGAAAACTTGTTATGAAATCCATGAATGGGGGTAATGGATGCAGTGCGAATGATGAAAATGGTCGTGCAGCTGGTGAAATGGCGGAACAATGCAGAGGAATGATGGAGGGAAGCCTTGGTGAAGGTTGGAGGAGCGCAGAGGAAATTTAAATGAAAAACCTTAACAAACTCGACTTTTGAACAAATATATGCAATGGGATGGCGGATGTACGGTGGATACACGTGGGGGTGACGTGGCGGGACCGGGCGATGGCGGGGTGGTCAACGACAGGGCAATTAAATTTGGACCGTCCGATCTCGGCGAAGATTGACGGTGGTAAGCACGTCAGAGGGCAATGGACTGTGGGCTAGGGGTACGACTGCCATGGGTTAACTCGTGCGCATCTCTATGGAACGATGATCGTTGGATCAACTGCCCCAGATCGGACGATGCACGTGCATATCGCTACGCATCCGCGGACGAACATTAATGCACGATGGGGTAGTGGTTTTGAAATAGTGTCAGAGCCACGTGTCGAATGCTGAGTGGAATCGCTGGCCTATCAGAAAATACCGCCCTCCGCCCAAAGGCGGTGCGATAGAAACTGGATGGTTTTTGAATAGTGCGCGGCGGGGACCACAGGGGCAGGTGCATTCTGGACCGTCGATCTGGCGAGTAAATGAACAGTTAAGATGCAATGATCGGCGATGAACGGATTTAACGGTAGTTTCTGCGGGGGCGGTAATCGTCATCCATTCCGTTTAGATCAACGACTATAAATGCTTCCGATATTCAAATGCGGTAAGCGCCTTTCGCCTTGGCGTCTGGTTCTAGCACCGCGGTAGCGTGGGGAGAAAGATTAAGGGGGCTAGGCCGAAAGGGGCTAGGCCTTAATATAAGGTAGAAAGTGGGTTATTTTGGCCAATTTTAATGCTTTTGAGGCCAAAGAAGGGTAAAAATAGAGAGGGAAAGGGTTTATCAACCCAAACCAAGAGTATTTGGAGGGTTTAAACGGGGTTTTGGGATGATTAGAGGATTGCTGAAGGAAGTTTAGAAAGGGGAAAAGAGGGTGGAAAGGAAACTCAGAAAAAGGGACAACAGAGTGAAATGGGACATTTTGCAGGGATACCAGGGGCAAATGAGACCCTTTTGGAGCACAGTTTTTGTAATCAGAGAGGCTTTATAATGGAAATCAGCAGAGGGGACTTCATCACAGGGCAAAGGCATAGGAGACTTCAAGGATGATGTGTTTTCAGAGGAAATGCATTCCTTGAAGACTCAAAAACTTTTTAGCCCCCTACTTTTCCTGTCAAAAATTTACAGGGGGCTAACAGTGGCTCCACATGGGGATGGCTTCTTCTTGAAGGAGTAAAGAATTCAAAGGATAAATCTTTGGTGTAGGCCAGATGCCTGCTACTTGGCACGTCCCTTTCTTTCTTTAGATCAGCTGCCATAAATCCTGAAGACATTATATCAGCAGAAACATTCCCAAACAATCTACCTACCCAGACTACAATCCTATCATTTTTCTTTTAGGGTGCATTTGGACTAGCAGACCCTTTACATCATCAATTTTTACAAGCAGGAAAATAAACCTATTCTACTTCTACCCTTATTAATCCATGAGACCAGATTAAACTGTTGGTCTCACAGTTTCTCTACCTAATCTAATATCTGCTAGGATTAAATTGTCTAGCAGTTTATTCTCTACATTCTAAGACAGAAATTGAAAAAAAATCAAGCCAAGATTAGACTGTCTGGCTTGCTGGACTGTCTGGCTTGCTGGACTTTACAGAAATTAGAAACAACTAACTACATGCTCACACACTGAGTTTTATTGATCTTTCCTACCTACCCTACTCTAATTGGAAATCTCTGATGTTCTAGGTGATACAATATTGCCAATGCAGCCAGTCAAGCAGTAGCAAAAAAGGATATGAGAATTGACTGCCTGCCAGAGATAACCACAGGGTGCTCTGCATGTAGTTCTTCAAAACTGAGGTCGCCATCAGTAGTGACCACTCCTGATGAATCTGGCACGTGTCAAAGATCAATGCTGGAGTATTTGAGCAAATTAGGGCCTCCATATATTCTGCCACAGGATCAATGAACACATGGTGCACAAGTTCTTCTTTTAGGCCCTCCATGATTGGTAGGTTGTCTTTATCCTTGGCAGCTTTGATTACTGCATCTTCAAAGTGGCTATTGAAAGCCTGATCACCTTCTTCTTGTACTTCAACAGGCAGTGGAATCTCTTCCCTCTTAGGGGAAGGGAGACTTTCCAAAAATGCTCTGGGGTCTCTGAACTGGTATGATTTCTCTTGTGAGTTCAGAATCTCAATCTCAGCTTCATACCTTTTCACCAGCACTTCTAGAAAAAAATTCTTCAGCTCAGGTTGATCATTGAATCTTGAGCTGGAACGGAAAACCTCTGGAAGGTCTTTGCTTCTGAGTCGGGCCAGTATACCTGATATTCCATAACGAAACTCTTCAATGGGACTTAACTCAAAGTCTTCCATTGGTGGGAATGATGTTGTAATGTGACTGGTCTCCCAATGGATTCATGTGAAAACACAGATAATCAGCGGCCTATTGATCACCAGTGGAGTCTTTAAATCATTTAGGAATTGTGGAGTCGCCAGGTGGAAGGTTTAGAATGTTTTTGGAGGGCACACTATCCACCGCAGTGCTTATGAGATGTCCCCTTTCAGGGATATCTTTTAAACACAACAAACTCTAACCAGAGATTGACTAGGAGGGCATTCACCATATATGTCACCTCTGAAAGAGTGTGAGATCTAGAGGCTACCTGGCCCTTTCCAGACTCTGTCTAAGAGTGTGGGAGAACACAAAAAATGGTGTAGAGGTTGATGTGTGAATATGAGTGCTTAGCTGCCAACCTAACCAGAGATTATGTGTCTTTTGACTGCCTAAGAGTATATAAGAAAAAATGCACTCAATTCCCCAGTGGAGTTGCCATTATGTTGGGGTTCCCATGTTTTGGCCAGATTGGCAAGACCAAAAGATGAGACAACATCAAACCACTTTTAGACCTCAGGATCTAGCCCTCCTGGGTCCAGAGAGGGATCTCTCTATATAAGTAAAGGTTTATATCTTTGAAGCTCAGAGTTTAAGATGTTAGGCTAGTTATGAGGCTCAGGGTTTGTTTGTTTGGTTGCTGGTTATCAGGAAAGAGGGTTCAGTGTAAGACAAGGAAGAGTAAAGAGGAATAGAGCAGAGGTAAAGTATTCCAGGGAGCATTCAAAACCATTGGGCAATGGAGTCAGGAAAGGATTTGCTTGCTAATCAATAGGCAGGCTTTCAATTGGGCTAGTCATCTAAAATGTTGGATCTTAAATATGATTGTGGGATATGGTATGGTAGGAGAGGAGGAGACAACACAGATTCAGGGCACAAATTTAAAGACCAGCTGGTCGCACAAGGATCCTAGTGGACAGGGCTAACTCTAATCCCCAGTGTTCCCAAATCTTCCAGCTAAATCCTAAAAAGAACATCTAAGAACGGATGCATTTAATTCATACATCAGAGAGCAGGCAATAGCATCCACTACACTGGTTAAATTAACTGGAATCAATTTTTAGATAACACATTCTAAGAAAACATTAATGGCAAGGAGAGCAGAAACATGGGGTACCTAACAAGGGTAAATCCTATGCCAATTTTCTGATGCTGAGCCATAGGAAACGAAACAAACAATTGGGTTACGAGATAGAAAGTATCATCGCCAGTCATGAGATCAGGATCCAAATAAATGTGCTTGTCATATTAAACAGCAATACCAGTCAAGTTCAACAATGCCAATAGTTGAATACTCAGTCTTAAATCATATTCCTCAACCTATCTTACAACTTTACACAGAGACTGTGTCTCAAAGAAACTACTTGCAATTCTCTGATAACTTATCAACAACTTTACAATGAGTTTCTTCATGAATTTATAGCTCCAGTGGAGCAGAGAAGGTAGGTGGAAAACTAAATGCAGCATTAAAACTCAGGAGAGGAAGAAAGGCCGAAGGCCACTCTGTATAAATTCTGTGTATTTATCTCTGGCACTCTTTTGGGTGAAAGAGTGGTCTTCTCCAGGCTTCTGTTCACTTCGGTATGTCTCTGATGTACCTTGGTTGCAGTACTCTGTAGTACTATTGGTGAATAAACAAAAGATAAATGAATGATTAAGAAGTCTGTCATACTTATGAAACAAATGCTCTGGTAGCTTCAGACTGTTGTCAGGGTGGAAATTTCTTTAGGAACACGGCGTATAATAAAAGCTGCATGGGTGCCCCGTCCTTTTTTAGGAAAAAAACATTCTGCTGATTTAGAAACCCTGACACACTGATTTTCGTGTTGTACCTTATGCGTGATCCATGGGTCTTCAATCTGATTCTGTACCTTTAAATATTTGAAGATAAGGCTTATATATCTTCATTTGCGTGCCTTAAGCTCTCTGCTGCTTAATTTAAAACTCTGACTGTGAAATCTGTGTGTTAATGGCGCCGAGACATTTTCACAGAGTAATACCCTGGTATTTTAATGCAAGTCCTGTCGTAGGACCTCCTCGGCTTTTCTTCATGATTTCTGCCTCTGCACACGGTCTTTTCCTGTGTTTTCTGTCACTGTGACAGCAGGTGCAAATCATGGCATCTTTCACCACCTCAAAACCTTGCAAAACAGAAAACTTGTTATGAAATCCATGAATGGGGGTAATGGATGCAGTGCGGATGATGAAAATGGTCGTGCGGCTGGTGAAATGACGGAACAATGCAGAGGAATGATGGAAGGAAGCCTTGGTGAAGGTTGGCAGAGCGCAAAGGAAATTTAAATGAAAAACCTTAACAAACTCGACTTTTGAAAAAACATATGCAATGGGATGGGCGGATGTACGGTGGATACACATGGGGGTGACGTGGTGGGACCGAGCGATGGCGGGGTGGTCAACGGCGGGGCAATTAAATCTGGACCGTCCGATCTCGGTGGAGATCGACGGTGGAAAGCACGTCGGAGGGCGATGGACTGTGGGCCAGGGGTACGACTGCCATGGGTTAACTCGTGCGCATCTCTATGGAACGACGACCATTGGATCAACTGCCCCAGATCGGACGGTGCACGTGCATATCGCTACGCATCCGCGGACGAACGTTAATGCACGATGGGGTAGTGGTTTTGAAATAGTGTCGGAGCCATGTGTCGAATGCTGAGTGGAATCGCTGTCCTATCGGAAAATACCGCCCTCCGCCCAAAGGCGGTGCGATAGAAACCGAATGGTTTTTGAATAGTGCGCGGCGGGGACCACAGGGGTAGGTGCATTATGGACCGTCGATCTGCCGAGTAAATGAACGGTTAAGATGCGATGATCGGCGATGAACGGATTTAACGGTGGTTTCTGCGGGGGCGGTAATTGGTAGAAAGTGGGTTATTTTGGCCAATTTTAATGCCTTTAAGGCCAAAGAAGGGTAACGATATAGAGGGAAAGGGTTTATCAACCCAAACCAAGAGTATTTGGAGGGTTTAAACGGGGTTTTGGGAGGATTAGAGGATTACTGAATGAATTTTAGAAAGGGGAAAAGAGGGTGGAAAGGAAACTTAGAAAAAAGGGACAACAGAGTGAAATGGGACATTTTGCAGGGATACCAGGGGCAAATGAGACCCTTTTGGAGCACAGTTTATGTAATCAGAGAGACTTTATAATGGAAATCAGTAGAGGGGACTTCATCACAGGGCAAAGGCACAGGAGACTTCAAGGATGATGTGTTTTCAGAGGAAATGCATTCCTTGAAGACTCAAAAACTTTTTAGCCCCATACTTTGCCTATCAAAAATTTACAGGGGGCTGACAGTCATAATGATAAATCCATTCTCTTTTGTTGCTTTGTGGACTTTAGAAAGGCTTTCGATACGGTACTTAGAAATAACCTATGGAATAGATTAGAAGAGCTAAAGGTTCCTTTCGATTTGAGAGTTGTCGCTATAAGGTTATACGAGACTGTAATTGCCAATTTAAAGAGCAATGAGGGGTGGTCGAAAGATATTAAGTGTAATATCGGAGTTAAACAAGGTTGCCCCCTCTCCCCTACCCTATTTGACATTTAAATCGACAAGCTAGAAGGTTGTTTAGAGGAAGCAGGTTGTGCTGGCATGATATTAGCTGGAATAGTTATCATCCTTCTTCTCCTTGCTGACGATATTATTCTTCTGGCAAGGTGCCCATCTGATCTTGATAAGCAACTTAGACTTCTTCAGGATCTCTTCTTTATCATGCGTATGATTGTTAACACTGACAAAACAAAATTTATGATTATCAAATCCAAGAAGGACACTTAAGCCAATTTTGTGTATGACAATAACAACTTGGAGGAAGTGTCTTCTTACAAGTACCTAGGAATTGATATTCATCACAAGCTCAACTGAAACTATAGCATTGAGAAAAGGATTAATGGAGGGTGGAAAGCTTATTTTGGTCTTGAAAATAATTGTAAAGCAGTGAACCTTGTGATGTGCAATAAAAAGAAACTCCTCTTTGAAAATTTAGTCACTCCTGTTATCTTGTATGGATGTGAGGTTTGGGGTTGCAACATCTCTAGAGAATCCTGGAGAAATGTTGATCAAATCTAGAAGCGTTTTATAATGTATAACCTCAAAATTAAAAGCAATACACCCTATCCTATTCTCCTTATAGAAGTGGGTCTTCTCCTATCGAGAGCCTAGCTATGACTAGGCTCCTGTTGTACAAGCTCAAAATCAATAACATGAGAGACCATAGAATTCCTAAGCTAGCTTTAAATTCCAGCCAAAACCACCTAAGGCTCAAACGAGGTTGGTATAAAGATACCAGGGCTTGGTTAAACCATTGGGAGATCGACGAAAATGTTGCATTGCAAAATATTGCTAACATTAAAAATATTGTTACTTCTAAGTTTAAAGAGAAAATGTGGTGTGAGAAAGATATAGAGGCTAAAAGAAAATTAAGATATTATAAGGAGGTCATCAACCCTACTCTAGAAGATCAAAAGTATCTCTCTGTTTTAACTAGCTCAAAGAAAAATATTAATATAGCCAAGATAAGAACGAACTCTCATGAGCTCCATAGTGAAACAAGTCGTTGGGCAGTTCCTAAAACACCATGGGTGGAAAGGATCTACCATCTCTATGAGAATATGAACACTGAGGATGAAAATCACTTCCTCTTAGAATGCCCTACGTACACCCACATTAGATCTGAGTTTCATAATATTTGTTGCAATACCAACCTTCCTAACCTTTTAACATGTCAAAATTAGAGTGAGCTCAAGACGCTCAAGCTCTTTGAGCATAGGAGTACAATTTTAAAACAAACTAAATAATTCTTTTCTTTAGGTCCAATAAACCAAAGTTTGGTCTCAATGGACATTAACCATCATCACCATCTTCATAACATATGAGTTTATTTTATTTTATATATTTTTGAGATTATAAGAATTTAAAATTTATAAATTTTACAATATAAAGTAAATTTAAATAAATATTATTTTTAAACATATTATTTGATATTTTTAAAAATAATATTTATTTCAATTTAATTTATATTGTAAAATTTATAAATTTATAAATTTTATATTCTCAAAAATATATAAAAGAAAAGAAAATTATATGTTATATTATTCATTAATTATATAATTTATTTATTTTTACTAAATAAAAATATATTTTATAATTTTATAATCTATTTATAAATTGTATTATTTTAATATATAATTATTACTCGTTGAAAATATATTGTTTCATAATGGTATACAATTAAATAAAAAATATTTTAATCTATCTATTTATGTTTTCATTAAAATAATAATTACATGGTCTATTATGAGTTGAGGGAGTGGAAGGGGTGGCAAAGAGGGGGAGAGATTCTTTTAAATCCCGAAGGAATAATTGTGGACAAATTTTTGTGGGACTTGGCAAGAAAACTAACAAAGAGACATAGGTGTATATTGGACTTTACTTGGGGCTAACAATAGCCCAAAAGCATGGTATCAAGGATATGTCTACTTTGGGAGACTCCTACCTAACCATTCAGCACCTAAGATCCAATACTCCTTAAAAAGGTAATACTCCTTTCATATTCTTTGAATCCTCAATAGTGAAGCAGACCTTCTAGCCAATAAGGCTTGCCTCTTAGCAAAAGGGAAATCAGAAATCAATGGTATTGTGGGTCAAGATGTCATCCACTAAAGAAACCCATGATTGATCTTTGTAATCCCAATCTTAATACGTGTCCCTATCCATCTATAGATTTATTTTCAAAATCCACTTTTCATTTAAACTCCCCCAAATTATCTCCTTGCCCCTCATTTCCATCTCCTGGTATGATTGTTAGGCATAAATGTGATAAGGTTCAACTTGCAATGATTAAGAGGGAAGCCTCGTACCAGCCCAACCTGGCATGAGAATCGAATGCATGCAATCGTGCCACATTTATTGGCACCAATGTCACCCCATTTCACCCTTCAACAAAATCCTTTGGTATCTTGCTCCATCATCTCTACCAACATGCCTCACTTATATGTATTGAGCAAGATTAGACCGAAATGTATTGCAGAGCTCATGGCGTACGAGGAAGGTGTCTTCTCAGTTAGTTGGGAAATGAGAACTTTGTCTCGGAACCCTAGATTATGTTGAGAAATTAGGCCCATTTAATTCAAATTTCTCTTCTTGATAATTACTTGTGAACTTATGATGCTTCTATTACTTAGATATTATCTTTGTTAGCTTATTATGTCTTTCATCAAGTCAATTATCAAAAAACAAGAGACGCAGAGTTTAGGCTCTTCAAGCCAAGGCCAAAACGTCTCCCTCTTGGAGAGGAAAAACATAAAGTAGTTATTCTTATAGATCTTCAATTGGCGAATACCAAGACCATGACCCTTAACATATCTAGTCCCTCCAAGACTAAGACATTGACTTCCTTGACTGTCTTCTTCTCCTTCTATCTTATTTTACACGGGAAATCATGATGGATATTTTCATTGCTATCATCATTGTCGTTGTCATCCTTGTTACCAAGAGTGTAACATTGTGCTCAGATTGTAGCACTATCATAACAGTATGACATACCTAACACCGGAGACTAACGTTGATGACTATAGTGTTTGTAGCACATTGAGCTACATCATTGTATCACTGAGCCACATAGCTATATTATTGATCCACGACATAGCATCTATGAATTTCATCATTGTACAACATCACCGAGTCACAACACTATCCAAGCCTTGTGTTCATCTAAGCCTCTTCTTATACTCACATGAGCCTAATATTTGAGCCTTCCTTTACCCATCCGAGCCTTGTATCCCTCAAAAACAGACTTATGCAATTCAGACCGAAATTGTGCCCAAGACCGAAGTCATCACTGTGATTTTGGTCCAAATTTTTTGGAGATATGCGAGACTTACTTGCATTAATGCAAGGTGCCTAGGCACATTTTTATAGTGGTTCAACCCAGCTATTAAGCCGACCTTTGATGGTGAACCAATATGTCTAATTTCTATGAGCCGACATGAACATATAGTGTATCTTGGGGTCGGCATCAAGGAGGAGAATTGTGCTTGTCTTGGATGACTTTCTAGATATTTTATAAGTGTAACATCTCTTCATTTACATGACTCTAATTATATTGACAAGATAAAAAATACCTAAATACATCAAGAAGAATTCTTTGACCTATAATAAAACTTTCTTGCTCATGAAACCCATGAGGCAAGCATTACAAAATACATTTTATTATCTTTGTCTTCTTCATTACATAAATTCATAATTACTTGTTACACTTTTCAACACTCCCTCTTAACTAGGGAGGTACTTATAATGGTACATGGTCACTCTCAATCTGAAGAATCTCATAAGAAGAATATGATTGGTAATCCAACTGTTATAGCATCATATTAAATACATTGTCACAGTGGAAGGCCTTAACTAACAACTCCATCTCTCCATGAGACCATGAGCTACAATGCTAGCAAGACCAGTGATTATAGAAATCTTCATCATTGTCTCCAAGGTACATACTCCACTCGGGTGTTTACCGATTATGACCTCCTAGGACTATCCTTATCAGGATAGCTAATCCTCAAATAATATTTGTCTTTCACGACTACTCTTTCCTTGGATGCCCTAATACATCCCCAAAAAAGTATCGAATTCCAGATGATTATCCAATCCCGCATTTTGTCTTCTAGGTGAAGACCATAATGACGTGTCTATCTCTCCCTCCTAATTAGGGAGGACATACCCATTCCTATAGAGGAATTTTGTCAAGCTCTCTCTTATCCAAGGACTTGTCCAGGATCCCAGGGACTTGCTTCCAAGCTCCCTCTTAGCCAAGGACTTTTCCAAGCTCCCAGAGACTTGCTTCCAAGTTTATACCAAGTAAGAAACTTATTACCAGGCTCCCTCTTAATCAGGGACTTGTAGCAGAAATAATGAAAACACCTAGTTTCTCATGAAGAATTCCTTTCTTTGATGTCATGAATTTCCTCGTTGTTGAGGAGTATTCATCTTTGGGATGTCTTCATTATAGCACAAATCATCCATCACTTTAATCCAAGAGTAATGTCTTCTATCAAAAAGTGATCCATCAATATTCTCATCTGGTCTAGCTTCATGATATGCTTCTTTTCTTCAAACCATACCTCTTCCAAGGATCTTTCATTCTGCCACATGGTTATCTTGTGGAAGACATATGCTTCCCTTAGGCAACCTTGCATAAGCTCATCAGATATTATTTATAAATATGAACTTTTAAATCAAAAGTTACCTTAGTGATGATCTTTCACCATGACATCCTTTTGTAGGCATCGACATCCTTCATTTGTAGATTAACACATCTCTTAAAGATATGTATTTTCAAGGTTTTCCATCTTGTCCACATTTCCATCAAAGTTTCCATATCTTTCCGGGAGACTTCATAGTCAATTTTTCTTGGTCTTCGTGGATGTTGATTTCCTATACCATGGTTGCATGTCTCAGGATCTCTTTTTTCATTTCTTCACACATTTCATTCCCAGGAGCTTCCAATCGGAGTTCCTTGATTGTATCCAACCACCTCATATTTTATATGAAGACATATTATGTTTATTTCATCTAGTGTGAACCATGCCTCCCGGCGACCTTTTATAGGAGGAGATTCATTTTTTCTTCAATCATGCTTCTCAAGACAGAAGTAGTGATCCATGTTACCTACACCCATATGACATGACGTTATAATATTAAATACAAGCATACATACCTCATTTACCTTTAGGTCATCTAGGCTTCTTTTAGAAATTCCTTGACTGAAGTGTCTTCAACCCCTTGATATGATCCATCTCTTATGTCAGCATACCAACATTCCATGAACTCCACAAGTTGGAGTTCTTGATGAAACACTTGCTTCATCTCTAGATCATTGAACCCTTCAATGAGAATTCCATCAGAGAATCTTGAGGATCTTTCATATCCTTATCTGATAGATGTTTCCTTTTGATGTATGATGTGCCTTGTCCTGGATGACTTCCTTTCCTTCAATATCCAATGAGGTTCCTAAGAGTTATATCCTTCATATTTGGCTGCAATGAATTTTGTTCCTTCTGTCCTTTATGATTTCCCATGGTGATGTCACAATCTCTTGTTTCTAATGCTTCCATGATGCCATAGTGCATCCTGTTATTTATCACAGTCATATCATATAACAAGATACTTAGGAGCTATGACAAGACCTTTTGTTAGGGAGACTATCTTAAACATATTAGAGATCTCTTATTCCCTCTTTCCTTGGTCTTCTTCAGCTTCCTCCATCCTTCCAGTGATATGAGCTTTCTTTCTGTAATGTCCATAACTTTTCCCTAGCATTGAATCTTAGTTATGTTGTCCTATCTTATATGAGGACCAATCTTTCCTTTATGCAAATATTTGAGTTCTTTAACCTTCAATACTTTTTCCCGTGACTTGTCCTTTTCTGTCTTACATAGAAACCACAAGTTGTTGAATGAGTTAGCTTTCTTGTCTCATGGACATTTGTTACCTTGATGATCGTCTTTTTATCATATCTCCCAGATCTCACAATTGAGATTTTATGAAGATATCCTTTCAATTTTATGTATATTAGATCTAAGTAGTATGACCTTCTTTACTTCATATTCATACAATATTTCTTCCAACTTATCACATATCTCTTCGATATCTCCAATCCTGGTATATAAAGATGAGAGGACCTTTGACTGATTTTATAAAAATCCTTGAGTCCTTTGATCTCTTTCCATGTATTCAGACAATACTTGACCTTTGAAGACTTTCCCATAAATATGATCAATGAATTTACCATTTTCGAGGACTATGTCTATCCTCCTTTTTCATGCAAGGAATTATGATAACCCATCCATTTTATAGATCTCCTTGCAAATACAAAGTCATTTTATCAAATTTTATTATAGAATAAAATATACTTACTTGACAAGTGAAGATGAATATTCAGGTTGATCACTTCGATGATGGTTGAAGCTCCCTTTGAATGATCTTCTTCCAAATGAAAAGTCCTTCAATGAAGGAGGTTGCTCCTTTTATGATGTCAAAGCCTTTAGATCTGGCTTCCCTTTTGATGGTGATTGATGAGGATGTTTTGCTGCTTCCTTGGATGATCAAGGATAGAGATAAGGTCATTGTAATGATAGGTAACTTGCCTTGAATCTTTTGATGGCAATACCCTGAGATGGAAATGAATTGATGGCACACTTGATATGGTACTATAATACTGTCTTAATACCAAATTTATTATTTTCAAGATGCTAAAATACTTCATTTTTCACTATAATAATCATGATTTCTTTCACTATGGAGATCTAAAGTTTCTTCTAAACAAATCCTTTCTTTGTATATTGTGATATAATATTGTTCATCAACACAGAGGTACAAACTGTTGTGTGACTAGGAATCTGTATTTATCACTGCCTTCTTCAATGTAATTTTCAACTTTAGAGTATTTCGAACTTCCTTGCTTTATAGATGAGGATCTATGTGGTCCTTTTATAGGGTCCAAAACTTTTGTTGTTGTAGACTTCCTTCTTTGATCTCGAGTTCAAATTTGATCCTTCACTTTGCTTTGATGCCTACCATGAAACCTGATCCTTGAGTGTCTCTATGCCCTTTCTGGACTATCTCCTTAGCTCTGAAACCATTTTGAGAAATTAGGGTGTTTAATTGAAATTTCTCTTCTTAATAATTACTTGTGAACTTGTTATGCTTCTATTACTTAGATCTTATCTTCGTTAGCTTATTATGTATTTCATCAAGTCAATTATCAAAACACAAGAGACACAAAGTTTAGGCTCTTCAAGGCAAGGCCAAAACCTCTCCCTCTTGGAGAGGAAAACCTAAAAGTAATTTTTCTTATAGATCTTCAATTGAAGGATACCAAGATCATGTCCCTTGACCTATCTAGTCCCTCCAAGACCAAGAGACTGACTTCCTTGATTGTCTTCTTCTCCTTCTATCTTCTTCTTTTACACGAGAAAGCATGATGGATATCTTCATTGCTATCATCACTGTCATTGTCATCCTTGTTACCAAGAGTGTAACGTTGTACTCAAATTGTAGCACTATCATAATAGTATGACAAACCTAACACCGAAGACTAACGCTATTGATTGTAGTGTTTGTTGCACATTGAGCTACATCATTGTATCATCAAGCCGCATAGCTATATTACTGATCTAAAAAATAGCATCTCTGAACCACATCACTGTATTACTGAACCACATCACTATACAACATCACCGAGTCACAAAAATATCCAAGCCTCATGTTCATATGAGCCTCTTCCTATACCCATTCAAGCCTTCTTGTACCCTTCTGAGCCTTGTATCCATCTAAAACAAAATTCTGCAATTTAGACTGAAATTGTGCCTAATACCAAAGTCATCTCTGTGATTTTGGTCCAAAAATATTAGAGATATGCGAGACTTACATGCAGTAATGTGAGGTGCCTAGGCACCTATTTATAGTGGTTTGACCCAGCTATTAAGCCAACCATTGCTAGTGAACTAATATGTCTAATTTTTGTGAGCTGACATAAACATATAGTGTATCTTGAGGCTGACATCAAGGAGGAGAACCATGCTTGTCTTGGAAAAATTTATACATATTTTCTAAGTGTAACATCACTTCATTTACATGACTCTAATTATCTTGACAAGATGACAAATACCTAAAGACATCAAGAAGTATTTGACCTATAATAAAAATTCCTTACTCATGAAACCCATGAGGCAAGAATTACAAAATAAATTTGAGGGAACGGACTAGGGTTGCTAACCCTAGCTGCCATGACCCTATTTTTTGCCTCTCAATTCACTATTCACCACAACCTTTAATATTTTTGCAGGTGTTTTGATCCAGTGCATCATTAAAGTGCTCAAATTCAAAGTGTTTGAAAGTGCTCGAAACTGGCACCAAAACTAATATCTCGTTGCCCTGAATCCAACGCAATTTGAATATCTCAAAACCGATAGTGTATGCTCTCGATAATGCGTTCTGACTGTTTTTCTAAACAACTAAAAGTTTTGTAACTGGGTTACATGTACTGACTGGGCAGTTGAATGTGTATTTTCGGGCTGGTGGTTATTCACCAAGTGTCATCTTCTAATTGGTCAAATTTTCTTAAGTTTTGATTGGTTGTTGGTATTTTTGGTTGGTCAAATAAGAAGAGGCCACGTGGGCCAATGGGTGGCCACCACATGGCCACTCGGCAATGGTGTAAAAAAAAAATTTGTGGGTCGATCAGGCCTGGAAGGATTCGAACATACAACCTCACGTCAGACAACATAACAACCTACCACACCGCCTACGTTGGTTCTTAATAGTCATAGTGAAAAGTTTGTATATAAATTCTATCAGTTTGCATGTTGGGGGTTGGGGTCGGGGTTAACCCTTGGCCCCCGATCCACCCCAACCCACCCGACTACAGATCAGGGTAGCCAATGGCATGGGGTTAACCCCATCCCCAGCACCATGGTAATACATATCATACCATAAGTTTAAATGGAGTTCAACATAACACGAACCCAAACCATAGATTAAATGAACCATGCCATAGTCACATGGATTGGTTTACAGTTATGGCACGTAGTTTTGAATTGATTTAGCAGTTATATAACCAAGCCATAGGTCTATACACCAACCATAGTTCGTGGAAAAGGTTCGGTTAACCGGGCGGCACTGGAACCCAACCACATACACTACCATGGTAACGAAGTTGGGTGGAGTTAAAGTTTTGGCAGGTTTTGAAACCCAACCATGGTAACTCTGCCACCAACCACAACTGTAGAGGGGTTAAAAACCGTTGGCGAGATTTTTTAATGACCCTAAATCAACGACAAGTATTGAACCACGTGGCCCCAATCTGTCAGTTCATGGGGGTCACCGCGCATTTAAAACAAGTGAAAATTTTCACCCAAACCGATGCGAATCTCGTCGGTGCGAGGCGAGTTTGTGGCTCCATGTTGCTGAAATTGGCGGAAAATGTAGGATGGATAGCAAGTGGGTGCAAATTATAGCACAATTAGCAGAAAATTTGTTCTAGAGCATAACTCAGTCACTTTTTTACCAATTTGAGTGCAGAAAGAACCCAACTAGAGGTTTTTTTACTGTTTTGGAGCCATTAGAGACACTATTTTTGCATTTTGAGCACTACAAATCCATGTAAACACATATTTTGAGCACATAATGAAAGAGGCCTAACATTGGAAGCTGGACTAGGAAGGGTGAACTCCTTCATCATTTTGTTGTATTGTGTTTATGTTATGGTATTATTGTCTCTGTTTATTTCTGCAAAACTGAGTTTAATCACTTGATTTATGAGTTATTGAAACTTGTTTAATTGCATAAAAAACCCTAAAATTTACACTTGCAAACTTTCACTAAACCTTCAAGTTTGTTAATATAGATCACTTTAGTATCAGAGCTTTGGTTCTTTGATTGTATTGAGGGTTTATTTTTGTTGCAAGTGTTTTTTGATTCTTACAAGGTTGAAGCTCCAAAGAGGAGAAGGAAAACTTGTGGTAGCAAATCCTCAAGCTAGTACAAGGAGAGCATATTTGCCACAATCCCCACCACCAATTTCACCTTAAGTTTCACCAAAGGCCTCACCATTCATGGCACATTAAGGAGAGCCTAAAAATATGATTGAGAATGAGAAGGATTTCAGGAAATCATTCTTTGAAATGAATGAGATGGTGAAAGTTCTTTATGAGAGAAATTCAAGGTTTCAAGGTGAGAGTTCAAAACCTCCAAAGGGAAATGGAGGAAATGGAGACAAGCCTCCAAAAGGGAACGAAGGAAATGGTGATAAACCACCTCTACCTCCACCTTTATCTTCACCTTCATCTTCACCTCCATCTTCACCATCATCATCTTTTACATCAACCCCTTCACAAACACCTCCACATTCTCCAAAGGGACATGGTAAAACTCCATTGTTAAAACTTGACATAAAGTTTGAATTGCCTATATATAATGGAGAGCTAAATGATGAAAAAATAGATAATTGGGTTTGTCAACTGAAGTCTATCGCATGATACAAAGGATAAAATATTATGAGACCAAGATTCAACTTACTTCATTAAGGTTGGAAACTGCAACACTCATTTGGTGGGAAGCCAAAACTCAAGAGGACATGAAGAAACATGGTAAGGTTTTATCCTCTTGGAATGATTTTTTCGTTGCATTAAGAAGACAATTTTATCCTTTAGCATACATGAAAAAAGCTATCGTGGATTGGAAAAACTGTAAGCAATTAAAGGGTAAAAGTGTGCAAAGTTATACCCAAGAGTTTAGAAGGATAGCATTGATTTTGGGTGTAGATTTATCCTCTCAAGACACTTTACTAAAATACATTGGAGGTTTACATAGCTACTTGAGACACACTATTCTCATGCTTAATCCTACAAATTTAGATGAAGTTTGTGTACAAGAAACACATCTAGAAGCAAGAGGGAATAATGTTTATGAAGAAACTAGTGAGAACTCATTTGAGTCCGGAGACAAAGGAAAGAGGAAGTCCAAAGGAAAAGGGAAGAAGAATGCTTCCATCAAGAAGGAGAGAGAAAAACCCACATGTAAACATTGTCCAAAGAAGGCCATGATGAAGACCATTGTTGGAAACGCCATCCTGAGATGAGACCCAAAAGTTTAAAAACAAGGAGAAAGAAAAGGTTGTTGCAACTGTACAACAAGATTTAGGTTCTGATTCCGAGGATGAAACAAAGGTCACAATTATGGGATTGAAAGGTCATGACTCCATAGCAAGTACTAGTTCTGCAAATAGCCTCAATGAAACTCAATATGAAAAAACAAGAATAAAGTTTTTCCACATTAGAGTTATTTCAAAACATACCAAGATAGATACTTTGTTTGATAGTGGATCGCAAACAAACCTCATTTCATAAGACATTGTCAAGAAACTAAATTTGGAATCCATTCCTCATCCCAAACCTTATCCTTTAGGTTGGGTATGTGACAAAGTAATTTGATGTAGTTCCATTAGACATATGAGGTATGTTGAGATTTTGTGTATTTGGGGTAGCATCTCAAATTTTGAGGAAGGACTAGAGTTCACCTGATCTACAAGACCCAGGAATGGATTTGGGAAATTTCATCTGGTTTAGGAGATATTAAATTAATTAATTATTTTTAATGTATTTCTTAAATTAAAACTTAGGGAACTTAAATAATTAATGTGAATTTAATTAAACATGTGATGAAATTGTCTTAAGTCACACAGATCAATATTTCTTTTAATCTTAGCCATTGATTCAAGATCTGATCATGGCTGTTGATTTGTCAACGAGAAAAGTATAAAGGAAAGGCTTAAGGTCATTTGTAGAGACACATAGAGGCGGAGCACTGAAGCTAAGTTGAGATTTTAGGGTGGGGTTGCTATGAATACTCAGAAGTGCTTCAACTGCAGAGAAGGGAATTTAGACCAAGGGGATGATCTGATCCCAGGGTCTATAATACACAAGAGGCAGAGATCAGCTCAAGGACAACGCAGAGGAAGGCAGCAGCAGCAGCAAGTCCAACGTAATTTTCCATAAACCCTTCAGGGGTTACGCAGAGACCCTTAGGGGCAACGTAGTGACTGCGTCACCCATTCTGGGGTAACGCAGTCCCTTCCGGAGCAGCGATGAGGGTTTGGATGCCATCTATGGCTGACGCAGAGGCATTCAGGGGCTTCATAGGCTGACACGAAGCCTTTCAGGGGCAGCGCTGGGGTTTATAGGCCTAGATTTTGCTGAGTTATGTAAATCTCGTTTGAGGGTGTGGATCAGTCATTGTTTTGGCCCTAGATCAGCCAAAGAGCTGTAGATCTAGTGTTTTCTCTTTTGGGTTTTCCAGATCTCGAACCCATATTTGTGTATTCAGAAAAATTCTTAATAATAGAACCCTCCAGCAGCCAGAGACCGATTTTCCCACCTTGGGTTTTTCCGGGGACTATTTGTCCAGAAATAACTAAGTTACTTTGTCTATGTGTGCATGTGCTTATTCTAGATCTGAATTTGTAGAGATCTGTTATGTGTTTTGCTTCGATTTTAACTTGAATTTATTCAGTTAATAACTCGTATAAGTAGGAGGAGCATAACTGGATTAACAGTAATAATTTCTGCATAAAGTATAAGATTTATAAATTTCTACAAGGTATTGTTTTGGGAAGCCCGTATCTATATGAGAGGAGAGACATTTTTCAACGCCGTGAGAACAAATATCATTTGTTTAAAAATGGGATTGAGTACATTGTCAAAGCACATAGCAAGAAATTGAGTTTATCTCTTATGAATGTTGGACAAATGAAGAGGCTTGTTAATGCTAGTCATAATTTTGCATTGTTAATGTTCAAATGTCACAAAGTTGTTGAGGAATCTAAAGCCTTTCAAGGATATGAATCAAGTTTGAAATTTGATTTCATTAAGGTTGCTAAACCATGTGATAAGATGTTTCAGAAGTCTAACATGTTGCCTCCTAAAAGAGGAAAACAACATGAAGTGCAATTGCAACAGGATGCATCATTGTTGAACATTGGTATGAACAAGATGCCTGTATTAAAGAATGCAGGGATCAAAAAGCAGATGCAAAAGCTATTTGACAAAAAGGACATTAGTTATATTTTGGTCCTATAATAATAAGCATCATAATTTTGAATTGACTATGATTAGTCTTGTAATATTGTACATACTTTGCTTTCTGCAAATATTTTCCCATATTAAAAAAATGTAAAAAGGGTAAGTCCTAAAATAAAAATCAAAGGACTAAAAGAAAAAGATCAAAAAATAATATAAAGTATGAACCCCACCAAAAAGAGATAAAAATAGATCTTGAAAGTGATGCAAATTCAAATGCCACTACTATTACTTTGCAAAATAAGATTGTGTGCAGCTTGTAAAAATGGCCACAATCCATGATGATCAAATAGTTAAATCTTGAGTCATTCACGCTTTAAATTTCATGCTGATAGTTAGAGAATAAAGATATAGCCAAACCATTTAATATTGGCAGATTAGTAGTTACGTAGAGAATAAAAATGAGCTCATCAGTTTAATCTGATCCATTGGTAGTCATAAGGTTAGAATTAGATAGTTTGCTTATCAAAGAAAAATAAGAGGGTCAACAAGCTCAAATGCACCCAATAAATGAAGTAAAAATGTTAGGGTAAATAATGGGTAGGTAGATTACTTTCACAAGTAATGGACAACATCAATTGGTCATTTCAAATCACTAATATTCCCCAAAATCTGCTTCCCCTTGCTTAAAATCCCATTGCCATTCTTAAAAGGCATATTCCTTTGTAAAAATCCCCTTCCCCTTGCTTAAAATCCCATTGCCATTCTTAAAATGCATATTCCCTTGTAAAAATCCCCTTTCCCCTTATAAAATATTCATTCCCTTCATTTTAACATTTTTCCCCTTCCTAAAAATCTATTTCCCCTTGAAAATAACGTCCCCTTTACTAAATTCCCATTTTTCATTAAAAAACATGAGAAAACCCACTTATCCTAAGTATGAAATGTTTAAATAATGTCGGGCCCCATTGAAAATCCCTCCCCGATGTTATTTTAACTCGTCCCTAGTGCATTTTTAACATCCCATATACATATTTCATTAACCCCCGACATCATTTTAACTTATTCATTTTATTATATTAAAAGCCCTGTTTTATTCATTCACCCAGTATTATATTAAATCTCAATTAAATATATTTCCCCAGACCCTTTATGTGAGTTTAATATATAGTTTTTTATTATTATTAAAAGCCCTTCCCTATATACATATTCCCCGGGTCCCACTGTATTTTTAAACCTCGCCGAATATATAACCCCTCCATTATTTAACCTTTGCATATGTATTATAACCCATCGCATAACTTATATCGGGGTCCCACCTATCAAATCCCCGACTCACCTTCATATTCGTCCATCTGTCGAATCTCCATACCTTTGATCCAATGGCCAATGATAGCTATCGCACCCCCGACTAACCGAACTTTAAAGCCACGCGAGGGGGGGGCAGTGAATCAATGGTATGATCAATGGTTTTGCACCCCCGCTCCCCTGCTACGTGGCAACCTCATATTTTATCGCACTCCTCAACAGAATACCACCAAGCCACTTTTTGTGATGCGATAAACACCATACTCCCATATGAGCTATATGATGAAACCACCGTGTTTGAATTTGACCCCGCGCCCTATGTTTAACCTCCTACAGTCAAATAGCACTAAAATCGCTTGAAACTGTTATTTCATTATGTGATGTGCATTTGCCAAAACTATTTGTTAACGCAAAGACCATTGTCGACCCATTTTAAAGCGAATTTCGACTAGAATTCACACCTACTACTACAAGAAGACAATGTCGACTTGGCCTAAAGCTTTATAAAGACCAGAAAAGCCCCTGTTGTCTCCAGGACCTTCTCTGCAAATTAAAAACTCCATTTCCAGGTATTCCTAAGTGCATGAGACCATTTCTTAAGCCAAAAAGTAATTAAGTTGATTAAAATAAACAAATCTGTGATTTCTCGGGGTATTGTGACTGTTAATCCCCTGCAGCCTCTTGTTGTTGATGTTGAACATACCCCCCTTGCAAAAAAAGACTATAAAATCATTGATACAGTTACAGATTTCAACCTATTAGACATACACTATTGGAGCCATGACAAATACTTAGACCAAGGTGATGAAATCTACCTTTGGGAATCAAACTTGCCTCAGTATATTGTCCCACAGACCTTCCAGTTTCTAGAAATCATCAGACTCTGTCAAATGAACTAATTGCCCAATGAAAGATCCATAATAAACCCTGGCAAAGAAATTTTGTTCACAATCACTGCAGAATCAATAACCCAAATGCTGCAAATCCAACCTAAACCTGATCAAGTTCCATTATCAATTGAAATCCTCACTGAGTTATATCTAAAGCTTGAATTTCTAAAGAGGTTTCAAATCTTCCAAACCTTCTTGCCTTCATAAGTTGAAACCGCAAAGAGTAACCCTCCTTATTCAGCCTCAATTTTCTCAGAAAGAACCAGGCAGATTGTCACAATGCTTTCTTGCATTCTAGGGTACTTCACAGATGAGTATGTAGATGCTTCAATCATATGTTTTCTATCTATTTTCAGCCCAAGACAACCTCCAGCTTCCATATGTAACATTGCTCAATACTTTTGGCAGATTCCATTCATGAGAAATTAGTTAAATTACCAAAGGAGGGAGTGTTCAAGTATTCATCTATTTTGTTTCATATGTTCTTGTACTTCCAATCTGAAAGGTTTGCAATCAACCCTAAAAAACTAGACATTGAGGGTAATCCTCAATTAGTAATCTTCTGGACTTCCTTAATCAGAAAGGACTCTACAAAATTCACCTACAAAGACTTCATTGATGCATTTGTCTATCCAATTTTCAACATGTTGAGTAGTACCATTCAACCAAGAGTTAATGATGAGATAAAGAAGGTCTTACAATTGTATGAACACAGTAGAACAGGTGACTGGTATTTATACCAGAATCACATAGAGATTAGGGTATATGGATGCCAGCTTATTCCTTATAAACTTCCCAAATACCTCCCAATGAGGTTATTTGCACTGGAATATATTAGACAGATCCGAAATTCAGATGAAGTGAATTTCCTGTCAGCAAAGAAGAAAACACAGTTTAAGATTAAACCAAAAAAAAAAACTAGCTTGGTCCTTTTATTTGCAATAGTAGGAGTGTTGGTCAACAAGAAGGCAAGAAGATAAGTGTCTACAAAACTTCAAATTCAATAACATTTTTAAATGGCAGCATGATCCATTGGGAGTTATCAGCAAATTAAGAGTAAAATTCAAATTGACACCTTTTGTCCATGAGTCTAAACCAGACATTGAATAATACTCCAACCAGTCAGAGTGGTTGGAAAATACTTTGCAGGAGGTGGAGAAGCAAGATGATACTAGTTCTATCTTGAATACTCCAGCCCCACAATATAGGAAGTCAAAAAGGCCAAGAGAAGAAGGTTCATATTATGTTGAAACCGCTACTGAAACTAAATTCAAATTAATGTACAGGAAGAAGCCCAAGCTGAATCCAGTAGTTGAACAGGAAGAGTTACTGGAAACAATAGAAATTATTGACACATATATAATGGTTAAAGACAATGCACCTCCTAGATTTTCAGAGGAAACACAACAACCTTCTACTTCTAGTGCTCAGCTCATCCAAAAATAGAAAAGTGTGGAGGTTTCCTCATCAAGCAAGCTAGTGGATAAATAAAAGGACGTCAAACATAGATACAAATATATTAAGACTAGAAATGAAGAATTGAAAGCTGAAATATATTCACAGTACTTGAAGCAAACTCCTGGCATCCAAAACATATTACTTTTAGTATTTGATTACAAGACAAGGAAAACGCAAATGACATTCTTACAACCAACAATAAAGGCTCCAAAATCATCAGATGATTACAAGAAAAGATCATTTGAAGTTATGGCTAAAGATGTTCATCCTTTAGATCAAATTGAATTTCATAATCAAGCTGGAGAAATGATATATTATATGATGACCAATAAAGCTATGGGTGTCCAGAATTGCACAATTTTCTAGAGAATATCAAAGTACAGCTAAAACTGGAGAAAACCTCCTCACAGGCTAAAGATAACAGGATAAAATCCCTTGAGGATTTGGTAATAGAAGTTGGATATGATCCTAAGAATGTCAAATTAGCAGAAGAGCTCATCAAAAAGAAGAATGCAGACATTGATGCATTGAAGAAGCAGTTGAAATTACCTCCCACTGAACATCCACAAGAAAAGGAAGTTTTAGAGAATGAAAGCCAAAAAGATGAAATGATGAATCTCATCATTCAGTTGACAGCTCAATTGAAAGAGATGGAGAATGAGATGGATAAATTGGTGCAGGAGAAAAAGGCCAGCATGGAAGCAATCCCTGTCACTGTCATTCCTACAGTTACTACAACAGTTCCATCTACTTCATCAGCTCCAGTAGTAATAGCAGTTCCAGTGGCCACAACAGTTTCAACTACCTCAGCAACTGTAGAAATTTTATAACCCAACTTCGGTTTTCAGTTTCTCCTTATTTCTCTCATAAATTTAAATGCCCATTCCCATAGCCATACATTCAACAAGCTGGAAAAATAAATATTTTTCTGAAAACACAAATTCTGGAAATTTCACAGTGCTGAAATGCAGAAATAAAACTCAGAAAAAATAAATCAGCGACACACAAAAAATACACATGCTGATTTTTGGTCAACTTGACCCTGGAAAAACACCCTACAACTCTTAGGGAAAACCAGTTCGAAAGCTTCTTTTTATTTTCTGAATATTTCTTTTACAGTGAAACAAAAAAACACAGTAAAAATTCCAGCAACCAAATTTAAAAAACTTATCTCGATTTTCGTGCTTGCACACTGCCTTGGAAATTGTGCCAAATCAGCAACTTGCAAAACATAAATTATTACAGCATTAATGAAAACAATAAATGTTGTACGACCACCTCGAAAAATGTGCTAGAATCAGCTATACAGTACTATACGAACTGTACGGATTTGTACAATAACCCTCCTCGAAATTTGTGCCCAGAAACAACCTTGAAATCAGCACTAAAGCTATTGTCCTTTTTCTCGGTTTTTGTGCCGAAAAATTAGCAACACTTCTCCTCGATTTCCATGCCCAAATTTATGCCTCAAACTTCGTGCTTAATGCTGCTGCCCTCTTCCTCGATTTTCGTGACTCCCTTTCTTAGAAAACAGTGCCTCTCTCTTGCTATACAGATTTCTGCCTTGAGATTTGTGCCAATAAATGTTGCTATACTTTTTGCTGAATCTCCTCACTGCTACCCTCTTTCTTCTCACTGCTCAGAAAATCTCCTTAGCTTTCTCTTCTCCTCTCTCAATTTTCTCATGAAAGAATGAATGACCCTTTTCCTCATTTTCCTCCTTTAACCTAACCCTAAGTGACTTTTGGAGAATCGCTAAATCTAATGGCTGAGACAGATTTAGATCCAGGGCTGAGATTAAATGCTCATTTAAATCTCACTTTCTATTTTTTAATTCATCCCACTTTAATAAAGACCCACTTAGTCATTTATTTCCAAAGTCACTTTTCACTTTCTAATTTCACATTGACTTTATTAAAGTCACTTTAAAATTAGACTTTAGTAATTTTATCACTTAAAGTCACTTTTAAATTAGATTTGACTTTATAGCCTTATAAAGTCACTTTAGGATAAAAATTAAATTCTTTTGGACATTTTTCCCTAGGCCAGAGATTAAAGCCTTAGGGAACCACCTGTCCTCCGGTAACCAAATTTCAACACCCCCTCTTACCGAGGAAGGTGTTCCTCACCACACCCATCTTGTCTTTGAAGTAGACATGCTTGCCCCGTGGTAAGACTTTGGTAAGAATATCTGCAACCTTCTCATCAGTGGGAATATACTCAAGCTTCACAACTCCCTTCTGAACATAGTCTCTAATGAAATGATATCTGATGCCGATATGCTTTGACCTGTCATGAAATACTGGATTCTCCGTGATTTTAATGCAACTCTAATTGTCACAGTATATCACTGAAGGTCTCAACAGCTGACCAAATAAGCCAAACAACATCTTGCAAAGCCATATGGCCTCACAACTAGCTAGACTAGCTTCCATGTACTCTACTTCCGCTAAACTCAATGCTACTGACTGCTTCTTTCGGATGAACCATGACACCACTGCCGAACCCAACCCAAAACAGCACCCTGAAGTGCTCTTCCTATCAAAAGCATAACCTACCCAATCAGAATCAGTGTAACCTACGAATCTCACTCCATCCCCCTGCCTATAATCCAAACCATAATCCACTGTCCCCTGCAAGTACCGCAAAATGTGTTTTGCAGCAACCCAGTGCACCCTCCTGGGCTCACACATGGACTGGCTCATTGTGTTGATTGCAAAACATATATCTGGTCTAGTGTTGACCAAATACATCAAGGAACCAATCAGTTGTCTATACAATGTGGGGTCCACTAACTCGGAATCTGAAGCGTGAAGCTTCTCCCGGTTGGTGATCTTCGGTGTCGACATGGGTCTACAATCCTCCATGTGGAATCTGCCAAGGACGTCCTAAATATACTTTCCCTGTCCCATGAAGAAATGCCCCTCCTCCTGCCACACCTCCGAACCCAAAAAGTAATGCATCAAGCCAATGTCCTTCATCTCGAACTCCGACGCACGATATCTCTTGTAGTGCTCTATGAGTCTCTCTGCACCCGTAATGACCAAGTCATCCACATACAACACCAGAATGAGAGGCTCCTCACCTATCACAATAAAGTAAAGGTTTGAATCTGCATCACTCTTTGTGAAACCCATCTCCTGCAAGTATGTATCTATCCTGGAGTACCAAGCTTTAGAAGCTTGCTTCAGGCCATAAAGGGCCTTCTTCAATTTGCACACATGGGACTCCTTCCCATGCACCTCAAAGCCCTGTGGCTACTCAATGTACACCTCCTCTTGTATGAATCCATTGAGAAATGCGGTCTTCACATCCATCTGGTGGATCTTCCAACCCATCTTTGCTGCTATCGATGTGATGGAGCGAATCAAAGTATATCGAGCCACAAGAGCGAAGGTCTCCTCATAATCAACTCCCTCTACCTGGGAGAACCCTCTAGCCACAAAATTTGCTTTGAATTTGTCAATGCTGCCATCTGCAACATGCTTTACCTTGTAAATCCATCTGGAAGTAACCACGGATTTTCCCTCAAGTCTCGGCACCACCTCCTAAACATCATTCTTCATGATAGAAGAATACTTCTCCTGCATGGCCTCTCTCCAGACCTGCTAGCTAGCTGCCTCCTCATAGCTAGAAGGCTCAGAGTCAATGATGTTGGCAACCATTTCCATATAGCTACAGAACCTATCAGGTGGTTTGCTTTCTCTGACCGACCTCTTAGGCTCAACAACAAATGTGGCCTCTCTCAAGGTATCTTGAAGCCACTTGGGCTTCCTCTTCCTTGAGCACACTTCTCCCACTAGAGAATGAAACTCCTTCTCCTCATCATCAGGATCCTGAACTCCTGATTGTCTGTCTGTTGTCCTCCTACCTGAACTTGAACCTGTAGACGCTGAAGTACCATGTGAATTGTCCATCAGTGGACTCCCTAGTGAACTGCTCTGCAGACTTCTCTGCATGCTGTCCGAAGCACCACCCCTTTGACTCTGTGAGCCACTGCTCACGGACGGACCTGACACCGTAATCGATGTACCTCCGGATCCTCCTGGTCGCTGCCCACTGGATCCATGTGCCTGACTAAGCTGCTCCTGAGGGTCTAGCCAATCTAGATACTCTATCTCCCGTAACCTCCTGAAAGCCCTGTCCTCCTCGAACTTCACATCCCGCCTGAAAAAACTCTCCTATGTGTGGGAATATAAATCCGAAAGGCCTTCGAGGTCTCACTGTAGCCCACAAAGACACCCTTCTCTGCGGTGGGCTCTAGCCTGGTCCTCTTCTCCTTGGGTACGTAGGAGTATGCAATACACCCAAAGATACGAAGATGACCAACATCAGGCTTCTTCCCAGAAAAAACCTCCTCCGGAGTCACATGCCCCAAGGTACGATGCAGACTCCTGTTCTGCAAACATACAGCAATGTTGTAGGCCCCTGCCCACAAAAACAATGGTAACCCCTGGTCCTGTAACATGGCTTTGGCAGCCCCAACGATGGATCTGTTCTTCCTCTTTGCAACCCCGTTCTGCTGGGGGTTGTAAGGAACTGTGAACTCCCTCCTAATGCCTGCCTTCTCACAACACTCAACAAACTCACCAAGGGTGTACTCTCCTCCATTTTCCAACCTTAGGGACTTGATCTTCTTACCTGTCTGAGTCTCCACAAGAGTTCTGAACTCCTAAAACTGCTTGAAGACCTCACTCTTGGTCTTCAAGAAATAAATCCAGATCCTCCTGGAGTGATCATCAATGAATAAAACATAATGCTCATATCCACTCAAGGAAACATGAGACATCCGACCGCTCACATTGGAATGAATCAAATCAAGTATCCCAGTCAATCTGTTGTCACTGTTGGGAAAAGGGGATTCGGCAAACTTGCCCATAGCGCATCCTCTGCATGTATCAAAGTGATCAGTATGGAAATCTGGCACATCTGTAGTGATCTCCCACTATGTCCTCAATGTAAGGATTCTGGACACCACATATCTCCACTTTGGGCCTAAGCCCTCATGGCTTTGCTTATGGGCTTTACCCCAAAAGGCCTCATACCAATGGAGATATTTGTAAATCCTTATATACCCATGATCCTCCCCACTTCTAGTCAATGTGGGACTTTGGTCATATACCCAACAATCCTCCCCTCGAACAAAGGACCATCGAGCCTCCCCTCAAACGATTATCCATCCGTCCACTCTCTACCAACCAGGATTCTCCGCTCCAATGCGTTGGAAGCACACGCCTTACATGGAGCACCACCTGCCTCGAGAGCTTGCTCTATCCCAGGTCAACTCCTCTTCACCATGTTGGGACCAGGACATGTCCATGAAGAATCCGGAGCATACCGCCTGTCTAACCGAGCTCATCCATGGATCCCATCGTGATATTACCGGGGCCCACCACCTTCGTTCGGCATTCGAGGATTCATCCACTTTGCTAACTTCGGGGCATGGCTCTCATACCACTTGTAAGGATTCTGGACACCACATATCTCCACAATGGTATGATATTGTCCACTTTGGGCCTAAGCCCTCATGGCTTTGCTTATGGGCTTTACCCCAAAAGGCCTCATACCAATGGAGATATTTGTAAATCCTTATATACCCATGATCCTCCCCACTTCTAGTCAATGTGGGACTTTGGTCGTATACCCAACACTCAAGGCTCCATGATACATGTGCCCCATCCTGTGGTGCCAAATCTCGCACAGCTCTGAACAACTAGCTCTGTTGACGGTACTACTGCTCAATGCCAAAAGGGGTTGAAATGTAAACTTGTACACCTTTGTATGGCGTACACCAATCACTCTAGCTGAATAAGCTGGAGCACCCCTGGGTTATATCAGCACCTGTCCTCTCCTGAACAATATCTCATATCCTCTGTCCTCCAATGCCGAGACGGATATGAGTTTCTTCCTCATCCCTGGCACATATAGAACATCTAACACCTTCAAGGGAGGTTTGGACTCCCTATCAAATGTCAATGTCCCCACACCGACTACTCTAACAACGTTGTCATCACCGAGTACTACCTCTATGTCAGTGCCACTCTCTGAAAGCTCTGAGAAGTACTCACAGACTCCTGTCATATGACGTGAAGCCCCACTGTCAACATACCAGATACCTAAAGATGCTCCACTAGTGGAGGGAAATGCACACTCCCTCTCAACCTCTGTGGCAGGTGATCCTGCACTAGTGGACTCACAAGCAATGAACCCAAACTCCCGGTCAAATCTATCTGTAAATTCCTCTATCTATGCGGATGCTACCATGCTCTGGTTCTTCCCCTTCTTCTTCTTCTCCGAACACACAACTGCATAGTGTCCCATCTTCTGACAATTCCAACACTTCACCTTGGAATAGTCCTTCTGTGTGTTCCCCTGTTTACCTTTACCTTTTCCTTTGCCCCTACCAACACTTGTGGAAGCTTGCTTCTTTCCCTTGCCTTTCTTACCTCCTGCCAACAGTGTTACATCCTCATCCCGCTCAACTGACTTGGCTGCCCCAAGCTGGCTCTTTCTAATTTCTGTCTGTATGTAATCATCCCAGAACCTCTCCCAAGAGAGAAGGGTCTCACGTGCACAAACTCCATCAGCAAAGTTCAGCCATGAACTAGGAAGGCCATTCACTGCAATCCACACCAACTCAGTGGGTGGAATGACCTCTCCAACTGTTGTCAATGCATCTCTCACATTAGTAATATTTGTGAGATATCCAGCTGCACTATCAATATTACCCATCTTAATGGTCTTTAGCTTCTCCTTTAGGACCATTTTCCTATTCTCATTGGTACTCTGGTAGAGATTGGTCAATGTTGTCCACATCTCATGAGCATATCTCTTTCCTCTCACATGAGGAATACAATGGTCTTTGATTCCATCTAGAATCAGTCTCTTACCCCTTTTATTCTTCTTATTAAATGTTGCCAACTGAACAACATCAATAGGCACATTAACAGGGTGTTATGCGGTATGCACCATGATATCCCAAACTTCTTCCTCCTCAAAGATGCTCTGCATTCTCTCCTTTCAAACATTGTAGTTGCTATGCCCATCTAACCTATCCTCCACCCTCAAGCCCAAAGACATGCTTGCTATATTAATAAACTTAAAATAACACTGTTGTAGTAAAGGTACTATTTTCTGTGTGAAAAATCAGCTTGTTGTAATTTTTCTTCTTGCTATCCCAAACTGCACTTTTCAGCAAAATAGCTCTGATACCATGTAGAAATTTTATAACCCAACCCTGGTTTTCAGTTTCTCCTTATTTCTCCCATAAATTTAAATGCCCATTCCCATAGCCATACATTCAACAAGATGGAAAAATAAATATTTTCTGAAAACACAAATTTTGGAAATTTCACAGTGTTGAAATGCAGAAATAAAACTCAGAAAAATAAATCAGCCACACACAGAAAATAGACATGCTAATTTTTGGTCAACTTGACCCTGGAAAAACCCCCTACAACTCTTGGGGAAAACAAGTTCGAAAGCTTCTCTTTATTTTCTGAATATTGCTTTTATAGTGAAACAGAAAAACACAGTAAAAATTCCAGCAACCAAACTTACGGACTTATCTCGATTTCCGTGCTTGCACACTGCTTCGGAAATTGTGCCAAATCAGCAACTTGTAAAATAGAAATTATTACAACATTAATGACAATAATAAATTTTGTACGACCACCTCAGAAAACGTGTTGGAATCAATCGTACTATACTATACGGATTTGTACAACATCCCTACTTGAAATTTGTGCCCATAAATAGCCTTGAAATCAGCGTTGAAGCTACTGTTATTTTTCTCGATTTTTGTGCCGAAAAGTCCACAGCACTTCTCCTCTATTTTCGTGCTCAGATTTCTGCCTCAAACTTCGTACTCAATGCTGCTTCCCTCTTCCTCGATTTTCATGCCTCCCTTTCTTGGAAATAGTGCCTCTCTCCTATTGTACGTATTTTTGCCTTGGGATTTGTGCCAATAAATGCTGCTATATTTTTTGTTGAATCTCCTCACTGATGCCCTCTTTCTTCTCACTACTCAGAAAATCTCCTTAGCTTTCTCTTCTCCTCTCTCAATCTTCTCATGAAAGAATGAATGACCATTTCCCTCATTTTCCTCCTTTAATCTAACCCTAAGTGACTTTTGGGGAATCCCTAAATCTAATGGCTGAGATAGCTTTAGATCTAGGGCTAAGATTAAATGCTAATTTAAATCTTACTTTCTATTTTTTAATTCACCCCACTTTAATAAAGACCCACTTAGTCATTTATTTCGAAAGTCACTTTTCACTTTCTAATTTCACATTGACTTTATTAAAGTCACTTTAATATTAGACTTTAGTAACTTTATCACTTAAAGTCACTTTTAAATTAGATTTGACTTTATAACTTTATAAAGTCACTTTCAGAGAAAAATTAAATTCTTTTGGACACTTTTCCCTAGGCCAAAGATCAAAGCCTTAAGGAACCACCTGTCCTCTGGTAACCAAATTTCAACAGCAACTACACTATCAATGGATTTTACAACAAAAACAGCTCATCCTAGTGATGAAGCAGGGAAATTGATCAAAGCCATGCAAGACATGTCAATTCAGACAAATGAAATTAACAGACTTAAAGAACAAGTGAAAAGTCTTGAAGATGAAAAGAAGCTAGCTCAAATCATGTAT
Source organism: Pinus albicaulis (assembly GCA_034641835.2). Classification (NCBI taxonomy): domain Eukaryota; kingdom Viridiplantae; phylum Streptophyta; class Pinopsida; order Pinales; family Pinaceae; genus Pinus; species Pinus albicaulis. The sequence continues at coordinate 723,057,573 of CM076571.1, read as the reverse complement.
AAATCAAAAAATCAGAAAACAAACAGATTGAATGAAAAGATACAAAAGCTAGAAAAAGAATTGACATTAAAAGAACCACTTGGCCAAGAAAAGCAACAACTGTGGGCCAATATCATTAACTCTATTAGTGATATTTGGCCATCTATTCAAGTTATCATTGAACAGAAAGATTTGATCAAACAAGCTAGTGAAGCTATTCAGAAAATCAAGGAAGAACTTGGTAGCAAACCAGAAGAGGCCATTGAAATAATTAAGTTTCTCAATTCCAAGAAAAAACGAGAATTAGAATAAATTGGCATAAGTGACAGAACTGAAACAATCTTAGAGGTTAAAAGGTAATTTCCAAAAGGAACCTGATGACACAAATTGAAGACAAGTGTCAGAATATGGAGTTAGCGATAACCATATTCATGGTCAAATTTGATGTTCTAAGGCAAAAAGGTTTGCCTAATCCTTTGGGGATCAATGACAGATTAATGAAGCATGAATACTATGACAAAAAAATAAGAGAAGTGGCCAAATAACACTCCAAAAATTCCTCCATGAAAGGAATTCCTATTGGCAAAGTACTCTATCAAACATTTGAAAATATCTTTTACCTCCATCATGAGGTAAATAATCTCTTTATCAAGAAGCCTACTTTTGAAAAATATACAGAGGCTGATGAAATTTATAGGAGAATGGTAAAAATCAAATTACCAGATCAAGAAGCTTGGGAAAAACTACCTGATTTACTATGAAAGTGAAAACAGAGTAGTCAGAAAAAACAATAAAATAAAAGAGAAATTTACTATGACTGTTATAGGTAAAGCAGGTTAAAAGAGCAGTCAAGGTTAAAGAGTCAAAGAGCAGGAAAAGTTTAAAGTCATAACAGAACAAGTAGATAAAAGTAAAGCAGTAACAGAGTTTAGAGATGAAATCAGATGAAAAGCAGAGTTAAAAGATAAATCAGAAAAGGTGAGCCAGCGTAAAGATGCAGCCAACGTACAACAACAATCAAAGAGAGAAAGCAACAAAATATCAAAGAGCAAACAACAAATCCAAATAAAAGAGGGACAACTAGCATTTAGTCTCTTAGGTGTCTCTATTTTCTTGCATGAAGATATTTGTTTTTCCTTGAATAATTCCTAAATCAGTTTTATGATATTTTGTAGTATCTTTTGTATAAATACTTCATAATTCGAAGTATTGAGTGTGGATTCCTAAACATTTCTATAGCTGTAATTGATCCAAATACCTGAGGGTTTCTTGTAACATTTTCAAGTCAACAGATAGGACAAACAATAAGGGCATGGCATTACAGGATTCATGTGTTGAGCCACTTCAGTGAAGTACTTTCAATTTTTTATTGTTATTTTGTTAAGTATTCCATAAACTTGTATGCTTTTCTGAATCTAAATGTTATAACAGGAGTTTTATTTCAGAACTTGTTTAAATACACCATGTCTTGAACTGTTGTTCATTTTAATGTTTCCTTCTAATATCCGGATCTGAGAATCCTTAATTTCTCTCCCATCCTGATTGACGTCTGTCATTTCCTTCATTATTCGGTTTAAGGAATCCTTAACTGCTCCTTGATCCTGATTGAAACCACTTCACCATCCAGCCTAAAATATTTGATGTTACTCAACTACCTTGACCTGTGAATAATTCCTTTAGAATTTGATTATGTCATGTTTTCTTGATACATTGACTCCATAGCCCAATGGAATATAGATAAACAACTAGCCATCTAAATCAGTAATTCCACCAAACAAATTAAATCAAACCAAATCAATCTCACATAACTAGCCTAAAATCAATTTAAACAACAAAGTTAAATCATAAATAAAGAGCCCTCTTTGAGCTTTAGGAAGGCTAGATCCTGGTCTCAAAAGTAGGTTGATAGTTACCTCTAATATTTCTTTAAGACAAAAAAGCATAACAACCCTAGGAATTATTGGAGTGATAACATTGTTGGAAATACTGAGAGGGGGGGTGAATCAATATTTATTTCAATTAGAGCATTAGTTAATCTTGAATTATTATCAGTGTTTGTACAATGATAGCAACAAACAAGAGGAACACAAATGCACACAGATTTTAAGGTGGAAACCCACTCCGGGACAAAAACCACCTAATGCTTTTATAATAATTCTTTTCAACTCCAATTGAAAATAAAGCTCCAACTTCCTAGAATCTAGAAAAGCGTCCTTCCCTAACTCCCACTGGATGGACGCTCCAATGCCTGAGATTCTTCAGTAGTCACTGAACGGATGTCCCAACACCCAATGAGCTACATCTCACCCTATCACCCTAAAGAATAAAAGAAGAATGGACTCCCGTACCAGGGAAAATGGTCCACTTTACAATGATATAGAATGATGTAGAAGAAGAAGATATATTAGACCATAACCCCAAATTTGACACAACCACCTAAATATGATCCTAGACCTCCCAACACTGCCTCTTCAACCCTTGGCAGATAGACACTAGTACAATTTGTACAATAATGTATTTACAATGACTAAGTACAATGATACCTTTACAATGATTGTATGCAGTTTTGTCCACTTGAAGACTTCATATGATGAACTTCTTGTTGCTGTTATGCACCTTGGTTTCTGCTCTTGTCATGCTACCCTCTGCTGCACCTTGTTTTTCTTTTCTATCATAGAAAGTCTGGTCCTTTGCAATCCTTGACAACACGTGATCTAGCTTTTTCTTGCCTTCTAGGAGCTCAATATTGAATCTGGTGTATCTCTATTGTTTGAGATCCTCAATATCTGATTTTTGGTCCTGTAGTGTTCCTCTGATTCTTCTTTCCAATGCCATAGGTTTGACCCAATTTGGATTCTTCAAGAGAGAGTTATACCCAATTTCTCACATTGTCCTAATTATGGATTGTTTCAGTAGAGCGCACTTGTACGGCATGCCACGTGTCATTGTTTCTTCATTTGCCTCTAAAATTGATAGAGAAAAAACTACAGACTGTGCACTATCTGCCACTTTTTACAGAATTCCAATCCGATACTTAGAGAGAGAGTTATGAAGATTTTACCAAGGTCACTTCTTTGAGATGAATTTCGGGAGCCTGCACAAACCCTTACTTCCAGAGCTCATATCTCAAAAAATATTGCGCAACTTGATCTGAAATTTTTTACTACGGCTTCCTCAGGATTTCGGCTTTGCCTCATAAAAATTTCAGCTTCTGAGCCTTCGTAGAAAAAAAGTTATAGCGAAAATGCTACGATAACCTATTTCAGATGGCCAAATACCATGCATAAGGAGGAAATGAAGATCACAATTTATATGAATGCTTAAGTTGAGAGGGGCTTCAACAAGTGAACGTGGGAGGGATCTTAGGAGCTTAAAATTTATTAATTATGACTTTTCAATGACCCATGCCCCAACCCCATGGGGTTTTAGCCCACTAACTGGGGGTACAAACTTCAAACATGAATATCTCTCAAACCGTGAAGAATTACATGGCGTGCCATATATCAATGGAAACATCTCAACAAGTAGAAACCATCAAAAGAATTATCGACCTAGAATATGTTAATTTGGTAGGTCAAAATTCCCATGCAATATTGGGTTAACCCCTGGTGCTGCTTGGGTTGACATCAATGACAACTACTGATCAACAAACATATTGGTGACCATACTGGGGAAATCAGTCCTCAGTTTAAAATAAACCTTAAAGCAAATACTTTTTTATCATCTTTTCACCTTAAGGTTGTTTTAGGGTTGTTAAAACATTTTTCATTAAAAATTAAAATTCTGGCTCCTAAAAGAATATACTATACCAAGGTTCATCCTGATCCACAGCCTGCTGTAATTATTGATGATCCTGACAGAATTTTAAGAAAACATAAAAAAGTAGAAAGTCTAGGAAGTAACAGTCAATTAGTTAAATCAAATTCACTTCCCAAAAATATGTCAAGCTTACAAGATATACAGTTTGATTTATCATTCAAGCACTCCCTGTTTAGAACTAAAACTGAAAATTCAATCGATGATGGTGCAATAGATCCTAATTTCATTCAATTTATTGAAGGAAAGAAGGAAACTATTTCACTTGATTCAGATCAACAAGCTCTAAAATGTTTTGATAAACTTGATGCTTTGACTGCAACTTTGATTAAGGATATTGATGAAGCCTATTTACAACATTCTGTTGAATTAGTTGCTTTATCTGCTTTTACCCCTAAGCCTTCTACCATTCCTTCAGAATCCGTAAATTCATCTTTATTTGGTACCACTTTATCTATTATTTCCATTACACTTCATTCCACTGAATCATTTGTCCCGAAGCTTCCTCTTCAACCTAGAGTTTTATTTCCATCTCCAAACACTTCAAGTTCATCTTCTAGCACTTCTGCTACATTTTCTAGTACTTCAACATCATTTCCAAGTACATCTTCTAGTGCCCCAAAATCATCTACAAGTACTTCAACCTCATCACCAAGCACCACTATTTTACCTCCCAGTCAAGCTAGCATCTTAGCCATGGCATTCAGATATGCCCCTTTGGTCTTATCAGCTCAATTACATGCCATGCCCCAGAACTACCAAAGTAAAATATTTCAGTTTGATGGTACAGTTCAATACACAACTCAACATGTAAACAAAATTACTGAATACTTTGATTTACATGAAATTGATGAAGAGGATGTTCAAATGAGATTTTTTGCTCAAACACTAGCAGGAGATGTAAATAAATGGTTTAAAGCTTTACTTGCTGGTAGTATTGCTGATTTAGCTGCTTTCCATAGAATGTTTATCAATAGGTGGGAAAGGAATAAAAACCCTTTACAAATATTATCTGAATATGAAAACATTGGAAGAGCTCCTAATGAATCAGTTCGGGATTATTGTACTAGGTTTAACAATATTTATGATGCAATTCCGGCAAACATCAAACCTCCACCAGATCTAGCCTTGATCAAATTTCCAGGTGGGTTTGACACTTATATGTCATACCAATTGAGAGAAAGAAACCTTGAAACCTTAGAGTAGATGCAAACTAATGCAGTTAGTGTAGAAGCTAACTTATTAGCAAAAAGAGTTAGGATGAGAAATGAAAGAAGAGTTACCATTAAAGAAGAACCATCCGCCTCAGACATTAGAATAGAAAGTTTAACAAAAAGTATGGAAAGAATAATGTATAGATTAGAAAATATGGAAAGAAAACCACAGTGGGATAATCAACAACAAGTTCCTCAAATAAGAAACCCAAACTTTAGGAAGAATCCCAACACTGGTAAATAAAGAGAAACAACACCTGATTAATTGATTAGACCACCTTTCCAAGAAAACTATGCAGAGAGTTCCCAACAAAATTATTAAGACTATGACACTCAAATTAAATTAATGGGTATAAATTATGATAATACTATTTTTCTTACCCAAGAAGAACAAGAATTATACATGTTACAACAATTACAATTAGAATCTGGGGAGTCCTTTGACTATAAACACAGTTATGAATCTACCATTAATGAAGTTCACAAACAATATAACCTTAGAAGTAAGAAAAATGCAGAAGCTCCTACTAAGAAAATAGTCTAAACTTAGACCAAGAAAACAATAGAAGCTCCAGTGTCCAAGGTGTTACAAATCTTCCCTAGAGAAACTCAAAAAACAACCAATCCAAAAATTGCAACCAGTCCAAAAATTGTAGACATTACAAATGCTGCTAAAACATCTGCTGATACTAAAACTTTAGCTACTGCTAAAGCTTTAGCTGATGCTAAAACATCTATTAATGTTGAAACTTCAAATGCTGCTAAAACTACAACTTCCACTCAAACTGTTCTAGAAAAGAAAACTGAAAATAAAACAGTGGAAACACAGACTGAAATACCAATTGCTGATAGAAAAGATAAGAACAGTCAAACTACAATTGGTAAAGAAGAAATCATTCAGCTAGGAAAAACTCAAGTACCATTTAACATCCAAACTGAAATATCCAAATTAAAAATACAAGTTCCTTTAACAGAGCTGGTGAAAAATGATTTATACAAAGCCCAAATCACTGAAACATTGAACATAAGTGAAGGAGAAGATTCTGTTAATCTAAATGATGAACATCCAAAATTATTATTTGGTCCTAAGGTAAGTGGTAAACATCAAGAAGGTGGTGTTCCTCCTTTCTACATTAGCTTGAGTATTCATGACAACATTTTACGCAATGCTATGTTACATTCAGGAGCATCTCACAACTTAATGCCAAAAGCTATCATGGAAACATTGAATCTAGATATCACCAGACCATACAAAGATCTTTTCTCTTTTGATTATAGTAAAGTAAAATGTCTTGGCTTGATAAAAGCCTTATGTGTCACTTTCGTACAATATCCAGCTAAGAGTATTGTCATGGATATTGTAGTTGTTGATATCCCTCCAAAGTATGGAATTTTATTATCTCGCTCATGGGGAGAAAAACTTCAAGGATCACTATAGTTAGACATGTCATATGCAACAATTTTAGTATTTGGTCAACCCAAAAATCTTTACAGAGAAACTTTAATGAAATACATGGTCAGTAGTGCAGAAAAACCTCATAATTATCCTATTTATTCTGTACATTCTGATATGGATTCTTTCATATTATGCAATTCAGATACTGGCACAGATAATAACACAAAATTAAAATATAAACATAAAGAAATTGATAGTGACAATATATTTCATCATTCAATGTGGCACTTAGACTTTGATGGCTCAGTAAGCAGACTAGGAGCAGGAGCAAGAGTGTGGATTTATAACTTAGAGAATGATCATTCAGAAGGTCATGCCTTTAGGTTAAACTTTAAATGCACAAATAACATGGCAGAGTATGAGGCATTAATATTAGGAGTGAAAATTGTAAGAAAACTTGGTGTCAAGAGTGTTTCTATCTTGGGAGACTCTAAATTAATCATAAAACAAATTAAAGGAGAGTTTCTTGTGAATAATCCTAGAGTGAGCCAATACAGAGAAACCATTCTAGATTTGATAAATTGTTTTCTTGAAACTGACTTTTCTGTTATTCCTAGAAAACAAAACATGCAAGCTCATAGTTTGGCTACCTTTGCTAGCACTTGCAGATTACCTTTCCAACCCAATCATTAGTATACTGTAGAAGTAAGACACATGCCTACTATACCAGATAATTTGAAATATTGGGAGATATTTTCACAAGATTCTCAAATCTATAATTTTATGAATGCTGAGGGAGAATTTCAAAATTGTAACATAGATACTGATTGTACAGTATATTACACAATAAATAATCAGTTATATGTAAATTACTTAGATAAAATTGAACCCACTAAATTTACTAAAGTAGAAATAGATAAATTAGAAACAATAGAAATAGAAGAATTGACTAATGATGAATCAGAGATTTTGAACCTTAAAGATAACTTTTTTCCTAAGGGATTAGCCCCATTAGAATATCTTTTTGATTCCAATGATGTAGCTAGAAAACAAAAAATGGAACCCTTAAGATCAGACATGGAAGAATGTAATATAGGAACAGAACAAAAACCTAAGCTCATCAAATTATCCAAAGCATTACCTCCAAAAGAAAAGGTGAAATACACAAATTTGTTTAAAGAATTTCAAGATGTCTTTGCCTCGAGTTATGAAAACGTTAAGTCTTATGACACTAGCATCATACAACACAAAATACCCATCAAAGTATATCAGAAACCATTTAAACAAAAGCTTAGGAGAATTAATCCAGTTCTTATGCCTTTGATTGAAAAAGAAGTAAAAATGATATATGAAGCACAAATTATAGCACCAATTAGATATTTTGATTGGGTCTCAAACTTAGCTCCCACTAGGAAGAAAATAGGGGAAATCAGACTCTATGTTGATTTCGGAAATTTAAACAAAGTGTCATTAAAAGACAACTATCCTCTCCCCAAAATGGATCATATTTTACAGAGGGTAGTTGGTTCATCTAGAATTTCTTTACTAGATGGATTCTCTGGATATAATCAGATTATAGTCCAACTAGAGGATCAAGCAAAGACATCATTTACCACTCCATCGGGTACTTTCATGTATGTGAAAATGCCTTTTGGATTGATGAATGTTGGAGCTATGTTTCAAAGAGCTATGGACATAGCTTTTTCTAAAGAAATTCATGATTTTCTAGTCATTTATCTAGATGAAATAATAGTATTTTCCAAAATAGATAATGAGCATCTAGATCATTTGAGAAGAGTTTTTATTAAATGCAGAAAATTTGGTATTTATTTGAATCCTAAAAAGACACTCTTTGGACATGAAAAAGGTAACATCTTAGGACACATAATCTCAAAAGAGGGAATTAGGATAGATCCAGCTATAATAGAGGCAATTTTAAACATCAGCCATCCTAGAAACATCAAAGAATTACAAGCATTCATAGGTAAACTATTTTTTCTCAGAAGATCCATTTCTAATTTAGCAGAACTAATCAGAGAATCAAATAACATGTTAAAGATAGATTCAACACTTAAATGGACAGTAGAGGCTAAACAGTCTTTTGAATCAATTAAAGAAACACTCACTAAAACACCTGTCCTAATAAGTCCTGATTTCAAAAAAGATTTTATAATTTTTTCTTTTGCTTCAGAACATACCATTGCAGCAGTCTTGCTGCAAAAGGATGATCAGGGTTATGAATAGCCCATTGCATTTTTCAGCAAATCCTTAAGATATGCAACACTAAAGTACAACATTATGGAAAAACAAGCACTTGCTTTAGTGAAAGCTATTGAAGATTTCATAGTGTATATTTTATATTCACACATAATATCATATGTTCCATTTTCAGTAGTAAAGGACATTCTGACTCATAATGGGCCTGATGGAAAGAGAGGCAAATGGATTGCCACTATATTCGAATATGATATTGAAACAAAGCCTACTAAATTGATTAAAGGCCAAGGTTTAGCCAAACTCATGGTTGAATCTAACTGTAGAGCCTTAGATATAAATTTCATTGCAGCAATAGATGATCAGGAAGAGATGGCGACTCCACAGATTAGTGAAGCTTTTTTAGATTCACCCTGGTATGTAGATATTACATTTGTTTTACTGAATTTACAAGCTCTTCCTAGTTTGTCTAGAACTAAAGGTAGATTCTTAAAATTAAAAGAAATGAAATTTTGTATCATAGATAATGCTTTATTTTGGAAATATCATGGTGGCGTTCTATTGAACTGTTTACTGAAATATGAAGTTGATAAAATTATGCAAGAATTTCATGCAGGTGACAGTGGAGGACACCTTTACTGGAAGACAACTGCTGATAAAATTTTGAGGGCGGGTTTCTATTGGCCCACTCTTTTTTCATATGTAAGAAAGTATGTGACCTCCTGTCTCAAATGCTAGATATTTGAAGGGAAGAAAAAACTATTGCTTTTACCCCTCAAACCCATCTCCACACAATTCCATTTCAGCAATGGGGTCTAGACTTCATTGGTGAAGTTCACCCACCCTCCTCAACCCAGCATAGATGGATTTTGATAGCCACTGATTACTTTACCAACTGGATAGAAGCCACCCCTTCAAGACAAGCCACTGATTATATCATTATCCCATTCCTTGAAAATAATATCCTTTCTAGATTTGGATGCCCACAAAATCTCATTACTGATAATGTAGTTGCTTTCAAATATAAGAAAATGATTAACTTCTGTAACAAATACCATATCAACCTTAGCCATTCCGCTACCTATTACCCTCAAGGTAATGGACTTGCAGAATCCTCAAACAAAATCCTGGTTAATATCATCAAGAAACTGTTAGAAGACAACAAAAAGACCTGGAACAAGAAGTTGGTTAATGCCTTGTGAGTAGACAGACTAAATACAAAGAAATTCATTGGTACCTCTCCCTATCAACTAGTATATGGGATGGATGTTGTTTTTCCATCCTCTTTAGGAGTACCAGTGATGAATATGATCCAAGAAATGCAAGTTGAACCAAATAATATCCAAAGGAGGATAAATCAAACAATACATTTGCAGCAAACCAGGGAAGAATTCTATGTCAAATCACAAGTTATCCAAGATAAAATCAAAAATATATTTGACAAGAAAACAAAATAAGATGATTTCTACATAGGTGATAAAGTACTTGTTATCTCCTGAATTGGACCGCACGCTGAAAAGGAAAAACAGGGTAACAACTAAACCACGCTCAGCCTTGTAGCTAGCCCTACAAGGACAGGAGAGGGCTCTCTCCTTGAAAGAATATTCAATGGAATACAATAAATGGACTGATATTAGGCTAGGTAAAATGATGGGAAAAGGCTTTTAATAAAATAAATGAATTTTCAGGGATGTGTGGGACAAAAATGGGACAGTTGAAACTGGGAATTAAATCAGGACACAAGGTATTTCATGGGGCAAGATAGGCAGGAAACTTAGCAATAAAATTTAATGAGGATGGGATGGAAAGACTGGCGAGGAGATGAAAAGGGCACAGTAAATGGATCCTTTTCAAACAGAAGAAAAACACAGAGGATGAATGATTTCCCAAGGCAGAGCACATAAAATGGATTCTCCCTTTCTATCTTGAAAGCATTCAAAATGAAATGTTTATGAATGAGAGGTGAAACATAACAATTTACATATGAAACCAAGGAGAGAACAAATTCTAAATCTCATACCACATGGATCCCACAAATCAGAGCTGCATCTTTCATTAATTCCCTGTCAGACTGTACAATGGAGCGCAGAGTTTTCTTCCACACTATTCCCCTACTTCTGAATTACAGACTTCAGATTTTCCGACTCAGACAGCTTACAAATGATTTACAATTACAATAAATACATTGAAATGTGGGAACATAGATCCACAAAGAAGGGATTTGTTTTGACAACTGAAGAACTGAAATGCAATCATAGAAAAATTTCTAACGATCTGCCCCCTAAAGAAAGAACAATATTACATTTGATTGATGGCAGATTTCCAAGTTTTCGCCGTTGAAGAATAAAATAGGCAATCAGATCCTATCTTCTCTACTGCTATAGACATCTTTTCTTAATTTAAGCTCTTGGCCAACTGACTGTTTCCTTTGCTTTCCATTATTCATTTAAATAAAACTGACCTTTTAATAAACTGTCGTTGAAATAAAACAAATTAAAGTTATGCATTCGTGAAGGGAAGAAATAGTGAATAGGAAGGAAGGGAGAGGAGGTGGGATCCACGTTATAATCGTAATCGGGATCGGGGAGCAGGGCAGGCGTGTTATATATTAAGACTTCCCCCAATGCGATTGGGGAGAGTTTCTTTATATACAAAAATTTGATTTATACAAAGGGACAGGGGCCATATTATTACGAATGGGGCGGAGGATTTAAGTGGTGGGGCCGAGGGTCAATCGCAATCACAATATCGGAGCGGGCGAGAGGAACAATTCGCATATAGAATTTCTGATTGCGAGGGCGCGATTGGATGTGGGTCGTCCGATCGTCAATCGGATCAACGGTCAGGATCGCATCGGGCGGGGATAATCGGAGGCAGGATTTAAACGGTGTGATTGGAACGTTTCGATTGGCGGAGGACCGTTGGATTGGATGAGGAGATCGATGGTGATGGTGTAATCGGGAGTGATCCATCGACGGAGGTCAATCGGAGGAGGACGATCGGGTGTGCCAATTGCATATGAACTGTCCGATCGTCGATCGGATCGATGGTCCGGATCGCATCGGGCGAGGCCAATCGGGGGGGGATCGGGAGTTGCGATCAATCGCATCGAAACTTTTTGCGATTGGCCAATCGGAGGATCCTTATAAAATGAGCGATGCAATCGGGAGAAAGGTTTCCGATTGTGATGGGAAGCGGAGGGGTTTATAATATAAAACTTTATTATAAAGTTTCAGTATGGTGGGGAAGTGGTTTATAATTAAATCGCATATTTAGTTTTAAAAAAAAAAATTAATAACGTGATTTTCTAATTGGGAGGGGAAAAAGGGATCTTTAGGGGGAATATTAAACTTTAAACACAAAATTAAGGGGAAAAATGGGAAATAGGGATTTTATGAGGACATAGGGAATTTTACTTCACTTAAGCATAAATTTCAATCCAGGAGTCAGTTTTGAGAGTGTAGTATACCATTGGAAAGCTCTTTCTGGGCTCCTTCTGATGGATCTACTCGGAGGATGATTTGGTGCTGAACATGCTGCAAAAAAATTCTCTGAAGGCAGGACATCACTTTGTGGAGACAACAGCGTCTGAATTGTGACTTATCACACATGATGATATAGAATTACATAATGAATAATAATAAAGGCAAAATATCACGTTTTCACCTCAAAACATGGTTTTGAGGTGAAAATTACATCAAGTCAAATAAAATGTCTCTTTGATCTTCCAGGTGCAGTGACTTTGAATTTATTGACTTCCTCATGACATTGCTGATATTATTGACATTTGACTCATTAATTTGACCATGGTGAGACCCTAGAAACTAATGACACCCATCCTATGACCTACTGACATTATTTTGAGAATGAAAGTGACTAATGACTAAATACCATAGAAAGGAAAATCAGCAAGTACCTTATGAGGGAAAACTGATGAAAAATTACTACCATCAATGAATCCATGACCTAGCGGAATGGTGAAATTTATTCGGTATGAGACACCTAATATGCAAATGCAAAAGAGCAGTTTTGATCACTGATGGCAGTATGACAAGACTGACACTAACAATACTCAAATGAGATTCCATAAGAGAAGACAAAGGGAAACATGGTAAATTTTATTTTCTTTGGAAAGGCCCATATATCATTTATGGTTATAGAGGTAATAATGCATTTTTCTTAAAGGAGTTAGATGGAACATATCTACCAGGTGGACCAGTCAATGGTAGAATGTTGAAGCATTACTTTTACCCGGATTAACATTAGTTCATTTTGTTTAATTTCTCATTGTAAATACCATTGCAAAGCATAGATTGGATTGGTTGTTTTTTTTGCGAAGTTGAAGCCTGAAGAGAAGGCCCTAAGCTTTGAAAGACATAATATCATAAATATGAATAATGGAGAGCTCAGAAAATAGTTTCAAGGCAAGCACAATTAAAGTTTCAAGGCCACTGATCTTAAAGTTCTTGACATTTCACCAGGAAATGTCATCCCCAAGTGGAGCCACTGTTAGGGTCCTATAATAATAGGCATCATAATTTTGAATTAACTATGATTAGTCTTGTAATATTATACATACTTTGCTTTCTGAAAATGTTTTCCCATATTAAAAAAATGTAAAGAGGATAAGTCCTAAAAGAAAAATCAAAGGACTAAAAGAAAAATACCAAAAAAGAATATAAAGTATGAACCCCACCAAAAAGAGATAAAATAGATCCTGAAAGTGATGCAAATTCAAATGCCACTACTATTACTTTACTTTGCAAAATAAGATTGTGTGTAGCTTGCAAAAATGCTACAATCCATGATGACCAAACAGTTAAATATTGATTCATTCATGCTTTAAATTTCATGCTGATAGTTAGAGAATAAAGATCTAGCCAAACCATTTATTGGAATTCATAAGGTTAGAATTAGATAGTTTGCTTATCAAAGAAAAATAAGAGGGTCAACAAGCTCAAATGCACCCAATAAATGAAGAAAAAATGTTAGGGTAAATAATGGGTAGGTATATTACTTTCACAAGTAATGGAGAGCATCAATTGGCCATTTCAAATCACTAATATTCCCAAAAATCCCCTTGATCCCGTTGCTTAAAATCCCATTTCCATTCTTAAAAGGCATATTCCCTTGTAAAAATCCCCTTTCCCCTTATAAAATATCCCTTCCCTTCATTTTAACATTTTCCCCTTCCTAAAAATCTATTTCCCCTTGAAAATAACGTCCCCTTTACTAAATTCCCATTTTTCATTAAAAAACATGAGAAAACCCACTTATCCTAAGTATGAAATATTTAAATAATGTCGAGCCCCATTGAAAATCCCTCCCCGATGTTATTTTAACTCATCCCTAGTGCATTTTTAACATCCCATATACACATTTCATTAACCCCCGATATCATTTTAACTTATCCATTTTATTATATTAAAAACCATGTTTTATACATTCACCCTGTATTATATTAACTCCCGATTAAATATATTTCCCCAGACCCTTTATGTGAGTTTAATATATAGTTTTTTTTTATATTAAAATCCCTTCCCTATATACATATTCCCCGAGTCCCACTGTATTTTTAAATCTCGCCGAATATATAACCCCTCCACTATTTAACCTTTGCATATGTATTATAACCCATCACATAACTTATACCTGGGTTGTAATATCCATTTTCAGGAATATCTCTAAAACACAAGCAAACTCTAACCAGAGATGGACTGGGAGAGAATTAACCAGATATTTCACATCTGAAAGAGGATGAGATCTGGAGGCTATCTGGCCCTTCTAGACGCTGTCTAAGAATGTGGGGAAAACACAACAAGTGGTACAGAAATCTAAATGAAAAGGGAAGGAATAACAGAAATGAAAACATACAATAGCGTGTATATAAAGCATGCACAGATACTCAAGAAATACCAAGAGAACGTTGAGCCATTTTATTATTCTGATAAATATAGAGGAGTACAATAGGTGATCAAAGTGATAGCACCTAAACTTGCACAAGGCAAGTTAAGAACTATTCTCAGAACGCTGCATGGAATCTCTGTGTATCAGATCTGCGTTCCAGCTACTGAAAACGGCTGTGTAGTTGTCCCGAAATTCCTCCTTGTGGATCTGTGCTTTCCTCCCAATGATCACGCCCCCACTGCCTGGGATCCTTAATAATATGATCACCCGCTGATCCAAAAATCCCCCAATAGACGCACTGCTATTCCTGCGCTCAACCTTCTGACCAAGCTCCTCCACAGATGCCGCGCAGTCAATAAACGCGCTGCTCCTCCACAAATATAGCGGATCGATCCTCCTACAAAACACTGACGGACTACCTCACCCAAGCAGGCACTCGAAGTCCCCCGAGGCTGAGGGCGAGATCTCTGAATGGAGACACTCAATGCACTAAACATCGTTGTAGACAGGCTAAAGAGCCAGCGTGCTCAAAGTCGCAATGACCAGCTTCAAATTCATAAACTCCAATCATCTCGAATTGAGGAGCCTATCATCTTTATATAGCGTTGGCCGCTCTCAAACCCTACGACCGCCTTTACCAACGTCGCCTACTTTTACTGCGTGCGTAATTTCCCTACGACTGCCTTTACCACGATACCATGGTAATATCCCTTTGCTGCGTGCTCAATTTGGCCCCCTTGATTACAACGTGCGTCTACTAGGAAGTCCCCCTTATTTTAGAGTGAGTTGTGTTCCCTTTACTCACTTTTATTCTTAATCTAACTACTTAAATCAAAATTGACCAAAATCGAATATTCCAATTAGCCATTGCTAATTGGGAATATTACATGGGTCCCACCTATCAAATCCCCGACTCACCCTCCTATTCATCCATTCGTTGGATCTCCATACCTTTGATCCAATGGCCAATGATAGCTATCGCACCCCCGACTACCTGAACTTTAAAGCCACGGGGGGGTTGCGAAATGGGTGGTTTTGCACCCCCGCTCCCCTGCTACGTGGCAACCTCATATCTTATCGCACTCCTCAGCAGAATACCACCAACTTGCTTTTTGTGATGCAATAACCACCATACTCCCATCCAAGTTATATGATGAAACCACACTGTTTGAATTTAACCCCATGCCCTATGTTTAACCTCCTACGGTCAAATAGCACTATAGCCCACCCGAAACTGTTATTTCATTATGTTTTGTGCATTTTCCAAACTGTTTGTTAACGCAAAGACCATTTCCGACCCATCTTAAAGCAAATTTCGACCATAATTCACACCTACTACTACCAAAAGACAGTGCTGACTCAACCTAAAGCTTTATAAAGACCAGGAAAGCCCCTATTGCCTCTAGGACCTTCTTTATAAACTGAAAACTCCATTTCCAGGTATTCCTAAGTGTCTGAGACCATTTCTTAAGCCAAAAAGTAATTAAATTGATTAAAATAAACAAATCTATGACTTCTCAAGGTAAAGTAATTAAATTGATTAAAATAAACAAATCTATGACTTCTCAAGGTATTGTGACTGTTAATCCCCTACAACCTCCTATTGTTGATGTTGAACATACCCCCCTTGTAGACAAAGACTGTAAAATCATTGACACAGTTACATATTTTAACCTATTAGACATCCATTGTTGGAGCCATGACAAATCCTTAGACCAGGCTGATGAAATCTACCTTTGGGAATCAAACTTGCCTAAGTATATTGTCCCACAGGCCTTCCAATTTCCAGAAATCGTCAGGCTCTATCAAATGAACTACTTTCCCAATGAACTAAAGATTATTTCTTCACAATCACTGTAGAATAAATAAACCAAATGTTGAAAATCCAACCTAAACCTGATCAAGTTCCACTATCAATTGAAATCCTCACTGAGTTATATATGAAGCTTGACTTTCCAAAGAGGTTTCAAATCTTCCAAACCTTCTTGCCTTCATCAGTTGAAGCTCCAAAGAGTAACCCTCCTTATTTAGCCTCAATTTTCTCAGAAAAAACTAGGCAGATTTTCACATTGCTTTCTTGCATTCTAGGGTACTTCACAGATGAGTATGTAGATGCTTCAATCTTAGGTTTTCTATCTATTTTATGCCTAGGACAACCTCCAACTTCCATATTTAACCTTGCTCAATACTTGTCAGATTCCATTCATGAGAAATTAGTTAAATTTCCAGAGGAGGGAATGTTCAATTATTCATCTGTTTTGTTTCATATGTTCCTGTACTTCCAATCTGAAAGGTTTGCAACCAACCTTCAAAAACTGGACATTAAGGGTAATCCTCAATCAGTAATCTTCTGGAATTCCTTAATCAGAAAGGACTCTACATAATTTACCTACAACGACTTCATTGATGCATTTGTCTATCCAATTGTCAACATGCTGAGTAGTACCATTCAACTAAGAGTTAATGATGAGATAAAGAGGGTCTTACAATTGTATGAACACAGTAGAACAGGTGACTGTTATTTATACCAGAATCACACAGAGATTAGGGTATATGGATGCCAGCTTATTCCTTACGAACTTCCCAAATAACTCCCAATGAGGTTATTTGCACTGTAATATATTAGACAGAGCCTAAATTCAGATGAAGTGAATTTCCTGTCAGCAAAGAAGAAAACACATTTTAAGATAAAAAACCAGCTTGGTCCTTTTATTTGTAATAATAGGAGTGTTGGTCAACAAGCAGATAAGTGTCTACAAAACTTCAAATTCAATAGCATTTTTAAATGGAAGCATGATCCTTTGGGAGTTATCAACAAATTAAGAGTAAAATTCAAATTGACACCTTTTTTCCATGAGTCTAAACTAGACATTGAAAAGTACTCCAACCAGTCAGAGTGGTTGGAAAATGCTTTGCAGGAGGTGGAGAAGCAAGATGATACTAGTTCAATCTTGCATACTCCAGCCCCACAAGATAGGAACTCAAAAAGGCCAAGAGAAGAAGGTTCATATTATGCTGAAACCACTACTGAAACTAAATTCAAATTAATGTATAGGAAGAAGCCCAAGTTGAATCCAGTAGTTGAACATGAAGAGTTAATGTAAATAGTTGAAATTATTGGCATAGATATAATGGTTGAAGACAATGCACCTCCTAGATTTTCAAAGGAAACACAACAACCTTCTACTTCTAGTGCTCAGCTCATCCAAAAACAAAAAAGTGTGGAGGTTTCCTCATCAAGCAAGCCAGTGGATAAAGAAAAGGACATCAAAGAGAGATACAAAGATATTAAGACTAGAAATGAAGAATTGAACGCTGAAATATATTCACAGTACCTGAAGCAAACTCCTGGCAGCCAAAACAAATACTTTCAACATTTGATTACAAGACAAGGAAAATGCAAATGACATTCTTACAACCAACAATACATGCTCGAAAATCATCATATGATTACAAGAAAACATCATTTGAAGTTATGGCTAAAGATGTTCATCCTTTAGATCAAATTGAATTTCATAAGAAAGTTGGAGAAATGATATATTCTACTATGACCAATAAAGCTATGAGTGTCCAGAAATTGCACAATTCTCTAGAGAATATCAAAGTACAGCTAAAACTGGAGAAATCCTCCTCACAGGCAAAAGATAACAGGATAAAATCCCTTGAGGATTTGGTAATAGAATATGGATATGATCCTAAGAATGTCAAAGTAGCAGAAGAGCTCATAAAAAAGAAGAATGCAGACATTACTGCATTGAAGAAGCAGTTGAAATTACCTCCCACTGAACATCCACACACAAAGGAAGTTTTAGAGAATGAAAGCCAAAAAGATGAAATGATGAATCTCATCATTCGGTTAACAACTCAACTAAAAGAGATGGAGAATGAGATGGATAAATTGGTGTAGGAGAAAAAGGCCAGCATGGAAGCAATCCCTGTCACTGCCATTCCTATAGTTACTATAGTAGTTCCATCTACTTCATCAGCTCTAGTCGCAATAACAGTTCCAGTGGCCACAACAGTTTCAACTACCTCAGCAACTATTCCAGCAACAAATTCTACAACAACAACAACTCATCCTAGTGATGAAGCAGGTAAATTGATCAAAGCCATGCAATACATGTCAATTTAGACAAATGAAATTAACGGACTTAAAGAACAGGTGAAAAGTCTCGAAGATGAAAAGAAGCTAGCTCAAATCATGTATAAATCAGAAAATCAGAAAACAAAAAAGATTGAATGAAAATATACAAAAGCTAGAAAAAGAATTCACATTGAAAGAACCACTTGGCCGAGCAAAGCAACAGATGTGGGCCAATATCTTTAACTCTATTAATGATATTTGGCCATCTATTCAAGTTAGCTTTGAACAGAAAGATTTGGTCAAACATGATAGTGAAGCTATTCAAAAAATCAAGGAAGAACTTGGTAGCAAACTAGAAGAGGCCATTGAAATCATTAAGTTTCTCAATTCCAAGAACAAACAGGGATTAGAAGAAATTGGCATAAGTGACAGAACTGAAACAATCTTAGAGGTTAAAACGGTAATTTCCAAAAGGAACTTGATGACACAACTTGAAGACAAGTGTCAGAATATGGAGTTTGCAATAACTAGATTCATGGTCAAATTTGATGTTCTAAGGCAGAAAGGTCGGCCTAATCCTTTGGTGATCAATGACAGATTAATGAAGCATGAAGACTATGACAAAAATATCAGAGAAGTGGCCAAATAACAGTCCAAAAATTCCTCCATGAAAGGAATTCCTACTGGCAAAGTACTCTATCAAACATTTGAAAATCTCTTTTACCTCCAACATGAGGTGAATCATCTCTTTATCAACAAGCCTAATTTTGCAAAATATACAGAGGTTGATGAAATTTACAGGAGAATGGTAAAAATCAAATTAGATCAAGAAGCTTGGGAAAAAATACATGATTTACTGTGAAAGTGAAAACAAAGCAGTCAGACAAAACAATAAAATAAAAGAGAAATTTACTATGACTGTTACAGGTAAAGCAAGTTAAAAGAGTAGTCAAGGTTAAAGAGTCAAAGAGCAGGCAGAGTTTAAATTCATAACAGAACAGGTAGATAAAAGTAAAGCAATAACATAGTTTAGAGATGAAATAAGATGAAAAGCACAGTTAAAAGATAAATCAGAAAATGTCCAGTGTAAAGATGCAGCCAACGTACAGCAACAATCAAAGAGGGAAAGCAGCAAAATATCAAAGAGAAAACACGAAATCCAAATAAAAGAGGGACAACTAGAATTTAGTCTCGTAGGTGTCTCTATATTCTTGCATGAAGATATTTATTTTTCCTTGAATAATTCCTAAATCAATTTTAGGATATTTTGTAGTAGTTTTTGTATAAATACTTCATAATTCGAAGTATTGAGTGTGGATTCCTAAACATTTCTATAGTTGTAATTGATCCAAATACCTGAGGGTTTCTTGTACCATTTTCAAGTCAACAGACAAGACGAGCGATAAAGGCATTGCATTACATGATTCATGTGTTGAGCCACTTCAGTGAAGTACTTTCAATTGTTTATTGTTATTTTCTTAAGTATTCCATAAACTTATATGTTTTTTCTGAATCTAAATGTTATAACAGGAGTTTTATTTCAGAACTTGTTTAAATACACTATGTCTTGAACTGTTATTCATTTTAATTGTTTCTTCTGATATCCGGATATGAGAATCCTTAATTGCTCTCCCATCCCGATTAACCTCTGTCATTTCCTTCATTATCCGGTTTAAGGAATCCTTAACTGCTCCTTGATCCCGATTGAAAATAGACATAGAGTTATCCATCTAAATCATTAATTCCACCAAACAAATTAAATCAAACCAAATCAATCTCACATAACTAGCCTAAAATCAATTTAAATAGCAAAGTTAAATCATAAAGAGAAAGCCCTCTCTGAGCATTAGGAAGGCTAGATCCTGATCTCAAAAGTAGGTTCATAGTTACCTCTAATATTTCCTTAAACAAAAAAGCATAACAACCCTAGGAATTATTGGAGTGATAACAAGTTCTAATACATCTTCTTGTGGTTTTCATAATGTTTTGTCTTTGAAGAAGGATGGTGCATGGCGATTGCATTCACATTTGGTAAAGAGTCAAGCCAAGTGCAAGGGTAGACATCCTAAGCATCACTATGACTACAGTTTTCAAGGTGAAGTGAACTTGAAATTGTATAATTCTCCTTTGATTGAAGATCAAGGAAGAAATGTTAAAATTACTTCAAGGGCAGTTTTCTTTCCTGAATATCTTGAAAAATTGTAGCAAGACATCATCCTTAACAGGAAAACAAGGATTTAAAAATAAGGGAAAGCGGAGTACCTTCATAAGAGGGTCAAAGCGACAAAAAAAAAAAAAAAAAATCCAAATGTGTTGAGATTGGAAGGGTGAGGGAACTGTACCTTTATCTGTTTGTTGGACTGAAAATGAGCTTTTGGAGGTCCAAAAGATTTTAGTGGGGAGGAATGATCCAGTGGATATGTAAATTGCTAAAAAATCAAAGTGTTTGAAAGTGCTCGAAACTAGTGCCATAACGAAGATCTCGTCGCCCTAAATCCAACACAATTCAAATCGTCGAAAACTGATATCGTATGCTCCTAATATCGCGTTCTGGATGTTCTACTTAAATTTTTTTTTTTTTTTTTGTAATTGGGTTGCAAGTATGCCCAAACAACAATCCATACACTAACTAGGCAGGTGACTGGGCAAATGAATGGGTATTTTCGAGCCAGTGGTTGTTCACCAAGTGTCCTATTCTAATTGGTTGAATTTTCTTGAGTTTTGATATTGTTGGCATTTTTGGTCGGTCAAATGACAAGAGGCCACATGGGCCAATGGGTGGCTGCCACGTGGCATCCGGACATTGGTGTAAATTTTTGTTTGTGGGCCGAACGGGCCTTGAAGTATTAAAACACACAACCTCACGTCGGGCAACACAACGACCTACCACACAGCCTACATTAGTTCTTAATAGTCATATTGCAAAGTTTGTATATAAAGTTTAACGGTTTGCATGTTGGGGGTGGGGGTCGGGGTTAACCCCTGGCCCCCAGTCCACCCCAACCCTCGAGACCGCATGTCAGGGCAACCAGGGGCGCGGGGTTAACCCCAACCCCAACACCACAGTAATACATATCATACCACAAGTTTAAATGGAGTTCAACACAACCGGCCCCAAACCATGGAGTAAACGAACCATACCACAGTCACGGGGATTGGTTTAAAGTTATGGTGCGTAGTTTTGAATTGATTCGACGGTTATATAACCAAGCCACAGGTCTATACACCAAGCACGGTTCGTGGAATAGGGTCATTTAACTCGGTGACACCAGAACACAACCACATACACTACCATGTGTTAGCCACCTATGAATTTTTTGTTAGGCGGCTAAATTGTTTTGAGCCTCCAAGAGATACATTTTCTATTAAAATATCTCATCCTTGAAGCCTCTGTGTGTCCATTTCCTTTAAAAAGATCCTCACTGCTGTTTCCATCCAAAAAGCCTCACTAACTGTAAAAAATTGTGTTCAGAAAGACCTTCATTTGCCCCCTGTATCCCTGCAAAATTCCCCATGTTAACCCTTTTTCCACATTCGAAGTTCCTACTTTAACCCCAAAAATCCCTCCCAAGAGTTCCTAAACCACCCTTTTCATCCTTAAAACCAAGTGAAGTCCTTTCATTTGAGTTTAAACTCCTTTTTTACCTCTATCGATTTCCTCTTTTAGCCTTTAAAACCCTCCTTTTTGGCTAAAAATCACTCTTTTCCATATATGATGGCTTAGCCCCTTTTCGGCCAGCCCCTTAACCACTTCCCCCATATTCCCCGAGCGCTAAGACCAAGCGCTAGTCCGTGAGGCGCTTATCGCATCGGAGGATTGGAGCAATTTTTTTATTATTATTTTTATTATTATTTTTTTTTTTTTGGGTAAACAAAATCTTCGATGCGATAGTGTTATGGTCCTGTTGGTCTCGGGAACGATCTCCACCGTCGATCTTAACAGATCCGACGGCCCGCGCAAGTCTCATCGCACCGTCGCCGATCGTAATCGCAACTCTTAAGCTGTGCCACCCGCTACACTCCCCGATTACGATCCCCCGATTGTGATCTCCGTCGTCGATTCCCCTTTAATCCAACGGTCATCGCAAGCTCCGTCGCACCCGCATCTACCTTCCGTTCCTCCCAACTGCTACCCTCCGACGTGATCCCGTCCGTTGATCTCACATAAGATTTAACGGTCATAATCCAATCGCACCATCGCTCATCGCAAGTGTTAGACCCTCCCATTACTCCCCGCCGATTAGATAGCAGCCGTCGATCTCCTCCTGAGATCCGACGGTCTTGATCAAATCGACCGGGTCCCACTACATCGACTCATTCCATATGTTTTTCATCGCATTTTCATGCATTTTCTGTGTATTGCATTCCAAGGTCCAAAACCTATGTTTTACATTAGACATTAGATCATTCCTCCCTAACATTTAAATTTTAATGTTTTACATTAAAGTTTTCCATTTCGCCGACCTCCACATACGTTTCCCGCTGTTTCACTGCATTTTTCCACAGTATCCTTGGCATCCATCGCTCTCATTCATGCAGCGTTGTCATTCTCATAGCCCTCCATAGCCATCCTTCCCATGCTAGGATTTCTTAACGAATTTGTGTGTTTTGCAGGGTATAGGCGGTGAACGCCGCCATTGTTCATAGTCACTGTTATAGTGGCACAGTGCACAGAGAAAGTTGGGTTCAGAGCCTGATATCACAGAGAAGAGCCTAAGAAGGTGCTTAGAGCATAATTTTCATTAAAGGACAGAGTTCAGCTCTGCAAAACTTCTCCGGCGCCACCAAAGCTCACATTTCACTGATAGAGACAGTCATGAAGCAGCAAAGAGTATCAGTACATAGTTAAGGAGTTCTAATGCACATTATTGAAGATGTTAAGCCTTAATTCAGTGTTTTAAAGGCAAAATACCAGATTGAAGACCTCATGGATCACACGGAAGGCCTAATAAGGCCTAATGCGCAGAAAACAATATCATCAAGGTTGCACATCAGCAGAAGTCTCTTTCTGAAAAGGGACATAGTACCCGTACTGTTTTTACTCTACATTGTGTCCGTGAGAAGGTTTCCACCCTGACAGCAGTCCTGACGCTACCAGAGCATTTGTTATGCAGTATGGTAGACTTCAAAGTCATTTATCTGCCCCTTTGTTTATTCACCAGAGTACTGCAGCGAAATCACATCAAGAACATACCTGGAGTAAATTGCAACCTATCGAAGACCAATCTTTCATCCAAAAAGTACTAAAGATTAATGATCAGATATTAAAACAGAATGGATTTTGACCCACTTCTTCCACTCTATTTTTAATGTTCATTTAGTGTTTCATATAACTCCTCTGCCTCTCTTTCAGCTATAAAACTCATGAAGAAACTCATTGTAAAGGTTTTTGATCGGATATTTGTGAATTGTAAGTTGTTTCTCTTGAGACACAGTCTCCGTGTAAAGTTGTAAGATAGGTTGAGGAAGATGTTTTTAGACTGAATATCAAGCTGTTGGAAATGCTGTACATGAATGTTGTTGCTCTTTAATATGACAAGCACATTTCTTTGGATCCTGATTTAAAGCAGCGGTGATGTTTTTCTTACTTTGTCTCTGTTTTCCTTTGTAATTCATCACATTTCATTTCTCTGGTAGGCATCATAAATCTGGTTTAGGATATACCCTCGCATGGTACCCTAAGCCTCTGCTCTCCCTACCTTTAATTTTTTCTGCTATATGTGCTATCTGAGCATTGATTCAAGCTAATTTAACCAGTGTAGTGGCTGATATTTACTGCTCGCTGATGTATGAATTAATGAATCTATTCTTAGATGTTCTTGTTAGGCTTTAATTGAATGAATTGGGATACTGGGAGTTTAGAACTCGGTCTCTTTCTCACTAGGGTCCTTTTTCAATTAATTGAACCTTACTAAGTCCCCTTAAGCTAGATGCCAAAGCATTGAGAGTTCAAAGTCTCTCTCTGATCTCAAGTTTTCACCTTTGTGTTCAAATCTTTAATGTTCCCTTGTCTGAAGAGTTAACCTTTTGGGTTTTTTGGATCACAGGTTGTCCAATGGCATGCCCTGTCCCTGGATCTGATTCCTGAAAGGTCACCTTGGAGGTTTCCTTGCCTTTCACCTTCTTTCTTACCATTTCAAGCCACACTATCATCTTTAAGATCCAATGCTTTAGATGACTAGCCCAACTGAAAGCCTGCATATTGAATAGCAAGTAAACCCTTTCCTGACTCCATTGCCCAATGGTCTTGAGTGCTCTCTGAAATCATTCCTCCTTTGCCTAAAATCCTCTTTATTCAACCTTGTCTCATAGTGAACCCTTCATTCCTGTTTCCTAACAACCAAACAAAAATCAAACCAACAAACCTGTGCCTATAACTAGCCTAATATCTTAACACAGAGCTTCAAAGACGTAAAACCTTTGCCTATATAGAGAGATCCCTCTCTGGACCCAGGAGGGCTAGATCCTAAGGTCTGAAAGTGGTTCTGATGTTGTCTCATCTTTTGGTATTGCCAAACTTGCCAAAACATGGGAACCCCAACACCATGGAAACAGAGTTGGGTGGATTTAAAGTTTTGGCATGTTTTGAAACCCAGCCATGGTAACTTCACCATCAACCACAATTGTAAAGGGGTTAAAAAGCATTGGCAGAATTTTTGAACAGCCCTAGATCAACGATGGGTATTGCGCCACGTCGCCCCGATCTGTCGGTTCGTGGGGGTTACCGTGCATTTAAAACAAGCGACAATTTTCACCCGAACCGATGTGAATCTTGCCAATGCGGGGTGAATTTGTCGCTCCACATTGCCAAAATTGGCGGAAAATGTAGGATGGATAACATGTGGGTTCAAATGGTAGCACACTTAGCAGAAAATAATTTCTAGAGCATATTGACCAATTTGAGTGCAAAAAGAGCCCAACTAGGGGTTTTTTACTGTTTTGGGGCCATTGGAGACATTATTTTTGCATTCTGAGGACTCCAAATCCATGTAAAAACATGTTTTGAGCACATAATGAAAGAGGCCCAACATTGGAAGCTGGACCAAGGATGTAGCCCAGGAGGGGTGAAATCATTCATCATTTTGTTGTCTGCTATTCTGTTACGGTATTTGTTATCACTCCCCCCATTTCCCAAGGCTGAAAATGGAAATGAAGGAAGGTAACCACAAACCAAACTTTAGGTCAAGTAGCTAGCCCTACCAAAACCAGAGAGGGCTATCTCAATGTCACTTTGCAGCCAATGAGATGACTGGATATATAATTATCTTAGGCTAGTTATGATGCTCAGTAGATTAGGGTTTTGTTTGTTTGAAGTTTTTGCTGGATAGGAATGACAATCAAGGAACTAGGACTAGGGTTTAGGTTTGATTTCAAGGGTTAAGTTGTAGAAACAAGGATGAGGCTAGGTAGGTAAACTCATGAAAATACTTAATTTGTCATTGTGTATAGGGTTTTGAAAGAGAAGGATTCAGAATGAGCATTTAAATGAATTCATTCATCAGAAGAGTAGACACATCCATGAAAAATAGAGCATAGAAATCAATGATTTATGTTTATAAACTCATAATATTAACAAACAGAAACATACATGTGATGGAAAGGTAACATAACATTTAACTTGATGAAGTAACAAAGAAGAAACAATGCTTAAAATAATACCACTGGAATCTCAAGAGTATAGTTGCAACATTCTTTTATTTCACTGAAAAAAAGAGTTTGTACAATAGCTCCACTGTAAAATAACAACTATCCAACCCTTCAAATGACTTGAGGTGGATGAAATATAGAAAATAGAGTTCATGACACCTCATTGGGTCGAAATCTGATCTAAAACACATCATAAATGTATTGTATGAGTCATTACCTAGAATCCAGGTAAGTTAGAAACCACTTCCTCAACTTTAGCTAATAACTAGGAGTTCATGTCTCTTGGATTAATTACATCATTAATCCATAAAGAGAGGCAAAAACAAACTCTCCTACCAAAAATACACCTCACAGGACAGCTAAACCTCGAATTTTGGAGTTTTTTTGGCTTGACAATTGTCCAAGGGAATCCAATGACAGAAGCGTCGCACCACTTTGGAGTTGATTTTGACTGATTTTTAAGTTCCCATTTGCAAATATGAGAGTTAGGTTAGGTATCCCTGTGTGTCTTCTTTCCATTTCACCCTCAAAATTGAGAAAATGCCCACTGGAAGACCTTCAAAAATTGATTCTCCCAACCTCACTCCAAAAGCGTCACATAAAGGTAGAAAAGGTAGCAAAAGCATGAAAAAAGTGATGTTTTTCGCATTTTTCTTCAAAATGGGAGGGTGAAATGTTGACCTGATGTCATATCTGTGATGTACAGGTGAAAAGGAATCCAACCATGTAGATTTGTCTCCATTTAAGTGCTCTGAGAAAAAATTATTTTTGTCTTCTAGTGAAATCACAAACTTTTTGAAGAAATTTCTCTTTTTTGAAAACTTTAATCAAGAAACACACTTTATTTGATGAAAGACAAACTGTCTTCACTTATTTCCCTATCTTTGCTACATCCCTATGCAAATGGCTTGTATGGTGAAAATGAAATTTTATTCGCCTTCTTTCATGACATAAATTGACTCTTATGGTGGCGAAACAAATGAGACCTAGACTCTGACCTAGATGAAGGTGTGGTGAATGACCTCAGACCCTAAATGATAAATGGATGACATGACATCTAAGATGATAATGACGATGAATGGAGTGAAAGGAGTAACATTTCAGACCTAAACATATTCAATGAGAAATTTTTTATTTGAAACTGACTTGAAACTTGAAATTTTGACCTAGGACCAATACTAAGTAAACCTAAAAGAGTACATTTGATCACTGAACATTTGGACACTAACAATATTATTGTATTAGTTTATTTATGCAAAACTGTGTTTAATCACTTGATTTATGAGCTATTTCAACTTGTTTAACTGCATAAAAAACCTTAAAATTTACACTTGCAAACTTTCATCAAACCTTCAAGTTTGTGTAGAAATTTGAATAACTGATATATTATTCACCGAGATTCTCCCGATCACACACTATTTTAGCTTCATGCACAATACATAATCTCTTCTACCATTGATCATTAGATGCGGAAATAAAATCAATTGCATGCACACATTAAAACCATAAACAATCACACATATGAACACAGTATTTCATGGGAAAGCTTAAAGTTGAAAACCCCCAACTATCTGTATATTATATGTAGTGTACCTAAAGGGGATAATATAGGGTACAAAGGGAGGTACCCAAGGGAATAATATGATGTAATAATATAAGAATGATAAATAAATGGGCCATAGTTAATAAATAAAGTGGTTAACCCACATTATGCAAGGGACCACATGTAGTTAGGGAATAAAGTGATCTGCCCATTGTATTGGATGTATGGTATTGAGAGACCCATGGTAACTACCCATGGTATTGCATGTATGAAACCTATATAGAGGCTAGAGACTCTCCATTGAGAGATTTCAAGTATTATTGTATGGGCAAGCATATGGCTTGTGGAGTGATCTCCTTCCTTAAGGAGTGAATGTATGGTGTTACCCTACCGTAAGGGTTTTGATATTAATGAAGATCTGAAGTTTTATCTTCTATGGTGTTATTTCCTAGGCATATTTTCCATTTTTATACATTTTCTTGTCAGAGAGTCTCGAGCCTCTATATAGGTTTCATACATGCAATACCATGGGTAGTTACCATGGGTCTCTCAATACCATACATCCAATACAATGGGCATATCACTTTATTCTCTAGCTACATGTGGTCCCTTGCATAATGTGGGTTAACCACTTTATTTATTAACTATGGCCGATTTATTTATCATTCTTATATTATTACATCATATTATTCCCTTGGGTACCTCCCTCTGTACCCTATATTATCCCCTCTAGGTACACTACATTATATATGTCATAGAGATCATGTAACAATCATTGTACAAAGCTCCTCACAAGCTCTCATCACAACCTCCAATTTCTACACACTAATCAAGCTAGATCTAGCAAAACACATGCTCCAATCAGTGCCACTAGATAGCCAGCCTCTATTATGTAATCAATGTTGTAGGATGGTTCATTAAATAACTTGAACCACCTAGCTTGTACTGCACAATCCTCATGGGCTTGTCCAATCACTGGTTGTTGCAAATATGCAACAGTATGGTCACAACTGATAGTTAACCTACTCTTTCACATATCTTTGCACTGGTCTCCACTGAAACTGTCCATGCACTGAAGTTAATTGATGTATTCTTTAGTTGCTTAATGAGTTTATAATTAGTGAATTAATTAATAATTAATTCACACCACTCTTCACTAGTGTATCAATCAGTTAGACTAGATACAACTAGCTAAGCTATGTTTAGATTAGTTAAACTGAACACAACTCCATTAACTTCCTCAATCAACTCCACCAAACTCTCTCACATGAGTTATAACTGAAGTATCCATGCAATAGCTCCACTTAACCCTTAGGAATAGCGTAATTCCTTCTGTCAGCGCTTGTGCCACATCTGTGCACTTAACTGAAGTGCTCAAAGAGAATAAGATAATGTTTATAGTCCAAATATTATTAAAAGCTAATAATATTCGACATATCTATTTTTAGACTGGCAATCTAAAAATAGATTCTGCCCAATATGGCTAAAAATAGAAGTCCATCTATTTTTCCCGACTTGACCAACCATCCACAAATAACATCCTGCAACTCATAGAATCATGATCGACATGTCTAAAAATAGACTTTGCACCAAAAATAGCCTGCGATCCCACTTAGTGAAGGCGACTTCTTTCCACTAAGCTCATCATCTTGTTGCAATCTCAACACTCCCTCTCAACAAGATAAGGATTATCTGCCACCCCTATCCTGCCTCTGTGTTATTCGAATTTGCTTCTGGTGAGCGCCTTCATCAAGATATCAACATCCTGATCCTCCGTGAGAATATATGAAAGTAACATGATCTTTCGCTGCACACAATCTCTGATATGATGATACCGATCCGTGAAGCCATGCCGCCTCAACTCATCCTCCTGTCTGTACCATGATCCATATCCCGATGTGCCTCTGAGATATCTCAATACATGCTTGCTTGCCTTCCAGTAGAGCTTGGTAGGCTTAACCATAGCTTGTGAAAGCTGGTTAACGTCATAGCATATGTCGGGTCGTGTATTGACCAGATACATAGGCGACCCCACCAACTGTCGATAAACAGTGGCATCCACTACCTCTGACGAAGTAGCATCCTCCTTCCTCCAACCACAAGGAATAGGAGTATCAACAGGCTTGCAACCATGCATGTTGAACTTCTCCAGTATCTCCCGGGCATACTTACCCTGAGAAAAAAACAGTCCATCACTGCGCTGCCAAATTTCCAATCCCAGGAAATAATGAAGGAGGCCCAAGTCCTTCATCTCAAACTCCTTTGCAAGATCAGCCTTGCATGAGAGTATCAATTGTTCATCACCCATCAAAATCAAATCATCTACATAAAGTACAATGATCAGAAACTTACCCTCCACCACAATCTGGTATAGGTTCAGATCTGCCTCACTCTTGGAGAATCCAAGTCCGATGAAATAACTGTCTATCCGTGTGTACCAAGCACGAGGTGCTTGCTTCAACCCATACAACGCTCTCTTGAGCCTGCACACATGCGACTCGCTGCTGAAGATCTCGAAACCTTCGGACTACTCTATGTACACCTCCTCCTCAATGACTCCGTTGAGGAACGCAGTCTTCACATCCATCTGATGAATGTGCCACCCCATCTGTGTTGAGAGAGCAAGAATCGTCCGTATGGAAGAATACCTTGCGACAGGTGCAAAGGTCTCCTCATAATTGATCCCCTCAATCTGTGAGAAGCCTCGGGCAACAAATCTTGCCTTGTACTTCTCCACACTCATGTCAGCTGCCTGCTTCACTTTGTAGATCCATCTCGAACCCACCACTGATTTCCCTTCCGGTCTCGGGACAATCTCCCATGCACTGTTTCTGACAATCGAATCATACTCTTCCACCATGGCATCTACCCATGCGGGATCCTCCACAGCTTCCTCGAAAGAGGATGGCTCTGTCACGATACACTTGCTCATAAGAGCCATGTATCCAGCATACCAGTTAGGTGGATGTATCTGTCTGTGCTGTGATGTAGGTGCTCCTACAACCTTCTCTGCATCTTGAGCCAGTCGCTCAACTTCTGTAGTGCACTTCCACCCTCTGATGGTTGGCGCTGCTTGAGTGGTCTCTTCCACTCCATGAAACTCCTCTTGTGGCTGATCCACATCCTGAGGCTCATTCTTAGGAACTAATAGCTCCTCATTTGCATGCAAGTGTGGCTCCCTCTCAAGTGAACACTTCATGGCTTTCTCCTCATGAAATTTGATATCCTGTCGCACAACAGTCTTGCGACTATCTGGAAAATACACACGATAGTTGTGGGGTTAACCATCGATGTACCCCACAAATATCCCAACCTGTACACCCAACCTCCGCAGTCGGCTCTAGCTTCTTCCTGGCATCCTTTGTCACATGAATGTAAACAGGTGAACAAAAAATCCTCAAATGGGAAATATCGGGCCTCTTACCAGAAAACGCCTCCTCTGGTGTACTCGTGCCAAGTATCGTGTGAGGACAACGGTTCTGCACATATACTGCAGTATTGCATGCCTCTGCCCACAAGTGAATGGGTAGGCCCTGATCATGCAACATCACCCATGCAGCAGCCATGATCGTTCTGTTCTTCCGCTCAGCAGCCCTGTTCTGCTGTGGGTTATGAGGTGTTATGAGCTCTCTTCGAATTCCTTCTGCGCTGCAAAAGTCCTTGAATTCTCCAGATATGAATTCACCACCATTGTCACTCCTAAGAGCCTTCACCTGCTTCCCCGATTCTTTATCAACCATTGCCTTGAACTCACTGAACTTTGAGTATGTCTCGCTCTTCTTCTGCATGAAGAAGATCCAGCACTTCCGAGAAAAATCATCAACAAATATCACATAGTACTTGTGCTTTGTTGTCGAAGCCACTGAGAAAGGTCCACACACGTCTGTGTGAATTCTCTCAAGGATCGTCGTGGCGCGACTATCCTTCTCGTGAAAGGTGGCTTTCACAAATTTTCCTAAGGTACATCCCCTGCACTGATTTGACTGTGCAAGAGTACCCTTAGGAAGCCCAGTAGAAATCTGCTGCAATATCTTCAAAGCTCCATGGTGAAGGTGGCCCAATCTTCGGTGACACAACTCGCCATCATCCCGGCTCACCACTCCTTTTGCCTTGCCTGCCATTGTTGTGCAGCCATCTACCTGCAATTGATAAAGGTTCTTAACTTGAACCCATATCCTCCAGGTCTCACCAGTTGCCTTACTGCGCAGGAAATCCTTTCCCTCGCTAAAGACAACATCATATCCCTTATCTTCTAACATCGCCACAGAGATCAAATTCTTCTTCAATCCTCGAACATGCATCACTTCCTTCAATACGAAGGGTTTACCAGACTCTCTCTCAAAGGAAATGGTACTGATACCGGTCGCACTGTATCTACCATCATCGCCCATCTCGATGTGCACTCCAAGATCTTTCTCATCCAGATCAGTAAACAAATCTCGATCTCCTATCATGTGAAAATATGCACCACTGTCAAGAAACCACACTGAACCCATCACACTTGAGACCAAGCATGCGATCAAAGAAAAATCCAGCTCAAACTGCGAGGCTAAGGCCTCTCCAGCTGCAGTCCCAACAACCTGCTTATTTTTCTTCTTCTGTGGACAACTAGTGGCATAATGTCCATGTTGGTGACAGTGAAAGCACTTCACCTTGGACATGTTCTGCTTCTTGCCTTTCGCACCAGATTGAGAAGCATGCTTCTTGCTCTTCCCCTTCTTTGCTTTGGCAGCCAAAGTGTAATTTTCTTCATCTGATTTCTTTGATGAAGATCCGTCCCTGGTACTTCGCCTTATCTCCTCTTGCACAAGATATGACCAAAGTCGCTCCCATCCTGGAAATTTCTCCCGACTATTAACAGAGTCTTGATAGGAATGCCAACTCTTTGGAAGCCCAAGGAGAGCCAAGCTCACCAAGTCCTCGTCATCAACAGTAACCCCCACACTTCCCAGCTCATCCCTACATTGGATGAACTTCGTGAGGTACTTGGGCATACTATCGCCTTTCTCCATTTTTATGTTTATGAGTTTATCCTTGAGTGCCAACTTCCTCTGGTCGCTCTTGCTTTGAAATAAATCTGTCAAAGCTTTCCACATCAAGAATGGAGAAGCCTTACCATGAAGGCTGGACACTATGTGATCCTTCACACCTTCCAACAGAATCCTTTGACACTTTGTTGTCTTCTTTTGCCATGCGTCAAGTACGACAGCATCACTAGAAGTAGGTTTTGGAATTTATGCATCTATGAACTCCTTCAACCCATTGTCATCCAACACCGCCTCCATCTTGTCCTTCCATGCAATATAATTCGAGCTGCCCTCAAGGGCATACTCCAAGCACAATCCGTTGAAAGACATCTCAACTTCGACACCAAGAAAACACTACTGCAAATTCGAATTCCACCAGCTCAAAACTCAACCGCTTCAATGTTTTGCAATTGCTCCAATGATCAATATCACTCTGATACCATGTAGAAATTTGAACAACTGATATATTATTCACCGAGATTCTCCTGATCACACACTATTTTAGCTTCATGCACAATACAGAATCTCTTCTACCATTGATCATTACATGCGGAAATAAAATCAATTGCATGCGCACATTAAAACCATAAACAATCACACATATGAACATAATATTTCATGGGAAAGCTTAAGGCTGAAAACCCTCAACTATATGTATATTATATATGTCATAGAGATCATGTAACAATCATTGTACAAAGCTCCTCACAAGCTCTCAACACAACCTCCAATTGCTACACACTAATTAAGCTAGATCTAGAAAAACACATGCTCCAATCTCTGCCACCTGATAGCCAGCCTCTATTGCGTAATTAATGCTGTAGGATGGCTCATTAAATAACTTGAACCACCTGGCTTGTACTGCGCAATTCTCATGGGCTTCTCCAATCACTGGTTGTTGCAAATATGCAACAATATAGTCACAACTGATAGTTAACCTGCTCTTTCACCTATCTCTGCACTGGTCTCCACTGAAACTGTCCATGCACTGAAGTTAACTGATGTATTCTTTAGTTGATTAATGAGTTTACAATTAGTGAATTAATTAATAATTAATTCACACCACTCTCACTAATTGTATCAATCAGTTAAACTAGATACAAATAGCTCAACTATGTTTAGATTAGTTAAACTGAACACAACTCCATTAACTTCCTCAATCAACTCCACCAAACTCTCTCACATGAGTTCTAATTGAAGTATCCATGCAATAGCTCCACTTAACCCTCAGGAATAGCGTAATTCCTTCTGTCAGCTCCTGTGCCACATCTGTGCACTTAACTGAAGTGCTCCAAGAGAATAAGATAATTTTTAGAGTCTAAATATTATTAAGAGCTAATAATATTTGACATATCTATTTTTAGACTGGCAATCTAAAAATAGATTCCGCCCAGTATGTCTAAAAATAGAAGTCCATCTATTTTTCCCGACTTGACCAACCATCCACAAATAGCATCCTGCAACTCATAGAATCATGATCGACATGTCTAAAAATAGACTTTGCGCCAAAAATAGCCTGCGGGCCCACTTAGTGAAGGCGACTTGTTTCCACTAAGCTCATCATCTTGTTGCAATCTCAACAATTTGTTAATACAGATAATGTTTCCAGGTATTTTATGTCATTTCCAGTTGATCGTCGTGGGTTTTTCTCTACTAGTCATGTTGTTTCCTAGTTCTCAGTGGAAGGGTTGAGGGTGAGGAGGGTCAGGCGGACTCCTGCTATTTGGTCCTCCTTTTCATGCTCCTTCATTCTAGGGTTTTGTTGTCGTCACATGGAGTGGTCTTCCGTGGTGGGTTATGGTTTTTTGGTGGGCTTCTTCCTTCTTTTCAGAGCTTATATTTCTGGCGGTGTCCATATGTTTCTGGATTGGTTTATGTACAAATTTTCCCTCTCGGCCACTTCTCACCACATTCATTTCTTCTCTCAAGAGTCTCCTTCAAAACCCACTGTTTCTTTTTTTAATATGGGTTTTGTAGACCATAATTTTTCTTTGAGGTCTATTTTCGGGCCTCTCTTTTGAGTTAGGCGAGCGTATTGTGCCCAAATTTTCATTTCTTTTGTTTTCTTTCGACGTCTACTTTCTAAAGGGTGATGAGGTTCACAATCATGCTTGGATATTGACGACTTTTCCTTTGTTTCTTTGATGCCTTTAGAGTTCCCATCTAGTCTGTATACTGACACTTTGTTTGCAAGAGTTTTTCGTCATAATTTTTGGAATGTATTGATCACCTTTTATGGAGTTTCTGGTGACAAATTATTATGAGTTTTCTTAGTGGCCATGCATGCCCTGTTTTATGATATTTATATTGGTCATTTTTTGACTCAAAATTGCATATGCACAGTGTATGTCTAAATAATATAATTTATCTTTTCATTAATAGAAATTTCAATTCTTTTTTAAATCATTATATATTCAATTAATTAAAAAATATTATAATAAATAAAATTGAAATTTCAAAATAATTAAAATATAAGATTTAAATTTATCTTAATCTTTCTATTTTATGCAATGGTTACTATTATCTTTTTTCTATTAACATTCTATTTTTTAATTGTTAAATAATAAAATTATTAAAGATGAATGGTTGCTCTCTCAACAAAATTATAAATATTGATATTAAACATAAGGATGAATGGTTGCTCTCTCGACAAAACTATATGGTAATTGATAAATATTGATATTAACCAATCATTATTTATGTTGGTGTTATTCAAATGGTCATATTAATATTGGGCAATTTCAATATCGTGTCTTATGAATTTATAATATTCTTTTTAAATCAATAAAAATGCGGCTTTTCAATATGAATAAAGTATTCAAAACAATACATCAAAAATATATTGTTAACATATATTAATTGTGTTTTGGACAGGGGAGTGAGCTCTGCAACTGGAATGAAGGTTTTACTGGACACAGATTGACGACGTAAGGGTAGAATAGGCTCGATTTGTTGATTTATGGTATGAATTCCGATCTGGCTGATAGGTGATACTATACTGTAAGAATGGGGGTGATTATCTGTGGTATTGACAGTTTTTTGCCGCAGAATTATTGATGGAATATAGTCTATACGGGTGAGGATGATAATGGAATGTATTCTGTTGGGACAAATCTTGGTATTAGCTGTCATGGCCATTATCCTATTATATGCCATTATAACCAGTCATATGCGTCATTGTATGCTTTAAACATGCAATTGATAGAGGGACGTTTTCTTTGCTGGGTAAAGATTCTGAGGGTGTTTTAGATTGGTGCTTTTCAATTATACTGCTCTGTGTATTAGAGATGGTGGTGGGTCACTCGGGTAATACCCTGGTATAGTAATCATGTACGCTTTCAAATGAAAAATGCAGTGCGTTGAGGAGAACACTACTAAAGCTGTGAAATTTCAGAGGGTTTCCAACTTGATTGGATCTTTTCAGGCAAATTGGGCGGTTTTCTGGCGTAGATGGTGGGACGTCCTGATAATATCTAGACCTTGTAAAGAAATGGGTTGTAAAGCATGTCACCATTGGTGGCGCTGCAATGGTTGTATGTGCTGTTGTTGTGACATCTGAGCTCAGGGTTGCTATGTATGAACATACTGGTTTTTCCGGGTGTATTTGGCTGTTGGCGGCCGGAATATAGATGCCGGTCATTATTTAAATTTCTCCGGGGACTGGTGTCGATTTCCGAATCTGGGTCTGTATAGCTCGAAAAGAGGTTGATTTGAGGTTATGATATGGAATGGTGTTAGAATTTAAGTGAGAGTTATTGCTCATGGTCCTTATTAGGTTGTGGTGTATCATGTTGTGACTAATACAGAGGTGGGTTGGTGGATCGTCTTAAATGAGTGTCATGTATTTCGAGATGACGCGGTGTTCTATCTTCTATAGTTACTAGGGTTGGTACGTAATATCAATTGCTTTGTATTTGGAAGATCATTTTGGAGGGCCGGGGACACTGATGGGTTGGTGGAGCTTCTATATGTCATTTATGTAATCTGACATATCTTGGGTGACGTTTTGACAAATTCTCCTGATATTCTTCAATCGTGATTATTATCCTGTAGTGGAATATTTGTCGGCTTATTTTTCTTCTGTGGTTTTTGTTGAGCTCGTGCATATCAGTATTTGCTCGTATATTTTCATCTGGCGTTGATATTTGGAAGATATCTGAAGGGGGAACAGGTGGACATCTTGTGATCTGACACATCAGCGCATGAGGCGCTCATAGCTGCCACAATATTAGCAGAGTGATATAGTAATGTGCGGGGCAATTCAACAAGGCATAACAGGGATGTATCATTATCAGAGAATGATGTATTATCTGGTGCGATAAGGGATGATTATCTGCTTTCTCAATTACCACTGGGCCGGAATAATGGAGGTGCGAATCAACATGGTGTACATGATCAATATCAGCGGGGGTCGTCGAAGCAGAAAAATATATAAATCGGCATCTGTGATTAAAGAAGTGACTTTGGAATTTGATGATCTGTGGGATCGGGTTATAAGCTTACAGAAACGGGCCCTCATCGGGCGATGGATTCATGTGGAGTTAGGTGCACTTGATATGGATGGTTGGGTTAATACTTTCTCGGCTCCTATGTTAGGTCATAAGCCCAAGGTTAGTTTGCTGATGGGAAATTGGTTCAGTATCCACTTTCTCCATGAAAAAGATTGTCAGAAGATCATGGAGCGTATATGGGTGCGGGGTAGGAGCTACATGCAACTCATTCCCTGGTATTTGGATTTCAACCCATTACAGGATGCTCTCCGGAGCAAGCTCATATGGATTAAACTACCCGGTTTTCCATTGGAATATTGGACCATAAAGACCCTTCGAGCAATTGGTAATTCAATTGGCACAACCAGGTATATTGATCTGCATTGTATTGGTACGGCGGATAAGCGGGTAGCATGGATTTTAGTTGAAGTTGCCTATCAAGGGGAGATGGCCGGGGATATTGACTTGGTTTGGGGTCAGCGTCGTCACCTGCAGAGGATTGATTATTGGGGAGTACCATTTAGGTGCCTAATATGCCATCAGGCTGGCCACATTCAGAGAGATTGTCCAAGAAGGCACAGGAGGGTGACACAACAGCGAAATATCTGTGTCGGACAAATGAAATCCAAGGTCCTCTTATATCTTCTGACTGCTGAATTGCCGGGTAAGGATACATCTTCCTCTTTTAATAGTGATCATGATATCAATGTAGAGGTTAATGATGGGAAAATTATTCCACCATTACCCATTAAAATATCTCAGATACCTGATGGCAATTGCTCCAAGGGTTATTTGATGCTCCCTCCATACAAATCTGCTCCTTCCATAATGGCTGGACCCATTGATGACCCTCAGGGTCGTTGCTTTTCTAAGAAATCCGATCCTCTTCCTCCTTTGTTGACCCCTACCGAGCCTTTAATCATATCTCTTCTATGCTGCCCTGGAGTGGGCATCACCAACCTCCCCGCAGGATCCTATACCGGATCCCCTTAATGAATCTCCTAAAAATTCTGTTGGGGATGACCTGGATGCTATCTTACAGAATCCCTTGATGGATTTAGCTGCCCTTACTGTCTTTGATAAAATACCTGTGGAATCTGCTTCCATCATATCCCTTATATCTCCGTCTAATATAACTGTTAGGAAGTCATCCAAGAACGGCTCTAGACACTTCAGGGGTCGGAAAAAGTCTAAGGCCCTTTTTCAAGGGGAGCAACTTACTTTACAGGATGTGCCTATAATGGCGGTGGAAGAGCATCGGGCCCTTAGAGCAAGCAGCCCAGGGAAGGGTTTGCCATGAACTCCATATTGTCTCTAAACTTAAGAGGGATGGGCAACCCTTCAAAGATTCTTCGCCTTCAAAAAATGGTTGAGGATTATCATCCTTTGATTATTATAGTACAAGAGACCTTATGTAATAGGTTATTTGCTAGTAAGACTCTGTTACCTTTTTGTCCTGGTTGGATGGCCACGGGGATAGATGGTGATGGTAGGGTAGGAGGTATGGTTGCTCTATGGAATTCTTTGATAGTTGATTTTAAAGCATATAAATTTTTTGGAAGGATATTATTATATGGCTTGATTCGAGGGATCAAGGAAAAGATCACCCTCATCAATTTATATGCACCTTGTCGGGCTCGTTCTGCATTTTGGGAAAAAATGGAAAGCAGTGGTTTATTATCTTTGAAGAACCTATTAATGATTGGGGATTATAACGTATCATTGGCTGCTGAGGAATCATGGGGATATCTTGCTAGGCGTGATCCTCTTGCTGATCGAATCTGAAGGTTACTTGGTTTCTTCGGACTGGTAGACATTAGACTAGTACCTGTGGTACTGACTTGGTCCAATCGAAGAAGTGATGTGGAGTATATTGCAAAGCGACCTGATCGGGCAATGATCAATCTGGAGATATACATGCTCATGGGGAATCTGCGTACGCGAGTAATTCCTTCCTCTATATCGGACCATATGCCAATATTATTAATGTGGCGGCATGAACCTAAGGCCAATGGTCTACCATTTAAATTCAATCGGGTATGGTTATCCGACCTTGAATTTAATGTACTGGTGAATACATTCTGGAAGGCAGATTTTGTGGACTGTGGTAATGTTGGGTGGCATCGATTAGCTGAAAAGTTAAGAAGGCTGAAGGGTGTAGTTAAAACTTGGGAACGTAATAAAAAATATGAGGAAAAGAATATGAGTATATAAAAATAGCAATTTGAGGTCATTATTTTTATATAAGAGTATATAAAAATAGAAGTTGAGATTGCGGTGATATATAAGAATATGAGGTCTGACCCGCCAAATGATAAGATATATGCTATACTTGCAGATTTGGAAGCATGTAAACTGGAATTATTAAGGATTCTTGAGACAACGTGGAAACTCAAGAGTAGGAATAAGTGGCTTTGTGAAGGGGACTTGAACACTAAGTATTTTCATAAGTGCGCATCTGGGAGGCGTAACAAGAATGCTATATGGCAGATTCAGACTGCGGATGGTGTGATGAAAGTTTTGAGCGTTGAAATAATGAAAGAGGCACATGAACATTTATGGAAATTCTATAAAGCGGCTGGGAACATTGACGTTCAATGTCAAAGATGGGTCATCGATCATCTGCCTCTCATATTTGATCAATTGGCAAATGAGTACATGTCAAATCCTATCAATAAAGAGGAATTAGAAGTTGTTCTGAAATATCTTGCCCAGGACAAAAGCCCAGGACTCGATGGCTGGCCGGTTGAGTTCTATCTTCACTTTTTTGATATTATAGGGAATGAAATGCTCACAGTGA
Source organism: Pinus albicaulis (assembly GCA_034641835.2). Taxonomy (NCBI): domain Eukaryota; kingdom Viridiplantae; phylum Streptophyta; class Pinopsida; order Pinales; family Pinaceae; genus Pinus; species Pinus albicaulis. The sequence continues at coordinate 723,017,456 of CM076571.1, read as the reverse complement.
TTGAACAAATTCACATACTAGGACATGTTCCAGGAGATATGAATTCTATGTTCATAGCTTTGATCCCTAAATCTACTGACTCGATTTCCTTTGCTGATTTTAGACCTTTCGCTCTATGTAATGTTTTATATAAGATTACATCAAAGATTATTGCTAATCACATGAGAGGGTTTTTATCATCTGCCATTATGGAGAATCAGTATGGCTTTCTGCAGGGAAGATCGATACATGATGCGGTGGCTATTGCAGAGGAGGCAATGCACAACATTCATGTTAAAAAATGTGATGCTCTCATATTAAAAATTGATTTATATAAGGCCTATGACACGGTGGATTGGTCTTTTATCAGGCTGGCTCTCCTCAAAATTGATCTTTCGATCTCTACTATCAGGTGGATCATGGACTGTATCAGTTCAGTACGGTATGCAGTCCTTATCAATGGAGTCCTTATAGATTTCTTTATTGCTGAGAGAGGACTTAGACATGGATGTGGCTTATCTCCTCTCATTTTTATTCTGGTGATGGATGGCTTTAGCAATTTGATGAAGATGTCTTCGAATACAAGTTTATATGCAGGTTTATCTTTTTCTTCTATGGTAAGCATCACTCATTCTCTTTTTGTGGATGACTTGCTAGTATATGGCAATCTTAATAGGAATCACTGGTTCTACCTCTCTTACATTTTGACTCGATTTGGTGCGGCCACTGGTCTTTATATTAACAAGGGAAAGTCTATCCTATACTATCAGAATGGTGATAATGAAGAAATTCAATTCATAGCTGGTTTCTTAGATGTCAGTGCTAAATTACTTGATGAGGGTATATCTTATCTGGGGTTTCGGTTGAAACCATGCACTTACATGAATCGGGATTGGGAGTGGTTGGTGGACAAATATCAAAACAAAATCCTGAAGTGGACGAACAGATGGCTTTCTCTTGGAGGGCGGTATATATTGGTAGAAGCAGTCTTAACTAATCTTATGATGTACTGGGCGCACTTATATTACTTGCCTGTTTTCATTATGGACAGAATCAATGCTATTATTGCACACTTCATATGGGCAGGAACATCTCTGGGGAAGAAATATCACTTGTGCAAATTATCTCTCTTAGCAATTCCCAAATCATCTGGAGGATGGGGATTAATGGATTTACGAGTATTCTCTAATGCTCTGCTCACTAAATCACTATGGCGAGCTCTTAACAGTAATGGGATATGGGCCAAAATTATTGGACAGACATATGCATATGGCGATCCTATCCATCAGATATATTTGGGTTCAATGGAATTTGGTCGGGCATCTTCGATGATATGGCGCAACTTCATCAAGATAAAGGATATAATGGGCAGCAGATTGAAGTGGAAATTTGGAAATGGGCAAAGAATACTGATTGGCAGTGCCAAAATAATTGGACTATCGGACAGAGAGGAATTTGATGCTGAGATCACTCATAAACTTATCCAAAAAGGATTATTTTATTTGGCAGACATTATCTCGCATTGGGAGGTGGGGGCTCCCATATGGAAATCTTCATTTGCTATTAGTATTCAGATCAACGACCCTGATTCATGGAGACGCTACATAAAAACTTTACAGCTAGCGGGATTATCGCATAACAGGGAAGGCGACAGAATAACTTGGGATGGGTCGATTTAGGTAAATTGTTTAGTTGTACATGAATTGTATAACATATTAAAATCTCGACTGGATGGCGAAAGAACTTTATCTTGTTTTTTTCCGGTATGGAGGTGGAAGATCCCATACAAGTTCATATTAGAATTAGTTAGGATTATGCTTACTTTAGTATATCTTGGATTGGGTTGTTGAGGAAGTTAAGAGATTCTCTCAACTTCTCTCTCTAAGATTAGCATTAGTTTAACTATATATATTTGATGTATCTCTGATTATTGAATATAGAAATTAATTATCGTGTGTGTATCTGTGTTCAATGGATGCTCTCTCCAATTTTTAATTTGGTATCAAAGCCAAGCTGGGCTTAATCCCTCACGAGAGTGCCCAGGAAGATGTGAGAGCAGTGTAAAGTTTTGTGTGTTTGTTATTTTGTTTTGTGTGACATATTTCAACGTGTTGTAGAATTCGTGAGATGCCTTGCCACTTTCTCGGTAGTTTGATCTTGAGGCATCAAGAATTCGTTGGGATGAGGTCGAAGTCCAAGGATCCGAATGCTTTGCGACCAAAGAAGCCAATGGCAGACTTTGGATACAGCAGGAAGACCCTGGTTGCGTGGACATTTTTCGCGGGATGCATATTTGCAGGGGGCACCTTGTTCTTGTTGCAGGAAATCTGTAAATCAAATCTATACACAGTGGTCAATTCTTTACTCTGGTTGCCTGGAAAGGCCTCACTAGAAAGAAATATCAAAGTAGCACGAGAGAATGGGCAGAGAACGTCGATGGACACAAATTTCTCTGAAAGTAAGGCGAGATCAGAAAGAAATGTCGGGAAATTGCCCAGGATTCGAGGAACGGCACCGAGCATCTGGGGACATAGTGTTCCGTATGAAGCTCCAAGACCGATGGGAAAAACAGAGGTGATCCATTGGTGGGAGTTCATATCTCGTTGCTCCTTTACGCGCAGAAGAACAATGATTGAGGAAAATGCAGAAATTGAGCGTTTAGAAGACGAGATTTCAGGTGTCGTGGACATGTACGGCAAGAACAATATTGTCAATTACAAGTTGATTATTAATTGCGTAGCTGTTGATGGGAGTGTTCTCGCCAGCGTTTGCTCAAAGATCGCGATTCCATCCTTGACCGCTCCCTCCCAAATGCAACGTGGGAGGTTAAACGCAGATTCTGCTCTACCTACACAAAGAAGGTATTTGAAAGTACATCTGCAACATGGTGGCTGCCAAGAGCTCTCTTTTTTGAGGCTAAGATTTGGAAAGAAATTGTTACAGATGTCTGCTGTGTTTTCCTCCCTCATCCAACTAAGAAGGGGCGACATGATTTTCTCAGTTTTGCATATTAAATCAGGATTAAAAGTGCTCTCTGGAATTTTGAAGGTTGCTCGTGTTGATGGAGGGGAATGGCACGGTGTTTGAAGTTCATTATTTTTTTGTAGAATATGTATTGTAGTGTTGGGTTATAGCTTATATTTGTTGTTATGAGATTTGTGTATTAGAGAACCAATTATTGAACAAATTAGCATTATTTAAATTAGTCGTTCTTGACGTCCTACAGGGACGAGAGAACAATTGGCTAATTTGATTATTGTTATATGCTGATCTTGTTGTGCTACGGGCCAAGGAGCATCAGTTACAGGTTACAAGCAGGTCAAGTTGTTAGATTAGCTCTTGAACACATTCAGTATTCAGACCATTGCCTAGCCACTGATGGATAGCGGAAAGCGAAATATCCGAAAGATGGTGATTGGTCCATAGGATGGTTCATCACTTGTCAGCTCTATTGCGGAAGCCCCGACGAGCCGAGTTGTCAATACTGTTGATCTTACAAAGTTCATTATTGCTGGTCAGAAACAAATGTATTTTAAATGGGTTGAATGGTAGCTCAAAAATGGTGGAGAAAAGAGCGTTTCCTATGAGATCTCAGAGTGGGTACAAGTGTTAATGAAGACCAGATCAGACAAAGAGACGAAAGTTTACAGTGTTGTAATTGTGATTAATTATTATATGTTTTGTAAAGTAAGCATTAAGGGAGGGTATTAGAATTAGTTAGGATTATGCTTACTTTAGTATATCTTGGATTGGGTTGTTGAGGAAGTTGAGAGATTCTCTCAACTTCTCCCTCTAAGATTAGCATTAGTTTAACTATATATATTTGATGTATCTCTGATTATTGAATATAGAAATTAATTATTGTGTGTGTATCTGTGTTCAATGGATGCTCTCTCCAATTTTTAATTGTTCATTCTGTTCATTTGGCTTCCGAGGCATGGGAAGATACTCACATGGGAGAATATTAAAAGAAGAGGCAAACAGGGACTTGGTAGATGCATTATGTGCAAAAGGGAAGATGAATATATTGAACATATATTTACAAATTGTAATATGGCACAGCGGGTATGGAGGTTCTTTTCGCCATTGTCAAATGATTCAGGTTGGAGACCGGTTGGCTGTGAGCAGACATTTTTACATTGGACTAGTAATAAAGATTGCTATAGAACTCTCCCATACTTTGTGATGTGGGAAATATGGGGTATTCGAAATATAATGATATTTCAAGAGACTCCTTTTGATATATCAATAATACATACAAATGTCATGTGTTGGATGAAGAATATACCCTGTAGAATGCCGGTCATTCCGGATCTATTTGTTCGAGTTAGGCCTCACAAAATTGACCTCCTTGCGATTTACTTTGATGGCGCACAAAAGGGGGGAATTTGCAGATGTGGGGCATGGATTAAAGTATCAAATATGGAAAGGTATCATATCTATTAGAATGGTGGTTATGGGACAAACAACAATGCTGAGCTCATGGCTTTGTGGAGTGGTATCATGGTGGCATTTCATTTGAGTTTTCCTATTGTTCATATATATGGTGATTCGAGGATTATAATTGATGGCATATCCGAAAAATCCAAATTACAGGGACAACTGTTGAGGGGATGGATTGATCGCTCTCTATACATCTTAAATAGATTCCACGAATACTCTATGAATCACATTTATAGAGATCTTAATGGGAGGGATGATCATTTATCTAAGCTGGAATTGGAAGCACCATTTGGTCACATAATGGTTCATCATTACAAAAATAATTCTCTGGTGGCTACTTTTACTGTACCCCTGCCTTGAATATATGGACATCGGAATGTGCTCAATCTCTACTAAAAGCAAGCCCGATATATATTTTTTCAAGCGAGCCTGATAGCATTACACAAGCGAGCCTGTAACCTAATACATTTGTGTGATATCTGTGTATCATCTTGCATGGGGATTTCATTTTGCTCATTGCAGAATTAGATGCATATAGCATAGTTTTTTTTTTTTTTTTGCAGAATTAGATGCATATAACATAGTTTTTTTTACTAAATCATTCACATTTTGGCAATATGGAGCATTGGATTGATGATATACAGGTACTCTATCTCATATCGCGCTGCCACATCAGTTATGGTTTGATCCTGCGGTGGTGAGATATATATTTTTGATCACAGAATGCTACAGAATTGTGGCAGTTACAGTATTATATTGCTGGCAGTATCTGTTTTTTGATACATGTATTAATCAAGATGTAATATGAATATGACGCAATAGGATAGTATAATGACTTTTCTAGCTGTCATTGACAATCTATGCGGGGAAACATTTGTATATTTGGTAGTGAATATCAAGTGGTTTCATGTGGCTTATGTAATGACATATGTACTATTTTCAATACATAATGAAACAACGTTTTTTCTCCTTGGAAAAAAAAAACATATATTAATTGTGTTTTTAAGATAGTATTAACATATATTTCTTATTTATTGAGTGTTTTTTAATGGTAATAAATATATTATAGCTTAATATTATACATCTAAATATCATATCATTATATGTAATATATAAATGAATGAATGATATTTTAACATTCACGAGACTAAAAATAGTTTATGGGACTACTAGCTTCCTTGTTTTTTGCTTTCTGTAATTCAATCATCTTCTTACTCAAATTGATGTTGAGTTGACCGAACCTTCTAACCGTTCCCTCACTTAAAAGACAATGCCATGGAATTGATGCTAACATATTGCGGTAATTGTCCCTGATCTGTCTCTGAAAACATCACATTCCAAAATGAAATGTTTTTTTGATTCCACTACCCCAGAAGTGCAAAAAGTACATACCCTTTCTTCCCAAGCTTCTTTAGGTCTCTTCCACCATCCCATTTCACACCAAAGTTGATGTGAGTTAGTTCTTAATTGAGCAATAAGAACATTTTCTCTCCACGGAATGCTAGCTCCAATGTACTCTTTTTGTTGGAGATCACAAGTGGGGTTGAATTCTTGAACATAATACTTCTTTCAACCCAACTCTTTTCCCCATATACCCTTACGAAACTTCTCCAACACAAAATTCCTTAACTCCTTGCTATTTGTGGGACATGCATTAAGGTAAATATTCCATTTTTGCATCCATTTGTTGTTTTGTCTCATCCATGATTTCTTTCTTTCACTCATACCTTCATTGAAGATAACTTTCGGCCATCTACCTCCTCCCATTTGCTCAATTCTTTTTAGATACCTTATAAGACGCACCATAGCAATTGCTTCGATGGGAGCTGCCCATGTTTCACTCAACATTATCTCATAGGGAACCGAACTTTTTATTTTGAACTTGCTCATGATCAAACGTTTTTGAATTTTTTGAATTTGTTTCCATTTTGAAACAGGGATGTTGCTAGCCCACAATTCACACCCATATAATAGCACTGCACAAACTAGAAGTCCAAAAAGTACTTTGATCGTGTTCCAATCCCATAACTCTGCCTCTCTACATCTATTTTGAAGTGCATATAATGCTTTCCACCCTCCTAAAATTCTTTTCTTTCTGCAATTGTCCCAATTAAGCTTGTTGTTGAAATTGATCCCGAGGTACTTGTATTCATTTACTTCTTCAAGAATGTTTTCTTCAAAGAAGAACATATAGCTATTTTGGTCTTACTGGTATTGACTTGCATCCCCACTGCTTTACAAAAATGATCAAGGGCATATAGGTGCATTTGCAACCCAAGGGCCGATTTAGCAACCAACACAAGATCATTGGCATATAGAAGAAGCTTTATCACAAACTCCCCCAATCGAACACCTTCCCCACCTTGCAAATTTAGCCACTCTTCCAGTTTGTCAATGTATAAACCAAAAAGGGCAGGGGATAAATGGCAACCTTGCTTGACTCCGATGTCACTTCTAAAACTTTCTGAAATGCCTGTTGAAGTTCTAATTTTGACTTTCACCTCTTCATAAAGCCTATGGACAACAACTCTATATTGTAAAGGAATTTCAAGTTCTTCTATTCTACGCCACAACTTATCTCTAGGGACCGTATCAAATGCCTTTTTGAAGTTAACAAAGCAGCAAAATACTTCTTCTTTGCTCCCCCAAACCTTTTCAACAATGTGTCTCAACGTGATACCATGATCTACTTTAGAATTCTTCGACCTAAAACCTGCTTTCCCTTTTGCCATCTTTTCTTTTACTTTTGCCCACTTACTGATTCTATTTTCTACCATGCCACTGAAAAGATTTGCAAGCAAAAGATTGATCATAATGGTTCTATAGTTGGAAGGATTATCAATGTCTCCACTTTTAAAAAGGAGAATTGCTAGATTAGTTGTCCAATGCCTTGGGAATCCTTGCTGAATGACGTTGTTGAATATTTCCATGATGTGCAGTGCCAAAATGTTCATTCCCCACTTCAGATATTCTGCTTGAAGTTCAACCAAGTCCTTTGCCTTCCCTTTTTTCAACTTTTTAATTCCTGCCTCCACCTCATGTACTGTGAAAAGCTTTGTAAATGTGTTGATCTTGGGAGGAGGCTCAACCTCTCATTCTTTTTCATAGAGTTGCCTTGCATAGTGAAACCACTGATTAGCTGTAATATTATTTTCAAATTGCTTCTTCCTTGGTTGAATTTTCTACCAATTTTTTTTTTAATTATTCTTGCCTAAATATATCAGCTCTTCCCATGTTATTTGTATATGATATAATATACATTATCATAACTAAAATGAGTTAAATCTAATAATGTATATACTATTGCATATTACATTTAATATTATATTGTTGGGTGGTTATGCATTTCTTTATTGTAATTACATTGATAAGCGTTCTTTTGTGGGGTTGGGCTGTGTCGATCTAGCCAATCACAGAGTTTGATTTTTGTCATCCTCCTTCCAATTAAAAACTGTAAAAACTAACATTTGTCTCATGGTGTGGCTGTCTAATGAGACAAATCGAAGACTAGAAAGGGTTCTGACTGCCACTGTTCAGGATTTCCATGTGTTAGTTGAGGTGCATAGGTATTTCAGCTTTTGCAATTAATCCTCAACTCAACCAAATTTTGCCAAAAAGTCACTCTATGATTAACATGCAATTCCTTCACTTATGAATTTCTTAGAACGCCCGGATGGTGGTAGTCCTTCTGAAGAAAATTATGCAGGTATTTCAACTTCTTTTGCAATTAATCCTCGACTCAACTATTTTTTTCCAAAATTCACTCTATGATTAACATGCAATTCCTTCACTTATGAATAGCTTAGAACTCCCAGATGGTGGGAGCCCTTTTGAAGAAAATTCTGCAGAGTATTTCAGCCTCAGAGATCTCTGGGATCGCTACAATAAATCAAGTGTGTATGGAACAGGAGTACTAATTCATTTGAATATTGAAGAAATTGTAGTTCATATGTGCCTTACCTTTCTGCACTTCAAATATACACCTCGAGTGACACCATATCGTCTTCAAACTTCAGGTCAGGCTCACATCTTTAGTCTTTTTTTTGTTTTTTGGGTTTTTTGTTGGTTGTAACGCAAAATTAGTATTATAAAGTAGTGCCTGAAAATTGTTAACATCTACCATGGGTGGGTTATGTCTCTGGAGGTGTTGAGCCGATCGAGGAAGATGTATTGGTTCCCTTTCTCTTGATTGTTGTCTCTTGTTGTTGTGAGATTGAGGTTGGTTCTCTATGTCGGACTTTGTTTTGGTGCATCAATCGATTTTGTTCTCTGGTTGATCCCTGAAGTGATTCTTGAGATGAGCTTGTGGTCCCATAATTCAAGGAAAAAAGACTGAGCGTTGGACTCTCTAGGTTCTTTAAATTTAGAGTTCTAAGTTTTTGTATTAGTAATGCTGGAGAATTTTAGTTGTGAAAGAAGGCGCTTTGAATCTTTCATCAATGGTGCTTGAGGGTTTGGAATGCATTTCCATGTTGTCAGCCTTGCATCTTTGATTTATTCGGTTGGAGAAATTAGCTTTTAGGGTTTTTTGATCCTAATGCCAGTATTAATGGAGCAAATGTTGATGTTTGGCATAGTGACTTTGAATTTGGGGATTAACTTTGTGGTTTTGATTACAAATACATTTTGAAAAGACATAAATTAGTCGCAAAGGACTATTTTCTTGGAGAATTTCGAATCATTTTCTTCTTCTTCACGGTTTTTGTATTGTCGATCCTAATTGTCTTACGTACAAGATGTCTAATTGTTCAACATATGAAATTCCTGTGTCTCATTCGAAAGCTTTGTTGTATTCAAATTGGGAGTGTTTTTTGCAATGCACTACACCAATCATGCCAGTTATGCAAGTGAATAAACTTCATGGGCCACTTCCTTCATAGTTGGGGAACCTCAAGAGCTTGAAATCTATGGACCTGTCGAACAACCACTTGGTAGGAGAAATCATGGAAGAGTTATCCTAGTTGAAGGAGATAACCCTTATAAATCTCTTCAAAAATAAGTTTCATGGAAGCATTCCTTCCTTCATCGTTGACCTTCCAAACCTTGAAATTTTGCAGCTATGGGGAAATAACTTAGCTGGCGGGATTCCTGAACAACAAGGAAAGAACTGTTAGCTTTTGCATGCGGATGTGTCTTCCAACAAGTTTTCTGGATTTGTTCCTTTAGATCTATGCATTGTTGGGATGTTGTAGACGTTGATTATGTTTGAAAACTTTTTCTTCGGCCCCATCCTTGAATCTCTGGGCAACTAGGCAACTAAGAGTCACTCACTAGAGTCCAAATGGGCCACAATACTTGAATGGATCCATCCCAAAAAGAGTTGCTAAACCTTACAAGTTAATAAATGTTTGAACTCCATGACAACTATCTAAGTCGTAGTAGGCCGACTAAATTTATAGCGACTTCTAAGTTGGGTCATCTGAGCTTGTTTAACAACAGGCTCACTGGTGCACTTCCACACTCCATAGGAAACTTCTCTAGCTTGCAAATCCTTCTTATCAGTGGCAAAGAGTACATCAACAGCGTTCCTCAACAGATTGGCTATTTGAATCAATTGTCTAAGATGGATTTCAGCAATAACAAATTTTCTGGAGTGATACCTCCTGAGATAACTTATTATAAGCCCTTGGCCTTCATATATTTGAGTAGGAATGAGCTCAATGGACCCATACCCCCACAGAAACCAAGATGAGGATTCTCAATTATCTCAATATATATACAAACCATTTGGGTTGAAGCACTCCTTTAGAGAGTGAAGACATGTTAAGACTAACATCTATGGATTTCTCCTACAAAAATCTCTTAGGTGTGTCACTTGATTATGTCCTCTAATCGATCCTTGGAGTGACTCTGGAGAAGAGCTACTAGTCTCAGAATTCAAGAAAGGAAAAAAGACCGAGCTCTGGACTCTCTGGGTTCTTCAAATTTGGGGTTCTGAGTTTTTCTATTAGTAATGCTAGAGAATTCAGTCGTGAAAGAAGGGGATTTTAATCTTTCATCAGTGGTGCTTGAGGGTTCAAAATCAATTGTCATTTTGCGGGAGAAATTGGTTTTTGGGGTTATTCGATCCCTATGCCAGTATTAATGGAGCGGATGTTGATGGTTGGCATGGTGTATTTGAATTTGGCGGTTACTTATGTGGTTTTGATTACAAATGCATGTTGAAAAGACTTAAATCGGTGGCAAACGATTGTTTTCTGGGAGAATTTTGAATTTTTTTTTTTTTCTTTGGGGTTTTTATATGGTTGATCGTAATTGTCTTACATACAAGAGGTCTAATTATTCAATGTATGAAATGCCTGCGTCTCATTCGAGAGATTTTTTGCATTATAATATGGAGTTCTTTTTGCAATGCACTACACCAATCATGCCAGTTCTGCAAATGAATAAATTGTCTAATCCACTTCCTCCAAAGATAGGGAACCTCAATAGATTGAAATCTTTGGACCTTTGAAATAACCACCTGGAAGGAGAAATCCTAGAACAATTCTCCTAGCTAGAGGAGATAACCCTTATGAATCTCTTTAAAAATAGGTTGCATGGATTCAACATTTCTTCCTTCATCAGTCACCTAACCAACCTTGAAGTTTTGCAGTTACGGGGAAATAACTTAGTTGGTGGGATTCCTCAGTGGATGGGAAAGAAATATGAGCTTTTGCAGGTGGATCTATCTTCCAACAAGCTTACTGGCTTCATTCATCCGGATCTATGTGTTGGTGGGGAGTTGCAGACATTGATTTTTCTTGACAACTTTTTCTTTGGCCCCATTCTTGAATCTTTAGGAAACTGTGAGTCACTCACCAAAGTATAAATGGGCTACAATTACTTGAATGGATCCATCCCAAAAGGGTTGTTAAACCTTTTGAGGTTGGAGATGCTTGAACTCCATGAAAACTATCTAAGTGGTAGCATGCTAGCTAAAATTACGGTGATCTCTAAGTTGGGTCATTTGAGCTTGTTTAGCAATAGGTTCACTGGTCCACTTCTAGATTCCATAGGAAACTTCTCCAACTTGCAAATCGTTCTTTTCAGTGGTAATGAGTACACCGATAGTGTTTCTCAATAGATTGTTCGTTTGAAGTAGTTGTCCAAGATGGATTTCAACAGTAACATGCTTTTTAGAGTGATACCTCCTGAGATAAGTTATTGTAAGCTCGTGGCCTTCATAGATTTTAGTAGGAATGAGCTCAATGGACCCATACCCCCATAGATAACCAATATGAGGATTCTCAATTATCTCAAAATCTCTAGAAACTATTTGGTTGGAAGCATGCTTTTAGAGATTGAAGGCATGCTAAGCCTAACATCTGTGGATTTCTCCTACAAAAATCTCTCAAGTTTAGTTCTTGGTACTGGCCAGTTCTCTTACTTCAATGCAACTTCCTTTGCGAGTAATCCTGAGCTCTATGGGCCATTTTTGGAACCTGGCAATGACATATCTGCATCAAAGGAAGCCCTTATCAAAGGTCCATTTTCTTCAACTTTCAAGTTTCTTTTGGTCACAGGGCTTCTCATTTTCTCTTACGAGTTTGATGCATATTAGATGTAGTAATCAAGAACGATTTGATTCGATTTGCTTCGTGTTAGTTTTCTGAAAAACATAGCAATTATTCAGTGGACAAGCATTTTTCATTAAAATTGGTTGTTTCCTACATGTGCAGAAAGCACTTGACAATGAACATGTTATAAATTATCGTGCACTGGAAGTAAAGATGGCTACACCTAAGGTAATCAAGTATATATGGAAATCAAGTTTCTTGGAAAAAATAATGACATGGGGGAATAAAGCTACCATTTCCTTCTACTATTATCTTGTTAATCATGTGCTTTGAATATTCTGTAGGATGAGATGAAGGCTCCTTCTAAGAAGACTACTAGATATTTGTGGCTAGAATTCCTCCTTTTGTTTCAGAGGATGTGTTCAGAAAGTAAATTATCTTTTTAATTGTAAAGTGTAGTTTACAATTGTCAAGCATTGCTCTATAACTATATTTTATTTCTACTTCGTAAATACTAATTGAAATTTGAAACGTTGTGAAATGTTTTTTTAAATATTTTGAAGAAGATGGGAACATTGAAGATTTATAAATGGCCAAGGTAAAATGCATATTCTAATTATGTTTTATTAAATATTTTGTCATCACATATAGCCATTCACGTCAGCCTATTTAATATCAATTTTCAAATCACCAATCTGAAGAATTACTCATTATATATATATAACAAAGTTCATAGAATTTCAGAGGGTTTGTTTAATATTTGTTTGTTCTTAGATTGCAGTAGTTAGTTTCATTTGTCACAAAGAAACATGCCATATCATAAATGGCATGAGCTTTGTGTAGACAATTTTCTAAGGTTTAAAAACCAAAGGTTCTGTTGTATCAAAAATAGACGGAGAAGAACAATTTCTTGTAGTAATTCAAAACTAAAGCCTTAAAGCTCAATTCCATATTTGAAGATTTTTTCCATTATTGTCTACCCCAGTGAAATGGATTGAGTGTCTGGGGGCCTCTTTGTAGCAGAGTTGGAAAATCGTTAAAGGCTTTCATTTTTGGCAAAGGGCATTCAATAATGGTAGAGCCCATTATTTACTTGGGAACTTATTTGCAAATTGGCAAGGAACTCACTTTTTCTATAGGACAGGTGCAATTTCATCAATAGCCTAAGAAGTAGATATAACATTATGTTTGGCATAAGGAAGTAAGCCCAAAGTTTTCTTTTGATTGTATATTGTGGCTATTTGACTGCAATGGAGTAAAAGTGATGTTATCATATTGAATGCAATAATACTATTTTATTTTTATTTTGGTGAATAATGTTATGCTTCAATGTTCAGATCGTACTGTGGTTTACAGTTGTTTTCAAATTGGTTGTGAGTGGATATCACAATATTTTGTTTTCTTTTTCCATTGGTAGGATACATAGTTCCATGCTTATCATAGTTCCATGCTTATCATTTCAAGAATGACAAAACTATTTTTTTAAATTTAATATATTGCTCTACAGATAGAGGCAGGTGGTTTCTTTGATGGAACATATATAATAGTGTGTTCTGTGTGTGAGATATTTCTTTCTCGGTTCAGTAGTTTACTTTATGGAACTCTATCACGCTTATCTTAGATTTGTATGGTAAGGTAATTGTTTTTTACTTCACAAAAATTTATCTGAAAGATTGTCAATGCTAAAATATTTTACTTGTTCACTTATTGTGTCATGGTTTCAACTTTCAAACTAAGAAATTCAAAAGTGAGAAAACAAATTTGTTTTTGACAACTTCTCTTCATATTTTAGATGAAATTATTTCATGGAATTGGCTAGCATGTCATGTTATATAAATGTTTTATTTGCAAATAGTTATAGTTAGCATAGAATATCCTATATAATATTTTGTTACGATTGTGTATGGTTTCTTATTTGACTTTGTAGTGAATGATTATAATATCTTCCCTTTCACATTCGTAAGATAAAAATATGGAGGAAAAGAAAAACACTTCTTACTTTTTGTTATTGTTTGTCTGGTGTTTTTGTTACTTTTAAGCCCCTCTTTTCTGATGGACACTATCAAACTTTTTCCCATGAGTTCACTTATGCAGTAACTTGGTTAACTACTTGCATATGTCCTTGCATGCTCATATAGGTTTTGGTAAAAAATCTTCATGCTTTCTACTCTAGATGTTATGGTTACACCATTTTATGTGTATGAATTTAATGTTTAGTGAATTCAACCAATATTCTCGAGTGCATATCCACTGTTCAGTTAAATCATGATCCATCCTTTGTGAATGTTGTATGTTCAGTCTAACATCTCCTTTACATAGTCCATTGTGTGTTTTTTTTTTACACCCAACCAAATATGACTGTAATTTGTATTTGCAATTAGTATTGATACTCTGCCTCTTTTGTTGATCTATTCTTTATTTATTGGGCGTGATGTTTATTTTTTATGTGTAGGCCCATGTTCTTGGTGTATTAGTATCTTGTGAAAGGTTCAATACATTTGGTCAGCGTAGAGACTTGGGGAGAGCAGTTTCCAGCACTTGGGCAACTCCATTTTCACCTGGGACTTGACTAGCTTGTTGTAGCAAGCCCAAGTTCCTCTTCTTCATTTATATGTACCTTGTTTTCTCAGTTAATAAAATGGCTCAGCTCTTGGTACAATTCTAGTGCAATTTGTCATTATGCTGGTATCTTAGTTTTATGGTTGCATGTTTATGCTTTACTTGTTGTTATCACTTAATATTTCCCACTAGGAATATTACATATTTCTTACCTAAATATTTGATTATTAGTGTCCTTGGTGAAAATTCCCTTTCATCGACTTCAGAGTTCCCTAGTGGTCATGTAATAATTATAGGTTGCAAAGCATTATTTAGAAAAGGTCATTGTGATCTTGAAATAAATTTCATTTTTGTCCAGAAACTTTTTCTTTCGTTGTAGAAAAGAGGAGTTTATATATGAACATAATGAAGAAACATTAACAACTATTCTCGCTCCACGTGCAGGTGGAAAGGGAAAATTTCTCCTACTAGGATTTGTTTTGTGGAGAATTTTCCAAGGAGAATCATCAAGTAAACTGGAGGGATTTGGATGACTGGAAATCGCTTCCAACTTTTCCTCATACTGGGGAGAATCGTTTCTCGTTTGAGAACTTTGGGGACTTGGTCTAGTTTCCTCTTCTATAATTGAGCCCTTCAATTTTGGTGGTGTCTTCTCCAACAATGTTTGATGTCTTATTTTGAGGTTTTGTGTTTGAAACCTCTAATTCAACTTTTTGCGGCTTTACCTAGACATGAATCTCTTCATTTTTTTTTTTTTTTTTTTCTAATTCCTACATTTTTTTATTTCTTGTGGACTTTGTCTTCATTCTTATTTAAAATTTTTGAAATCCTTTCCCATTTGTTACTCAAGTATTAGGAATGGTAGTTTTTTTGGGCTAATTTGACATAGCCTTTTAGGAGAAGTTACCATAGAATCACATATATAGTGGCAGATCATATGCTTGATGGTGGTGTTTTCATTTTCTAACAATTGAGTCCAATGGGAACATTCAAGATCAAAGATATTTATGTCTAATGAACCATTGTTGAAATTAGGTTGATGGTGCAGCCTAAATCTGGTGAACACTATATTTTTCGTACTTGTTGTTTGACTCTGAATTGATATATCTACCTAGGGCATTCCTGATTTTTCATAAACCTCTCCATCCCAGAAGAGAAGAGGGTTTGGAAGCCTCCGTAAATTGATGCAGTGATGACATACATGGTTACTAAGATGAATTCAAGAGAGTGGGTTCCATGAAGTGGTCAATCCTTCCTCAAGAGTTGAAACCATGGTCCATTTGCTAAGATTCAGTTCCTATCCTTTGGAATTTAAAATAAGCAAAGAAAAATACATCTGGCATAGGGTTTATATAGTTTTCAGTCCATAGTTTATTTAGCCAATTTATCATTGCGTTTCCATTTAGCTAGAGTCCATTGAACTTGGAGGTGTGTCCACATTTTTTTTTTTTAATTTCAGAGATTGTTTGTGGTTCACTCCGAGGAAACCAGAAGAACTGTGACATTTTTTGAGCTTTCTATAAAGAAACTTCCACCTGGTTCATTGCAATTTTCTTGAGTATCAATGGTTGGAAGAATTTTATGTTTCAGTTGCCTCAGAAGCTGGAGGAGGTGATTTTTTTCATATACTCACGATTCAATTGGGTAGTTGTTGCATTTTCTTGGGTGGTAGTTGAGAGTTGTTGGGAAACTCTAGAGCGTCATGCACAAGTGTTATCCATAATAACCATTAGGGTTGTCTAGGTTTATCTTAAGCTAATTAGGTTGAGTCAATTAGGTTTGAATAAGGTCTTTGGAATTCAAATTTAAAAAAAATGCACATATGAGGAGGTCTTGAAGGTAATTTTGCATGTGATAAGGGTCATGTCAAGGAAAAATCTAAAAAATATCACGCATGAGAAAATCTGGTTGTTTTTGTACACTTGGCACTTTCACCAAAATCCGCAGCGGAATCACTATCAAACAGTCAGGGTTTTTTACGGAAGTTGCTGACACCTTCGTCGTGAATTCGACCTCCCGAAACTGCATGCACTACAAAACTTGTCTTATTTGCCAAAGGTGGGAAAAATGTTGCGTTTTTGTCATAAAGGTCAAATTAGTTAGTTGTCAGAGCATTTTCAAAATGGCGTTTAAAAAATATTTTAGAATAAATTAGGTTTATGATTATTAATCATAGGTTATATGGTTAATTATCTAATCATTCATAAAGTGGCATTATGTAATATAATGTGCTTCAAATAAAATGGCCGCAAGTTTAAAGGGCGAAGATCGGGCGCGTTCAGATCAACGACCCACATCTAAACCCGCACCCCCTAATGATTCTAAACAATATACACTGGGGGGGTTCGAGTAAAGTTGTTCCACCAAAACCACCACCGCCTACGTGTCGTCATCCCATTCAGACCGCACCCCCTCCTCCCCCCCTCGGCCCCCACCCCTCGCCTTTAATTCCACTTACCATCCACCCGCCCTTTGGGTAGGCTTCAAAACTACCCTTTGACTATTTGACTCATTCCCCGCCATCCTTTTTCATACGCATGCATGCTTGTTCATCATTTGTCTATTCATCATGTATTTTCCACCCGTTTATCCCACCTGTTCATTCAATTTCGATTTTCAATTTAAACACTTCACCCTCATTCTGGTAAGTTGTTTCAATTGTTTTGCTCGCGGTCTAGAGGTCTAGTTTTCGATCAAGCAGTTATCACAAGCTTAGTTTCACTTGCGTCAAAGAATTGGTGTGTTGTCTCAAAGGTTTCTGCATGTGTCAAGGAAGGAGTTGAACAATAAATTTTTGAAGATATGGCATCACAGAAGAAATCAAATAAAGGCGGAACCGTTGTTCGATATGAGCTTATGGACATGAATCTGCGCGAGGAAGACCCCAACTTCTCATAGGCATTTGCTGATGTAGGGTACCTTCGATTCTGCCAAAAGCTACAAGGATACCATGCTCAGGTTTCGAATTATTTTGCAGTGAATTTCATTGGTACAGGGTTGAAAGTAGGTATGTTGAACTTTGTTGTGTCTCCAGACACAATTGGAGAGACTACTGAAATCCCAAGATTAGGAGAGGCATGGTTTAAAGTGATGAAGTTTAAGTTGCAGAATTGTGATGAGTTTTTGAATGAGGAGCACAGAGGTATGGATATGAGTTCAGGCATCCCCAGAACTTGCCTCGAAAGGAAAATTATTCAAATTTTTTATGGTGATTCAGAAGTATTTTACATGTGAAGGTAGATTCCATATGATCTACTAATATCATTTCAAACTATTGCTACACTTTACAGGGAAACAATCACTGGAATTACCTTATTATTTGTTTAGGATTTTTTCGCAAAATGGCAGATAAGGTGCAGGAAAAACTTGAAACTAGTGATACCTCTGTTTTCCATCATGCTTTGATAAAATTGTTGGTAGTGGAAGAATTGAATAAATTAAGAAGGAATTGGTCTACATTACTGTTTTTGAGTGGATATGAAGTTGATGTCCTCACTCCAAAGAAGACACCAAAACCCAAGCCAAATACACCAAGGAAGAGCAAGGAGTCTGGAGTTGAACCTTCAGTTGGTCAAGATATTGAAATGCATCTTGTAGGAGAACCTATGGAGCTGGATATTGAGCAAGTGCAGGAGACTATGGCACCAAAACAAACCTCTACCAGCAGTTAGGTAAAAACACACATAAGGACCCACAGGAGGCTTATTAGAAGTTAGACTGAGGGAAGAGGTAAGTTGGCAAACATTCTAGAGGCAATTGAGATTGAAGAATCCCCTATTGTAAAGCATATGGAAACTAAGAAAGAAGAGACCAAAAATAAGGGTCTTAAGGCCAAGAAATTAGATTTTTCAAAAGAAGATTTAGGGTTTATCTTCAAACCTAGGAAGCTATTCACTAGGTCACAATTGTTTAAGGGAAAAATGTCAGAGGAGATGACTAGAAAACTAGAGAAGAAGAAAATGCCATCAGGGGAATAAATAGCAGAATTATCTCTAGCAGAGGCAGAGTTAATCAAGATAAGAAAAGGTAAAGAGTAGGTCCAGGAACACACTGAATTGGAGCTCTTACTAGAGAAGATGAAGGAAGCTAGAGAAGAGGTCCTAGAAGCCAAGTTGGAGTTGGAAAATTTCAAACAAGAAAGGTTGGAGATGGACAATTTCAAAAGGGAAGTGAGCAAACAACTAGATTTCTTTAATGAGATAGCAGATAAGTCAGAGAAGATGTTGAATAGGATACTGCCCCTGCATAGGATGATGAAGCATCTTTCTAAGAGAAATAGGTGGCTATAAGAAGAAAGAATGACGCTGCAAGGTCAAGTCAAAAGCTTGGAATCACAGATGGAGATGGTGCAAGAAGAGTTGAAGAAAAAGGGTCTCAAGATGATTGTACAAGATGATGATGTTAATCCATGAAACATGGTAAGCCACACATTTTTGAATTACATTTTGTCTTATGTTATCATAACCAGGCATATACATGCTTTAGAAATATTTTTGAGGTAAGAAAAAAGAAGAAAAGAGCAAAGACAGTGAACTAGGTACTTTCATAGCGTACTCTGGGCTTGAAGGTGAGTTTTCACTACGAAAGTGTTGTAGGTTTCTTTTAACAAAAGCTTCTTGAAAAGTCTCGGAATAGGAGTGACCTAGAGCATTTGTTTACCTCATTAGTCCCAAGGAAGATCCTCCAGTAGTTAGCAAAGTAAAAAAATGTGCAAAATATGGGTTTTTGAAGTGCTACGAAAGTATGCTACGGAAGATCCTGATGCCCTGTTTTTTCCAGCATTATGCAATTTATGAACTTTTCTCAGTAGTCAACGCAGAAAGAAAGGTGGCTGAGTCATCAAATGAGATCAGGGATATCATTGGGCCATCTGTTTTAGGGGGCAACTCAGCAATCCACTCCAAACGGCATACATGGCTAAAACAACTAATCATGATGCCACCTCACATAAATGGACAAATCATCTTCAATTCAGTTGTATATAGACCTTAAATCCAGTGTATCAGTTGGCCACCTCAACATGGAAGTTTGGTTCGATAAGGATGAAAAACATGGGTTGTTAGACATTTTGTTTCAGTATTTAATAGTCATAGAGTCATTTTTTATTACCAACTCTACTAAAATAGAAATATCCCTATTATTCCTCAAAGTGATGTAATCCTAGTTGAATAAGGTCTCTAGGTCAGTATTGAAGTGTAGCCAAGGTGGAAGACCTTTGTAACAGAGATCTCACACTATAAATGAGAGTTTTATTGAATTTGAAGGGGTTGGTTGATGAATGTAGATGAGCGGAATATTATGTAATTTTGTTTCACCAAGCTAATATACAGCTGCAAAAATGTTTTTCAAACCTGAGATTTATTTTAAGCTTATATGTTTGTGTTTTTTCCATTTTTGATATTATCATCAGTGTCATATTCTCATGATTACTTGGAATTCATAGTATTATGCTCCAATTTTCTTCATGTGTTATGTGTATGTTGTCAAAATTTTTCTTTTATGCTTAATTGCGTCAACTTCCATGAACTACATTTGCTTGTGATTGAAGTCCATTAGCTGACTCCATGCCCAATGGTAGCCTTTCATGCATCTTCCACCTGCAAAATCACTTAAAATACAAATAGTACAGAGTTAGCCATCTGCAATATAAGTTTAATCTTGAATATTCATTTCTTTTCTTTGAGAAAGCCCTCTCGGACTGGAGGGCTAACTTTCAGTGCAAAGTGGTTTGAAATAGTTGCATTAGGTTGACCATTGAACGACCCAATTGGTGCCAGCCTAGTGATAGCGTATTGGTGCGTCTATCGAGAATTCGAAGCTGCATTATCATGGGAAATTGATTCAAATCAAAGTAACTGAGCTCTTGAATGTAGCAGGAGATCAGAAATATTCAAGGTTGTACTTCTACCTTGTGGACTCCACTAAGATCCTCAGCGTAAAGGTGGCTTCTAAGAAGATTCACGCGAGGAGTTATCTAGACCCTGATCCACTAGAGATATTTGATGATCCAGAAAAAATTCTCAGAGGTGTTAGTAGGTCATCAAAATCAGGTAATCCAAATCTTGTAAGAGTTTCATCTTTACCTTCTAAGGTTGTTCGAAGTTTTGAAGACAAAGTTTGATGAAAAGATAGAATAAATCATTTTTAGATCTAAATCAGAGAATGAATTGACTGAAATTGTATTAGACTTACAAAGGTTAGGAATTGATACTACATCTCGTGTCAAAGGAAGATAAAGAGGGGTTTTGGTAACTGTCAGTTCGGAATTATCATTAGAGCAAGAGTCATTTGAAAAAATTGAAAGAACTTCATCATTTTGACTTCTTGTTGAGAAGGAGGGTTGGTGTCCTTTTATCTGAGTGGAGTTCTTTTGTCTCTAAGATGAAAATTCCTATCAATCAATCTTCTAATTTCACATCCTATTTCAGTACTTCTTTCCCTAGTCAAACAACTACTCCTTCTGCTGCATTTTCAACCAGCACTCTCATTGCCAGTATGACTAGAGTTCCTCCTCCTCCTGGAGGCCATGCTAGGTATGCTCATCTTGTCCTGCCTGCCCTACTCCATAACCTCCCACAAGGATACTCGACTAGAATAAAGACTTTTGGAATCAATTTAACGATTTCATAAGTTTAGAAGAGGTAGAAGATGAAGATGTAAAAATGAGGTTCTTTGTGCAAATTTTTAATGGTGAAGTGAGAAAGTGGTTTAAAGCTTTAACCCCAGGAAGTATACGAAATTGGGATGAGTCAATGAGTCGGTCGAACATTTTTCCAAGAGATTCAATAAGGTTTACAATTCTATTCCTGCCCATATCAAACCACCTCCAAGAGCTACCCAATTACATTATATTGAGGCCTTTGATTATGAGTTTTCCATTATACTAAGGGAGAGAGAGTTTGTTACTTTGGCTGATATGAAAAATGATGTTGTGAAAGTTGAGGTTAATATGGCTGTGGCAAAGAGGTCCAAAATGGAAAAAGCAAGATTGAAAGAAGAAGAAAAACCCTTTATGTTCTTTGATGTGAAATTTGCACCATGATGAAAACTATGGAGAAGCTTATGGATAGGCTTGATCTTGAAAATAATCCTCCTGCTGCTGCACAACAAGTGACATAAATTAGAAATCCTCATTTTAGAATACTTCAAAATCAACAAAGACCAAGAGATAATAGAAATTAGCCTGGCCAACAAGTTAGGCCTCCATTCCAGCAAAACTTAGTGGATGAAGAAGAAACACAACTTGAATTTCAAGAGGATATCATTCACTGTTTGGATGAAGATGTAGAAGGGATGTTTTTGACAAAGGATGAACATGATGAATTTAGCCATGACATAGGAAATCAGGAAGATGAAAAACAATCCGATTATTTGAAAGACTTCCAACATCCCATTTTTAAAATGCAAAAACAATATAACCTTAGGAATAGAAATTTTCCTATAGTGGCCAATAAAATCGGCCTAAGAAAGATACTCCGAAGGTTGCTGAGTAGAAGAAAGATACCTCTCATGGCAAATAAATTGAGAAAACATTGTCCACCTTCAATTTAGAAAATGAAATCTCAAAGATAAAAAATGTTGTCCCTTTTGGCGAAATCATCAAAGTTACTAAATATAGAGGCCAAATTGTCAAAATGCTTAATACTCAGCCTGGATCCTCTAATATTCTTAATTTGCAAGAAGATCATCCTACTATCTTCTTCGGGCCAAGAGTGGAAGATTAACAGAATGAAGAAGTTCCACCTTTCTATGCGAGCCTAAACATTCATGACATGATTTTACATAATGCTATGCTAGATTCAGGGGCATCTCATAACTTAATGTCTAAGGTCATCATGGAGAGAATGGGTTTAGATATAACCAGACCTTACAAAGACTTATTTTCCTTTGATTCTAAAAGAGTTCAATGTATAGGTCTCATCAAAGATGTGGTTGTTGGTTTGACTCAAGTGTCTTCTAAGACAGTATTGATGAACATAGTTGTGGCTGATGCTCCAAAGTTTGGCATGTTATTATCTAAAAGGCTTGGGCTGCCAAAATCAAGGGAACTATGCAAATGGACATGACTTATGCCATTATCCCTTTTTTTGGCGAGCAGAGAACGATGTATAGAGAGTCTAGGATGGCATACATGGTGAGTAGTAGATATAAACCCCAAAAATTTCTAGTATATGTAGTGGAAATTGAATTGGGATAATCCATCCTCTTCAATGAAATCACTGAGGCAGAAAACTAGAAATTAGAAAAAAATTAGCAAGCATAAATTCAGAAATTTGAAGAGGTTGACAAGGAAGGTTGGTGGCATATGGCTTTTGATGGCACTGTTGTAAGAGAGGGAGCTGGTGCAGGTATGTAGATTATCAATCCAAGGGATGAGAGTAATTTTTTCTCTTATAAATTGAATTTTGATTGCACAAATAACATGGCAGAGTATGAGGCATTGTTTTTGGGTCTAGAAGTATTGAAAAATTTAGGTGCCAAGAAAATTTCAGTTTGTGGCGATTCTGAATTGGTCATCAAGCAGGGAAAAGGCACTTACCAAACTAAAGAGGTCAGAATGAGAGCTTATAGAAATTTGATTCTCAAAATTCCTGAAAATTTTGAAGAGAGTAATTTCACCATCAAATCTAGAGATCAACATTTTGTGGTTGATTCTTTGGTTGTCTTGGCCAGTTTGTTTACCATTTCCATCCATCCTAGCAAGAGGTATGAAGTTGAAGTTAGACATAGACCAACTATACCTGATGATATAATCAATTGACAAGTGTTTGAAAGTGATCATCAAGTCATAAGTTTTCTTGAATTGAAAGAGGAATTTGAATAAATCCAAGTTAACCAGCAAAACATGTTTGCTAAAACCAAAGCTAATTCTGAGGTCATACAACTGAAAAATAATTGTATTCCTAAAGGCTTGATCCCTTTTGAAAAGTTGCTTGATCATAATGATGTGGTTAAGAGTCCTAAGATGAAATCCAATGATGAGGAAGTTGAAAGTTGTAACCTTGGTATTGCAGAAAATCCCAAGTTGATCAAGTTGTCCAAGCTTCTTTCTTCAAAAGTAAAACAAAGATATGTTGACTTGATGAAAAGATACATTGATGTTTTTGCATAGAGTTATGCATATTTGAAGAGGTATGACCCTAGCATCATTCAACATACAATATCCATCAAAGAAAATGGAAAGCCGTTTAAACAAAAACTGAGGATTAATCCATTGCTTATGCCCTTGATTGAAAAAGAGATTAAGAAGTTGTTTGAAGCAAAAATCATCGTTCCATTGAGATTTTCTAAGTGGCTTGCTAACTTGGTGCCTGTAAGGAAGAAAAGCAGGGAGATTAGAATATGTATTGATTTCAGAAATCTGAACAAGGCATCTCTTAAATATAACTATCATCTTACCAAAGATGGACCACATACTGCAAAATATTGTTGGATCCCAAAGGATGTCGATGTTAGATGGCTTCTCAGACTATAACTAGATACTATTACATCTAGATGATCAAGAGAAGACAACCTTCACTACACCATGGAGAATATTTATGTATGTCAAGATGCCCCTTGGACTCATGAATGCAGGAGCAACTTTTCAAAGGGCGATGGACATTGCATTTGCAGAAGAGAAGGATAGATATGTGGTTGTTTATTTACATGACATCACTGTGTTCTCAAAGAAGGAAGAAGATCATCTCAGGCACTTGGAAATTATTCTCCAAAAATGCAGAAAATTCGGTATCTCTCTCAATCCTACCAAAAGTGTTTTTGCTTTGACAACTGGTAAACTACTGGGTCATATAATATCAAAAGAGGGAATAAAGATTGATCCAAGTAGGGTCACTGCCATTTAGAAGATAGATTTGCTTAGAAATAGAAAATAGATTCAATCCTTTTTGGGCAAGGTGAATTAGTTAGAAGATTTATTCCTAATTTTGCAGAAATTGTTAAGAATATCACCAAGATGCTTAGAAAGGATTCTGATATTAAATGGACAATAGAGGCAAAGCATTCTTTTGATGAGATCAAGAAGGCCCTTAGCCAAGAACCAGTACTCATAAATCCTGATTTTTCTAATGAGTTTCTGGTTTTTACTTTTGCCTCTGAGCATACAATTGCAGGGGTTTTATTGCAGAAGAAGCAACAAGGTAATGAACAACCAATTTCTTTCTTCAGTAGGACACTAGCAAATTCTAAACTAAAGTACAACATTATGGAAAAGCAAACTTATGATATAGTGAAGGCACTCAAGGATTTTAGGGTCTATATTGTTCATTCTCACATTGTGGCTTTTGTTCCTAGTGTTGTGATTAAAGACATATTGACTCAAGCTGATCCAGATGGCAAGAGGGGTAAGTGGATTGCCACTTTGTTGGAGTATGCTTTGGATATTAAGCCTACAAAGTTGGTGAAAGGACAAGGGCTAGCGAAGTTGATGACACAATCAAATTTTGCTTGCTTAGATATGAATTTTGTTGTAGAAATTTCAAAGGTGGTTGAGTAAGAAGAATTGATCCATGTAGAAGAAAGATTCATTATCACTGATTGGTATAAAGATGTAATTTTTGTTTTGCAACATCACAGGGCCCCTCCTGAAGTGACCAAGTCTAAATCCAAGTTTTTCAAGTTGAAATCTCTAAGGTACTACATTTTGAATAAGAATTTGTATTGGAGGGATATAAGTGGGATGCTCCTTAACTGCTTGCTCAAAGATGAGGCTTAAAAGGTAATTGTTGAATTTCATAAGGGTGACTATGGAGGTCATCATTATTGAAAGGCGACAATAAACAAGATACTTAGAGCAGGAGTGTCCATTTTTTTATGGAAAAAAGAAGTTGCTACCATTACCTTTGAAACCCATATTTGTAGAAGCCCCTTTCCAGCAATGTGGATTGGACATTTTTGGCGAGATACATCTTGCATCTTCAGGTCAACATCAGTGGATCTTAACAACCACTGATTATTTTACAAATTGGATTGAGGCGGTCCCTACAAGACAATCTACAAACTTAATTATCATTCATTTTCTGGAAAATAATATTTGATCAAGGTTTGGTTGTCCCATGAAAATTATTACTGACAATGCTCAAGCTTTCAAGTCTAAAAAGTTGATTAGTTTCTGCAATCAGTATCATATTACTCTTGGTCACTCCACAACCTATTATCCTCAAGGTAATGGCTTGGTCGAGTCATCAAATAAGAGCATAGTCTGAATTATCAAGAAGGTTTTATAGGAAAACAAAAGGTCATGGCATTTGAAGCTGAAATTTGCCTTATGAAATAATAGAATTTGCACCTAGAGATCTATCATAACCTCTCCTTATGAATTGGTCTATGGCACTGAAGCAATCTTTCCTAATTCTCGTGGAGTGCTGATAAAATTATTGCAAGGATTGGAAGAAGAGCTGAATGCAGTCCAAAGAAGGATAAACCATCTCATTGCTTTGCAAGAAAAGAGAGAAGAGGAGTACACTAATTATCAACAATCACAAAACAGGGTCAAAAAGACATTTGATAGGAAAACAAAGGAGAAAAATTTCAAAGTTCTAGATGTGATTTTGAAATGGGAGGCCAAGATAGAAGATAAAGGGAAACATGGAAAATTTCAAAACATTTGGAAAGGACCCTATAATATTGCATCATATCATGGAAACAACACCTTCTAAGAGATGGATGGACAGTTGTGTCAAGGAGGACCTGTTAATGGCAGGTTTCTGAAACATTATTGTTGGAACACCTAATCCTCTATGGGTAGGTGTGGAATGCGAAAAGTCACAATGGAGTCCAAGTGACCTTGGAATGTGAAACCAAGAGTCACACCATTGTACTATAAATGTACATCTTTGTATAATGGAAAATAAGAAAGCCTCACGCTTATCCTTCATTGTGTGTTGAGTCTCGTGTGTGTGTGTTCATCTTCCTCATACACCATGTGTGTGTTTAACATGGTATCAAAGCGGGCGATCGCTGGTCCTGCTCCAAATTGAGTGAGCTATTTGTGTTTATGGCCTGTGCATATCTGCAAAAATTCTTGACATTTTGACATTTTTGCAGCACTCAGAGGTTTTTGCAGCAGTGTTTTTGCCGCATTCATCAAGCTTTTTGCAGCGTTCAGAAATTTTATCTTGGAGAAGGAGCAACATTCAGAAATTGGCAGCATTCAGGCATTGGTTTTGAAAAAAAAAAAGCAGCAGTGGTTTGGAGAAAGACAACACTGCACATCTGAAGGTTGATTTCTTCTTGCAATTTCTGCGTTTTTAAATTCTGCACTTTTGAGCTGCTGGAAAATAGTTTAAAGAGGGTTTTTGAAGATATTTCTGAGTTTTTTCTGCTGCTGGGCTATTAGAAAAATTTCTGGGTTTTATTGGCAATTTGCTGTTGCATTTCATTACTTGAAATTCCACTGTTGCCCTCATTTCTACATTTTGTCCAATTCTGCTGTATATCTGGAAGAATTTTGCAGAGTTAATTTCTCTGCTAGTTTAAATTTAAAAAATAAAAATAAAAATATATTAAAAAAAAAAATATAAAATATTTTTTTGAGAACTGCATACGCTACTCGGCCTTTCGGCCTTTCGGCCTCCCCATTATCCATTGCGCCTGCGCCTCACCCTTACCTCTCTCCCCACGCAGGCTTCAACGCTCCCCTCGCTCTGCAAAACCCACGCTCCCTGCTATCCTATCTCCTATCCCTCACGGCCTGCGCCTCACTAATCCGACTCCTTATAGAACTCCCTTCTCTCCTACGACCTCCCTACCTCACAGTCCACGCCATACCCCAAATCCTCACAAGAGCTCTCTCCTACCTCACTTCTCATTTAAAAATTTTTTTTTTTAATTATTTTTAAATGTACGCCGCCCCCCTTTCATATAAATTTTCCGCGCTCTCACACAAGGCCGTGCTCTACCCTGCACAATTCGATTTTTTAATTTTATTTTCTATAATATCCACTACCCCCCCTCCCATTAATAAAACTCCTCATTCCTTTTTTTAATTTAAAATTCGATTTTTGAATTTTTTAATAAAATCTCCCTTTTCCATTTTTAATACAGTTCTCCATTCCCATTTTAATTTTTTATTACTAAAAGCTCCCTTTTCCCTTTTAAATTAATTTCCCCTCCCCAAACATAATACTCCCTCCCTTTTTAAATTTCATATTTAATTTCATTTTAATATACGCCTCCCCTTCCATATAATACTCTCATCCCCCATATATTACCCTCCATATAATTTCCCTCTTCTTTTAAATTTCCTCCATTTCCATTTAAAAAATAAAAATAAAAAGTCTCATTCTCTTCCCATTTTAAATTAATCCCCTTCTTTTTAAATAAATCCCATTCCTCCCATTTGTAACTAATTCCCATTTTTTAATTAATTTACACATTTAAAATAAAAATAAAAAAGAGAGAGAGAGGAAAAGAAGAATAGCAGAATTTGAACAACGGAAAATGAAGAAAATGACATATGAAGAAAATGGACTGAGTACATAGAGAAAATTGCAGATTTTACATTATATGATTTGTGGCATTGACATAAGGGTGATTTTCTGAAGAATTGACATTTGAAGACAAAGTTTGTCATCATTGCAAAATAGCGCTTTGAAGGAAAATTCAACTGCCTTAAAGGCCTCCTGCATATTGTTTTTGCTGCACATTCAAACAAATATTTTGTAGAAATATTGTATTGAAGTGACATTGATTTGCATCTTCATTCAAGACTTGAAGTGTAATTGAGTTGAAAAATTGTTGATTGCCCTCCATCATTTGAGGAGCAGATTTTGTACTTTGAGATTTCCATAGTTGGAAATTCTTTGGAGTCATTTGTATTTGTTGAATCACATTGTAAACGGGTGCATTTTCGGTTGTAGCCGACACCCTTTCATTTTTTGAGCCTAAGTTGTTGAAATGACTAAAATCAATGAGATATTAGTGTTGTTGAATAACCTCATTCATTCCAATGTTGATGACATGAGAAAAATGAGCAAGGATGCTCTTTGTAAAATTCACAGTTGTTTGCAAGATGCACAAGAAAAGATTGAGTTTTAGGTTGGTCTAAGCTTAGGCAGGTCGTTTGACAAAAGTCACATTCTGAACACCATTCTCTTGAAATATTGTGAAGGACTCTCTCGGAAAAGATAAAGTTGCAGATGATTACGTCGATTTCCTTGTACTAGGCAGGATCGCACTTTGGTCTGGGCGGTTCGACACTTCTCAAACGTCAGGACGCCGGAAAAACTTGTCCACCAACAAGCACCGGCCCCGGTCTTGGATAACGACAAGGATACGCTCCCTTTCATGTTCCGGACACACAAAAAAGCCCATCATATTTCGGACGCCGGTTCATAGCGGTTCACTGGGGTGACTGGAATCTCTTCCACAACAACAGTTGAGAAATGCCAACCTTTGTGATCGAGTTGGCCATGTGAAATATGTTGTTTGATCTTCATCCATACAACCTTGTGGTTGTCACACTCATTCTTCGAGAAACAAGCCTCCACCAAGAGCAAGATTCATCTTGGATGGATCGCTTCTTCGCAATGGGCACCAGCAGCCAAGAAGATGTTTATGACACATGTTAGAACTTGTTCACGGATATTGAGCAAACTTGCAGTTGAGTTTTCGCCATCATCTCACCTTGTCCCTGACAGGGGGGAAAATGGTGGTCATGTACAAGCTTCGATGACAGATCAAGCGAGCCTGAGCCACAATCTCTCATTCTATGTTCAGATTTGTAGCCAGCAGTTCAAGCGAGCTTGAGCCACAATTCATCATTTCGGATTCAGAGATGTAGCCAGAGACATGGATGCCCATGAGCATGCCTTCGGTTGGTGGACAGCCTTAAACCATCATCTTTGGTTGGTGGACAACCTAAAACCACCACAGGTAGTAGACCTCCCTTCTTTTAGGTCAAAGGTCTCCCTTTCATATATGAGGAACACTTCCTCTAGCAGAAGCCTTCAGCTTAGCAGCCTTCAGCTTCTTGCCAGCTTTGGTTGAGTTCCAGGAAATGCTTCAAGCATTCCAGAGTTGTTAGTAATCCTAAAACCATCACAGGTAGTAGACCTCCCTTCTTTTAGGTTGAAGGTCTCCCTTTTTTATGAGGGACAATTCCTCTAGCAGAAGCTTTCAGCTTCTTGCCAGTTTTGGAAGAGTTCCGGGAACTGCAACAAGTTTTGCGTTCCGGTGTTTGTGGTCATCCTAAAACCACCTCTTTTTTTTCCAACATTTCAGAGAGTTGATTCAGCCAAGTGATGCCATGTATACTTTGCATATTTGTATTACAACTCTTTTCTTGGACTCACACATACCCCTTCGGATTAAGGGGGGATGTTGGAACACCTAATCCTACATGGGTAGGTGTGGAATGCGAAAAGTCACAATGAAGTCCAAGTGACCTTGGAATGTGAAACCAAGAGTCACACCATTGTATTATAAATGTACATCATGTATAATGGAAAAATAAGAAAGCCTCACGCTTATCTTTCATTGTGTGTTGAGTCTCGTGTGTGTGTATTCATCTTCCTCATATACCATGTGTGTGTTTAACATGGTGTTTAACAATTATTCTTCTTAACTCAGTATGTTGAAAAACACATCATTGTATATATTCCATTTTCCTTTATCATGTTTGCAAATGAAGGTGATATTTTCATCAAGTTTGAGCCTGAGGAGAAGGCCATAAAGACTTGGTAAAGACTTCATCAAGGTTGAAATTTTCAGTTTTCAATAAGGCACTGGGTTGCTGGTCATTCGCTGCACCATAGGGGCGCAACATCCCCATTAGATCCACTGTTATTCATGATAACCATTTGGTTTTTCTAGGTTTATCTTAAGTTAATTAGGTTGAGTCAATTATGTTTGAATAAGGTCTTTCGAATTCAAATTTAAAAAAAATAAAAATAAAAAAATAAAATAAAATAAATAAATAAATAAATAAATTTAAAAAATGCACATATGAGGGTTGTTGGGTGTGGAGCCTAATTATCTTGTTTACTTTGTATCACAGCATTGGACCTCTGTACCTTAAATGGGGCGGCAACGCTGCCCGTAAATTAATCGTTGCCATGGGGGGTTCAGGGGGGGCGACAACGACTTTATGGAGGCCCCCCCTGGCGGGGGGTTTCGGGGGCAGCGCCCCCGAAGCTAAAAACAGATGTAAAATTGCCTTGTAAAAGTATAGTAATTTCTAGTCAATCTTGGCCGTTCATTAGGAAAATGATCTGATGGTAGAAGTTATGTTTAGTTTAGGGTTTTTTGCCCTTGAAGACAACCTCTCGCTTTTATGAGGGTATTGTATTGTGGCTGTGTATTGTATGTGTATTCTCGGAGCGAGAAAGAGAGAGGGAGATTGTGAGATAGAAAAGAGGATATTACAGCAGATCTGCTATAGGTTGTGTCTCTTCATTTTTCTGGATAATAGAAAGGAAGGACTGACTGTTCGGGGTGGACGTAGCCCAAACTGGGTAAACCACGTATATCTGTGTCTCTCTGGTTTTATGTGTTTTGTATGCTTGTATTTTCCGCATATTTTATTTGTTGCATTGCTTCATAATATATAATCTTTCTAACAACTGGGATCAGAGTCGAAGGTATATTTGGCTGATAAACTCGCAGGAAAGAAGGGTTCTTGGTTCAAGTGGGAGCGATGGCAGAAGATGGTAAGTTTAGGGTCGAGAAATTTAATGGCCAAAACTTCCCGCTGTGGAAGATGCAGATGGAAGATTATCTGTATCAGAAAGATCTGTACCTACCATTGAGCAGAAAAACAAAGAAGCCGACGGCCATGACAGACGCGGAATGAAACATTCTCGATAGAAAGGCACTCGGAACAGTACGGTTGTGCCTTGCGGTGTCAGTCGCCTTCAATATTTCGAAGGAAACAACAACAGAGAGTTTGATGCAGACGTTGGTGAAACTATATGAAAAACACTCGGCCTCAAACAAGGTATTTCTTATGAAACGACTATTTAATATGAAGATGTCGGAAGGTGGATCTGTTGCAGACCATTTAAATGATTTTAATATAGTTATCAGTCAATTAAGTTCTGTAGGAGTAAACTTTGATGATGAAGTTAGAGCTCTGTTATTCTTGTGCTCATTGCCAGAGAGTTGGAATCGTTTAGTAATGGCCATTAGTAACTATGTCTCTGGATCTAGTACTTTAAAGTTTGATGATGTTGTCGGTGCTATCCTTAGCGAGGAAATGCGACGAAAAAGCTTCGGTGAGACATCGGGTAATGCTTTGAGTGCAGAGTCTATGGGAAGAAGAATGGAAAGAGAAAAGAGCTCGGGATATCGCAGTAAATCAAGGAAAGAAAAATCCAAGTCCAGATCGAGGATAGTGTGCTGGAAATGCGGAAAGAAAGGACACCTGAAGAAAGACTGTAGATCTTGGAAGGGAAAAGAAAGAGACACACAACAAGAAAACAATCATGAAGCAAATGTGACAGGTGATGTGTTACAAGATTTTTTGATTCTTTCTTTCGAAAATGTTACTGATTCTTGGGTTGTAGATTCAGGGGTCTCATTCCATGCCACACCTGATAAGAAATATTTTCATGACTATGTTCAAGGAGATTTTGGACAAGTCCATTTGGGTGATGATAAACCCTGTAAAATTGTTGGAATGGGTAAGGTTCTTGTAAAACAACATAATGGAAACCAATGGCTATTAAAGGAGGTAAGGCATGTTCCAGATCTAAAGAAAAATCTGATTTCAACAGGGCAGTTAGGCAGTGAAGGTTGTGTGACAACTTTCACAGATAAAGCTTGGAAGGTCACCAAAGGAGCCCTGGTAATAGCAAAAGGCAAAAAGGTTGGTACATTGTATTTATGCAATGGTATTTCTAACTCTGTTAATGCTTTAAATTCCAAAGGAGCAGATGCAACATTATGGCATCATAGGCTCGAACACATGAGTGAGAAGGAGATGAAGATTCTTCACTCAAGAAACTTGTTGTCGGGTTTGAAGAATGTTGATTTGGATTTCTGTGAGAATTGCATTTATGGAAAATAGAAGAGAGTCAGATTTCTCAGAGTTGGGAAAGAAAAGAAAAACAAAAAATTAGAGCTTGTGCATGTAGATGTATGGGGACCTGCTCAGGTATCATCTCTTGGTGGCTCTTGTTATTATGTTACTTTTATTGATGATGCAACTAGAAAAACATGGATTTATTGTATTTAGAATAAATCTGATGTATTTGATATTTTCAAGAAATGGAAAACTTTGGTTGAGATTGAGACATGAAAGAAGTTGAAGTGTCTCAGATCAGACAATGGAGGTGAATATTGCAGCAAAGAGTTTGATAGGTACTGTTCAGAGCATGGAATTCGAAGAGAAAAGACAGTTCCAAGAACACCACAAGAAAATGGTGTTAGAAAGAATGAACAGAACAATCATGGAGCGTGCAAGGTGCATGAGATTGCATGCAGGATTGCCTTTACAATTTTGGGCAAACGATGTAGATACTACTGTTTATCTAATAAACAAAGGGCCTTCAAGTTCCTTGGATGGTGGTATTCCAGAGGAAGCATGGACAGGTAAAAAGGTAAACTACTCTTTTTTAAAGCCTTTTGGTTGCGAGGCCTTTGTCCATATTAATAAGGAAAATAGAACAAAGCTTGAGGCAAAATCAAAGAAATGTACCTTTATTGGATATGGTGTTAATGATTTTGGTTATCGCTTATATGATTATGAAAATCACAAAATCATTAGGAGCAGAGATGTAATATTCAATGAAAAGGTCTTGTATAAGAATCAGATGCAGGAAAAGAAACAGGAAAAGAAAGCAAGGAATATACGATTTTTGATGAGATAACTGAAAAATTAAAGGTGTCTGAAAATAATAATAATCAACAACCACAGCAGCAACAACCACCCCAACAGCAACAGGCACCTCAAACACCTGAAAGTGATCTTAGAAGATCTACCAAGATAAGTAGACCCCCTAAACGATACTCTCCTTCATTATATTATTTATTGCTGACTGATTTTGGTGAACCCGAATGTTATGAAGAAGAAATGTAGGTTGAAAGCAGGAAGAAGTGGGAGATAACCATGGAAGAAGAGATGGACTCCTTAATGCATAACCAGACTTGGGACTTAGTCAGGTTGCCTGCAGGGAAAACTACATTGCAAAATAAATGGGTTCACAGGCTGAAGGAAGAAGATGGAGGAAAACAGAGGTACAAAGCTAGACTTGTGGTGAAGGGGTTTGCACAGAAGAAAGGTATTGATTTTGATGAAATATTTTCTCCTGTTTTTAAGATGAATTCAATCGGAACTATTTTAAGTCTTGTAGTAGTGGAAGATTTACATCTTGAACAATTAGATGTAAAGACAGCATTTCTCAATGGATATTTGGAGGAAGAGATATACATGCAGCAACTAGAAGGATATGAGGTCAAAGGGAAAGAAAATTGGTGTGCAGGTTAAAGAAGAGCTTGTATGGCTTAAAACAGGCTCCAAGGCAGTGGTATCTAAAATTTGACAAGTTTATGTCTGAACAAGGTTATACTAGATGTCACTCTGATCATTGTGTTTATCTAAAAAGGCAAAATGATGGCAGCTATATTATATTGTTATTATATGTAGATGACATGCTTGTTGTAGGGTCTAACATGCAGGAAATAAATGTGCTCAAAAGAAAATTGGAAAATTCATTTGCAATGAAGGATTTGGGAGCTGCAAAACAAATCCTTGGTATGAGGATAACTAGAGACAGGAAAAATCGCAAATTAACACTGTCTCAAAATGAGTACATAGAAAAGGTGTTGAAAAGATTTAATATGCAGAATGAAAAACCAGTTAGTACACCTTTTGCTAGCCATTTCAAACTTAGTAAGGAGATGTGGCCCAAGACCCACGAAGAATTGGAATATATGTCTAAATTTCCATATGCATCAGCAGTTGGAAGCTTAATGTATGCAATGATCTGCACAAGGCCTGATATTGCACATGCAGTGGGAGTTGTAAGCAGGTACATGAACAATCCAGGAAAAGAACATTGGATGGCAGTAAAATGGATTCTCAGATATTTGAGAGGTACCACAAATCAAACATTATGCTTTGGTGGTTCAAGCATTGCTCTATAGGGATATGTTGATGCAGATATGGCAGGTGAAAGAGATAAAAGGAGGAGCACTATAGGATATGTATTTACTGTAGGTGGAACAATTGTCAGTTGGGTTTCAAAAATCCAAAGTGTTGTTGCACTTTCAACAACAGAAGCAGAGTATGTTGTTGCTACAGAGGCTAGTAAAGAAATGATTTGGTTACAAAAGTTTATGGATGAATTGGGTAAGAAGCATGATATGGGCACGCTATATAGTGATAGCCAAAGTGCCATTCATCTTGCAAAGAACTCAACATTTCATTCCAGGACTAAACACATACATCTCAAGTACCATTTCATACGGTCAGTATTGGAATATGGAGAGTTGAAGCTGGAAAAGATACACACTAGCCAGAATCCTGCAGATATGCTAACAAAAGTTGTAACTAGGGAGAAACTGAGAATGTGCTCAGTTTCAATTGGTCTTCAAGGATGACGATGAATATGAGAAACAACCAGGTCCAAAGAGGAGTCATTGTCCAACAAATGAAGCAGCGGTGGAGTTGCTACAATCAGTGTCCAAGTGGGAGATTGTTGGGTGCGGAGCTTGATTATCTTGTTTATTTTGTATCACAGCATTGGACCCCTGTACCTTAAATGGGGCGGCAACGCCACCCGTAAATTAATCGGTGCCGTGGGGGGTCCAGGGGGAGGGGCAGCAGTGACTTTATGGAACCCCCCTCTGGCGGGGGGTTTCGAGGGCAGCGCCCCCGAAGCTAAAAACATATGTAAAATTGCCTTGTAAAAGTATAATAATTTCTAGTGAATCTTGGCCGTTCATTAGGAAAATGATCTAACGGTAGAAGTTATGTTTAGTTTAGGGTTTTTTGCTCTAGAAGGCAACCCCTCGCTTTTATGAGGGTATTGTATTGCAGCTGTGTATTGTATGTGTATTCTCGGAGCGAGAAACAGAGAGGGAGATTGTGAGAGAGAACATAGGGTATTACAGCGGATCTGCGGTAGGTTGTGTCTCTTCATTTTGCTGGATAATAGAAAGGAATGAATGGCTGTTCGGGGTGGACGTAGCCCACACTGGGTGAACCACGTATATTTGTGTCTCTCTAGTTTTATGTGTTTTGTGTGCTTGTATTTTCCGCATATTTTATGTGTTGCATTGCTCCATAATATATAATTTTTCTAACAAGGGCGTCTTGAAGGTCATTTTTCATATGATAAGGATCATGTCAAGAAAAAATCTAAAAAAAATATCATGCATGAGAAAATTTGGTCGTTTTTGTACACTTGGCACTTTCACCAAAATCAGATAGTCAGGGTTTTCTACGGAAGTTCTTGACACCTTCGTAGTGAATTCGACCTCCAGAAACTACATGCACTACAAAACTTGTCTTATTTGCCAACGGTGGGAAAAAGGTTGTGTTTTTGTCCTAAAGGTCGAATCAGTTAGTTGTCTGAGCATTTTCAAAATGTCGCTTAAAAAATATTTTAGAATAAAATATGTTTATGATTATTAATCATAAAGGATATGGTTAATTATCTAATCACTCATAAAGTGGCATTATGTAATATAGTGTGCATCAAATAAAATGTCCACAAGTTTAAAGGGCTAAGATCGGGCACGTTCAAATAAACGACCCACATCTAACCCTGCACCCCCTAGTGTTTCCGAATGATATTGACAGGGGGGAGGGTCTGGGTAAAGTTATTCCGCCAAAACCACCGCCACCTATGTGTCGTCATCCCATTAAGACCGCACCCCCCTCGGTAGGCTTCAAAACCGCCCTTTGACTATTTGATTCATTCCTCGCCATCCTTTTTAATACGCATGCATGCTTGGTCATCATTTTTATACTCATCATGTCTTTCCACCCGTTCATCCCACTTGTTCATTCAATTCTGATTTGCAATTTAAACACTTCACCCTCATTTTGCTAAGTTGTTTCAATAGTTTTGCCCGTAGTCTAGAGGTATAGTAGCAGTTGTCATAAGCTTAGTTTCACCTGTGTCAAATAATTGGTGTGATGTCTCAACGGTTTCTGCGGGTGTCAAGGAAGGAACTGAACAACCAGTTTTTAAAGATATGGCATCACAAAAGAAATAAAATAAAGGTGGAACTGTTGTTCAATATGAGCCTATAGACATGAGGCTGCTCGAGGAAGACCCCAACTTCTCTCGGGAATTTGCTGATGTAGGTTGCCTTCAATTCTACCAAAATATACAAGGATACCATGCTCAGGTTTCGAAGGATTTTGCAGTCAATTTCATTGGTACAAGGTCGAAAGTAGGTATGTTAAACTTTGCTATGTGTCCTGACACAACTGCACAGGCTATTGAAATCCCAAGATCAGGAGAGGCTTGGTTTAAAGTGATGAAGTTTAAGTTGCAAAACTGTGATGAGTTTTTGAAGGAGGAGCACAGAGGTATGAATACGAGTTCAAGCATCCCCAGAACCTGCCTCAAGGAGAATTACTCAAAAATTTTGATGGCGATTCAGAAGTATTTTACATGTGAAGGTAGATTCCATATGATCTACCAATATCATTTCAAACTACTGCAACACTTCACAGGTAAACAACCACTGGACTTACCGTATTATTTGTTTATGAGTTTGGGAAAAATGATAGATAAGGTGCAGGAAAAACCTGAAACTAGTGACACCTCTGTTTTCCATCATGCTTTGATAAAATTGGTTGTAGTGGAAGAATTGAAAAAATTAAGAAGGGATTGGTCTACATTCCTGTTTTTGAGTGGATATGAAGTTGATGCCATCACTCCAAAGAAGACACCAAAATCCAAGCTAAATACACCAAGGAAGAGTAAGTAGTCTGGAGTTGAACCTTCAGTTCGTCATGAGATTGAAATGCGGCCTATAGCAGAACCTATGGAGCTGGAGATTGACAAAGTGCAGGAAATTGTGGCACCAAAACAAGCCTCTACCAACAATCAGGTAAAAGCATACACAAGGACCCACAAGAGGCTTACTAGAAGTCAGACTGAGGGAGGAGTAAGTTTCCAAACATTCTAGAGGCAATTCAGATTGAAGAATCTCCTATTGTAAAGCCTGTGAAAACTAGGAAAGCAGAGACCAAAAAGAAGGGCCTTAAGGCCAAGAAATTAGATTTTTCAAAAGAAGATTCAGGGTTTATCTTCAAACCTAGGAAGCCATTCACTAGGTCATAGCTATCTAAGGGGAAAATGTCAGAGGAGATGCCTAGAAAACCAGAGAAGAAGAAGCGGCCATCAAGGGAAGAAATAGTAGAATTATCTCCAGTAGAGGAAGAGTTAATCAAGATAAGAAAATGTAAAGAGTAGGTCCGAGAAAACACTGAATTGGAGCTCTTACAAGAGCAGATGAAGGAATCTAGAGAAGAGTTTATGGAAGCCAAGTTGGAGTTGGAAGATTTCAAACAAGAAATGCTCGAGATGGAAAATTTCAAAAGGGAAGTGAGAAAACAACTAGAATTATTTACTCAAATAGCAGATAAGTCAGGGAAGATGTTGAATAGGACACTGCCCCTGCATAGGATGATGAAGCATCTTTATAAGAGAAATAGGTGGCTACAAGCAGAAAGAAGGAAGCTACAAGGTCAAGTCAAAAGCTTGGAATCACAATGGAGATGGTGCAAGAAGAGTTGAATAAAGGGTCTCACGATGATTGTACAAGATGATGATGTTAATCCAACATGGTAAGCCACACATTTTTGAATTACATTTTGTCTTATGTTATCATAACCAGGCATATACAAGCTTTATAAATGTTTTTGAATAAGAAAAAAGAAGAAAAGAGAAAATACAATGAACTAGGTACTTTCGTAGCATACTCTAGACTTGAAGGCGAGTTTTCGCTATGAAAGTGTTGTAGGTTTATTTTAAGAAAAACTTCTTGAAAAGTCTCAGAACGGGAGTGACCTGGAGCA
The DNA here is from genome assembly GCA_034641835.2 of Pinus albicaulis. NCBI lineage: Eukaryota > Viridiplantae > Streptophyta > Pinopsida > Pinales > Pinaceae > Pinus > Pinus albicaulis. Next base: position 722,978,996 of record CM076571.1, on the reverse strand, counting down.
TGTATTTACCTCATCAGTCCTAAGTAATATCCTCTAGCAGTTAGCAAAGTTAAAAAATGTGCAAAATATGGGTTTTTGAAGTTGCTACGAAAGTACGCTACGAAAGATCCTAATGCCCTGTTTTTTCCAACATTATGCAATTTTTGAACTTTTATGAGCAGTGAACGCAGAAAGAAAGGTGGCCGATTCATCAAATGAGATTAGGCATATCATTGGGCCATCTGTTTTAGGGGGAAACTTATCAATCCACTCCAAATGGCAAACATAGCTAAAACAACTCATCATGATGCCACCTCACAGAAATGGACAACTCATCTTCAATTCAGTTGTATAAAGACCTTAAATCCAGTGTATCAGTTAGCCACCTCAACATGGCAGTTTGGTTTGATAAGGATGACAAACATGGGTTGTTAGACATTTTTTTTCATTAATTAATAATCAGAGTCATTTTTTATTACCAACTCTACTAAAACAGAAATATCCCTATTATTCCTCAAAGTGATGCAATCCTAGTTGAATTAGGTCTCTAGGTCAGTGTCGAAGTCTAGCCCAGGTGGTAGACCTTTGTAACAAAGATCTCACTCTATAAATGAGAGTTTTATTGAATTTGAAGGGGTTGGTTAATGAATGTAGATGAGAGGACTATTATGTAATTTTGTTTCACCAAGCTGATATACAATTGTAGAAGGGTTTTTCAGACCTGAGATTTTTTTTAAAGTTTGTGTTTGTGTTTTTTCCATTTTTGATATTATCACCAGCTTCATATTCTCATGATTACTTGGAATTCATAGTATTGTGCTTCAATTTCCTTCATGTGTTATGTGTATGCTGCAAAAAGTTATCTTTTATGCCTAATTGCCTTAGCTTCCATGAACTACATTTTCTTGTGATTGAAGTCCATTAGTTGACTCCATGCCCAATGGTAGCCTTTCATACATCTTCCCTCTGCAAAATCAGTTATAATACTAACAATACAGATTTAGTCATCTGCAATATAAGTTTCATATTGAATATTTATTTGTTTTATTTGAGAGAGCCCTCTCAGACTAGAAGGGCTAACTTTTAGTCCAAAGTGGTTTGAAATAGTTGCATTAGGTTGACCATTGAACAACCCAATTGGTGCCAACCTAGTGATAACAAGAAGAATCCGAAGGTTAAAAAAAAGAGGGTGACTAGTTGGAATTTAAAGACTATAGATAGGATAGAGGATAGATGCAAAAGAAACAAATAAAATTCCAGATGAAGGTCTAGCTGAGTGCAGAAATCGCTGTAACTATTCTGCATTGTTGTTCCTCATCTTAATTTCCTTGTCTAGAACATATTTTTGAGATGTAAATGGAACAATTTTTAGAAGTAACATGATTCTTGAGTGGAAATATTTCGATATTTTCTAGTGTTCCTTCCTTGAAACATTTTCCTACAAGATCTGTTGAGAATTTCGACCACGTTACCAACTCCTGAAATGAAGCGTGCAATAATGATTGGAAAAACTTGAGTTCCGATTAGAAGAAAATACCCTTGAGAATTAAGGTGGTATATTGTTTTAGAAATCATTATCCTAGCTATGAACTATATAAAAGCTATAAAAATGGCTAATGTGATGTAACTTAACACCCCTTAAGGTTTAATAAGCTAACAATTTGGGCACATGGCCATGAAATGAACAAAAATAAAAAAAAATAATGGGTTGAAAGGGAACACAAACAAAGTGAAATGGAAATGAAACACACTTGCAAGTATATATATTCACTACCTCCCCCGCACACACACATATAGAAAGATTGATACTATTTAGTAAGTTTGATCCCAAATTGCCAATAAAATTAAAATGTCTAATAGAAAAAAATGATACTTCTCAAAATATATTTTCTAGGGTATATCCTAGACATTTTATTGGCAAATTGAGGGCAAACTGCCAATATAGTATGACTTCGGGCAAATCTTAGACATTTTTATTTTCATGGGAAATTGGGGGAAAATAATCCAGGTAGACCTTAGACATTTTGATTTTAATGGTAAATTGGGGGCAAACAATCAATGTTCTTAGACTTTTTGATATTATTGGCAAAGAGTACAATCAACCCACCAAGATAGTCTCAATCTTCTGCAATAAAGGTCAAGGCATACTTGCAATACTCATTGGAATTTTTCTGTAGCCATTTTATGTCTGAATTTTCTCCTCCTAGGACTTGCAGCCGTTTTTGTTATTCTCAACCGTAAAGAAGGTTCTCAAGACTATAGTAATGAGATATGAACATTATTGTATCTGACATTTGTCTAATTCTTCTAGAACCGTGTTTCATATCTTATAGATCTTATTAGTAGTCCCTACCCCTTCGGAGCTGGGGGACTATATGAATTGGTAATTTACTTTCTATTAATTTGGCACGAAGACCAATGAACTACAATGATTGTTTCTTGTTTTTTAAGTAAAGTTGTTTTTCGTGTTTATTATTTTTTATTGGCGTTTCTTTTTTATGAAAAGTTTCAAAATGGCCATCTTATTTGGCCTCTTCCTGAGGTAAAAGCTTTGGTATGTTAAAATTTAACCTTCCCATTTATGTCCATTTTTTTCACTATTTTTTCCACTAAAACTAATGCTAGCATTAGTTTGATTATAGTGAATTTTTTCATAAAATCCCTATCCTTTTGAAAAGTTTCTATGGCCTTGTACAACTGCCACCTAGATAGCCATGCAAGGTAGCCCTCCTCTTTAACTCCTTTGTTCAAGACGCATTGGTTTGTTTGTTCTTGGCGACGAAGACGCAACCACACCGACTCCATGGAATGAAAACCTGCAACCATACCGACTCCATGGCTTTGTGACAATAAGCCTGTATGAAAACCCACATCGAATCCATGGATTTATGTTCAGAAAATAAATTGACAATGATTACAATATAATCCGATTCACGCCAATGGAGAGAGCAAAAACACCCAAATTGGTATGATTTTCATATATACCAGTGTTTGTTGATGTGTTTTTTTCCTTTATTTTTATTTCAATAGAATTTTTTATCAAATTGTTAATGCATTCTTATTTTATCTGTAATGCAAGACTTTGTTCAATCTTGCATTACCTAATTTGTTTGTTGATTTTGTATTTGCTTTTGTCGTTGCAATTTCGCAGCATCTGGCTTGAGCGCTTTTCTTTGCGAACCTTAACATTACAACCAGTTGCATTAGCAACATATAATATGCTTGCAGCTGTAGTTATTATATTCAGTCTTTGTTGAATCCAAATCTAAGCCAATATAAGTTACCATCTTCCAGTAAGATGCAACAAAGGTATAGGAAAGAGTAATGGTTTTAGCAGTGTACTGGCTTCACATAGAGCAGTGCCAATGGTGCACATACGTTCTCATACAACATTCACCTATGTTCAATAATATTCCTTAATTAATTCTTACACCATTATCGAGTTCCTTAAACGTTCTTAGTCCTACCCCTTAATATGCTCTACCCACGTACCTGTGTCGGTTTAGGGTACGGTAATCATAGTTATGCTATTTCCTTTCAGAACACTATATCTACAAAAAGGACTTTGCTCTTGGTGTAGATAAATCGATTAGTCTCATGCACCTTAAGATTGATTCTTATTGTGCACCTTAATGATCCCTCACAAACAAATTCGTTGAATGCTCATATTACCTTAGGGATCCAACCTTACTCATTGATGAATCAAATCTATGCTTCTCCTACAAGCAAAGCAAGTGAGCCTAGAGGCCATTACACTAGACTAGCGCAAGGTTTTACTTACTAAGTGATTGATACATAAATGACAAATAAATACACGAAACAAAAGGCATTGAACCCTCTGCACCAAAGCGGGGAGCTTATCTTGCATGGGATAACTACTCATTGGGGGTTAATGGAGAGATGCACATATTGGGGGAGGAATGCACTGGGATCAAAATAGTCATATCTTGGACTATCAATGCCATTCCTTTCAATAACGATACGGTTCCAACAGTCCTATAGCGAGATTTGTAGCAGGATCATTGTTGCATTATTGTACTTGGATTCCACACATACAGACTATCAACTACGTAGATAACAAGCGATAGATTAGAGGGTGCACATAGTGGCATGCAGGCCCACATGCCTATCTCATATATTTTTCATATTTTTGTTTATAAAATTTAGTAATTTTTAAAAAAAAATTATTATTATTTAATTTGATTTATTATTTATTTTTTTAGAATTGAGCAAGTGTGTTCCTCTTGCATTGAATTTGTCTCCAAGTTTATGGTGCATAGACTTTTCATGGCGATGGGAAAATCTCTGTCACCTTTGTCTTGTTCTGAGTTCAATTTTTTGAATGTTGCTTCATCATTAATTCAATTTATTTGGAGAAGCCTATGTTTTTTAATTTGAGTTATGAAAGAAGGTTGGTGTTAAAGTTCCCCAGTTCAATTCTTTGAATGGTCATTTGGTTTTCTTTGAATTGAATGTTCCTATGGTTTTCTTTGAATTAAAATTTTCTCTAAATTTTTTTTTTTTTTTTGAATGATGAAATTAGGTTGGTGATAGAGGTTGTTAGTTCAATTATGTATGCTCCTTCGTTTCATTAATTTTGTCTGTTGATATGCATTCCTATACTTTGGACATGTTCCCCTCGTCCAAATTTGGGATATTCAGTTTTCTTTAGGCCATTTTGAACAACTTCTAACATTACAAGCAATATTAAAGTAGGGTAGATCCTGAACCAGTGCTTTGAGCCTTAAAGGAGTCCCATATCTTCCCATACTCATGAAATTTTATAGACATTAAAATTCAGTGAGACTCAATTTGTTGGAAACCAAATATTTCAGGTTGTCATGGCTTAAAATTTCATAAGAGTTGGCACAAAATTCTATGAGTTGTTGAAACTGAAACTATGTTCTTTTTGTGTTCTGGCGTTTAAAATTTTAATATGATAGAGATGATATAACAAAAGTGGTGCTTATATTTTTCCTTCAGGTGTGTGTATCTTGCGAAATTTTTTGCTAGCCATTGTGAAAATATCTCTCAACCTCATGGGTGTTTTTACAGACATAAAACTCACCTTATCTCTCATCAAACTTCTTTTCTCACCATCGCAATCCCTGTTGATGTATAATGCCAATTATCATTATTTGCCACTGAATTCTAGCACCCACCCGTTCCTAGGAGGTGCCATAACAACGACCATTTCGCTTCATCTTCCCCATTGCCACCTATGTGATGTTTTCTTCACCAGAATGATACTGATACAAGGCCAGTTCTTGTAGAAATTGAGAGTGCTCATGTAAGCATTCCACCATGTTCTAGTGCAAAAAGCCCTAAAATTTGGGTTGTTTAAAATATATCCATTTTTCCTCCTCACACCTCTAAGAGTAGAAATCATGTTTGCACATTATCTAGTAATTCTAGGATTTGGTCTACGTACTTTTCAATTTCTCAAGGATCAAGGACTTTTGAATTTCACCCAGCTCCCCAAGTATACCCAAGCTAGAAGGTAAAATTTGATTTTTATTTCTTTTTTGTATCATGCGAAGAAGATTGTAGCATAAAAGTAAAGTTTTTGATGTTGATTGTCGAATGAGATGGAGTTATTTACACTAGCTCTCATTTTTATTTTTTTTGTAGTCCACGTTGTATTTTCCTAATACAAATTCAAGGCTTCCTTGCTTAGTTGCTTTGGTACATTTATATTTCCTTCTTGTTGTTTTTTGTTACGAGTTTACTTTTCATCGATATTTTCTCTCCTTTTCTAATCATGTGAAGAAGATTGTAATACATAGGAGATATAAGAGGTTTTATGTCCTACTGGATTGACTTATTTACATCGACGCTCATTTTTCATTATTTATAGTCCATGTTGCATATTCATAAAACAAAGTTAAGGATTTTTTGCTCAGTTGTTGTATTAATTTTAAACTTCTTTTTAATTATATCATTTATTTTTGTTTGTCATTTTAAGTTAAAACCCATTGTTATAGTGTTGTATACTGAATTTATTAAATGGATGATATGGAGTTTAAGTTGCAGCAGCGACTTGACTTGTGAAAGATTCTATTGTTTTCCTTAGTTGTTCTTTTTTCAATGTGATATCTATTCTGATGAAGTAGACATTTTTATTTTTAGGTGGGTAAATTTGAGAGAGAAGACAGTGAGTCATCATTGGGATCAAAGATTGTGCAGAGTGGCTACACACAGGTTATGGGCTATATAAGTTCTAGTATATGTTCTTATACTTATGAAATTGTAGACGAAAACTTGTATTTCCCCTTTCCATTCTAATATGGCGAGAGCGATAGATTGAGGAGCAGGGATTCGAATTTTCTATTTCATTTCAATTTTGGAATTTTTGTTTCTCATTTTTCACTTTTATCGGAGATGTTGTTTCTTGTATATTTTTGTGATTATGAATTTCATGGTAATTGCAGTTGAGTTCTTAGGACGATTCTTCAAATGCCATAATTAGAAACATGAGTCATCATTGGGATCAAAGATTGTGCAGAGTGGCTACCCACAGGTTATGGGCTATAGAAGTTCTTGTAGATGTTCTTATACTTATGAAATTGTAGACGAAAACTTGTCTTTCGCCTTTGCATTCTAATATGGTGAGAGCGATAGATTGAGGAGCAGGCATTTGAATTTTCTATTTCATTTCAATTTTGGAATTTTTGTTTCTCGTTTTTCACTTTTTACTGGAGATGTTGTTTCTTGCATATTTTTGTGATTATGAATTTCATGGTAATTGCAATTGAGTTCTTAGGACGATTCTTCAAATGCCATAATTAGAAACATAATTGACTTTTAAAAAGTGTTAATGCATTTTTTCTATCAACAATATTGAGAAAAAAATTACTCGAAGCAGATAATTCTACAACCCGATCTTGCCATTAGGTGGTAGACGTGAGAGGATAGTTCATTTTTCTTGCCATTAGGTGGTAGACGTGAAAGGATAGTTCATTTTTCTTGTTATATTCCTACACCTTAGTCAGAATAATTTTTAGTCATCTACTCTATATTTGATAACAATATTAGTTTATCATGTTTTTAGGCAACACCTAGGCATCCTCTTGTTCCTACAGTTGATAATAAGCCATACAACCTGCCCCTCCCCATACCATAAAAATGGTATTGCTATTCACTAAATTTTTAGGGCATGTCATCATTGATGGTGTAAATTTGTCTAATGATACCACTGATGTGATTTTGTTGACCTTTGATGTAATTGAAGTATTAATATGCGCTTGATTGGAAGAATACTTACTATACCTTAGATGCACTTTGGTCTAATGATACCACTGATGTGAATTTGTTGACCTTTGATGTAATTGAAGTCTTAAGATGCATTTTATTGGAAGAATTCTTACTGGACCTTAGATGCACTTTGGAATTAGTGGAAAATACCTACCATCCATAATTATTTTCCCTTGAAACATCTTTTTTCACACAAACCAGTCTCCAGTCTCCATATTTTGATCGTACATCAAAACAAAGAGGAGGTGTAGGAAGTCAGTTTTTTGGCCATGTTCTGGTTCATGCCCTTCAAATGTATGGATCCCAGGTTATCCATAAGGTAAACTTACACAATATTGACTTCCATTAAGTTCATTAGTGTGGTCCTTCTTCTAAAATGTATGGATGTATCCCAAAGAAAATTTGTGTAATTGAGGTACACGCATTTCTTTCCAAAAACAAATTTGACCATATAGATATTGCAAGCATAATATCTTTTTAAGCTTGGATAGTATTTTTGCTCTTACTTCAAGGGCCATGATTATTTCCTTGTCACATTAGCTCGTTAATGGTAATTTAGTATTGTTCTAATAATTTTTGGACTACCTCTTAATTTTTGTTCTTAAATTTTATATCAGGTTGTGAGTGTAGTAAATTTGAAGCCTCGCTAAATGACAAAAGGAAACAAGAAGATTCTCTGCCAAAGGATGACATTCCTCTTGTTCCTGTAGCCGATATAAGAAGGAAAATAAAGACCTTAAACTAGTATGTTTAGATTATCTTACAAATTTTCTACAAAACAATTGTGCTACCTTAAGTCTCACTTTTAGATAACTTGATTAAACTGGAGAAATTTTTGTTTGTCAAGGTAACCTTTTTTGACATACTGTTAATTTCGTCAAAGGTACATAGGGTTTCCCAATATTTAATACTATATTGCTTTACCAGAAACGAGAAACGAGAAATGAAATGAGAAAAGACATCGAGACGAGAAATGGAGTTTGGAGGTTTCACATTCAAGAAACGAGGAGAGAAAACATATGAAAAACATAAAACAAAACTTATTAACATAAATGAAACTGTAATAATAACATAGTGGATTGGGTAACATGTCTCATTATTTAATATTGTAAAATTTTAACAGAATTCTAATAGTAATTTGTACAATCCTAGCTAGAAAGATATTTCGTTTCGTCTTTGAAGCTAGGAATATATGTGCCACAAGTGTATGTTCTAGTTAAAACATGTGTTACTATTCATTTCAAAATTTTATTTTGGTAAATGAGGTAGAAATATATTACATGTTTACAACAATTGCAATGCTCAAGGAATTTCACCCAGTAAATAGATTCGAATCCGACTTTCAAAATTAAACCCAAAGAAAAAATAGATCCAATACAAAATCCAATAGCTTCAATAGCTTTTACGGATGAATTCAAAGAATTTATCTATCAAATGCTAGTGGTGGGATAATTCTCAAAGGATTTTCTTTATCCCATCTACCTCATAAATTTTAGTAGATAGTAAAATTTCCTAACGCCAATCATCTTGCATACAACCAGTTGTCTGGACTTTGAAATTATTAAGTCGTACAATCCCCTTGAATTAGTGAACTATGTTGGCACTAAAATCAGTCCAATATTTCCTTGCAACTTCCATCATGTACAAAAAAGAAAAACCTAAAGGGAAACCCTTGTCCATCTGTGATGGTTGGGCCCAAGAAAAAAATAGGTTCACTATAGAAATTCAAGGCATGGTTGGATCAACCTGTAAATGGAAAGGGACATGGAAAAAATGGATATAATAATTCTTGCATCTGCATGGACTATAAGGAATCAATATGAAAGTTGTTGAATGAGATGCCAGTGGGATTTCTATGATAATCGGTCTTGTAGAGAAATGCAATGATGTCAGTTCTCAAGGAAGTCAATCAAGGATGCCACCCGCCTTTCCCTATTAAATTGAATAAACAAGAAATCCTAGGGGCTTCATCAGATGCGTTGAATCTAAATCCAAGTAAAAATTTAAAATCTATATATAAACCCTATGTTGACAATTTGCAATGAAACAACCTCTAAAGTGTGTGTAATTGGTCAGAACTTAGTCTTTGAAAATTTTTCCTCGGACACATATTGTGCATGGTTAAAGATATGTAGCCCAAGCCACCTCCTAAAAAGAAATGCAAGATAACTTTCCGAGCTGAAAATGAAAATGAAAACTGATGTAGAAAATGGCATTTTCCGTGTCGTCCTGTTTCTAGAGCGTTTTTTTTAAGGAACCGTGGCTACCATCTTGTTTTTAGTAACAAAGATACTATAGTGTGGATTTTTTAAATTATAAAAAAGAATTGTGCTTATTTCAGTAAACACATGCTTGAAATTTATAGACAACTTTAATGACATCTATAGCTATTGCAAATATTCTAAATTGTAGTAGTGTCGTCGTTTCCTTGTTGCTACCATAATAACACTCGTTCAGGTAGTTGTTCCAAGTATGCTAATCCTACTTAAATTTTACAAAGTGCTCTATCTTTTGAATTTTATTGGTAGGATATAGATCTTATAATGTGTTTAAGGAAGCAGAAATTTTACTCAACTAGTTTTGGGACTGGGACTGGAATTGACAAGACTTTTTTTTTAAAGTATGGGTAATGAATTATGTATTATAAACCAATTTGTAGTATTTTAGTTCCATTTTTTGTTTTGCATATAAAATTTTAATTAGGGAATGGAAAATTTAACACCTACAACACCATGAGAAGGGATCAGAGAACTAGTTGGAGTTCCTTATCAGTTCCATCTTTGTTCTGCATTTATAACACAGTGAGAAGGAATCTGAGAAATAAATGGAGTTCCTTATCAGGAATTGCCAAATATTAATTCAAAAACAACATATAAACTAGCTTTGAACTCGTATAGAAAGCCTTTTAGTGGAGAGCCTTTTTTTTGCATACATTCAATAGTCCGTGCTTCTTCATTTTGAAGACAATTTTGAGCGCAAGAGAAAGAGATTGTTCTCATAATATGGATCTCTTGTCCTATTAGGATACAAGCCTCGCTCAAGGCAGGGACTTACTGCCCTGCAACTTCTCTTGTTGTTCTTCATTCTACATTTTATAGGATGACATGTGGCCAATGCATTCATTTTTCTTTCACCAAGTTAAAATATTTAGTATTATAGGAATTTGTGTAGAATTGTTTTCCGGATATATCACATCCATTATTGATTGAATCGGCGTTTCGAACCAATCCACCGTGGTTCATCATCAGGAAAGATCCATGAGTTAGTCTGATCTCGCTATAAGATATAAATAGGAGGAGGTGAAAATGAGCGGAATGGAAAATCACTGGGAAGCCGACCTAAAATGTCATAATGAGAATGATTATTCAGTGTTATAGGATTTCATCATAGTTGTATCTCAAATTTTGTAATCGTTTATTTTCATCTTGATATATTCTTGGACTAGCTTTTCTCAATCTCTTATGTTTTCAACCATCTTATTTGCTTGGACTACTTTTCCTTGAGTTTTGATTACTAGAAGACAACGATGGGAGATGCCTATATTAATTTCTTGAAAGTTTGCCTGACCATCTGGGTTGTGCGCCAGGGTTCAGCCAACACATTGTTGAAGTCAATTTTCAGTTCATCGTGAGGGAAGATGAGAATCTAGTGACATTAGAGGAGTGCATGGGCATCCTGAATACACTAATTTGGAGATACTTATAGCAAGTTAAAACTCTCAGATAACTGCAGAATTACTTTCCTTAACTGGTCTCATTTTTGTCATCTCCAATACGTTTTTCTTTGTGAGAAATGCATTCATTTTTTGTGTTGCAAATTTGTAAAGTCTCTTATGTAATTTAAACATTTTTTTACATGCACTAATCATTCTTTTGTAAATATGGCAGAAAAGGGGCATTGATTTTTGTAAGGCTGAAATCAGGCCTATAGGGCTGTTACTCCACAAAATAGTCCCCCATGGGCATCTCCTCCTGCCCCAGCACCTGATGCTAGAAATGTAGGGAGGGTAGACATGGGTGGTGCACTAGAAACAAGGGTAGACTTGGGTGGTGCTGCTTCCTAGTGGTTCTAAGTGCCTGAGCCTTCACCCAGATGAGTTTCTCCCTGAATCCCCTTGTCCTTGTTGTTGTTGTAGTTTTGTTGCCTTAGTTCATCAATGCCCCTAAACAAATCATTGATGGCATTTAAAAGATGTTGGGAAAACTCCTCCTATTTACTCACTCTGTCTCTCCCGCTATCCCCCATGTCTGACCTCTCAATCTCTGGCTCAACAGTAACTGGATCAAGAGTGATTTGTAGCTGCCTTTCTCTGCTTCTATACATGTGCTTTTTGTAAGTGATGTTCTGCTTATCCTTTGGTACCATAGACTAAGAGTTGCTAGCACAGGCTAAGCCAAGACTATGAGCTCTGATACCACTGTAATATCCTTAAGGAAAATTATAAGTAATAAACAAAGCATGCATAGTAAAAACACCCACAAAAATTTCACAAAAATTGAACACCAGGAAATATGCCAAAAACTGCATTGAACTGAGCCATTTTATTATAAATAGATGGGGTACAATAGAAACTTGGAAATTATGCACTTGGGCTTGCCCAAGGCAAGCTAGAAAAGCCCAAGTGATGAAATCATCTGCTCCAATTGCCAGGTAGATGTCCCCACAGTAGCTCTGTGCTAGCCCCTTAGAAATTGCATTGTTGGTTGCAAGGAATGGTTGATTTGACCCTCCTCCAGTGCTCAAAAAATTATGGGAAATTAACCTTATCTCCACAAATAACCCACCAAAACCTAGGAAGGGTTTGGCATGATGATCTCTGTAATTCAACCCAATTTCCACTCACCACTCCAGCTGCTAGGTATATCGACCCACCTGAAAGTATCACTGTTGAATGTGAAAATTCCTAACTCTCGAAATCATATTGCATCAAATTGATATTACTTCTCCTACTTGATAAGTTATACAAGTTATTTACTGTGTTATACAAGTAAATACTGAAGAAAATACACTGCAACCTTCCCTAAATAAACTGTGGAAATTAAATGTGGAAACAAGATCCGAGCAAGAAAATTAGACACACATTACACCGTTATTTTGGACTATGTCCCCGGAAAAAACCCAATGCAGGAAAATTGGTGCAACAACTGAGGGTTTATATTATTAAGCAAAAGTTTCTGAATACAACTGGATGCCCAAATCTGGCTATCCACAGAGAATCTAACTGACAGAGAATTAGCGAGGATTACCTCACACTAACACTGGAGATCTGGTACTGACCCAACACTGAACTGGACAACCCCATGCTACCTCAACGCAAATCTACGTCACTCTAGCTGGGTTGCGTCACCTCCTTCTGCTAGTCGTTCTGCTGGCTGGATGTTGATCTTTTTCCCCTCCGGTCTCATACCCTAGGACTCCGGCACTAGATCTGATTGATCCTCAACAAAACTTCAAATCTCCTCAAGGCTTCAATGTTGCCTTTGTGTGGGCACTGCACTACCCAATGTAGCTCCTATGCTACCTCTTCTGCGTCCTCTTCTCTGCAAAGTATTCCCGGCTCAGGAAAATATCTTCCAACCGAAACTATCACTGCCCCTCACTGCGATCAAATCAACTCGATGATCTTCTCTAACTGCTCACTTGAGAAAATCGATCTCTAGACTCACTCAGTGTGTTTTCCAAATGCCCATCGAATTCCTTCTTATAATCTTCTCGTCAGATAACCAACGGCCCAGATTAAAACATAATCGATGGCATAGATCAGATTGACTTGATCTCTATCTTTTTCTAGAAGTTTCACACTCAGTTCTATTAATATACTTTAATTATTTTAATTCCCTAAGTTTAGACTTAGGATCCATTAAAAATAATTAATTATTTTAATAAAATCCCATCCAGGTGGAATTTCCCAAAAAAATTTCTAGGTATTTTGGAATACATGTGTCTAAGCCTCCCTGCAAAATTTGAGATGTCGATGCTACCAAAAATCAACACTCCCTCTTAGCAAGGAATGTGCTCTAGTAATGCATCCTGCTGAAGCACTACACTGACTCTGTAACATCTCCCTCTGTGTTGTTGATGTCTGATACTGCTGCCCATCAACTACTGCATTGTTGCATCTATGCTGTTGTTGACCCTGAATACTGCTATCAACTGCATCTTCACTGCAACTTAGTTGTTGTTGTTGCAGCAGAAAAGCATCCAAAATTATAGAACTGAGTGTTCAGCATGATGCATATGATTCTGAAGATCTGACTACTGCTAGACTCTGCGTTGACCCTCTGAAGTTGTTGCGCTACTACTAAATTTTCTCTGTGCCTTGCTACCCTGCTGCCAACTCTGCTCTACATTGCTTAGACTGTGGTGCTCCCTAGCCACTCCGCTGCTCAGACTATGGCGCTCTCTAGCCACTGCGTTGTCACTCTGACAATCCTCGACACCAACTGACACTGGTTCATCTTACTACTTTTGATATGGGCTCCTATAGCAAGGTATTGATCTGAGAGGTGGAGTCCTCAAGGATCCTGCCCAACTGCAGTTCTTTCGAATTACAGTTCTATATCACCCCAATTCTCCCCTAGATATATGTGGGTAATCATGGTGAACTCCTCCTCAATCCTTACAGTTGTAGCCTGCGGATCATGTTTCTTGTCCTTGTCCTTCTTCTTGAGAGTAAACTCAGTAGCGTAGTGACCCATCTCACCACACGAGTAACACTTGATCTTTGAGACATCCTTTTTTTGCCTCCGCTGCTCCTGCTGCCCCTTAGATGCAAGGGTTTCATTCTCTTCCTCCTTCTTAGGCTTCGACCCATTGATGCTGCTACTACCATCAAGTTTGCACTTGATCATATCTCGCCTCATCTCTTCCCGTTGAAGAGCGACCCACATTTGTTCCCAATCAGACAACCTTTCTATGCCTAGGATGCTCTGGACAAAGACTTTCCAACAGAGTTTAGAGTCAATCTGGAAATCTTGGTGGCCTGAGGTATTGATCTGAAATTTTCCAACTAATCTATGGTTTCCCGAAGCTTTGCAAGGAATGGATCAATGCATTCTCCCTTCTGTATCCTCATAGATCGTATCTTCTCCTGCAAGTACATCTTTCGCTGCTCGGAAGATCCCTGATACAACGTAGCTAAGGCATCCCACATCTCCTTGGTTGTCCCTTTGCCAACGATGTGACATACTACATGATCCCTCACTCTGTCGAGGATCAAATTCTTAGCCTTCGCCATATTCTTCTTGTAGGCTTTCAACGGATTTGCATCTACGGGGACAGCTACCACATTCTCAATAAAGGCCTTAAGATCATGTTCATCTAATAGACAAGTGATAATTGCTTGCCAAATCACATAGTTGGAGGCACCCTCCAGCCGATCTTGATCTCTTACCCATTTTCTGCCATCTCTGTCGTCTGAATAATGTCGAACTGCTCCTTCTCTCTCCTCTGCGCAGCTTCTAGGCTGGCATACGCACTTCCTACTCGAATTAATAGATATGCTCCTCGCTACTACTGCTCGACAACTGAGAATTAGAATTCCTTGGCTCGGAATTCACCGAGGAAGGAAATTCCCTAAAAAAAATGTCTTCTTCCTTCTTCTGGCACCTTTTTGCCCACAAAAAATGCTTCGGAAAACTACGTCTCACATAAAATTGCTTTGTGCTGAAGCTTTTGTTGTGATGCTCCCTCTGTCGCTAAAAAATCACAAACTGGAAATCTTACCTCTTTGTCGGCTAACTGAGAGAGATTTTCCTTGATAATCTTGCCCTCTTGGCTTGGATTGCACAATCCCTTGGGGATTTGATATGTTGCCTACACGATCTCCCTCTTTCTCTTCAATGCTGAGTTCTTCCAATCTGCTCTCTTGCTTCACCTACACTGCTCTGATACCATGCAAAAATTCCTAACTCCCAGAATCCTATTGCAGCAAAATGATATTACTTCTCCTACTTGATAAGTTATACAATTTATTTACTGTGTCTACAAGTAAATACTAAAGCAAATACACTGCAACCCTCACTAAATAGACTACGAAAATTAAATGCGGAAACAAGATCTGAGCAAGAAAATTAGACAAACATTACACCGTTATTTTTGTACTAAGCCCCTGGAAAAACCCAATGCGGGAAAATCGGTGCAGCAGTTGAGAGTTTGTATTATTAAGCAGAAGTTTCTGAATACAACTAGATGCCTAAATCTGGCTATCCACAGATAATTTGATTGAAAGAGAATTAGTGAGGATTACCTCACACTAACACTGGAGATCCGACACTGACCCAACATTGAACTGGACAACCCCACACTGCCTTTGTGCAGATCTGCGTCACTCTAGATGGGGATTGTGTCACCTCCTTCTGCTGGTCGTTATGCTGGTTGGATGCTGATCTTTCCCCCCTCCAGTCTCTAACCTCGACACTCTGTCAGGATGCGGCTCATCCTCGGCAAGGGCCCAAATTTCCTCAAGGCTTCAGCACTACACTGCCCAACGTAGCTCCTATGCTGCCTCTTTTGCGTCCTCTTCTCTGCCTTCTCTGCAAAGTATTCTCGGCTCAAAAAAATATCTTCCAACTGGAACTATCACTACCCCTCACTAGAATCAAATCAACTTGATGATCTTCTTCGGTTGCTCACTTGAGAAAATCAATCTCTAGACTCATTAGGTGTGTTTTCCAAATGCCCATTGAAGTCCTTATAATCTTCTCGTTGGATAACCAACGACCCAAATTAAAACATAATCAATGGCTTAGATCATATCGACTCGATCTCCGTCTTTTTCTAGAAGTTTCACACCCAGTTCTATTATTATACTTTAATTATTTTAATTCCCTAAGTTTAGACTTAATCTCCCATTAAAAATAATTAATTATTTTAATAAAACCCCATCCGGGTGGAATTTCCCAAAACGCTTTCTGGGTATTTTGGAATACATGTGTCTAAGCCTCCCTACAAAATGTGAGACTTATCGTAAGTTTCGAACTTGACGTGCTCGAGTATCATAAGCTCTGATTTCCATGCTTGTCGAGGTCTTCATGCCATTTATCCCTTAACATAAGAAAAGATCCTACCTAAAAATAATAAAGCTTGCTTTTTCTATAAAACACCTTCTTCATCTGTTGATGGTCTTCCTTGAAACTAAAATAAACATGTGCTACCTTGCACCATTCAGCCTCGTGGCACGGAGTGGGTAGACACTACACTCTCGCTACTTGCCCCTACCTTGCCTTATGAATTATGGGTAACACATATTAGATTCTAGTCCCTTCCTTCTTCAATCGACCTTACACTGAATGCCTTCGACTTGATCTGTCTCTTGATACCCTACCGTTGCATGTCCGATGCTACCAGAAATCAACATTGAAGGCCCCCAAAATCTGTGCAATACTCAACAATTTTCCCTCCAGAATTATCCCACAAGCCTCAACCCTCAATCCTTCCTTCTCCCAAGCTCCCACATGTGATACGAAGGTAGCAGTGCACAAGCACATGCAGTCCCTGGTGATGGTTGTTTGGTACTATTGTCTCACACAAAATGGAGCCCCAAAAAAACTCCAAATCTTTAGTAAATGATGGCCCTAGGCTGCCCCTGAAAGCCCAACAAATCTTCGGCTCCACAACCAACTCCTCCAAATGCAACATTTCTCCTTTCCTGTGTCCCACCTATTGAACCTGCCCCACGAATATGCTTGGAAAGCTCCTAGATCAACTCAAAGTGATGCAGATTACCCCCTTGGGTTGGCACTCGAAGTCCACCGAAGGTAGGGTGAGATTTGAGAGTGTAAGCTTTTGTGATCCATAGCTAAATTTTAACATAATTTTTCTGGAAAATCACATTAGAGTTAACAGACCCCGAAAAGAGATGATAGAATATGCGTTTCGAACCACTGAGTGTAGTTCATCATCAGGAAAATGATGATTGTGCTAATCAAAATCATGAATAATATATACATTACATCAATTACCTAATATAACTAACAATACAATATTTAAATTCACAAAAAAAACAGGTTAACAAATTAATACTAAAAATACTAACTAATAAATGATATAATTAATTAATAATTCAAACTACTACCAATTCTAACAAACTAATATAGAATATAATAATTAATAAATAATAAGAAAATATTAAAAATCTATCTATCACCTAACATAACTAACACTATAAATAGAAACAATAAATTAACAAACAAATATTGTGCTCAACAACACATGCAAACTTGGCTCTCGACTCAAGCATGCTAATCAAGAGTGAATGTCAAATGATCAAAGCTAGTCAAAATGATGAGTATCCCTCCTATTTTAGTCATTGAACCTCCAATTTTCCCATGTGAAACCCATCCATCGATTTTCCCTCTCTCCTTCCCTCCATGAGAGCATACTAACCCAAAATGGGAGTGTATTCCACAAGCAATTCAATTTTCTCCTTTTCTCCTATGTTGGGATTTTTCTTTAGCTCAAAACTTTGAGTGGGGTCCCTCAACCCACTTTTCCTAAGTAGTATCCCAAAATTTGACAAAATTGATATTTCCCTTAGCAATATTGCTAAGTGGGAATATCACATATTTTTTTCTTGAAAAAAAAGTTATTTTTTAGCAACTATATGTTAAAAGATTTGGCATTTAAACATGGATATACTCATTCATAAAAATGAAATAACTTTATGAGGGGGTTACTATGGTACATTAGTGTTAAATTTCATTGATATATCATCATAATTTGACTTATTAAGTTAGATTAGTATTGGTGACATTATAACAAAAGATGCCTCCATTTATCTATATGTGTTAAGTATCCACAACCTATCAAGAAGTGAGACGCTATCAAAATTTTGGAAGCATGACAAGCTTGACTAAACAACCAATACTTCAAGTCTAAGTTCACTAATTTTTAGTCTAAGTTCACTAAACTTCAAGTCAAAACTTAAATGTATAATGCATACCATTGCAACTTATAATGTTCATTATGCAATAATATATTTCTCATAAAGAAGGTTTCTTTTATAAATATATAAATGAATTTAGTTGTCTTTTCAAAATAACCTAACCCACCAAAAGTTGGATAAATAACCATAATTCATTTGAAACTTGCCATGAAAATGAAAAGAAATAAAAAGTCCTTGAAGTCTGTGAAAATGTTAACATGACTAGCATGTGACCCCATTGACATTTCAAAAATACGAAAGCATGCATAACTTATCGACTACAATGTTATCTCTTTTCAACAACCCCTTGCTAAACATAACCATAAAATCTATTAACTATGTAGTGCTTAAGCTTCAGTGGCCTCATATTATTAGCACATACCATATAACATGGTCAATCTTTAACTTTTAGTCTAAGTTCACTAAACTTAAGTCAGTGATATCTTGAAAGCTATGTTAAATATAACACATACCTCTTGCAAATTATGAAAGAATCTTTTTCTAATATGAAAGTTTCATAACCTAATCTACCAAAAATTAAATAAATAATCATAATTCATTTAAAACTTGTCATAAAAAGACCAAAAAAAAACATGGAAGTCTACGAAAATGTAATCTAATGTATCTAATAGATGAATTTAGTTTTGTCTTTTCAAAATAAACTAACTTGTCAAAAATTAGAAAATGAGCAATAATTCATTTAAAATTTGATAAGAAAGTGAAAAAATAAAAAAATAAAACAAATCCATTGAAAATATTGAAAATATAATATATAACTTTTATTAGTGGTGTATTTTCAAAATAATCTAAGTCATTTTGTAGGTTTCTGTGGTGTAAATTTTTAGATGTAAAACTCGAAATCTGCAGTTTTCATTTTTAATTTACATTTAGAGTCTAAATCAACTAATAAATAAATTTAATTATCTTTCAAATTAATATATAATCAATTAAAAGCCAAAAATATAACCCTAATTTAATTAAAATTATCATAAACAAAAAAATAATTTAAAAGATACCTTTAACATTAATTTAATATTTTCAAACTAATTAAATCCACCACTACCTCATTAATTTTGTATTTTCAAACTACCAAACCCAATTTTGTATTTTCAAACTAACCAAACCCACTCCGAAGGTCATCTAGTACATGTCCAAAATATTTGGAGACAGAAATCCTGAAAAGACTAAAAAGATGGCATCCAGCCTATACTGCTTGCATTAATCTACCCTACACTAGAACGCTTCCGAGGGCCTACCCAGCACATCTGGCTAACCTGAGAACCATATTCTCACTGCACTCTGTATCTACCAGGCCGCACTCTGTACGCACATATTTATTAAAAAAAATATAGAAATTATAGATTCAAATTAAATCCAAAAATAAGCAAGCCTGCCTATATAGAGATCCGGAATCAGGGGTTCATTTCTATCGGTCTCTGGCTTTACAGAAATCCGAACTCGGATTCATTTCTGTCTCTCGTCTATTCTGCTTCCCGCCACAAAATAAAATCGGACGACCAAACAAAACACAGAAAATAATTAAAAAGAAAAAGGATTCAGAAACGCCAATCACAACCCAGATCAAAAATGAAAAACCTGTTACTCAATAAGGACTGTAGAAACCAATGAACAGGCATGGCCATGCCATAGACCAAACAGATGCAATAAACCACGCCAATGCAGAAAACCCAGACAACACAACAGAGCAAGAAAATGAAGATGAAATGGAAGTGTTCGATGTTGGGTGTTTGAAAAGGGCTTTATTTCCTTCCCATTTCATACGGTGACAAGCTTTTCCGTGCCTGTTTTTTTATCTTCAGCTCCACCGCCATCTCAGAGATGGAGTATGCCAAGGCTCGCCTAAGATGTGTGGTCCAAGCGAGATGTTATTACTAGCAGAAAACCACTTCATTATCTTAAAGCAAGATGAGGTCAAGGTACAAATAACAAAGCGAAATTGAATGATTTGTGGTGGTTATTAAAACTAGTTGTGGAATGAGGAGTAATCAAAGTACAATGTTCACAGCCTTTGAAGCTCGATGTTTGAACTTAGATGAATCTAAAAGGCCTGGTTAAGATTTGCCGCACTTTTATATAGATTTAACACAGACTTCCAGGGTTATTCACTAAATCAATAGAGTAGTTTGCCACTAGGTCCAAGTGTTGGTAAACGAGGGCAATTGGGTGAGTTTGGAAATCCGATGGGAGTACAAGCTGTTGTCCTTCGTGCACATGAGTCACAGTTGTAATTTCAGGTGTGCTTGGTGATGAATTTTCTTGGCTTTTGTCGAAGTTGGGCATAGTGGTCCTCTTTGAAGGATCATGTTGTACTTTTGTTGGCTGTTTTCTTGATGATGTCATGCTTTTTCATTCATTCACCGGTTATGTTTTTATTTTACTTGAAATGAAATGCTGCATATTAGTTAGGTAGTGTGCATACTTTCTTGTGCTTTTGACTGCTAGATGGATGATGCTGATATGACAAAAACGCGCTATGATGGTACTCACCACATTACATGATTCTTCATGGATGTGAGCAGTGCTTGGTGATGATATGTGTTCCTTCATGGTTTTGTTCATTGCGGATGGATTAATGAGATATTGGGGAAGCACCATTGCAATAGCCCTCATAGGGCTTTGTTATTGTACAGTTTACACTCCAATTTCTCTTACAGATTTGTTTAAAAAAGGATTCAAAAGCAGGATAAAATGGCTAAAAAGGAAGGTGCATTATAGGCTTTGATTTCACCTCCAAACATTATTATTGAGAAAAAGTAAGACCACCCCTCTATAGTTTCATAATATCTCTTCAAGCTGGCCCTAAACTAGATCATGTGCCTTTACCTTAAAAGGTCGGCCTTGAATGGATCTTGGATAAATAAAATAATTAGTATAAAAAAGATCCGTCTCATTCATGAAACATAAAAACTCATCTAGCTCTCAGATTTGGGTTTCAAAAAAGGGATAATCTAATCTTCTGGGTACATATGAAAGTTTTTGAAGTCATTCCAAACCTAGCACAAAACAGAGCCAAGGTAGAATATGACATGTTGATGCCAGATGAGGAAAGGAAGTATGTTTGTGGGCTGTTATAGTTGCAGAGGAAGAAATGGATGGTTTTGTTCATTGCGGATGGATTAATGAGATATTGGGGAAGCACCATTGCAATAGCCCTCATAGGGCTTTGTTATTGTACAGTTTACACTCCAATTTCTCTTACAGGTTTGTTTAAAAAAGGATTCAAAAGCAGGATAAAATGGCTAAAAAGGAAGGTGCATTATATGCTTTGATTTCACCTCCAAACATTATTATTGAGAAAAAGTAAGACCATCCCTCTATAGTTTCATAATATCTCTTCAAGCTGGCCCTAAACTAGATCATGTGCCTTTACCTTAAAAGGTCGGCCTTGAATGGATCTTGGATAAATAAAATAATTAGTATAAAAAAGATCCGTCTCATTCATGAAACATAAAAACTCATCTAGCTCTCAGATTTGGGTTTAAAAAAATGGATAATCTAATCTTCTGGGTACATATGAAAGTTTTTGAAGTCATTCCAAACCTAGCACAAAACAGAGCCAAGGTAGAATATGACATGTTGATGCCAGATGAGGAAAGGAAGTATGTTTGTGGGTTGTTATAGTTGCAGAGGAAGAAATGGATGGTACGTTCATCAATCAGTATCTTACCCTCTTCTTTTATGACAGAAAAACAAAGATCCAGTCAGCAGCCAGAGTAGCCAAGGTAGAATATGACATGTTGATGCCAGATGAGGAAAGGAAGTATGTTTGTGGGCTGTTATAGTTGCAGAGGAAGAAATGGATGGTACGTTCATCAATCAGTATCTTACCCTCTTCTTTTATGACAGAAAAACAAAGATCCAGTCAGCAGCCAGAGTATTAATCATTGTGCTAATTGCTTCAAATTTTCAGAAAGGCTTGTTCTGCAGGTGCTAAAGCTCATAGTACAGGACACAGTATCCCACAGGAACCAAAATGTGCAGTTTAAACAAAATACTCTTCTTCATGAAGGGTGTTTGGAGATTGCGGATGGCATACTAAAGAGACTGAGATCTGACTTAGTTTTAATGACTGCAGATATCAGCATTGAATGGAATGTTTTAGGAAGAAGTTTCAAGGTAGGATATCAAATTAATAGTACATAGCAGGAAGAACAGCAGAACAAAGACCTCAATGGATCAGTTTGAAGCACAATTCTTAGCAATAGTGAAATGTTGACAGTAAAATAAAATTTAGGAGTTAACATGATGGCAGAATAAAAAGGTATTGCATGCTAAAAATAGGTCTCCAAATATCATATCTCCCAACAAAAGGGACACCAAATCCTACAGCAAATCAACCAGAAAATCATTTGCAAATATAAGAAATGTGAACCTATGTTCCTACAACTCTTCTCGAGCCGAAATATGTTCAGATGGTGGAATAACGATCTAGGAGAATTCATAATGAATGGTCAGCCTATTTAAAAGGGTTTTTGATATAGTCCAAAGGAGGTCGATCTTAGATGTAAAAAAATAGCCAACGGTTTTTGGCTTATAGTTTTTGGACATGGTTTTGAGTAGTTGATGGTTTCTGAGCCCCTGCTTTAAAAACGTTACCATGTAAATCTGTGTATGCAGTTTAGATCACATGATTCAATAAGACATGAATCAATTATTGGCTTTAATGGCAGTTGTGGTTCCCCTCCATTTCATTTTTGTTTGTGCTTTCCCTAGGGGATTTGAACCTAATCAAACATTTATGGAACAGGCAGGGAATGCAGAGGATGTGAGAAAAGACAGTTTTCATTTAAATGTGACTTTCGGGGAAGAAGGCCATTGTGAAGAGCATTTCTTTAAGAAGTACAGGCATCCCATATTGGATTCAAAGTTGATTTTAAAGCATCTTTGTGGGGAAGCACGTTGCATGGCTAAGGCTAGAAGGCTTGGAGTCGCAACTCCCTCCTATGACTCTGAACTGCACACACTTACATTTGAATATATGGAAGATAGGCAGAGCTGTCAGATTTTCATGAGGGAGGCTTGGTGCATCGCGATCTGACAACATCAAATGTTATAATTCATCGGGACTCCAAACAGTTAGTTCTGGTTGACTTTAGCCCAAGTTCACGTCTACATTGCTATATGATAAGGCAATGGATTTACATTGTTCTGGAGGGAACGTTGTTGTAACTTGTCAATGTATCCTCCTAATGGGAATGTTATGGAAAGGGTGCTTGATTCCTGCAGAAAATCAGTAAAGCAATAGTCAGCTACATTGACATTCGAATTTGTCTCTGAAAAAAGATGCTAGAGTTTCCCTTTTGGCGATTATGAACATGGGAGTTGCAGCTCAAGCTAAGGATTTTATGAAAGATGATGTTCATGGTCAGAGCTGTTTACATATGCAAAAGTTTTATGTGCACATACTACTCCCGAGAGAAGCTCACATCCCCAAGCCTATATTAGCACTTACATTTGTACATGCAGTTTAGATCACATGATTAAATAGGATATGAATCAATTATTGGCTTTAATGGCTGCGGTGGTTCCCTTTGATTTCATTTTGTTTGAGCTTGCCCTAGTGGGTTTGAACCTGATCGAACAATTGTGCAAAACGTAGGGAACGCAGAGGATGTGAGGAAAGATGCTTTTCATTTGAATGTGACTTTTGAGAGGAAAGACCATTATTAAGGAGCATTTCGCCAAGAAGTACAGGCATTCCATATCGGATTCAAAGTTGATCTCAAAGCATCTTTATGGGGAAGCTTGTCGCATGGCTAAGGCTAGAATGCTTGGAGATGCAACTCCCAATCTTTTGACTTTAATTTTCGCGTTTGAATATATCGAAGATAGGCAGAGCTAACGGATTTTCATGAAGGAGGTTTGGTAGCATGATGATCTGCAACGTCAGATGTGATAATTCATCGTGACTCCAAAAAATTGGTCATGACTCATGACTGACTTTAGCCTTAGTTCACATCTACATTGCTAGAAGATAGGGCCGTGGATTGACATTGTTCTGGAGAAAGCATTGTTTTCAATGCATTCTTCTAATGGAAATGTTATGGAAAGGGTGCTTGCTTCCTACAGAAAATCAGTAAAGCAATGGTCAGCTATGTTGACATTCAAATCAGTCTCTGGAAAAAGATGCTAGAGTGTTTTCCTTTTGGAGATGATGAATGCATTAGTAAATCGAATGCAGTAGTTGCAGCTTAGCTGAGGATTTTATGAAGGACGGTATTCATGGCTAGTGTTGTTTGCATATGCGAAGGTTTTTATATGCACACACTAGGAAAATAACATGCATACCTGTTGCCAACCTTACAGTTTAATTGTTACTGTATCCGAAGATTCTGGTGTTATTCCTTTTGGAGATGATGAATGCATTAGTAAATCGAACACAGGAGTTGCAGCTTAGCTGAGGATTTTATGAAGGATGGTATTCATGGCCAGTGTTGTTTACATATGCGGAGGTTTTTATATGCACGCACTAGGAAAATAACATGCATAACTGTTGCCAACCTTACAGTTTAATTGTTAGTGTATCCGAAGACTCTGGTGGTATCTATTGAGAGCTCAGCAGTCTTGAATTTGTGAGGTAGCTATCAAAATCTCCAGCGAAAGCTTCAGCGGTACATGCAAATGAAACGATTGGTGAGGTGGTAACAGCAGCTAGTACCGTGCTTGATGTATGGAGCATAAATGGTGTATGGAGCTAAATACTACACAATTACCTTCAGATTTTGTCATCTCAATAACAAGTTCAAGTCTTTCAGATCGGATGCAAACAAATTGGTATATAGTTGGTCATCAAAGTGTCTAAATCTCTGTAGCAGCTGCAACCCTTAAAATCCATATGCAAGGTTCACATGCATAAAGTGTTGAGAATATGAAGAGGTGAATATGGAACTAAGTTATGGATCTTATTTCTGATCAGCCAGGAACTATAGCGAGCTCAAACTTCGATGCTGATTCAACTTAATTTCAGCCCCGAGTGGAAGATCAAAATGAAGGTGCCTGGCATATAAGGTGTTGTTTTTGAAGGGCAAACGTCCAGCCATAAATGAGACTCTATCTATATATATAAAAGCCTTAGTCAAAAAAAAAACTTATGGAATAATTTAGAAATTCAGGTAAGATTATGAAAAATTTCGGTAAAGATTTTTAAAATCTGAGTTATAACTTCAATATTTTAGGTGTCTTAATGGTTTTTAATGGCGCTAAATCCATTTCCACCATCAAAAATACAATCCAAACACTCCAATTACCTAATTTTTTGAATATTTTTTACCTGACTCCCCAAAAAAACAGCCCATCCCAAAAAAACTGCCCATCCACACTATTCTGTATTCTGTTCGTCCGTAGATAACTCCTATATAAAATATCCATTCTAAGGGTATTGTGGAAAGATCACTTACTTTGGAAGCCAACATGTATGTGCATAACCCAAGGCCGATTTGTGTTGCAAGTAGACAAATATGTATAGACCTGTGTTAAGTGGTTTGTGATGGTTGGCCTTGTTCAGTGAGCCTTTTAATGGCTTGGACGTGGACTGTTTGGGGCCTCGTCCCAGATTGCAAATCAGCAGACTTGTGAGAAATCTTTAATACTTAGCTAGGTTGTTTAATTGCTTGTCCACATTGGGAACGATGCAAGCCTTTGGAGGAATACATGATCATTCATGGCAGGTTTGGAGATATATAATTTAAGTTATATGTATAACTTAATTAATTAATACAAGCAAGAGGTTATGGGGTCAAGTCCTTGGGCTGTCTGAGGAAAGTTCCTAGAGGTATTCCATTATAGAAGGATGCAAGCCTTTGGAGGAATACATGATCATTCATGGCAGGTTTGGAGATAAGTGTCACTATAATGCATCGTTCGTCAAGCCAAGCTGAAAGGGCTTTGACGACATATCTTAGAGGAGCGCTTGACTTGGTTGATTTATTCAAATGTGGAGTTGATTTGGAATTGTTTTTATGAGGTTGCATCGACTTTGGAGATATTGGGAGTTGAGTTTTTTATTTGGAAATTTATTTAATAATTTTGGATGAAGTTTGTAGGTGGTAGTATAATTCGCAAAAAAAACATGCTAGCAAGTCTTGCATCCAAGTGATCGGAAGTTCAATCCTCTTGGACATGTTTAATCAGCAAAACCTAAAAAAATGGATGAAGATTTGAGACTTCTCTGACACATTTGATGAAGGAAACCAGCCCTTTGGATATATATATATATATATATATATATATATATATATATATATATATATAATTTAAGTTAAATGTATAACTTAATTAATTAATACAAGCAAGAGGTTATGGGGTCAAGTCCTTGGGCTGTAGGAAAGTTCCTAAAGGTATTCCATTATAGAAAAAATAAAAATAAATAATAAACTATTAATTAACATAAACTACACATTCTCCAAATAGCAATATCAAATTTGATTTCTAGCTAAATTTCATCATTGCCAAACTTAAACTTGAACCCAAACCATGTGATATAGGGAGTAAATAGGATGCAAGTAATGGGTAACTCCAATTCATAATAGATTGGGTAGATGGAAAAAATATGCTCAAAAATTTAATGCTTTGGCTAATTATGGAAAAAATAAGAGGTTAAGAGCATGTTCTTTATTGTATTGTTTCAACATATCTTTAGGGAATTGAATGAGAGCATAGGTAAGTTGTCAAAAGAAACCTTGTCCTTTTGAGAGAGATTGGTATATACTAAATCTATTAGAGAAAGAACTTCTAAAGAAATCATCCATAACTTGTGCTAAGAGAAGAAATTTTGTTCTCATGTCTATTATCTTAAACTTACGTTGTCATAGTTTGTGTTAGTTTTCTATTGTTTTTGTTTAAGCAATTGAGGTCATATAATAAAAAGGACTAGTATTTGTAAAAGTAAGAACTATGTTTGGGGGGCTTTTTTTTTTGAGAAATCTAAAGAAAGAGATAACTTTTTGTTTTCAAAGTGTCAATAAGGAACACATAAGGTATTTAGCCACATATATTTTGATTTATCCTTGAAATATCGATTTTTTTTTTCTTGGAAAAAAAATTGATAACATTCTAGCAACTAGATGTTAAGAAATTTAGATTTACTCATGGATATTCATAAAATGAAATATCTTTGTGTGGATGTTAATATGGTGTATTAGTGTTATATTGCATTGACATATGTTCATAATTTGACTTGTTAAGTTAGATTAGTAATATTATAACCAAAAATGCTTCAAATTATTTATATTTGTCTAAGTATCCACAACTTATTAAGAGGCAAGACACTCTTGAAATTTTGAAAGCACAAATGACCACAACTTTACTACTTTGCAATATCCTTCAAATTATTTTATATTCGTCAATTTCCAAAACCTAACAAGAGGTGAACACCATTGAAATTTCAGAAATACAAATATATTCCTGACTTATTGATTATGTTATCACTTTACAACAACCTCTTACTCTAAAACACTAATTTGAAAAAACAAAACTGACCTCAATAACTATAAATCAAGCCTTATTAGCCTCATAAACTATGTGACATAATCAACTTTAATTTGTTAATCTAAATTAATTTAACTTAAATAATATATAACTTAAAAGCTATATAAACTTGTATATGATGATGATGATGTTGTATGTGTGTATATATTAATACACACACTTTGCAAATTAAAATGTTAACAATAAAATAATATATTTTTAAAATAAAAAAATTATTTTATAAATATATATAAAGAAATTAAAGTTTGTTCTTTCAAAATAATATAATTTAGGGAAAGTTAAATAAAATAATTTAATTATCTTTGCCATTAATATAACCTTCCAAAAATTAAATAAACAACCCACAAAATATTTCAAATCAATAAATATAATATCATTAATTTTGTATTTTCAAAGTAACCACAACCAATAGAAGTTAGACAAATAACTATAGTTCATTTGAGAGTGCAAGCTTCTGTGATCCATAACATATTAGATTATAAATCTTTCGGGAAATCACATGCAAATTTTAGGACCGACGCGTTTCGAACTACCAATTGTAGTTCATCATCATCATTATATTAAAGGGAAGGATAATTAAATTATTTTATTTAACTTTCCCTAAATTTTCATGTGATTTCCCGGAAGATTTATAATCTAATAAACTATAGTTCATCCAATTTTTATTTGAAAGATGTAACCTACCCTATGGCTAGGCTTATTTTTTCCCCATAAATGAGTCCAGGCAGGAAATGCGCGCCGTCAGATTAAAGTTGTAGATCATCCGTCATATTAATTTGAATCAGACAAGAAAGGCAGAAAATGACAGAATGTGTCCTGAGCCGTGACTCGGATTCCTACATATAACGCTGTACGGGAGTAGGTTGAGTGTGTCCTAACTGCGTGGAAACTACCGCTGTACCCGAGAAGGTTGAGGTTGAAACTTGAGGCTGTACCTTCCGGAAGCGCTGCGATAACCCACATCATGCAGACTGATTAAACTTCCACATCTGGAAAGATGAAGTTATTGTTCATTTTCTGTTTTTCCTCCACTTCACTTACCTGCAACGCAACCAAACGCGGCCTCAGATAGAAAACGAAAGAAAAAGATTGGAAGTGAAAGATTCCATAAAGTAATGAACTCAACATTTATCACAAGAGCAAAGAACACTGCAAAAACCCAGAATCAAGCAAAACCATCAAAAGCTGAAAACAGTTATAGAGGTTGAATTATGGGCAAATGGCAAATAAATTGCTGAAAAAGTAATGAGCGATTAACTTAGGGTAAGATGTGAAAAAATGTTGTAAACTCTGATTAGAGATTAAATGCGAGGCAAATGGAAAATATCATGAAAAAAGGAAATTAAATTATGGAAAAATGGTAACAATATGCTGAAAATTATTGTTACAGAATTAGATGACAGTCAAATGGCGAAAATTTTATGAAAAGCAAACTTTCGTTTACCCGCCAAAACAATTTTCCTAGTTTACTCATCTCGTTTTGTCCCTCAATGTCGGCTCCTCCTCGAAGGCACTGCAATCAGGATTCATTTCAACGTTAAAAAGAAATATAATATATCTAAGCCAAAACCCAGATAAAGAAGCAATTGAGAGGGTATAGAGGAGCTTTGCCTTCAATGGCTCTTTCCACTGAAATTGACCTGTAATTTTGTTTAATAGGAATAATAAAAAATATTAAAAACTATCCCAAAAACAAGGCATGAAATGACTAAAGCAATCCAAGTGAGGCGATTATGTGCCAGGGCATACCCTGTTCTAACATATCTATTAATAAAAAATTATCAAAATTATAGATTCGAATTAAGCTCAAAGTAAGCAAACCTGGCTTTATAGAGATCTGAAATCAGGGATTCATTTCTATCGGTCTCTCTTTTGCTTTGCTTCCCGCGACAAAATAAAATCGGACGGCGAAACAAAACACAGAGAAAAATAAAAACAAGAAACGCGAACCACAACTCAGATAAAAAAATGGAAAACCTATACCAAAAAGCGCCTGCAAAAACCAATAAATAGGCATGGCCATGCCGCAGACCAAACAATAATAACTACAATAAACCACACCAATGCAGAAAACACACAATACAGAAGAAAGCAAGAAAAGAAAATGAATGAGATGAATCATGAAAATGCTCAATGTTGGGTTTCTGAAATGGTTTTATAGTTTCTAAATCAAACGGTCACAAGCTTTTCCGCGCCTGCTTTTTATCCGTTTTTGGATTTTGCTTTATCTCCAACAAGAAGCCATTGCTTGCGTTGGGGCCCAGGGATCAACATGGACAGTACAGAAATTCCCAATGATACAGAATACAGACAACAGATAATTTCTGGATTAAAATTTATTTAATCGTGTGCAAATTATTTCGTAAACCTTCTTCAATATTTAATTAAGTTCGTAAATTTTAATGATGTGTGGTTTCGTGTACTTATATTATTGGTTTTGGACTGTGTTTTAAAATAAGGAAATAAGGAAATGGGGAATTTGGTTTCAGACAATTTGGTTTTCTTTTGGATAAGAGTTCATTTTTTTTAGACATAAGGAAACACGTGAATTGGCCAAGTCCTGAAGACATGTAATAGGACTGCCCCATTAGGAATTACCAACTAATTGCATAGTTTTCTTTGAATAATAGTGATGAGTCAATTTGTAAATAACAACAATAATAATTATCATCATTGTTACTTTAACAAATAGGTTTTTACACTTCCTAAAAGAAAAAAGTATGGCTACAATATTCTAAGACTATTTAATTTGAGTGGTGCCAACATCCAAAATGCTTTTCGAAGAGAGCACTCTTAGTATGTTAAAATTATATTGCATAAATTTTATTACTTAAAATATCATATATTTTGTTGATGATGAAATTTAAAAAGAAAGTGTTATATGCTAATTTAGTTTTTATTGGGAAAATTGGAAGATAAATAATGAATAATTAAATTTAATATAACTAAATACACAATTAATAAGTGTGTTTTGTTAAACGTAACTAAAATTAACATTTAAAGATGTTTATTTCATAAGTATTGTATCAATGGTAGAAATCTCCGGATTATCCACATAAAACAACGATCAACTTTTCTCTTTAGGACAAGATGAGAATGAAGAGTGAAAGAAGGTGAAAGAAAAATGAAAAATGACAAGAGCGGACAAGAACTGATTTTATTAATATGTTTAATCTAATAAATTTTAATAAATTAATTTTAATTTTAATTTTGAAGATTACCCTTAGATTATTAATTTAATTAGACTATTTTAGGTAAAAAAAAATTATAGAGAAACAAAATTTAGTAACATTTAACTTTATCAAATATAAATTAAAGTTATTATCAAGATGAAAATGAAGAGTGAAAGAAGGTCACACAGGTTAAGGTCTTAAATAGTGAAAGAAAAATGAAAAATGATAAGAGCCCACAAGAACTTTATTAATCTATTTAATCTAATAAATTTTAATAAATTAATATTAATTTTAATATTAAATTAATATTAATTTTAATTTTGAAGATTACCCTTAGATTATTAATTTAATTAGACTATTTTAGATAAAAAAATTATAGAGAAACAAAATTTAGTAACATTTAAGTTTATCAAATAAAAATTAAAGCTATTAATATAATTATTTAAACTATTTTAATAAATATTTTTATTAAAATGAATTAAGTAGTATTATGTAATTAATAGGTGAATTAAAAGTAATAATATGTGAATTAAATTTAATAATAGGTGATATTATGTAATATTAAAAGTATTATAAAATTAAAATTAATTTATATTAATATTAAAATTAAAATTAATTTATTAAAATTTATTAGATTAAATAGATTAATAAAATCAGTTCTTGTTGGCTCTTGTCATTTTAAATTTTTCTTTCACTATTTAAGACCTTAACCTGTGCGACTTTCTTTCAGTCTTCATTCTCATTTTGTCCTGAAGATGGATCCCTGTTGGGACTCGAAAAGTCGACCATTGTTTTACGATACTGTGGATAATCCGAAGATTTCTACAATTAATGACAACCATAGAAGCTTGAAAACCATAAGTATTGTATCATTAATTTTTTTTACTTTATTGTTTTTATGTTGTTGGTTCTATTAATCAGTCAAAAAGAGTCATCATTTGCAATCATAGTATTCTTGCTTTTGTCGTAATCTACCACTTGGGAAACCAAACCAACGACGGAAGAAAATGATTTTAGATCAAAACAATACAATGTGTTTATGTTGTTCTGTCAATGTCAAGAGTTTTTTTTATTACAACTTATATCTAAAACAAAACAAAAAAATACTATGCAAAACATAAAAGCAACCCTGCTACATATGGAAACATGAAACTAGGAGCATAAGAAAATTGTAAGGAGGAGTTGATTATGTCATTGTAGTTGCATGGAGGTCAATTCAATGTGGAGACATCTATCGGAGCCATCGATGTCATTAGAGAGGCAGGCCCCTTTCCTCTAAGGAGAATAGTTTCAATGCATCCCATTTGCATAGCTAGATCTATGTGCTCCATGGATTGGTCTCAATTCTCGATGATGATGTCATTAATTTGATGGGAAATCTCACGACAAACTTCATGTGTCTCTGCGAACAACTAGCCTAGTAAGGATTTTACATGCCAGTAAATTTCAACTATGCAGAAATATTGGTTTTCCCTTCTGCGAGTGTAACTTGGATCCAAGATCCACCCAACAGTTGACACGATAATCTTTGAAACAATGAATTCGTTATGTTCCTCCATGGAAGTTGTGGAAGCTTTGTTTAAATATAGATGAACATGTTCCATTACGAGGACTCATAATCATTTGTCTACAAAAAAGGCACAATATCGAGCTCGAACGTTGTTGGCAACGCGACCCAAGGAGCCCCTACGACTCTATATCCATTCTCGTGGCATGCTATTGGAAGTGGGTAAGAAATATGTCTGGCAGGGATGCCCAATGAGGTTTAGAACTCCAATAGGCTAATGACATGACTTAGAGTTGATAGAGGGTGAGGACTGGTGACACAGAGCCTAAAAAAAGCACAAAAAGCAAGGGGCATAGAGATGTGCATCTAAGGTGAAAAATATGGTGCAATGTTTGTCTTAGTGGTGGAGTGGGGGAGATAATCGATGGATTGACCTGGTCTACAGAAAAATGTGGTGGCGCCTAAAGCATACAGAGTAATGAACAAAATAAAATGATTGAGACGCCCATTTTTTTAGTGGAACACAATGGAGTGGTACCTGAAGTTGGGCCTCATATGTCCAACTAAAACCAAGATTTATATTGTTGGTGAAACAAAGTTTCCCCCGTTGAAATTGATTGCGGGAGGTCGTCATGATCGCAACTAAGCTGTAAGCCATGTCTTGATTCCCAAGCATCGATATTTCTTTGTTGGAAATGAGTTGGGTGAAGCTTCACTGGTTGGAAGAAAAATCTCCTCTCGGTGTAGATACACAATGTTGATTTGTGTAGCTTGGGAGGTACTCCACATCCTTGGGTACTCGAATTATGTGAGTTGGCACCACAAAGTATATTTGTGGGCTAAGTACCCAAGAAGTGGGCTTTTCGACCAAAGTTGTGGGCGCAAAACCAAGAGTTATTTTGATTATTGGACCCTTGTAGCATGTGTGGCATCCTTAATGGAGCAAGGGGAAACTAAGGCAACCAAGAGAGGCTTTGTTGAATGAGAGAAATTGTTTTTTGTTTATATGCAGTGGGATAATTAGCATAAAGTTAAGGTTGGCTTAGCTTTAGGAGTGCCCTAGAGAGGGCTAGACATTGCCACCAAAGAGAATATAAATCAGAATGGATTGAGACCTCATTAGGCACATAATAAGAGAAATTGTCTTAGGAGAAGACATCTTTGATTTGGTTTCAGACCTATTGGAGCCTAGTCGAAGTTGAGAAGGAGACATTTTGTATATTATCTTGTGAATGGTTGGAGGAAAAGTTAGGTAGAGAGCATGTCGAGTATTAGAGGAGAAATCTTGACAAATTTGTGCACTTTTTGTTGGAGGATATCTCTGTGAATAGGCCATTTTATTTTTTTTGTCTATTGCAGGCAGGGATGAGAACTACTAGGAGTTTAATTATGGTCTTGAACGACAGAAAAGGGAAGGTAAATTTGCTATACATAGAGCATAGGAGTTCATGCTTAAAGGAAGGCAAATAGTGCAGGTTCTAGGGGAGTTTTCGACCAAGTTTGGAGGGTTGACGTGGATAGTCAGCAAGCCCTAACTAGAGGGTCGAAACTTTAGACATAAGTGCACATGACGAGTTGATTTAAGGACGAAAAAAATCGTCCAGAGCAGAGGTATGTGTTTTCCAAGATGATGTAAATTGTTAGGTTGATGTAGGTCCACATTAGATAGTTTGGTGGGCATCTTGTGTACAGGAAGGAGGACTATTAGAAGTTTGTTTAAAGAGCCCCGAAGAATAGTCCTTGTTCAGGACTAGATATTTGTTAGTAGGTTGAGATATTATAGATTTGAGGCTTCTATGATATCTAAAAAGAAGAAAGTGTTCTTCCACCACATTTTTTGTTGATTTCCGACGTTAACCTAGCCAACGGTTCATCAGAAACGTCGGAAATCAACAAAAATGAATGCGATTAAACCGGAAAACTTCTCTACACAGGTTGAGATATTTTGAGCCAAAGGGTTGATCCTTTGAAGGAATGAAGAGCAACCAATTGTAGGAATTTACAGGGTAAGTTCCTTAGATCAAACATCAAAGGTCATCGCTCACAAACAGATCACAGATTAATACATTAGTATTTGACGTGGTTAAAACCCTCAAAGAGGGAAAAAGTCCACGTCCTGAGCCAACACGACCACTTCAGGAAATTTATTAATATAAAGAAAGAAAATTTACATAAGCTTCTCCCATAAATGGTTACCAGACAAATGC
Organism: Pinus albicaulis; assembly: GCA_034641835.2. NCBI lineage: Eukaryota > Viridiplantae > Streptophyta > Pinopsida > Pinales > Pinaceae > Pinus > Pinus albicaulis. Next base: position 722,944,445 of record CM076571.1, on the reverse strand, counting down.
CCCTCCATGCTCTTTAAATAGAGATCATGGACCAATCGGGTGTTAAGCCACGAATCAAGTGTAGGTATTACCGAGGAGAGAATGAACCGTCATATCACTACATATCGCGACCGTCAAATTATAATTTACAAATGTACATAGTAAAGAAACACACTTTACCTAACTCTATGCTAGACCAAGTTATACTTAACTATTTCCTATGTGTCAGAATATACTAACATCCCCCCTTAAGAACAAGTTGGGATAGGATTGAAATATTTACATAGGTGACACAATAGGAGACTATTTCCTATGTGTTGAAATATCCTAACATCCCCCCTTAAGAACAACTTGGGATATGATTGAAGGATTTACAAAGGTGACACAATAGGAGAAGGAAGGAGGCATTAGAGCCTATCCCCCCTTAATGATAAATTTCCTGAACTCCAAGCATAGATCGAAGTTTGGTAAAATTCGCTTCTGTGAGAGCCTTTGTAAAGATATCAACAACTTGATCATTGGTTGAATAATACTGCACTTCAAGAACATGATCATGAATGATATTTCTAATGAGTGTATGTGTAGCTCAACGTGTTTCATGTGATGTTGCTAAACTGGATCTTTACAGAGTTTAATGACACTCTGATTATCACACCAAAGTGTAGTTGGATGTTGCTGATGAAGATCGAATTCAGACATGATGACAAATCCACTGGACGTCCTTGCTAGCTTCAACTGCACCATGATACGTTGCTTCTGCCGAAGAAAGAGAGATGACACTTTGTTTCTTACAAGACCATGTAATAGGTCCTTAACCAAGAGTGAATACATAACCTGTAGTAGACTTTCGATCATCAAGGTCACCAGCCCAATCAAAATCAGTGAAACCAATCAACAATGGAGATGCTCCTGCACTGTAATGAATCTCGAACTGAACTGTCCCTCAGATATATTGAAGTACTATTTTAGCTGCTTTCCAGTGACTTTCATGAGGTTGGTGCATAAACCAAGCAACAAGGCTAATGACAAAGGAAAGGTCAGGAAGGGTATGGGTTAGATACAGAAGTTTACCAACAAGTTGACTGTATAAGGTAATATCAACTTAAAGGGAATTACAAGTGACTGAAAGCTTGACTCCAGATAGAAAGGGAGAAGGGGATGGCTTATAGTCTTCCATGTGAAAGTGGAATAGAAGATCGCAGTCATACTTGGACTGAGAAAGGGTAATACCTTATTCGGATTGCAAGACTTGAAGACCAAGGAAATAATTAAAGTGTCCTAAGTATGTCATTTCAAACTTCTTTTTGAGGCTAGAATTCACATGGTTTATATGGTTTGGATCACTACCAGTAAGGATAAGATCATCAACATAAAGAACAGGGATGATTAAGAACTTACCCACTTTCTTGGTGTAGACAGTGTTGTCAGAATGACATCTAGAAAAGCCATTATTGTTACACCAATTTTTGGTCATCTAACCTGTTACTATTATATGGACTAAAGTATACCATGTAAGACTAATTTTACCATAGTAAAATTTCTTTCACTATGAAAAATGACTTAATAACCCATAAATTATTAAGTTGTTTATGGTCTAAATAGGAAACCCCATGAGGAATAATTGAATAAATCCTTATTTGTTTGATTTTCCTCAAGGGATAATTAATTAAACTACTGTTTAATTAATATTCCTAGTCATATTAGCAATTAGTTAGATAATCTCATTATTTATATGTTTTTCTAGGAATAATTATTTAAACATTATTTAAATAATATTTCTTATTTACAAGTTGACTAAATCATTTATAAATAATTGAATAAATATCTATTATTTAATTATTACTCAACCACATCCTTAAAATGATAAATAAATCATTTATTTATTTATTATTTACAAATAAATGGATTTGACCCAAGTCAAATTCCTTTTTCCTCCAACAAAAATAATAAAATATTCCATAAAAGTTGGATCTTGATTTGGTTAATAATATTTTAATTATGCACCAATATCTAGACTAACTCAATATTTTGTTATAAATAGAAGGATTTTTCCATTCATTCACTACATTTTGTTGCCTATTGATCACTTTGGATCTACACTTTTGGTCTGACTTTGATCCACCATCATTGTCATATTTTTCTATCTTTTTGCTTGTGAGCTCCCTTTGAGTTCCATTTTTGTCTGGGTTTTCTACACCATCAGGAGAGAGGAATTTTAGATCTGAAGTGCTAAGGACTTACAAGAACCCATCCCATTGAGGAGAACTGGTAACATCCTTCTATTTCCTTCCTGAGTGTCATAATGCGAAAGTTAGCTGTTTTTGTATTTTCATTTGGATGCATGGAGCAAATCTTACCTATTATTTGTTGTTTAGCGACTTTCATGCATAGATCTGGATTTAAGCCCAGCATTATTCTAATGCTTCTGAGATCTAAGGAAATTGACATCCATCTTTGATGTTAGGTACATTTTATTATGCACAACTAGTAAGTTTTTCATACGCTTGGGATTAGAATTCACACTAACAACTAGAGACTCCAAAAGGGTTTATAATTACGACTGCTGTCGTTTTTCAGATCCCTACATGACCTGATGCTTCAACCCCTAGGGTTTTTATTTAGCTTCTTATTTTTCATTTCTTGATGTTTTTCACCTTCATGTAAAAGCAGTAAAATTTATAATGATCACAGAAGACATTCTTTTGCAAATATGCTCCGACGCTTGATCGAAAGTGGGTCTGCACCACATTGACTTGACCTCAACCTTTAGGAAGCAGAGAAAAAAAGCCTAAAATGCTGGAAGCCTCAACGGAAAAATGATTGACTGACTGTGCTTTATCTGGGAATTTTCTGCAGCGTTTTTGGGTTTGTACGGAGCTCACGATGAGACTCTCTATTCCTCCTCTCCACCCGTCTTAGACCTGTAATTGCTTATTTTGACTCGTCGAAGTAGGAACCAATCCCCCTAGGGCTTCAGTACACTTCCACCCTTTTAGGAGGAGTTTAGCTGAAGCAGGTCTTTTGAGATTTCAGTGTGTTCAGACATTTTTCAGATATGAACCTGTACTTTCAGATCCATTTCAGATTGGTTATTCATCCATCCAAAACACTTCTTTTCAATTTTGTTTGGTCCTCCTTTAGGGTCCCCTTTGTTTCCCTTCAGGCTATAGCCTTTCGCCCCCCTTTTTGCAGCATTTTTCCCTCTGGGTTTTTGTTGTTTTTTGCACCTATTTCTAGCAAATCTGACCTTTAGATCCATGTCCCTCCTGAATTTAGATCCATTGGCCATTTTTTTTTGTTTTGAATAGATTTCGCCCACCTATAAACTAGTTGTTGGGAAGACCTCCTCCTTGGGTTTAAATTTATGCATCTTTAGCTGTTTATTTTCTGTCGTATTCAGTTTCCTTTACTGTCATTTTCAGATTTATTTATAGTTATATAACATTTTTTGTTTTCTACACATGTCCGGGATTAATTAAAATTAACACACTTATCACATACACACACAGCCTAAGTGAAGAGTGCCTAGTTTACACCGCCAGGCCAAGACTTAAACATTGTAATCAATTGATCCCGCACTTCCCTGCCCTTGTTTACCTCTCTTCCTAAACATTGTAATCAATTGATATTACACCTCCCTGCCCTTGTTTGTCTCTCTTCCTTTTGGGATATGTGTCTGTTTTTCATCATAGCGCCCCTAAGGCGTTTATCCTGGAGACTCCAATGCCTTCATCCTCATTTTCTATTAGGAAGACTTACTCCTTTGCGTAGGGTTCAATTTCGTCCTCCACTGAGTCCCCATTCTGAATCTGATTCTGGTTCATCGGGTTCCCCTTTTGGTTCTATCCCCGGCTCTCCTTCACCTTTCACCTTCACCATGTCTAGTTCAGGGCCTAATTTTGGTGGCAGCCCCAGCCCTAATGTTGGGAATGCTACTAGTGGTGCCACAACAAGAACTACTTCGGCTGCTTCGTTGCTTCCTTATATGGCAGGCCTAAGCCTTCCCTATTTTAGCCAGTTGATCAATGACCCCATAAAACATGATCCTGGTTGGCCTACTATGCCAACCAAGCTCCCTTCAGACATCCCCAAGTTTGAAGGAATTGTTGGAGAGGATCCTACCAACCATGTCCGTTCTTTGCACATGTGGTGTTCGTCTAACTCCATCACCGATGACTCTGTCCGTCTTTGGTTATTGCAGCATACGTTTACTGGAGAAGCTTCTAAGTGGTATGGCGACCAAGCCTCCTCCTCTCATACTACTTTTACAACCCTTGCCAAGGATTTTCTGTCTTACTTCCAGCTTCCCCTTCACTATGACACCGGTCCCGAAATCTTGACCTCTTTCTGTCAAAGTTCTGCTACGCGCCTATCCGACCATGTCCAAGAATGGCGGAGAAGAAAGAGCCAATTTCAAGCCCCTACCTTCGAAGACCGTGTCTACATGGACTGGTTTCTTAGATCCCTTTTTCCTGCTATTGGAAAAGATGTCACATCTCACTTCCCTCAGGCCGAGGAATCCGCCCTCTAGATTGCGTTAAAATATAACTTGATCTACGCACAGTCTGCTTATGTTTATACTGTCTTACCTCATCTCCCTAGACCTGGTGGTGCCAACGCACTGAGGGCATCCCATGCCGCTGACGGTATCATTGGAGCCCTTTCACATCTGTACACTCATCCTCCCATGGGTTATGGTTTCCCTCAGGGAGGGGCCAACTCCTCTAGCATTTTCCCCCCTCCCGACAACATTTATCAAGGATATGACATGCCTCCTCCTTTTTCCCAACCTATTTACCCCAATGTTTCCCAACCTCTTTATTATCCGTAATCATAGCCTGATGCTCCAGCTCTTCCAACATTAGCACCTCAGCCTCCTTTGCCTTCTCATACTTCGCAACAACAACCACCCCCCCACTCAGGGTCAGGTGTATGCACAGCAGAGTGTGAATAATCCTCATATTTCCAAAAAGAAGAGGAAAGGCAACCAAAACCAATCTGCCCAAGGTAATCTAGAAAACAATCCCCAAGGGAATACACCTAACATTGCTAACCAGAAACAAGGCACTCAGCCGAAGCAGGACAAGCCTATTCGCACGAATAAGCCTTGTTCTTGTTGTGGTGTCTATGGTCACTGTACCCTTGATTTTCCTCTTTTACCTCAGATGCGTCAGATGTGGGAAGCTTAAGCAGCATCCTGGGGACAACAAGCCTCCCCTTCGGTTCCTCCCAATTCTGCCCCTATCCAACCGATTGTGTTTACCAATCCTTTCCCTTAGTAAGGATATGTGGCTGTCCAACCCCCTGAAAGTCAGGCAACCACTCAACCTCCTCCATATGGTACCTCTGATTACTATATCCTCATGATGAACTCTGACCAACCCAATACCACTGACCTCAACCTTCAGACTCGGTCCCATCAGTACAACAAGCCCCCTGCTACGTCTGCCACCGAGCCCCCTTCTTCAGGTTCCACAGAGCCTCTTTCGACACCTAATGGTCCTTTATAGATCCCTCAACCTAAGGCAGAGGTTCATACCAAGATCCCCAAGGGACCATTACGCCAAAATGCTGCTTCTGGTAAAGCTGCCCACTGTTAAGTATAGTAGATGACTTGGCGCAATCTCTGCCACCATGTCAACGCTGGAAGTCCTCCATTCGTGCCCTTAACAATGAAAATCTATGCTAACTTCCATGGGCACTGTGGATCCTTCAGATGATCGTTTGATTGTCTTCGATGTTGACCGGTCCGAGCATCCTCCCCTTCCTTCATTTGTCGTCTTCCAAATACTTGTTAAGATTTGGAATGCCAACGTCTCCCATTATATAATTGACGAGGGGGCATCCACCTGTGTGATGTCCGCTTCTGTTTAGAAGCAGCTCGGATTCACCCAATTTAGCCACTTCCACTATCACCCTCTGTGCATGGTATGCCCAATCTTCTCGGCTCCTTGGCATAATCTGCAATTGTCCTATTACTCTTGCGGGCAAGACTGTTTGTGTTGGCATTGAAGTCATTGATGCCCCCTTTGACTAAAACATTCTATTGGGTCGTAGCTACACCTATGTCATGTATGTTGTCCCATCTGCGGTTCACTGTAATATGCGCTTTCTTCATAACAGAAAGATCATCACCATCGATCAATTGAAATATTACGAATCGAAGTCTCAAACCTCCCCTGAGTCCATTATCTCTTTGGTGGCCAATAAACAAATAGTCGAACTTCCGACTAGTGTCTCACCCGGAGTTTATAAATATTCCTCTTTGCTTGGTTCATTCCCTGGTCTTCCTCCTATCTCTGACTCTATGTTTTCATGATGCGATCATCTCAGTCTGCCCTCAAACGGTCTGGTTTGACTAGTTAGTAGCCTCATCCTTTGCAACCTTCTCCTAGTACTTCGACTCAACGTTTGGGATCTCCTCCCCAAGGCCTTTCATATGTAGCTAGTGTCCCTGATCATCTTTTCCCCCCTGGAATAGTTCCCTCCAGGCTTAACCATTTGGGAACTATTCCTCTTGGCCATTACCCCTCCAGCCAGATACCATTTATTTCTCCCCCTCCTGGAGTATTTTCGGTACCTGTTATGGCTACCTTGTATCTTTCTAACATGAGCATGTGGATCCCAGTCTGGTACATTGAAACCCCAACCAATACATTGCCTGGTCAGCCAAAAACTTATACAACTTTGACCCTGGTCCAACTGGTCGCCATGACCCCTCCTTTTGCTTCTATGCCTCAACCACCTCAACAGGAACCTACTCCTGTTGCAAAAGCATCGGGTGAGGGGGGCAAAGCCAGAAAAAAAGGCACCTTAGGACAAGGTTTCCCAGATAAAACCTGCTCCTCCTAAGCCTCCAAAGCGTACACCTCTGTGTGCTTTGTGTGATGTTGTTGGTCATGCCACCCATAATTGTCCTGAATTGTCTCGCATCAAACCCATGGTTAATGAAGCGTTTCTTGAGTCTGAAATCCTAGAAGTCCATGTTACTTTCCCTGATTCAGACAAGAAACTCAAGAATTTGTGCACAAATCATCCTTGTTCTTTATGTGATTTCCATGGTCACTATTCTCACCTCTGTCCCTAGCTCGATGAATTCCACACCACTCTAGCGGAAGTTTGCCAATACGAGGCCCAACGTAAAGAATCCACCTCTCCCTTGCACATTATGCTTCGACAGAACCAGAGGAAACATCCACTCCCATTAACATCCCACCTCCCGATGTCGAGATGATAGAGCCTTCCGGTCACCATCTTCTACCTGTCATCATCTATGAGATCCACGGTGGAAGACCCCCCTGGGATTGCCCCTTCTATTTTGCTTGACCTCCCTTCAACGATCACCTTAGGCTCAACATTGGTGGATCCTCCATCTACTTGTATTTCAGACACCCTTCGTGACGATGCGCATGTGAACCTCATTTCTCATGATGATGAGTCTGGTAGCTTCGCCGCACCACGTGGTCTTCCTTCCACCAGTCACCCCATCTTCTTTTGCGAAGACGACATTATGGAAGCAATTACCACCCCTGACTTTATCTATCTCCCCTTACATCGAAACCATATATTCAAACCCATACACCTTGTGGTCATTACATTGACACATAATGTTTTGGTAAGGGGGCACCCATATTTGAGAGTCCAGGAGAAGAAATTCTCCACAAACCTCATAGTGCATCTGGTCATGTTGACTCTAGTACCGTCATTATGACCTGTTTAGAAGAACCTCTAGAGTCCCATATCACTTCAGACCACTCTAGTGATGATCCCCCTCATCATTCCTTCATCTTACATCAACAACCCAGTCCCTTACACATTGTTGTTAACCAACGTGTGTGTTTCCCAGGTGAGCACCAGTTCATTATATCCAAATCCACTCTTTGGGATAGTGACACCATGTATGCGAACCCAAAAATATAGTCCATTTGCTTCATATATGCAATATCAAAAGAATGAATGACCCTTTCCCTCCTTTTCCTCCTTTAACCTAACCCTAAGTGACTTTTGGGGAATCCCTAAATCTAATGGCTGAGATAGCTTTAGATCTAGGGCTAAGATTAAATGCTCATTTAAATCTCACTTTCTATTTTTTAATTCACCCCACTTTAATAAAGACCCACTTAGTCATTTATTTCCAAAGTCACCTTTCACTTTCTAATTTCACATTGACTTTATTAAAGTCACTTTAAAGTTAGACTTTAGTAATTTTATCACTTAAAGTCACTTTTAAATTAGATTTGATTTTATAACTTTATAAAGTCAGATTAGGAGAAAAATCAAATTCTTTTGCACACTTTTCCCTAGGCCAAATATCAAAGCCTTAGGGAACCATCTGTCCTCCGGTAACCAAATTTCAACACTCCCTCTTACCGAGGAAGGTGTTCCTCACCACACCCATATTATCTCTGAAATAGACATGCTTGCCCCGTGGTAAGGCTTTGGTAAGAATATGTGCAACCTACTCATCAGTGGGAATATATTGAAGCTTCACAGCTCCCTTCTAAACATAGTCTAGGATGAAATGATATCTGATGTCGATATTCTTTGACTTGTTATGCAATACTGGATTCTCCGTGAGTTTAATGCAACTTTGATTATCATAGTATATCACTGAAGGTCTCAACCGCTGACCAAATAAGCCAAACAACATCTTGCGAAGCCATATGGCCTCACAACTAGCTAGACTAGTTTCCATGTACTCTGCTTCCGCTGAACTCAATGCTAATGACTGCTGCTTTCGGCTGAACCGCGACACCACTGCCGAACCCAACCCAAAACAACACCTTGAAGTGCTCTTCCTATCAAAAGCACAACCTGCCCAATCAGAATCAGTGTAACCTGTCAATCTCACTCCATCCCCCTGCCTATAATCCAAACCATAATCCACTGTCCCCTACAAGTACCACAAAATGTGTTTTTCAGCAACCCAGTGCACCCTCTTGGGCTCACACATGAACTGGCTCATCGTGTTGACTGCAAAACATATATCTGGTCTAGTGTTGACCAAATACATCAAGGAACCAATCAACTGTCTATACAATGTGGGGTCCACCAAATCGGAATCTGAAACGTGAAGCTTCTTCCAGTTGGTGATCATCGGTGTCGACATGGGTCTATAATCCTCCATGTGGAATCTGCCAAGGATGTCCAAAATATACTTTCCATGTCCCATGAAGAAATGCCCCTCCTCCTACCACACCTCCAAACCCAAAAGTAATGCATCAAGCCAATGTCCTTCATCTCGAACTCTGATGCAAGATCTCGCTTGCAATGATCTATGAGTCTCTCTGCACCCGTAATGACCAAGTCATCCACATACAGCACCAGAATGAGAGGCTCCTCACCTATCACAATAAAGTAAAGGTTTGGATCTACATCACTCTTTGTGACACCCATCTCCTGCAAGTATGTATCTATCTTGGAGTACCAAGCTTTAGGAGCTTGCTTCAGGCCATAAAGGGCATTCTTTAGTCTTCACACATGGGACTCCTTCCCATGCACCTTAAAGCCCTGTGGCTGCTCAATGTACACCTCCACCTGTATGAAACCATTGAGAAATGTGGTCTTCACATCCATCTGGTGGATCTTCCAACCCATCTCTGCTGCTATCGATATGATGGAGCGAATCAAAGTATATCAAGCCACGGGAGTGAAGGTCTCCTCATAATCAACTCCCTCTATCTGGGAGAACCCTCTAGCCACAAAATTTTCTTTGAATTTCTCAATGCTGCCATCTGCAACATGATTTACCTTGTAAATCCATCTGGAAGTAACCACAGATTTTCCCTCAGGCCTCGACACCACCTCCCAAACATCATTCTTCATGACAGAAGAATACTCCTCCTGCATGGCCTCTCTCCAGACCTGTTGGCTAGCTGGCTCCTTATAGCTAGAAGGATCAGAGTCAATGACGTTGGCAACCATTTCCATATAGCTACAGAACCTATCAGGTGGTCTGCTCTCTCTGACCGACCTCTTAGGCCCAGCAACAGATGTGGCCTCTCTCAAGGTATCTTGAAGCCACTTGAGCTTCCTCTTCCCTGAGCGCACTTCTCCCACTAGAGAATGAAACTCCTCCTCCTCATCATCAGGATCCTGAACTCCTAACTGTCTGTCTGTTGTCCTTATGCCTGAACCTGAGCCTGTAGACGCTGAAGTACCATGTGAACTGTCCATCAGTGGACTCCCTAGTGAACCGCTCTGTGGACTGCTCTGCATGCTGCTCGAAGCACCACCCCTCTGACTCTGTGAGCCACTGCTCACTGACGGACTTGACACCGTAATCGATGTACCTCTGGATCCTCCTGATCCCTACCCACTGGATTCCTGTGCTTGACTTAGCTGTTCTTGAGGGTCTAGCTGATCCAGATACTCTATCTCCCGTGACCTCCTGAAAGCCCTGTCCTCCTCAAACTTCACATCTCGCCTGACAACAACTCTCCTCTGTGCAGGAATATAAATCTGAAAGGCCTTCGAGGTCTCACTGTAACCTAGAAAGACACCCTTCTCTACGGTGGGTTCTAGCTTGGTCCTCTTCTCCATGGGTACGTAGGAGTATGCAATACACCCAAAGGTATGAAGATGACCAACATCAGGCTTCTTCCCAGAAAAAGCCTCCTCCGGAGTCACATGCCCTAAGGCACGATGCAAACTCTCGTTCTGCAAATATACAGCAGTGTTGTAGGCCTCAGCCCACAAAAACAATGGTAACCCCTAGTCATGTAGCATGGCTTTGGCAGCCCCAACGATGGATTCGTTCTTCCTCTCCGCAACCCCATTATGCTAGGGGTTGTAAGGAACTGTGAACTCCCTCCTAATGCCTGCCTCCGCACAATACTCAACAAACTCACCAAGGGTGTACTCTCCTCCATTTTTCGACCTTAGGGACTTGATCTTCTGACCTGTCTGAGTCTCCACAAGAGCTCTCAAATCCTGAAACCGCTTGAAGACCTCACTCTTGGTCTTCAAGAAATAAATCCAGGTCTTCCTGGAGTGATCATCAACGAATAAAACATAATATTCATATCCACTCAAGGGAACATGAGACATCTGACCGCTCACATTGGAATGAATTAAATCAAGTATCCCAGTCGGTCTGCTATCACTGTTGGGAAAAGGGGATTTGGCAAACTTTCCCATAGTGCATCCTTTGGATGTATCAAAGTGATCAATACGGAAATCTGGCACACCTGTAGTGATCTCCCACAATGTCCTCAAGGTTCCATGATATATGTGCCCCATCCTACGATGCCAAATATCACACAGCTCTGAACTGCTAGCTCTGTTGTCAGTACTACTGCTCAATGCCAAAAGGGGATGAAATGCAAACTTGTACACCTTTGCATGGCGTACACCAATCACTTTAGCTGAACCAGCTGGAGCACTCCTGGGATATATCAGCACTTGTCCTCTCCTGAACAATATCTCATATCCTCTGTCCTCCAATGTTGAGATGAATATGAGGTTCTTCCTCATCCCTGGCACATATAGAACATCTGACACCTTCAAGGGAGGTTTGGGCTCCCTATCAAATGTCAATGTCCCCACACTGACTTCTCTAACAATGCTGTCATCTCCAAGTACTACCTCTATATCAGTGCCACTCTCTGAAAACTCTAAGACTACTCACAGACTCTTGTCATATGACGTGAAGCCCCACTATTAACATACCAGATACCTGAAGATGCTCCACTAGTGGAGGGAAATGCACACTCCCTCTCAACCTCCGTGGCAGGTGATCCTGCACTAGTGGACTCACAAGTAATGAACCCAAACTCCCTGTCAAAGCTATCCGTAAAGTCCTCTATCTCTGTTGATGCTGCCATGCTCTGGTTCTTCCCCTTCTTCTTCTTCTCTGGACACACAACTACATAGTGTCCCATCTTCTAACAATTCCAACACTTCACCTTGGAATAGTCCTTCTGCATGTTCCCCTGTTTACCCTTACCTTTTCCTTTGCCCCCACCAACACTTGTGGAAGTTTGCTTCTTTCCTTACCTTTCTTGCCTCTTGCCAATAGTGCTACATCCTCATCCTGCTCAACTTGTTTGGCTGCCCCAAGTTGGCTCTTTCTGATTTCTGTCTGTATGCAATCATCCCAGAACCTCTCCCAAGAGGGAAGGGTCTCGTGTGCACAAACCCCATCAGCAAAGTTCAGCCATGAACTAGGAAGGCCATTCACTGCAATCCAAACCAACTCAGTGGGTGGAATGACCTCTCCAACTGTTGTCAATGAATCTCTCACATTAGTAATCTTTGTGAGATATCCAGCTGCACTATCAGTCTTACCTATCTTAATGGTCTTCAACTTCTCCCTTAGGATCAAAGCCATGCAAGACATGTCAATTCAGACAAATGAAATTAACATACTTAAAGAACAAGTGAAAAGTTTTGAAGATGAAAATAAGCTAGCTCAAATCATGTATAAATCAGAAAATCAGAAAACAAACAAATTAAATGAAAATATACAAAAGCTAGAAAAAGAATTGACGTTGAAAGAACTACTTGGCCAAGCAAAGAAACAGTTGTGGGCCAATATCATTAACTATGTTAATGATATTTGGCCATCTATTCAAGTTATCTTTGAACAAAAAGATTTGATCAAACAGGCTAGTGAAGCTATTCAAAAAATCAAGGAAGAACTTGGTAGCAAACCAGAAGAGGCCATTGAAATCATTAAGTTTCTCAATTCAAAGAAAAAACAAGAATTAGAAGAAATTGGCATAAGTGACAGAACTTAAACAATCTTAGAGGTTAAAAAGGTAATTTCCAAAAGGAACCCGATGACACAAATTGAAGACAAGTGTCAGAATATGGAGTTAGCAATAACCAGATTCATGGTCAAATTTGATGTTCTAAGGTAGAAAGCCTTATCCTTTGGTTATCAATGACAGATTAATGAAGCATGAATACTATGACAAAAAAAATCAGATAAGTGGCCAAAGAACAGTCCAAAAATTCCTCCATGAAAGGAATTCCTACTGGCAAAGTACTATATCAAACATTTGAAAATCTCTTTTACCTCCAACATGAGGTAAATCATCTCTTTATCAACAAGCCTACTTTTTCAAAATATACAGAGGTTGATGAAATTTACAGGAGAATGGTAAAAATCAAATTACCAGATCAAGAAGCTTGGGAAAAACTACATGATTTACTGTGAAAATGAAAACAGAGCAGTTAGATAAAACAATAAAATAAAAGAGAAATTTACTATGATTGTTACAGGTAAAGTATGCTAAAAGCGCAGTCAAGGTTAAAGAGTCAAAGAGCAGGCAAAGTTTAAAGTCATAACAGAACAAGCAGATAAAAGTAAAGCAGTAACAGAGTATAGAGATGAAATCAGAGTTAGAAGATAAATCAGAAAAGGTGAGCTAGTGTAAAGATGCAGCCAACGTACAACAAAAATCAAAGAGAGAAAACAACAAATCCAAATTAAAGAGGAACAACTAGCAATTAGTCTCCTAGGTGTCTCTATTTTCTTGCATGAAGATATTTATTTTTCCTTGAATAATTCCTAAATTAGTTTTAGGATATTTTGTAGGAGTTTTTGTATAAATACTTCATAATTCAAAGTATTGAGTGTGGATTCCTAAACATTTCTATAGTTGTAATTGATCCAAATACCTGAGGGTTTCTTGTACCATTTTCAAGTCAATAGATAGGACAAGCAATAAAGGCATTGCATTACAGGATTCATGTGTTGAGCCACTTAGTGAAGTACTTTCAATTTTTTATTGTTATTTTCTTTAGTATTCCATAAACTTGTATGCTTTTCTGAATCTAAATGTTATAACATGAGTTTTATTTTAGAACTTGTTTAAATACACCCTGTCTTGAACTATTGTTCATTTTAATGTTTTCTTCTGATATCCAGATCTGAGAATCCTTAATTTGTCTCCCATCCTGGTTGACCTTTGTCATTTCCTTCATTATTCAGTTTAAGGAATCCTTAACTGCTCCTTGATCCTGATTGAAACCACTTCACCATCCAGCCTAAAATATTTGATGTTACTCAACTACCTTGCCCTGTGAACACTTCCTTTAGAATTTGATTATGTCTTGTTTGCTTGATACATTGACTCCATAGCCCAATGGAATATAGACAGACAACTAGCCATCTAAATCAATAATTCCACCAAACAAATTAAATCAAACCAAATCAATCTCACATAACTAGCCTAAAATCAATTTAAACAACAAAGTTAAATCATAAAGAGAGAGCCCTCTTTGAGCTTTAGGAAGGCTAGATCCTAGTCTCAAAAGTAGGTTGATAGTTACCTCTAATATTTCTTTAAACAAAAAATCATAACAACCCTTGGAATTATTGGAGTGATAACATATTGGCGACCATACTGGGGAAATCAGTCCTTAGTTTAAAATAAACCTTAAAGCAAATACTTTTTTATCATCTTTTCACCTTAAGGTTGTTTTAGGGTTGTTAAAACATTTTTCATTAAAAATTAAAATTCTGGCTCCTAAAAGAATATACTATACTAGGGCTCATCGTGATCCACAACCTGCTGTAATTATTGATGATCCTAACATAATTTTAAGAAAACATAAAAAATTAGAAAGTCTAGGAAGTAACAGTCAATTAGTCAAATCAAATTCACTTCCCAAAAATTTGTCAAGCTTACAAGATATACATTTTGATTTATCATTCAAGCACTCTCTGTTTAAAACTAAATCTGAAAATTCAATCTATGATAGTGTAATAGATCCTAATTTCATTCAATTTTTTGAAGAAAAGAAGGAAACTATTTCACTTTATTCATATCAACAAGCTCTAAAATGTTTTGATAAACTTGATGCTTTGACTGCAACTTTGATTAAGGATATTGATGAAGCCTATTTACAAAATTCTGTTGAATTGGCTGCTTTATCTGCTTTTACCCCTAAGCCTTCTACCATTCCTTTAGAATCTGTAAATTCATTTTTATTTGGCACAACTTCATCTATTATTTCCATTACACTTCATTCCACTGAATCATTTTTCCCCAAGCTTCCTCTTCAACCTAGAGTTTTCTTTCCATCTCCAAACACTTCAAGTTCGTCTTCTAGCACTTCTGCTACATTTTCTAGTACTTCAACATCATTTCCAAGTACATCTTCTAGTGTCCCAGCATCATCTGCAAGTACTTCAACCTCATCACCAAGCACCACTATTTTACCTCCCAGTCAAGCTAGCATCTTAGCCATGGCAGCCAAATATGCCCCTTTGGTCTTACCAGCTCAATTACATGCCATGCCCCAAGACTACCAAAGTAAAATATTTCAGTTTGATGGTACAGGTCAATACACAACTCAAAAACATGTAAACAAAATGATTGATTACTTTGACTTACGTGAAATTGATGAAGAGGATGTTCAAATGAGATTTTTTGCTCAAACACTAGCAGGAGATGTAAATAAATGGTTTAAAGCTTTACCTACTGGTAGTATTGCTGATTTAGTTGTTTTCCATAGAATGTTTATTAATAGATGGGAAAGGAATAAAAACCCTTTACAAATATTATCTGAATATGAAAACATTAGAAGAGCTCCTAATGAATCAGTTTGGGATTATTGTACTAGGTTTAACAATATTTATGATGCAATTCCCGCAAACATCAAATCTCCACCAGATCTAGCCTTGATCAAATTTCCAGGTGGGTTTGACACTTATATGTCATACCAATTGAGAGAAAGAAACCCTGAAACCTTAGAGGAGATGCAAACTAATGCAGTTAGTGTAGAAGCTAACTTATTAGCAAAAAGAGCTAGGATGAGAAATGAAAGAAGAGTTACCATTAAAGAAGAACCATCCACCTCAGACATTAGAATAGAAAGTTTAACAAAAAGTATGGAAAGAATAATGGATAGAATAGAAAATATGGAAAGAAAACCACAGTGGGATAATAAAAAACAAGGTCCTCAAATAAGAAACCCAAACTTTAGGAAGAATCCCAACACTGGTAAATCAAGATAAACAACACCTAATTAATTGATTAGACCACCTTTCCAAGAAAACTATGCAGAGAGTTCCCAACAAAATTATGAAGACTGGGACGCTTAGATTAAATTAATGGGTATAAATGATGATTATACTATTTTTCTTACCCAAGAAGAACAATAAGTATACACGTTACAACAATTACAATTAGAATATGGGGAGTCCTTTGACTATAAACATGATTATGAATCTACCATTAATGAAGTTCACAAACAATATAACCTTAGAAGTAAGAAAAACGCAGAGGCTCCTACTAAGAAAACAGTCTAAACTCAGACCAAGAAAACAATAGAAGCTCCAGTGTCTAAGGTGTTACAAATATTCCCTAGAGAAACTCAAAAAACAACCAATCCAAAAATTGCAGCCAGTCCACAAATTGTAGATATTACAGATGCTGCTAAAACATCCGCTGATACTAAAACTTCAACTACTGCTAAAGCCTCAGCTGATGCTAAAACATCTGTTAATGTTGAAACTTAAAATGCTGCTAAAACTACAACTTCCACTCAAACTCTTCCACAAAATAAAACTGAAAATAAAACAATGGAAACATAGACTGAAATACCAATTGCTGATAGAAAATATAAGAACACTCAAACTACAATTGGTAAAGAAGAAATCATTCACCTAGGAAAAACTCAAGTACCATTTAACATCCAAACTGAAATGGCCAAATTAAAAATACCAGTTCCTTTAATAGAGCTGGTGAAAAATGATTTATACAAAGCCCAAATCACTGAAACACTGAACATAAGTGAAGGAGAAGATTCTGTTAATCTGAATGATGACCAACCAGAATTATTATTTGGTCCTGAGGTAAATGGTAAAAATCAAGAAGGTGGTGTTCCTCCTTTCTACACTAGCTTGAGTATTCATGACAATATTTTACGCAATGCTATGTTAGATTCAAGAGCATCTCACAACTTAATGCCAAAAGCTATCATGGAAACATTGAATCTAGATATCATCAGACCATACAAAAATCTTTTCTCTTTTGATTATAATAAAGTAAAATTCCTTGGCTTGATAAAAGACTTATGTGTCACTTTAGTACAATATCCAGCTAAGAGTATTGTCATGGATATTGTAGTTGTTGATATCCCTCCAAAGTATGGAATTTTATTATCTCGCTCATGGGAAGAAAAATTGCAGGGATCACTACAGTTAGACATATCATATGCAACAATTTCAGTATTTGGTCAACCCAAAAATCTTTACAGAGAAACTTTAATGAAATACATGGTCAATAGTGCATAAAAACCTCAAAATTATGCTATTTATTCTATACATTCTTATATGGATTCTTTCATCCTATGTAATTCAAATACTAGCACAGATAATAACACAACATTAAAACATAAACATAAAGAAATTGACAGTGACAATATATTTCATGAATCAATGTGGCACTTAGACTTTGATGGCTTAGTAAACAGACTAGGAGCAAGAGCAGGAGTGTGGATTTATAACTTAGAGAATGATCATTCAGAAGGTCATGCCTTTAGGTTAAACTTTAAATGCACAAATAACTTGGCAGAGTATGAGGCATTAATCTTAAGACTGCAAATTGTAAGAAAAATTGGTGCCAAGAGTGTTTCTATCTTGGGAGACTTTGAATTAATCATAAAACAAATTAAAGGAGAGTATCTTGTGAACAATCCTAGACTGAGCCAATACAGAGAAACCATTCTAGATTTGATAAATTGTTTTCTTGAAACTGACTTTTCTGTTATTCCTAGAAAACAAAACATGCAAGCTCATAGTTTGGCTACCTTTTCTAGCACTTGCAGATTACCTTTCCAACCCAATCATCAGTATACAGGTAAGCCACAGGCCTACTATACCAGATAATTTGAAATATTGGCAGATATTTTCAGAAGATTCTCAAATCTATAATTTTATGAATGCTAAGGGAGAATTTCAAAATTGTAACATAGATACTGATTGTACGGTAGATTACACAATAAATAATCAGTTAGATGTAAATGATTTAGATAAAATTGAACGCACTAAATTTACTAAAGTAGAAATAGATAAATTAGAAACAATATAAATAGAAGAATTGACTAATGATGGATCAGAGATTTTGAACCTTAAAGATAAATTTTTTCCTAAGGGATTAGCCCCATTAGAATATCTTTTTTATTCCAATGATGTAACTAGAAAACAAAAAATGGAACCCTTAAAATCAGACATAGAATAATGTAATATAGGAACAGAACAAAAACCTAAGCTCGTCAAATTATCCAAAGCATTAACTCCAGAAGAAAAGGTGAAATACATATATTTGTTTAAAGAATTTCAAGATGTCTTTGCCTGGAGTTATGAAAACCTTAAGTCTTATGACACTAGCACCCTACAACACAAAATACCCATCAAAGTATATTAGAAACCATTTAAACAAAAGCTTGGAGAATTAATCTAGTTCTTATGCCTTTGATTGAAAAGGAAGTAAAAAGGATGTATGAAGCACAAATTATAGCACCAATTAGATATTCTAATTGGGTCTCAAACTTAGCTCCCGCTAGGAAGAAAATAGGGGAAATCAGACTCTATGTTGATTTCCGAAATTTAAACAAAGTGTCATTAAAAGACAACTATCCTCTCCCCAAAATGGATCATATTTTACAGAGGGTAGTTGGTTCATCTAGAATTTATTTATTAGATGGATTCTTTGGATATAATCAAATTCTACTCCAACCAGAGGATCAAGCAAAGACATCATTACCACTGCATGGGGTACTTTCATGTATGTGAAAATGCCTTTTGGATTGATGAATGTTGGAGCTACATTCCAAAGAGCTATGGACATAGCTTTTGCCAAAGAAATTCATGATTTTCCAGTCATTTATCTAGATGATATAACAGTATTTTCCAAAACAGATAATGAGCATCTAGATCATTTGAGAAGAGTTTTTATTAAATGCATAAAATTTGGTATTTCTTTGAATCCTAAAAAGACACTCTTTGGACATGAATAAGGTAAAATCTTAGGACACATAATCTCAAAAGAGGGAATTAGGATAAATCCAGCTAGAATAGAGGCAAATTTAAACACCAGCCATCTTAGAAACATTAAATAATTACAAGCATTCATAGGTAAAATATTTTTTCTCGGAATATTCATTTCTAATTTAGAAGAACTAATCAGAGAATTAAATAACATGTTAAAGAAAGATTCAACACTTAAATGGACAGTAGAGGCTAAACAGTCTTTTGAATCAATTAAAGAAGCACTCACTAAGACACCTGTCCTAATAAGTCCTGATTTCAAAAAGGATTTTCTAATTTTTTCTTTTGCTTCAGAACATACCATTGCAACAGTCTTGCTGCAAAAGAATGATCAGGGTTATGAATAGCCCATTGCATTTTTCAGCAAATCCTTAAGAGATGCAACACTAAAGTACAACATTATGGAAAAACAAGCACTTGATTTAGTGAAAGCTATTAAAGATTTCAGAGTGTATATTTTATACTCACACATAATTTCATATGTTCCATATTCAGTGGTAAAGGACATTCTGACTCAGAATGGGCCTGATGGAAAGAGAGGCAAATGGATTGCCACTATATTGGAATATGATATTGAAATAAATCCTACTAAATTGATTAAAGGCCAAGGTTTAGCCAAACTCATGGCTAAATCTAACTGTAGAGCAATAGATGCCCAGGAAGAGATGACGACTCCATAGATCAGTGAAGCTTTTTTAGATTCACCCAGGTATGCAGATATTACATTTTTTTTACTGAATTTACAAGCTCCTCCTGGTTTGTCTAGAACTAAAGGTAGATTCTTAAAATTAAAAGCAATGAAATTTTGTATCATAGAGAATTCTTTATTTTGGAAATATCATGGTGGCGTTCTATTAAACTATTTACTGAAATATGAAGTTGATAAACTTATGCAAGACTTTCATGCAGGTGACTGTGGAGGACACCTTTACTAGAAGACAACTGCTGATAAAATTTTGAGGGCAGGTTTCTATTGGCACACTCTTTTTGCATATGTAAGAAAGTATGTGACCTCCTGTCTCAAATGCTAGATATTTGAAGGGAAGAAAAAACTATTACCTTTACCCCTCAAACCCATCTCCACAAAAATTCCATTTCAACAATGGGGTCTAGACTTCATTGGTAAAGTTCACCCACCCTCCTCAGCCTAGCATAAATGGATTTTGAAAACCACTGATTACTTTACCAAGTGGATAGAAGCCATCCCTTCGAGACAAGCCACTGATTCTATCATTATCCCATTCCTTGAAAATAATATCCTTTCTAGATTTGGATGCCCACAAAAGCTCATTACTGATAATGTAGCTGCTTTTAAATATAAGAAAATGATTGACTCTTGTAACAAATACCATATCAACCTTAGCCATTCCGCTGCCTATTACCCTCAAGGTAATGGACTTGCAGAATCCTCAAACAAAATCCTGGTTAATATCATCAAGAAACCGTTAGAAGACAACAAAAAGACCTGAAACAAGAAGTTGGTTAATGCCTTGTGAGTAGACATACTTGTTGAGCCCTATAATTGCCTTCTCTTTTACAAACCTTCACTTCATTTCATCATTATTTTATCACTTCATAAGCCTAAAATCAATGAAGAATCATTAGGATTTCTTAAAGGTTACATGCAATTGATTAACATATTGTATTTTCATGATTTTTGTTGTTTTAATAATTTTCTGCAAAATAGCTACAAAATACAGGCGTTCCGTAGCTGATCACGCGTTTCGCAGCTGTTTTAGAGTTTAAATGGGTTATAGGGGTCGTCTGAAGAAAAAACGCATATGGGCAAATTCTACAGCACTCCCTCATCATTCGTTGCTCTCCACGAAGTCTGAGTTCGAATCTCCAAGCGGTTATGCACGTGGAAGAGATTAAAACTAAGAGGCAGTTTCCTATTAAAACACGGACTCTACAGATGTCTGCAATGAAGAACGAGGCTGTCAATAAGAGTTTTAATTTGACTAGAAGTGGGAAAGACACTTATCCCTTTATTTTATCCAGATTAGTTATGTAATCTTGATATAAATGTGACTCGGGAGACCGAGCAACGTTAGTTAGATTCTGGTTAGATTTTGTTTCAGTTGCTAGATCTCAGAATACTCTGTTTTGAAGAGATCCTTCCTTAATGAAAGAAGCATTGTCTTATTGCACGAGCTGAGTGAATTTTGAGTAAATTTGCGTGCTACTCTGGTGGTAGAGGGCCCCTACTGCCCGAGAAGTTTTTAATTTAGATAAGTAACTCTCGTTTCATTCTTAGCTTAGTTAATTTTCTGAATTCTGCGTTTTTATGTTCATTTGTATTGAATGCTACAGTTTAGTCTCGTTCTAATGAATTCTTCCAAAATACCTCTAATGATGAATGGGAATTAACTGTGGTATTTTAGGAGTTTAATTGTGTTTTCATTTCGAACTGTGTGTTTTATGTTCAATTGCATTGAATAATACAGCCATACTTGTTTTCACAAACTCTTCCAAAATATCATTCATATTGAACAAGATGGGCTGTAGAATTCTTTAGGATAGTTGCATGTTAATTTAGTTACAACACTCCGGAGGTAGAATGCATCTAGTTCAGCTCTGTCATTTCATTTCAAGTTTGATAATGGCTTTTTAGTTTAACACTGTTCACTGCACTTCAAGTAGACTAGTAACACTCTAGTTTAGTCTTAGCTCACTGCATTAACATTCCAAGTTTAGTTGCTATCCATTGCATTTTAAATTGTATTAGTTGTTAAATTTAAATACTACGGTCTTCATTATTTACAAAACTTCTTTTGTTCCAAACTCATATTAATACATAATCATTTGGACAAAAGCTAGTATCAGTCTAAGACCTGGAGTATTTTGCAACCTTTTTACCATTTCAAAAACAAGCATTTTCTCAAAGACTATTCTAAAAAGGAAATCTATAACTTTTGAGTGAGGCCTAGTGGTGTTAAATTGAGTTGCAGAACAGAATTAGAAGCTAGATTAGAGTAGAAATCTTATTATGCTACAAATGTTCTTTCCCAAATATATTCCAATAAACCTTTAAACCGTGGATGAGATGTTGTAGCATTGTAAGTTGATTGTTTGATTGTTTAAATTAGGAGAACTTCATTTATACTTAACTTGTCCATTTCTCAAGCTCTTCCAACACATCTTAAATGAATGAATTGGATAAGTTTAAGCTCATGTTGTGATTTATTTCCTTGCAATGAATTCATTATCAAGATTTGCATTTGTTGTTTGCCAGCCATAGTTTAGGCTTTGTTCTGTTTTAAATAACCAATAGCTTCTTTTCACCAGCACTTAGTTCTTTCCCTTTTCAAACATAAAACCATAAAACCAAAAACATCATAAAACACTAAACACAACGAAGTAGGAAGAGGTTACTTAGGCACATATAGTGCACCACACTTCAGCAGTTTACCAACCCTGGTTGACAATTAATGAACTCAATTTAGGAGACTATGTTGAGCACAAACAATACTAACTACAAAGAAATCCATTGGTACCTCTCCCTATCAACTAGTATATTGGATGGATGTTGTTTTTCCATCCTCTTTAGGAGTACCAGTGATGAAGATGATCCAAGAACTGCAGGTTGAACCAAATGATATCCAAAGGAGGATAAATCAGACAATACATTTGCAGCAAACCAGGGAAGACGTCTATGTCAAATCACAAGTTATCCAAGATAAAATCAAAAATATATTTGACAAGAAAACAAAAGAAGATGATTTCTACATAGGTGATAAAGTACTCAAATGGGGTTCCATAAGAGAAGACCAAGGGAAACATGGTAAATTTGATTTTCTTTGGAAATGCCCATACATCATTTATGGTTATAGAGGTAATAATGAATTTTTCTTAAAGGAGTTAGATGGAACATATCTACCAGGTGGACCATTCATTGGTAGAATGTTGAAGCATTACTTTTCTCCATATTAACACTAGTTCAATTTATTTAATTTGCTCATTGTAAATACCATTGCAAAGCATAGATTGGATTGGATGTTTTTTTTACAAAGTTGAAGCTTGAAGAGAAGGCCCTAAGCTTTGAAAGACATAATATCATAAATATGAATAAAGGAGAGCTCATAAAATAGTTTCAAGGCAAGCACAATCAAATTTTCAAGGCCACTGATCTTAAAGTTCTTGACATTTCACCAAGAAATGTCATCCCCAAGTGGAGCCACTATTAGGGTCCTATAATAATAGGCATCATAATTTTGAATTGACTATGATTAGTCTTGTAATATTGTACATACTTTGCTTTCTGCAATTGTTTTCCCATATTAAAAAAATGTAAAGAGGATAAGTCCTAAAAGAGAAATCAAATGACTAAAAGAACCAAAAAGAGATAAAAATAGATCCTGAAAGTGATGCAAATTCAAATGCCAATACTATTACTTTACTTTGCAAAATAAGATTGTGTGCAGCTTTTCAAAAATGCCACAATCCATGATGATCAAACAGTTAAATCTTGATTAATTCATGCTTTAAATTTCATGCTAATAGTTAGAGAATAAAGGTCTAGCCAAACCATTTAATCTTGGAAGATCAGTAGTTAGGTAGAGAATAAAAATGAGCTCATCAGTTTAATTTGAGCCATTGGAATTCATAAGGTTAGAATTAGATAGTTTGCTTATCAAAGAAAAATAAGAGGGTTAGCAAGCTCAAATGCACCTAATAAATGAAGAAAAAAAAAATGTTAGGGTAAATAATGGGTAGGTATATTACTTTCACAAGTAATGGAGAGCATCAATTGGCCATTTCAAATCACTAATATTTCCAAAAATCCCCTTGATCCCCTTGCTTAAAATCCCATTTCCATTCTTAAAAGGCATATTCCCTTGTAATAATCCCCTTCCCCTTGCTTAAAATCCCATTGCCATTCTTAAAAGGCATATTCCCTTGTAAAAATCTCCTTTCCCCTTATAAAATATCCCTTCCCTTCATTTTAACATTTTCCCCTTCCTAAAAATCTATTTCCCCTTGAAAATAACTTCCCCTTTACTAAATTCCCATTTTTCATTAAAAAACGTGAGAAAACCAACTTATCCTAAATATGAAATGCTTAAATAATGTCAGGCCCCATTGAAAATTCCTCCCCAATGTTATTTTAACTCATCCCTAGTGCATTTTTAACATCCCATATACATATTTCATTAACCCCTGATATCATTTTAACTTATCCATTTTTTTATATTAAAAACCATGTTTTATACATTCACCCCGTATTATATTAACTCCCGATTAAATATATTTCCCCAGATCCTTTATGTGAGTTTAATATATAGTTTTCTTTTATTAAAAGCCCTTCCCTATATACATATTCCCTGAGTCCCACTGTATTTTTAAACCCCGCCGAATATATAACCCCTCCACTATTTAACCTTTGCATATGTATTATAACCCATCACATAACTTATACCTGGGTCCCACCTATCAAATCCCCGACTCACCCTCCTATTCGTCCATTCGTTGGATCTCCATACCTTTGATCCAATGGCCAATGATAGTTGTCGCACCCTCAACTACCCGAACTTTAAAGCCACGAGGGGGTTGCAAAATGGGTGGTTTCGCACCCCCGCTCCCCTGCTACGTGGCAGCCTAATATCTTATCACACTCCTCAACAGAATACCACCAACCCGCTTTTTGTGATGCAATAACCCCCATACTCCCATCCAAGTTATATGATGAAACCACACTGTTTGAATTTAACCTCGCGCCCTATGTTTAACCTCCTACGGTCAAATAGCACAAAAGCCCACCCGAAACTGTTATTTCATTATGTGTTATGCATTTTCCAAACTGTTTGTTAACGCAAAGACCATTTTTGACCCATTTTAAAATGAATTTCAACCATAATTCACGCCTACTACTACCAAAAGACAATGTTGACTCAGCCTGAAGCTTTATAAAGATCAGGAAAGCCCCTGTTGCCTCCAGGACCTTCTCTTTAAACTGAAAACTCCATTTCCAGGTATTCCTAAGTGTTTGAGACCATTTCTTAAGCCAGAAAGTAATTAAATTGATTAAAATAAACAAATCTATGGCTTCTCAGGGTATTGTGACTGTTAGTCCCCTGCAACCTTCTATTGTTGATGTTGAACATACCCCCCTTGTAGACAAAGACTGTAAAATCATTGATACAGTTACATATTTCAACCTATTAGACGTCCACTGCTGGAGCCATGACAAATCCCTAGACCACGCTGATGAAATCTACCTTTGGGAATCAAACTTGCCTAAGTATATTGTTCCATAGACCTTCCAAATTCCAGAAATCATCAGGCTCTGTCAAATGAACTACTTTCCCAATGAACTAAAGATTATTTGTTCACAATCATTGCAGAATCAATAAACCAAATGCTGCAAATCCAACCTAAACCTGATCAAGTTCCACTATAAATAAAATCCTCACTGAGTTATATCTGAAGCTTGAATTTCCAAAGAGGTTTCAAATCTTCCAAACCTTCTTGCTTTCATCAGTTGAAACTCCAAAGAGTAACCCTCCTTATTCAGCCTCAATTTTCTTAGAAAGAACCAGGCAGATTGTCACAATGCTTTCTTGAATTCTAGGGTAATTCACAGATGAGTATGTAGATGCTTCAATCTTAGGTTTTCTATCTATTTTCTGCCTAGGACAACCTCCAGCTTCCATATTTAACTTTTCTCAATACTTTTTAGATTCCATTCATGAGAAATTAGTTAAATTTCCAGAGGAGGGAGTGTTCAAGTATTCATCTGTTTTGTTTCATATGTTCCTGTACTTCCAATCTGAAAGGTTTGCAATCAACCTTAAAAAACTGGACAGTGAGGGTAATCCTCAATCAGTAATCTTCTGGACTTCCTTAATCAGAAATGAATCTACATAATTCACCTACAAAGACTTCATTGATGCATTTGTCTATCCAATTGTCAACATGCTGAGCAGTACCATTCAACCAAGAGTTAATGATGAGATAAATAAGGTCTTACAATTGTATGAACATAGTAGAACATGTGACTGGTATTTATACCAGAATCACACAGAGATTAGGGTATATGGATGCCAGCTTATTCCTTACAAACTTCCCAAATACCTCCCAATGACGTTATTTGCACTGGAATATATCAGACAGATCCTAAATTCAGATGAAGTGAATTTCCTGTCAGCATAGAAGAAAACACAGTTTAAGATAAAAAACCAGCTTGGTCCTTTTATTTGCAATAATAGGAGTGCTGGTCAATAAGAAGATAAGTGTCTACAAAACTTCAAATTCAATAGCATTTTTAAATGGCAGCATGATCCTTTGGGAGTTATCAGCAAATTAAGAATAAAATTCAAATTGACACCTTTTTTCCATGAGTCTAAACCAGACATTGAAAAGTACTCCAACCAGTCAGAGTGGTTGGAAAATACTTTGCAGGAGGTGGAGAAGCAAGATGATACTAGTTCTATCTTGCATACTCCAGCCCCACAAGATAGGAACTCAAAAAGGCTAAGAGAAGAAGGTTCATATTATGCTAAAACCACTACTGAAACTAAATTCAAATTAATGTACAGGAAGAAGCCCAAGTTGAATCCAGTAGTTGAACAAGAAGAGTTAATGGAAACAATTGAAATTATTGACACAGATATAATGGTTAAAGACAATGCACCTCCTAGATTTTCAGAGGAAACACAACAACCTTCTACTTCTAGTGCTCAGCTCATCCAAAAACAAAAAAGTGTGTAGGTTTCCTCATTAAGCAAGCCAATGGATAAAGAAAAGGACATCAAAGAGAGATACAAAGATATTAAGACTAGAAATGAATATTTGAATGCTGAAATATATTCACAGTACCTTAAGCAAACTCCTCACAGCCAAAACAAATACTTTCAGCATTTGATTACAAGACAAGGAAAATGCAAATGACATTCTTACAACCAACAATACATGCTTGAAAATCATCAGATGATTACAAGAAAACATCATTTGAAGTTATGGCTAAAGATGTTCATCCTTTAGATCAAATTGAATTTCATAAGAAAGTTGGTGAAATGATATATTCTACTATGACCAATAAAGCTATGAGTGTCCATAAATTGCACAATCTCCAGAGAATATCAAAGTACAACTAAAACTGGAGAAAGCCTCCTCACAGGCAAAAGATAACAGCATAAAATCTCTTGAGGATTTGGTAATAGAATATGGATATGATCCTAAGAATGTCAAAGTAGCATAAGAGCTCATAAAAAATAAGAATGCAGACATTGCTACATTGAAGAAGCATTTGAAATTACCTCCCACTGAACATCCACAAGCAAAGGAAGTTTTAGAGAATGAAAGCCAAAAAGATGAAATGACGAATCTCATCATTCGGTTAACATCTCAACTGAAAGAGATGGAGAATGAGATGGATAAATTGGTGCAGGAGAAAAAGGCCAGCATGGAAGCAATCCTTGTCACTGCCATTCCTATAGTTACTACAGTAGTTCCATCTACTTCATCAGCTTTAGTAGCAATAATAGTTCCAGTGGGCACAACAGTTTCAACTACCTCATCAACTACGCCACCAACAAATTCTACAACAGCAACAACTCATCCTAGTGATGAAGCAGGTAAATTGATCAAAGCCATGCAAGACATGTCAATTCAAACAAATGAAATTAACGGACTTAAAGAACAGGTGAAAAGTCTTGAAGATGAAAAGAAGCTAGCTCAAATCATGTATAAATCAGAATATCAAAAAACAAAAAGATTGAATGAAAAGATACAAAAGCTAGAAAAAGAATTGACATTGAAAGAACCACTTGGCCAAGCAAAGCAGCAACTGTGGGCCAATATCATTAACTCTATTAATGATATTTGGCCATCTATTCAAGTTAGCTTTGAACAAAAAGATTTGATCAAACAGGATAGTGAAGCTATTCAGAAAATCAAGGAAGAACTTGGTAGCAAACCAGAAGAGGCCATTGAAATCATTAAGTTTCTCAATTCCAAGAACAAACAGGAATTAGAAGAAATTGGCATAAGTGACAAAACTGAAACAATATTAGAGGTTAAAACGGTAATTTCCAAAAGGAATCTGATGACACAACTTGAAGACAAGTGTCAAAATATGGAGTTAGCAATAACCAAATTCATGGTCAAATTTGATGTTCTAAGGCAGAAAGGTCGGCCTAATCCTTTGGCGATCAATGACAGATTAATGAAGCATGAAGACTATGACAAAAAAAAACAGAGAAGTGGCCAAAGAACAATCCAAAAATTCCTCCATGAAAGGAATTCTTACTGGAAAAGTACTCTATCAAACATTTGAAAATATTTTTTACCTCCAACATGAGGTAAATCATCTCTTTATCCACAAGCTTAAATTTGCAAAATATATAGAGGCTGATGAAAATTACAGGAGAATGGTAAAAATCAAATTACTAGATCAAGAAGCTTGGGAAAAACTACATGATTTACTGTGAAAGTGAAAATAGAGCAGTCAGACAAAACAATAAAATAAAAGAGAAATTTACTATGACTATTACAGGTAAAGCAGGTTAAAAGAGTAGTCAAGGTTAAAGAGTCAAAGAGCAAGCAGAGTTTAAAGTCATAATAGAACAGGTAGATAAAAGTAAAGCAGTAACAGAGTTTAGAGATGAAATCAGATAAAAAGCAGAGTTAAAAGATAAATCAAAAAATGTCAGGCAGTGTAAAGATGTAGCCA
Organism: Pinus albicaulis; assembly: GCA_034641835.2. Taxonomy (NCBI): domain Eukaryota; kingdom Viridiplantae; phylum Streptophyta; class Pinopsida; order Pinales; family Pinaceae; genus Pinus; species Pinus albicaulis. Next base: position 722,915,787 of record CM076571.1, on the reverse strand, counting down.
GCGTACAACAACAATCAAAGAGAGAAAGCAGCAAAATATCAAAGAGAAAACACGAAATCCAAATAAAAGAGGGACAACTAGAATTTAGTCTCCTAGGTGTCTCTATCTTCTTGCATGAAGATATTTATTTTTCCTTGAATAATTCCTAAATATATTTTAGGATATTTTGTAGTAGTTTTTGTATAAATACTTCATAATTTGAAGTATTGAGTGTGGATTCTTGAACATTTCTATAGTTTTAATTGATCCAAATACCTCAGGGTTTCTTGTACCATTTTCAAGTCAACAGACAGGACAAGCAATAAAGGCATTGCATTACATGATTCATGTGTTGAGCCACTTCAGTGAAGTACTTTCAATTGTTTATTGTTATTTTCTTAAGTATTCCATAAACTTGTATGTTTTTCTGAATCTAAATGTTATAACATGAGTTTTATTTCAGAACTTGTTTAAATACACTCTGTCTTGAACTGTTATTAATTTTAATTATTTCTTCTGATATCCAGATATGAGAATCCTTAATTTCTCTCCCATCCCGACTGACCTCTGTCATTTCCTTCATTATCTGGTTTAAGGAATCCTTAACTGCTCCTTGATCCCGATTGAAACCACTTCACCATCCAGCCTAAAATATCTGATGTTACTCAGCTACCTTGCCCTGTGAACACTTCCTTTAGAATTTCATTCTGTCCTATTTGCTTGATACATTGACTCCATAGCCCAATGGAATATAGACAGACAACTATCCATCTAAATCATTAATTCCACCAAACAAATTAAATCAAACAAAATCAATCTCACATAACTAGCCTAAAATCGATTTAAATAACAAAGTTAAATCATAAAGAGAGAGCCCTCTCTGAGCATTAGGAAGGCTAGATTCTGATCTCAAAAGTAGGTTCATAGTTACCTCTAATATTTCTTTAAACAAAAAAGCATAACAACCCTAGGAGTTATTGGAGTGATAACAAGTTCTAATACATCTTCTTGTGGTTTTCATAATGTTTTGGTTTTGAAGAAGGATGGTGCATGGTGATGGCGTTCACATTTGGTAAGAGTCAAGCCAAGTGCAACGGTAGACATCCTAAGCATCATCGTGACTACAGTTTTCAAGGTGAAGTGAACTTGAAATTGTATAAGTCTCCTTTGATTGAAGATCAAGGAAGGAATGTTAAAATTGCTTCAACGACAGTTTTCTTTCCTGAATATCTTGAAAAATTGTAGCAAGAAATCATCCTTGACAGGAAAACAAGGATTTGAAAATAAGGGAAAGCGGAGTACCTTCATAAGAGGGTCAAAGCGACAAAAACAAGAAAATCCAAATGTGTTGAGATTGGAAGGGTGAGGGAACTGTAACTTTATCTGTTTGTTGGATTGAAAATGAGCTTTTGGAGGTTGAAAAGCTTCTAGGGGGGAGGAATGATCTAGTGGATATGTAATTGCTAAAAAATCAAAGTGTTTGAAAGTGCTCGAAACTAGCGCCATAACGAAGATCTCGTCGCCCTAAATCCAACGCAATTCAAATCGCTGAAAACTGATATTATATGCTCCTAATATCGCGTTTTGGCCATTCTGCTAAACAATTTTATTTTTTTTGTAATTAGGTTGCAAGTATGCCCAAACAACAATCCATACACTAACTAGACAGGTGACTGGGCAGATGAATGGGTATTTTCGAGCCAGTGGTTTTTCGCCGAGTGTCCTATTCTAATTGGTTGAATTTTCTTGAGTTTTGATTAGTTGTTGGTATTTTTGGTCTGTCAAATGACAAGAGGCCACGTGGGCCAATGGGTGGCTGCCACGTGGCCTCCCGGCATTGGTGTAAATTTTTGTTTGTGGGCCGAACGAGCCTTGAAGGATTAAAACACACAACCTCACGTCGGGCAACACAACGACCTACCACACAGCCTACATTAGTTCTTAATAGTCATATTGCAAAGTTTGTATATAAAGTTTAATGGTTTTCATGTTGGGGGTGGGGGTTGGGGTTAACCCCTGGCCCCTAGTCCACCCTAACCCTCGAGACCGCATGTCAGGGCAGCCAAGGGTGCGGGGTTAACCCCGACCCCAACATCAGGGTAATACATATCATACCACAATTTTAAATGGAGTTCAACGTAACCGGCCCCAACCCATGGAGTAAACGAATCGTACCACAATCACGGGGATTGGTTTAAAGTTATGGTGCGTAGTTTTGAATTGATTTGGCGGTTATATAACCAAGCCACAGGTCCATACACCAAGCATGGTTCGTGGAATAGGGTCATTTAACTCGGTGACACCATAACACAACCACATACGCTACCATGGTAACAGAGTTGGGTGGATTTAAAGTTTTGGCGTGTTTTGAAACCCAACCATGGTAGCTTCACCATCAACCACAATTGTAAATGGGTTAAAAACCATTGGCAGAATATTTGAATGATCCTAGATCAATGATGGGTATTGCGCCATGTCGCCCCGATTTGTCGGTTCATGGGGGTCACCGTGCATTTAAAACAAGTGACAATTTGCACCCGAATCGACGTGAATCTCGCCAACGCGAGGTGAATTTGTCGTTCCACGTTGCCAAAATTGGCGGAAAATGTAGGATGGATAACAGGTGGGTTCGAATGGTAGCACACTTAGCAGAAATTAATTTCTAGAGCATAACTCAGTCACTTTTTGACCAATTTGAGTGCAAAAAGAGCCCAACTAGGGATTTTTTATTGTTTTGGAGCCATTGGAGACATTATTTTTGCATTATGAGGACTCCAAATCCATGTAAACACATGTTTTGAGGACATAATGAAAGAGGCCCAACATTTGTTGTCTTGTATTCTGTTACGGTATTTGTTATCACTCCCCCCTTTTCCCAAGGCTGAAAATGGAAATGAAAGAAGGTAATCACAAACCAAACTTCAGGTCAAGTAGCTAGCTCTACCAAAACTAGAGAGGGCTCTCTCAATGTCACTTTGCAGCCAATGAGATGACTGGATATATAATTACCTTAGGCTAGTTATGATGCTCAGTAGATTAGGGTTTTATTTGTTTGAAGTTTTTGCTGGATAGGAATGATAGTCAAGGAACTAGGACTAGGGTTTAGGTTTGATTTCAAGGGTTAAGTTGTAGAAACAAGGATGAGGCCAGGTAGGTAAACTCATGAAAATACTTAATTTGTCATTGTGTATAGGTTTTGAAAGAGAAGGATTCAGAATGAGCATTTAAATGAATTCATTCATCAGAAGAGTAGACACATCCATGAAAAATAGAGCATAAAAATCAATGATTTTTGTTTATAAACTCATATTATTAAATACAGAAGCATACATGTGATGGAAAGGTAACATAGCATTTAACTCGATGAAGTAACAGAGAAGAAACAATGCTCAAAATCATACCATTGGAATCTCAAGAGCATAGTTGCAACATTCTTTGATTTCACTAAAAAAAGAGTTTGTACAATATCTCCACTACAAAATAACAACTATCCAACCCTTCAAATGACTTGAGGTGGATGACATATAGAAAATAGAGTTCATGACACCTCATTGGGTCGAAATATGATTTAAAACACATCATAAATTTATTGTATGAGTCATTACCTAGAATCTAGGTAAGTTAGAAACCACTTCCTCAAATTTAGCTAATAGCTAGGAGTTCATGTCTCTTGGATTAATTACATCATTCATCCATAAAGAGAGGAAAAAACAAACTCTCCTACCAAAAAGACACCTCACAAGACAGCTAAACCTCGAATTTTGGAGTTTTTTTGGCTTGACATTTGTTCAAAGGAATCCAACGACAAAAGCGTTGCGCCACTTTGGAGTTGATTTTGACTGATTTTTAAGTTCCCATTTGCAAATATGAGAGTTAGGTTAGGTATCCCTGTGTGTCTTCTTTCCATTGCACCCTCAAAATTGAGAAAGTGCCCACTAGAAGGCCTTCAAAAATTGATTCTCCCAACCTCACTCTAGAAGCGTCGCATAGAGGTAGTAAAGGTAGCAAAAGCATGAAAAGGTGATGTTTTTCGCATTTTTCTTCAAAATGGGAGGGTGAAATGTTGACCTGATGTCATATCTGTGATGTACAGGTGAAAAGGAATCCAACCATGTAGGGTTTTCTCCATTTAGGTGCTCTGAGAAAAAAATATTTTTGTCTTCTAGTGAAATCACAAACTTTTTGAAGAAATTTCTCTTTTTTGAAAACTTTAATCAAGAAACACACTTTATTTGATGAAAGACAAATTGTCTTCACTTATTTCCCTATCTTTGCTACATCCCTATGCAAATGGCTTGTATGGTGAAAACGAAATTTTATTCGCCTTCTTTCATGACATAAATTGACTCTTATGGTGGCGAAACAAATGAGACCTAGATGAAGGTGTGGTGAATGACCTCAGACCCTAGATGATAAATGGATGACATGACATCTAAGATGATAATGATGATGAATGGAGTGAAAGGAGTAGCATTTCAGACCTAGACATATTCAGTGAGAATTTTTTCATTTGAAACTAACTTGAAACTTGAAATTTTGACCTAGGAACAGTACTAAGTAAACCTAAAAGAGTACATTTGATCACTGAACATTTGGACACTAACAATATTATTGTCTCAGTTTATTTCTGCAAAATTGAGTTTAATCACTTGATTTATGAGCTATTGCAACTTGTTTAATTGCATAAAAAACCTTAAAAATTACACTTGCAAACTTTCATCAAACCTTCAAGTTTGTTAATACAGATCATGTTTCCAGGTATTTTGTGTCATTTCCAGTTGATCGTCGTGGGTTTTTCTCTACTAGTCATGTTGTTTCCTAGTTCTCAGTGGAAGGGTTGAGGGTGAGGAGGGTCAGGTAGATTCCTGCTATTTGGTCCTCCTTTTCATGCCCCTTCATTCTAGGGTTTTGTTGTTGTCACATGGAGTGGTCTTCTGTGGTGGGTTTTGGTTTTTTGGTGGGCTTCTTCCTTCTTTTCAGAGCTTATATTTCTGGCGGTGTCCATATGTTTCTGGATTGGTTTATGTACAAGTTTTCCCTCTCGACCACTTCTCACCACATTCATTTATTCTCTCAAGAGTCTCCTTCAAAACACACTGTTTCTTTTTTTAATATGGGTTTTGTAGACCATAATTTTTCTTTGAGGTCTATTTTCGGGCCTCTCTTTTGAGTTAGGCGAGCGTATTGTGCCCAAATTTTCATTTATTTTGTTTTCTTTCGACGTCTACTTTCTGAAGGGTGATGAGGTTCACAATCTTGCTTGGATATTGACGACTTTTCCTTTGTTTCTTTGATGCCTTCAGAGTTCCCATCTAGTCTGTATACTAACACTTTGTTTGCAAGAGTTTTTCGTCATAATTTTTGGAATGTATTGATCACCTTTTACGGGGTTTATGGTGACAAATTATTATGGGTTTTCTTAGTAGCCATCCATGCCCTATTTTATGATATTTGTATTGGTCATTTTTTGACTCAGAATTGCATACACACGGTGTATGTCTAAATAATATAATTTGTCTTTTCATTAATAGAAATCACAATTTTTTTTAAATCATTATATATTCAATTAATTAAAAATATTATAATAAATAAAATTGAAATTTCAAAATAATTAAAATATAAGATTTAAATTTATCTTAACCTTTCTATTTTTATGCAATGGTTACTATTATCTTTTTTCTATTAACATTCTCTTTTTTTAATTGTTAAATAATAAAATTATTAAAGATGAATGGTTGCTCTCTCAACAAAATTATATGGTAATTGATAAATATTGATATTAAACATAAGGATGAATGGTTGCTCTCTCAACAAAACTATATGGTAATTGATAAATATTGATATTAACCAATCATTATTTCTGTTGGTGTTATTCAAACAATCATGTTAATATTGGGCAATTTCAATAGGAGTTGTCTACTTAGGCAACGAAATATCGCGGACGGCAGTTTTTTGCCGGAATCCGGGCAACTAAAATTTAAGAAATCAGGGAATTAGAGTGTTTAGAATCCATTTTTGATAGTGGAAATGGATTCAGCACTACCAAAAACCCCAGGGCACTCAAATTATTAAAGTTTAACAACTATAAACATGATTCTGATAAAATATTTGCTAGACTTTTTAAAAATCTTTGCCTGATTCTGAGATTAGAACGTTGCCTGGGAAGACCACAGCATTTCAATATCGTGTCTTATGAATTTATAATATTCTTTTTAAATCAATAAAAATGCGGATTTTCAATATGAATAAAGTATTCAAAACAATACATCAAAAATATATTGTTAACATATATTAATTGTGTTTGGACAGGGGAGTGAGCTCTGCAACTGGAATGAAGGTTTTACTGGACACAGATTGACGACGTAAAGGTAAAATAGGCTGGATTTGTTGATATATGGTATGGATTCCGATCTGGCTGATAGGTGATACTATACTGTAAGAATGGGGGTGATTATCTGTGGCATTGACAGTTTTTTGCCGCAGAATTATTGATGGAATATAGTCTATACGGGTGAGGATGATAATGGAATGTATTCTGTTGGGACAAATCTTGGTATTAGCTGTCATGGCCATTATCCTATTATATGCCATTATAACCAGTCATATGCGTCATTGTATGCTTTAAACATGCAATTGATAGAGGGACGTTTTCTTTGCTGGGTAAAGATTCTGAGGGTGTTTTAGATTGGTGCTCTTCAATTATACTGCTCTGTGTATTAGAGATGGTGGTGGGTCACTCGGGTAATACCCTGGTATAGTAATCATGTACGCTTTCAAATGAAAAATGCAGTGCGTTGAGGAGAACACTACTAATGCTGTGAAATTTCAGAGGGTTTCCAACTTGATTGGATCTTTCCAGGCAAATTGGGCGGTTTTCTGGCGTAGATGGTGGGACGTCCTGATAATATCTAGACCTTGTAAAGAAATGGGTTGTAAAGCATGTCACCATTGGTGGCGCTGCAATGGTTGTATGTGCTGTTGTTGTGACATCTGAGCTCAGGGTTGCTATGTATGAACATACTGGTTTTTCCGGGTGTATTTGGCTGTTGGCAGCCGGAATCTGTGTCTGTATATCTCGAAAAGAGGTTGACTTGAGGTTATGATATGGAATGGTGTTAGAATTTAAGTGAGAGTTATTGCTCATGGTCCTTATTAGGTTGTGGTGTATCATGTTGTGACTAATACAGGGCGTGCCCTAATACAGAGGTGGGTTGGTGGATCGTCTTAAATGAGTGTCATGTAGACGCGGTATTCTATAGTTACTAGGGTTGGTACGTAATATCAATTGCTTGTATTTGGAAGATCATTTTGGAGAGCCGGGGACACTGATGGGTTGGTGGAGCTTCTATATGTCATTTATGTAATCTGACATATCTTGGGTGACGTTTTGACAAATCCTCCTGATATTCTTCAATCGTGATTATTATCCTGTAGTGGAAAATTTGTCGGCTTATTTTTCTTCTGTGGTTTTTGTTGAGCTCGTGGATATCAGTATTTGCTCGTATATTTTCATCTGGCGTTGATATTTGGAAGATATCTGATGGGGGAACAGGTGGACATCTTGTGATCTGACACATCAGCGCATGAGGCGCTCATAGCTGCCACAATATTAGCAGAGTGATATAGTAATGTGCGGGGCAATTCAACAAGGCATAACAGGGATGTATCATTATCAGAGAATGATGTATTATCTGGTGCGATAAGGGATGATTATCTGCTTTCTCAATTACCACTGGGCCGGAATAATGGAGGTGCGAATCAACATGGTGTACAGGATCAATATCAGCGGGGGTCGTCGAAGCAGAAAAATATATAAATCGGCATCTGCGATTAAAGAAGTGACTTTGGAATTTGATGATCTGTGGGATCGGGTTATAAACTTCAGAAACGGGCCCTCATCGGGCGATGGATTCATGTGGAGTTGGGTGCACTTGATATGGATGGTTAGGTTAATACTTTCTCGGCTCCTATGTTAGGTTATAAGCCCAAGGTTAGTTTGCTGATGGGAAATTGGTTCATTGTCCACTTTCTCCATGAAAAAGATTGTCAGAAGATCATGGAGCGTATATGGGTGCGGGGTAGGAGCTACATGCAACTCATTCCCTGGTATTTGCGTTTCAACCTATTACAGGATGCTCTCCGGAGCAAGCTCATATGGATTAAACTAATCGGTTTGCTATTGGAATATTGGACCATAAAGACCCTTCGAGCAATTGGTAATTCAATTGGCACAACCAGGTATATTGATCTGCGTTGTATTAGTACGGTGGATAAGCGGGTAGCATGGATTTTAGTTGAAGTTGCTTATCAAGGGGAGATGGCCGGGGATATTGACTTGGTTCGGGGTCAGCGTCGTCACCGGCAGAGGATTGATTATTGGGGAGTACCATTTAGGTGCCTAATATGCCATCAGACTGGCCACATTCAGAGAGATTGTCCAAGAAGGCACAGGAAGGTGACACAACAGCGAAATATCTGTGTCGGACAAATGAAATCTAAGGCTCCTCTTATATCTTCTGATTGCTGAATTGCCGGGTAAGGATACATCTTCCTCTTTTAATAGTGATCATGATATCAATGTAGAGGTTAATGATGGGAAAATTATTCAACCATTACCCATTAAAATATCTCAGATACCTGATGGCAATTGCTCTAAGAGTTATTTGATGCCCCCTCCATACAAATCTGCTCCTTCCATAATGGCTAGACCCATTGATGACCCTCAGGGTCGTCGCTTTTCTGAGAAATCCATTTCTCTTCCTCCTTTGACCCCTACCGAGCCTTTAATCATATCTCCTTCTATGCCACCCCTGGAGTGGGCATTAACAACCTCCCCGCAGGATCCTATACCGGATCTCCTTAATGAATCTCCTAAAAATTCTGTTGGCGATGACTTGGACGCTATCTTACAGAATCCCTTGATGGATTTAGCTGCTCTTACTGTCTATGATAAAATACCTGTGGAATCTGCTCCCATCATATCCCTTGCATCTGCGTCTAATATAACTGTTAGGAAGTCATCCAAGAACGGCTCTAGACACTTCAGGGGTCGGAAAAAGTCTAAGGCCCTTTTTCAAGGGGAGCAACTTACTTTACAGGATGTGCCTATAATGGTGGTGGAAGAGCATCGGGCCCTTAGAGCAAGTAGCCTAGGGAAGGGTTTGCCATGAACTCCATATTGTCTCTAAACTTAAGAGGGATGGGCGACCCTTCAAAGATTCTTCGCCTTCAGAAAATGGTTGAGGATTATCATCCTTCGATTATTATATTACAAGAGACCTTATGTAATAGGTTATTTGCTATTAAGACTCTGTTACCTTTTTGGATTTGAACCTGGGCCTTGCTCAGACAACTCTCACCAGTTACCGATTATCCTAGATCTAAAAAAAAGACTCTGTTACCTTTTTGTCCTCGTTGGATGGCCACGGGGATAGATGGTGATGGTAGGGCAGTGGGTATGGTTGATCTATGGAATTCTCTAATAGTTGATTTTAAAGCATATAAATTTTTTGGAGGGATATTATTATATGGCTTGTTTCGAGGGATCAAGGAAAAGATCACCCTCATCAATTTATATGCACCTTGTCGGGCTGGTTCTGCATTTTGGGAAAAAATGGAAAGCAATGGTTTATTATCTTTGAAGGAACTATTAATGATTGGGGATTATAACGTATCACTCGCTGCTGAGGAATCATGGGGATATCGAGCCAGGTGTGATCCTCTTGCTGATTGAATCCGAAGGTTACTTGGTTTCTTCGAATTGGTAGACATTAGACCAGTACCTGTGGTACCGACTTGGTCCAATCGAAGAAGTGGTGTGGAGTATATTGCGAAGAGACTTGATTGGGCAATGATCAATCCGAAGACATGCATTCTCATGGGGAATCTGCATACGCAAGTAATTCCTTGCTCTATATCGGACCATATGCCGATATTATTAATGTGGCGGCATGAACCTAAGGCCAAAGGTCTACCATTTAAATTCAATCGGGTATGGTTATCCAACCCTGAATTTAATGTACTGGTGAATACATTCTGGAAGGCAGATTTTGTGGACTGTGGTAATGTTGGGTGGCATCGATTACCTGAAAAGCTAAGAAGGCTGAAGGGTGTAGTTAAAACTTGGGAACGTAATAAAAAAGATGAGCAAAAGAAAGAGTATATAAAAATAGAAGTTGAGATTGCGGTGATATATAAGAATATGAGGTCTGACGTGCCAAATGATGAGATATATGCTATACTTGCAGATTTGGAAGCACGTAAACTGGAATTATTAAGGATTCTTGAGACAATGTGGAAACTAAAGAGTAGGAATAAGTGGCTTTGGGAAGGGGACTTGAACACTAAGTATTTTCATAAGTGCGCATCTGGGAGGCGTAACAAGAATGCTATATGGCAGATTCAGACTGCGGATGGTGTGATGAAAGTTTCGAACGTTGAAATAATGAAAGAGGCACATGAACATTTCTGGAAATTCTATAAAGAGGCTGGGAACATTGACGTTCAATGTCAAAGATGGGTCATCGATCATCTGCCTCTCATATTTGATCAACTGGAAAAAGAGTACATGTCAAATCCTACCACTAAAGAGGAATTAGAAGCTGTTCTGAAATATTTTGCCCAGGACAAAAGCCCAGGACTCTATGGCTGGCCGGTTGAGTTCTATTTTCACTTTTTTGATATTATGGGGGATGAAATGCTCACAGTGACCGAACAGATTCACATACTGGGACATGTTCCAGGAGATATGAATTCTACGTTCATAGCTTTGATCCCTAAATCTACTGACTTGATTTCCTTTGTTGATTTTAGACCTGTCGCTCTATGTAATGTTTTATATAAGAATACATCAAAGATTATTGCTAATCGCATGAGAGGGTTTTTATCATTTGCCATTATGGAGAAACAGTATGGCGTTTTGCAGGGAAGATCGATACATGACGCGGTGGCTATTGCACAGGAGGCAATGCACACCATTCATGGTAAAAAATGTGATGCTCTCATATTAAAAATTGATTTACATAAGGCCTATGACATGGTGGATTGGTCTTTTATCAGGCTGGCTCTCCTCAAAATTGGTCTTTCGATCTCTACTATCAGGTGGATCATGGACTGTATCAGTTCAGTACGGTATGCAGTCCTTATCAATGGAGTCCCTACAAATTTCTTTATTGCTGAGAGAGGACTTAGACAAAGGATGTGCCTTATCTCCTCTCATTTTTATTCTGGTGATGGATGGCTTTAGCAATTTGATGAAGATGGCTTTGAATACAGGTTTATATGCAGGTTTATCTTTTTCTTCTATGGTAAGCATCACTCATTCTCTTTTTGTGGATGACTTGCTAGTATATGGTAATCTTAATAGGAATAACTGGTTCTACCTCTCTTACATTTTGACTCGATTTGGTGCGGCCACTGGTCTTTATATTAACAAGGGAAAGTCTATCCTATATTATCAGAATGGTGATAATGAAGAAATTCAATTCATAGCTGGTTTCTTAGGTGTCAGTGCTAAATTACTTGATGAGGGTATATCTTATCTGGGGTTTCGTTTGAAACCAAGCACTTGAATGGGGATTGGGAGTGGTTGGTGGACAAATATCAAAACAAAATCCTGAAGTGGACAAACAGATGGCTTTCTCTTGGAGGCCGGTATATATTGGTACAAGCAGTGTTAACTAATGTTAGGAATTTTGCTTCTTTGATCCATAAATTGTGCTTGAGATCTTTAGGTGAAAATAACATCAAAAAAGATTTGGTCGACGCGTTTCGAACCAGCCAATGTGGTTCATCATCAGGGCAAGATGAAAAATCTGATCAAGAAACCCCTTTAAATAGAAAGTAAAGCTCTCACTAGCCGTTTGTACAATAATTAATTAATTGTACATTTTTATTTATTCATTTATTTATTATTATTTTTTATATTTATATTTTTTATTTTATTTTATTTATATTTTTTAATTTTTTTAATTAATTAATTTTTATTTATTTGTTTATTTATTTTTTTTCAATTAAAAAAATAAAAATAAAAAAAAATAAAAATCATCATTAATTAATTATACATTTTCCTTTCTACGCTTGCGACAAATCATCATTAATTAATTGTACATTTTTATTTTTATTCATTTATTTATTATTATTTTTTATATTTTATATTTTTATTTTTATTTTAGTTATTTATTTATTTTTTATTTGTAATTTATTTATGTATTTATATTTTTTATTTTTTTCAATTAAAAAAAAATTAAAAAAAAAATTATTTTATTTTGATCTTTATTTTGTCTATTTATTTAATTAATTAATTTATTCTTTTTATTTTATTTTTATTTATTTATTAATTTATTGAAACTTTTACTTATTTAGTTATTTATTTTTTAAGATTAATTATAAAAAAGATAACTATTTGATGATAATTTGAATCACATAACAATTAATTATTATTAATAAAATAAATATATAAAATTAAAACATATAACAAATAAATAATTATAATTATAATAATATATATATGAGTATTAAGTATTATTTTTATTAAAATAAATAAAATTATATAAATCCTAATTATAAGCTTTAAATATTTGATTTTTTCTTTTATTTTTATTTTTTATAAATATTTGAAATATTTGAGTCAAACTAGCCGTTATTTTACAAACGGCTAGTGAGAGCTTTACTTTCTATTTAAAGGGGTTTCTTGATCAGATTTTTCATCTTGTCCTGATGATGAACCACACTGGCTGGTTCGAAACGCGTTGACCAAATATTTTTTGATGTGATTTTCACCGAAAGATCTCAAGCACAAGTCTTAACTAATCTTATGATGTACTGGGAGCACTTATATTACTTGCCTGTTTTCATTATGGACAGAATCAATGCTATTATTGCACACTTCATATGGGCAGGAACATCTCCGGGGAAGAAATATCACTTGTGCAAATTATCTCTCTTGACAATTCCCAAATCATTTGGAGGATGGGGATTAATGGATTTATGGGTATTCTCTAATGCTCTGCTCACTAAATCACTATGGCGGGCTCTTAACAGTAATGGGATATGGGCCAAAATTATTGGACAGAAATATGCATATGGCGATCTTATCCATCAAATATATTTGGGTTCAATGGAATCTGGTCAGGCATCTTCGATGATATGGCGCAGCTTCATCAAGATAAAGGATATAATGGGCAGCAGATTGAAGTGGAAATTTGGCAATGGGCAAAGAACACTGATTGGAAGTGCCAGAATAATTGGACTATCGGACAGAGAGGAATTTGATGCTGAGATCACTCATAAACTCAACCAAAAAGGATTATTTTATTTGGCGGACATTATCTCGCATTGGGAGGTGGGGGCTCCCATATGGAAATCTTCATTTGCTATTGGTATTCAGATCAGCGAACCTGATTCATGGAGACGCTACATAAAAACTTTACAGCTAGCGGGATTATCGCATAACAGGGAAGGTGACAGAATAACTTGGGATGGGTCGATTCAGGTAAATGGGTTAACTGTACATGAATTGTATAACATATTAAAATCTGGACTGGATGGCGAAAGAACTTTATCTTGTTTTTATCCGGTATGGAGGTGGAAGATCCCATTCAAGATCATTCTGTTCATTTGGCTTCCGAGGCATGGGAAGATACTCACATGGGAGAATATTAAAAGAAGAGGCAAACAGGGACCTGGTAGATGCATTATGTGCAAAAGGGAAGATGAATATATTGAACATATATTTACAAATTGTAATATTGCACAATGGGTATGGAGGTTCTTTTCGCCATTGTCAAATGATTCAGGTTGGAGACCGGTTCGCTGTGAGCAGACATTTTTACATTGGGCTAATAAGGATTGCTACAGAACTCTCCCATACTTTGTGATGTGGGAAATATGGGGTATTCAAAATAGAATGATATTTCAAGAGTCTCCTTTTGACATATCAATAATACATACAAATGTCATGTGCTGGATGAAGAATATACCCTGTAGAATGCCGGTCATTGCGGATCTATCTGTTTGGGGTAGGCCTCACAAAATTGACCTCCCTGCGATTTACTTTGATGGCGCACAGAAGGGGGTAATTTGTGGATGTGGGGCATGGATTAAAGTATCAAATATGGAAAGGTATCATATCTATTGGAATGGTGGTTATGGGACAAACAACAAGGCTGAGCTCATTGCTTTGTGGAGTGGTATCATGGTGGCATTTCATCTGAGTTTTCCTATTGTTCATATATGTGGTGATTCGAGGATTATCATTGATGGCATATCTGGAAAATCCAAATTACAGGGACAACTATTGAAGGGATGGATTGATCGCTCTCTATACGTCTTAAATAGATTCCAGGAATACTCTATGTATCACATTTATAGAGATCTTAATGGGAGGGTCGATCATTTATCTAAGCTGGGACTGGAAGCACCATTTGGTCGCATAATGGTTCATCATTACAAAAATAATTCTCTGGTGGCTACTTTTACTGTACCCCTGCCTTGAATATATGGACATCGGAATGTGCTCAATCTCTACTACAAGCAAGCCTGGTATATATTTTTTCAAGTGAGCCTGATAGCATTACACAAGCGAGCCTGTATCCTAATACATCTGCGTGATATTTGTGTATCATCTTGCATGGGGATTTCATTTTGCTCATTGCAGAATTAGATGCATATAACATAGTTTTTTTTACTAAATCATTCACATTTTGGCAATATGGATCTTTGGATTGATGATATACGGGTACTCTATCTCATATCACTCTGCCACATCAGTTATGGTTTGATCTTGCAGTGGTGAGATATATATTTTTGATCACAGAATGCTACAGAATCGTGGCGGTTACAGTATTATATTGCTGGCAGTATCTGTTTTTTGATACACGTATTAATCAAGATGTAATATGAATATGATGCAATAGGATAATATAATGACTTTTCTAGCTGTCATTGACAATCTATGCGGGGAAACATTTGTCTATTCAGTAGTGAATGTCAAGTGGTTTCATGTGGCTTATGTAATGACATATGTACTGTTTTCAATACATAATGAAACAACGTTTTTTCTCCTTTGAAAAAAAAAACATATATTAATTGTGTTTTTAAGATAGTCTTAACATATATTTCTTATTTATTGAGTGTTTTTTAATGGTAATAAATATATTATAGCTTAATATTATACATCTAAATATCATATCATTATATGTAATATATAAATGAATGAATAATATTTTAACATTCACGAGACTAAAAATAGTTTATGGGACTACTAGCTTCCTTGTTTTTTGCTTTCCGTAATTCAATCATTTTCTTACTCAAATTGATGATGAGTTGACCCAACCTTCTAACCATTCCCTCACTTAAAAGACAATGCCATGGAATTGATGCTAACATATTGCGATAATTGTCCTTGATGTGTCTCTGAAAACATCACATTCCAAAATGAAATGTTTTTTTGATTCCACTGCCCCAGAAGTGCAAAAAGTACACACCCTTTCTTCCCAAGCTTCTTTAGGTCTCTTCCACCATCCCATTTCACACCAAAGTTGATGTGAGTTAGTTCTTAATTGAGCAATAAGAACATTTTCTCACCACGGAATGCTAGCTCCAATGTACTCTTTTTGTTGGAGATCACAAGTGGGGTTGAATTCTTGAACATAATACTTTTTCTTTCAACCCAACTCTTTTCCCCATATACCCTTATGGAACTTCTCCAACACAAAATTCTTTAACTCCTTGCTATTCGTGGGACATGCGTTAAGGTAAATATTCCATTTTTGCCTCATCCATGATTTATTTCTTTCACTCATACCTTCATTGAAGATAACTTTCGGCCATCTACCTCCTCCCATTTGCTCAATTCTTTTTAGATACCTTATAAGACGCACCATAGCAATTGCTTCGATGGGAGTTGCCCCTTTTTCACTCAACATTATCTCATAGGGAACCGAACTTTTTATTTTGAACTTGCTCATGATCAAACGTTTTTGAATTTTTTCAATTTGTTTCCATTTTGAAACAGGGATGTTGCTAGCCCACAATTCACACCCATATAATAGCACTGAACAAACTAGAAGTCCAAAAAGTACTTTGATCGTGTTCCAATCCCATAACTCTGCCTCTCTACATCTATTTTGAAGTGCATATAATGCTTTCCACCCTCCTAAAATTCTTTTCTTTCTGCAATCCTCCCAATTAAGCTTGTTGTTGAAATCGATCCCGAGGTACTTGTATTCATTTACTTCTTCAAGAATGTTTCCTTCAAAGAAGAACATACGCTGGCTTTGCTTCCTTTTATTAGAGAAAATAACTATTTTGGTCTTGTTGGTATTGACTTGCATCCCCACTGCTTTACAAAAATGATCAAGGGCATATAGGTGCATCTGCAATCCATGGGCCAATTTAGCAACCCGCACAAGATCATCGGCATATAGAAGAAGCTTTATCACAAACTCCCCCAATCGAACACCTTCCCCACCTTGCAAATTTAGCCACTCTTCCAGTTTGTCAATGTATAAACCAAAAAGGGCAGGGGATAAAGGGCAACCTTGCTTGACTCCGATGTCACTTCTAAAACTTTCTAAAATGCCTGCTGAAGTTCTAATTTTGACTTTCACCTCTTCATAAAGCCTATGGACAACAACTCTATATTGTAAAGGAATTTCAAGTTCTTCCATTCTACGCCACAATTTATCTCTAGGGACCGTGTCAAATGCCTTTTTGAAGTCAACAAAGCAGCAAAATATTTCTTCTTTGCTCCCCCAAACCTTTTCAACAATGTGTCTCAACGTGATACCATGATCTACTTTAGAATGCTTCGACCTAAAACCTGCTTTCCCTTTTGCCCTCTTTTCTTTTACTTTTGCCCACTTATTGATTCTATTTTCTACCATGCCACTGAAAAGATTTGCAAGCAAAAGATTGATCATAATGGTTCTATAGTTGGAAGGATTATTAATGTCTCCACTTTTAAAAAGGGGAATTGCTAGATTAGTTGTCCAATCCCTTGGGAATCCTTGCTGAATGACGTTGTTGAATATTTCCATGATGTGTGGTGCCAAAATGTTCATTCCCCACTTCAGATATTCTGCTTGAAGTTCAACCAAGTCCTTTGCCTTCCCTTTTTTCAACTTTTTAATTCCTGCCTCCACCTCATGTATTGTGAAAAGCTTTGTAGATGTGTTGATCCTGGGAGGAGGCTCAACATCTAATTCTTTTTCATAGAGTTGTCTTGCATAGTTAAACCACTGATTGGCTGTAATATTATTTTCAAATTGCTTCTTCCTTGGTTGAAGTTCCTGCCAAATTTTTTTTAGATTATTCTTGCCTAAATATATCAACTCTTCCTACCTTATTTGTATATGATATAATATACATTATCATAACTAATGTATATACTATTGCATATTACATTTAATATTATATTGTTGGGTGGTTATGCATTTCTTTATTGTAATTACATTGATAAGCGTTCTTTTGTGGGGTTGGGCTGTGTCGATCTAGCCAATCACAGAGTTTGATTTTTGTCATCCTCCTTCCAATTAAAAACTGTAAAAACTGACATTTGTCTCATGGTGTGGCTGTCTAATGAGACAAATCAAAGACTAGAAAGGTTTCTGACTGCCACTGTTCAGGATTTCCATGTGTCACTTCAGGTGCATAGGTATTTCAGCTTTTGCAATAAATCCTCGACTACACCAAAATTTGCCAAAAATTCATTCTATGATTAACATGCAATTCCTTCACTTATGAATTGCTTAGAACGCCCGGATGGTGGTAGCCCTTCTGAAGAAAATTATGCAGAGTATTTCAACCTCTTTTGCAATTAATCCTCGACTCAACTAATTTTTTCCAAAATTCACTCTATATGTTTAACATGCAATTCCTTCACTTATGAATTGCTTAGAACGCCTAGATGGTGGTAGCCCTTCTGAAGAAAATTCTGCAGAGTATTTCAGCCTCAGAGATCTCTAGGATCGCTACAATAAATCAAGTGTGTATGGAACAGGAGTACTAATTCGTTTGAATATTGAAGAAATTGCAGTTCATATGTGCCTTACCTTTCTGCACTTCAAATATACACCTCGAGTGACACCATATCGTCTTCAAACTGCAGGTCAGGCTCACATCTTCAGTCTTTTTTTTTGTTCGCAAAATTAGTATTATAAAGTAGTGCCTGAAAATTGTTAACATCTACCATGGGTGGGTTATATCTCTGGAGGTGTTGAGCCAATCGAGGAAGACGTATTGGTTCCCTTTCTCTTGATTGTTGTGAGATTGAGGTTGGTTCTCTATGTCGGACTTTGTTTTGGTGCATCAATCGATTTTGTTCTTTGTTTGATCCCTGAAATGATTCTTGAGATGAGCTTTTGGTCCCATAATTCAAGGAAAAAAGACTGAGCGTTGGACTCTCTAGGTTCTTTAAATTTAGGGTTCCAAGTTTTTGTATTAATAATGTTGGAGAATTTTAGTTGTGAAAGAAGGGGCTTTGAATCTTTCATCAATGGTGCTTGAGGGTTTGGAATGCATCTCCATGTTGTCGGCCTTGCATCTTTGATTTATTCGGTTGGAGAAATTAGCTTTTAGGGTTTTTCGATCCTAATGCTAGTATTAATGGAGCGAATGTTGATGTTTGGCATAGTGACTTTGAATTTGGGGATTAATTTTGTGGTTTTTATTACAAATACATTTTGAAAAGACATAAATTAGTGGCAAAGGACTATTTTCTTGGAGAATTTTGAATCATTTTCTTCTTCTTCACGGTTTTTGTATTGTCGATCCTAATTGTCTTACGTACAAGATGTCTAATTGTTCAACATATGAAATTCGTGTGTCTCATTTGAAAGCTTTGTTGTATTCAAATTGGGAGTGTTTTTTGCAATGCACTATACCAATCATGCCAGTTATGCAAGTGAATAAACTTCATGGACCACTTCCTTCATAGTTGGGGAACCTCAAGAGCTTGAAATCTATGGACCTTTCGAACAACCACTTGGTAGGAGAAATCACGGAAGAGTTATCCTAGTTGAAGGAGATAACCCTTATAAATCTCTTCAAAAATAAGTTTCATGGAAGCATTCCTTCCTTCATCGTTGACCTTCCAAACCTTGAATTTTGAAGCTATGGGGAAATAACTTAGCTGGCGGGATTCCTGAACAACAAGGAAAGAACTGTTAGCTTTTGCATCCGGATGTGTCTTCCAACAAGTTTTCTGGCTTCATTCCTTTAGATCTATGCATTGTTGGGATGTTGTAGACATTGATTATGTTTGAAAACTTTTTCTTCGGCCCCATCCTTGAATCTCTGGGCAACTAGGCAACTAGGAGTCACTCACCAGAGTCCAAATGGGCCACAATACTTGAATGGATCCATCCCAAAAAGAGTTGCTAAACCTTACAAGTTAATAAATGTTTGAACTCCATGACAACTATCTAAGTCGTAGCAGGCCGACTAAATTTATAGCGACTTCTAAGTTGGGTCATCTGAGCTTGTTTAACAACAGGCTCACTGGTGCACTTCCACACTCCATAGGAAACTTCTCTCGCTTGCAAATCCTTCTTATCAGTGGCAAAGAGTACATCGACAGTGTTCCTCAACAGATTGGCTATTTGAATCAGTTGTCTAAGATGGATTTCAGCAATAACAAATTTTCTGGAGTGATACCTCCTGAGATAACTTATTATAAGCCCTTGGCCTTCATATATTTGAGTAGGAAGGAGCTCAATGGACCCATACCCCCACAGAAACCAAGATGAGGATTCTCAATTATCTCAATATATATACAAACCATTTGGGTTGAAGCACTCCTTTAGAGAGTGAAGACATGTTAAGCCTAACATCTGTGGATTTCTCCTACAAAAATCTCTTAGGTGTGTCACTTGGTTATGTCCTCTAATCGATCCTTGGAGTGACTCTGGAGAAGAGCTACTAGTCTCAGAATTCAAGAAAGGAAAAAAGACCGAGCTCTGGACTCTCTGGGTTCTTCAAATTTGGGGTTCTGAGTTTTTCTATTAGTAATGCTAGAGAATTCAGTCGTGAAAGAAGGGGATTTTAATCTTTCATCCGTGGTGCTTGAGGGTTCAAAATAAATTGTCATGTTGCGGGAGAAATTGGTTTTTGGGGTCATTCGATCCCTTTAGCAGTATTAATGGAGCGGATGTTGATGGTTGGCATGGTGTATTTGAATTTGGCGGTTAATTATGTGGTTTTGATTATAAATGCATGTTGAAAAGACTTAAATCGGTGGCAAACGATTGTTTTCTGGGAGAATTTTGAAGTATTTTTTTTTTCTTTGGGGTTTTTATATGGTTGATCGTAATTGTCTTGCATACAAGATGTCTAATTATTCAACGTTTGAAATGCCTGTGTCTCATTCGAGAGATTTTTTGCATTATAATATGGAGTTCTTTTTGCAATGCACTACACCAATCATGCCAGTTCTGCAAATGAATAAATTGTCTAATCCACTTCCTCCAAAGCTAGGGAACCTCAATAGATTGAAATCTTTGGACCTTTGAAATAACCACCTGGAAGGAGAAATCCTAGAACAATTCTCCTAGCTAGAGGAGATAACCCTTATGAATCTCTTTAAAAACAGGTTGCATGGATTCAACATTTCTTCCTTCATCAGTCACCTAACCAACCTTGAAGTTTTGCAGTTACGGGGAAATAACTTAGTTGGTGGGATTCCTCAGTGGATGGGAAAGAAATATGAGCTTTTGCAGGTGGATCTATCTTCCAACAAGCTTACTGGCTTCATTAATCCGGATCTATGTGTTGGTGGGGAGTTGCAGACATTGATTTTTCTTGATAACTTTTTCTTCGGCCCCATTCCTGAATCTTTAGGAAACTGTGAGTCACTCACCAAAGTATAAATGGGCTACAATTACTTGAATGGATCCATCCCAAAAAGGTTGTTAAACCTTTTGAGGTTGGAGATGCTTGAACTCCATGAAAACTATGTAAGTGGTAGCATGCTAGCTAAAATTACGGTGACCTCTAAGTTGGGTTATTTGAGCTTGTTTAGCAATAGGTTCACTGGTCCACTTCTAGATTCCATAGGAAACTTCTCCAGCTTGCAAATCGTTGTTCTCAGTGGTAATGAGTTCACCGATAGTGTTTCTCAATAGATTGTTCGTTTGAAGTAGTTGTCCAAGATGGATTTCAACAGTAACATGCTTTTTAGAGTGATACCTCCTGAGATAAGTTATTGTAAGCTCGTGGCCTTCATAGATTTTAGTAGGAATGGGCTCAATGGACCCATACCCCCATAGATAACCAATATGAGGATTCTCAATTATCTCAAAATCTCTAGAAACCATTTGGTTGGAAGCATTCTTTTAGAGATTGAAGGCATGCTAAGCCTAACATCTGTGGATTTCTCCTACAAAAATCTCTCAAGTTTAGTTCTTGGTACTGGCCAGTTCTCTTACTTCAATGCAACTTCCTTTGCGAGTAATCCTGAGCAATATGGGCCATTTTTGGAACCTTGCAATGAAATATCTGCATCAAAGGAAGCCCTTATCAAGGGTCCATTTTCTTCAACTTTCAAGTTTCTTTTGGTCACAGGGCTTCTCATTTTCTCTTATGAGTTTGATGCATATTAGATGTAGTAATCAAGAACGATTTGATTCGATTTGCTTCGTGTTAGTTATCTGAAAAACATAGCTGTTATTCAGTGGACAAGAATTTTTCATTAAATTTGGTTGTTTCCTACATGTGCAGAAAGCACTTGACAATGAACATGTTACAAATTATCGTGCACTGGAAGTAAAGGTGGCTACACCCAAGGTAATCAAGTATATATGGAAATCAAGTTTCTTGGAAAAAATAATGACATGGGGGAATAAAGCTACCATTTCCTTCTACTATTATCTTGTTAATCGTGTGCTTTGAATATTCTGTAGGATGAGATGAAGGCTCCTTCTAAGAAGACTACCTAGATATTTGTGGCTAGAATTCCTCTTTTTGTTTCAGAGGATGTGTTCAGAAAGTAAATTATCTTTTTAATTGTAAAGTGGAGTTTACAGTTGTCAAGCATTGCTCTATAACTATATTTCTACTTCGAAAATACTAACTGAAATTTGAAACGTTGTGAAATGTTTTTTAAATATTTTGAAGAATATGGGAACATTGAAGATTTATAAATGGCTAAGGTAAAATGCATATTCTAATTATGTTTTATTAAATATTTTGTCATCACATGTTGCCATTCACGTCAGCCTATTTAATATCAATTTTCAAATCACCAATCTGAAGAATTACTCATTATATATATATATATATATATATATATATATATATATATATATATATAACGAAGTTTATAGAATTTCAGAGGGTTTGTTTAATATTTGTTTGTTCTTAGATTGCAGTAGTTTGTTTCATTTGTCACAAAGAAACATGCAATACCATAAATGGCATGAGCTTTGTGTAGACAATTTTCTAAGGTTTAAAAACCAAAGGTTCTGTTGTATCAAAAATAGACGGAGAAGAACAATTTCTTGTAGTAATTCAAAACTAAAGCCTTAAAGCTCAATTCCATATTTGAAGATTTTTTCCATTATTGTCTACCCCAGTGAAATGGAGTGAGTGTCTGGGGGCCTCTTTGTAGCAGAGTTGGAAAATTGTTAAAGGCTTTCATTTTTGGCAAAGGGCATTCAATAATGGTAGAGCCCATTATTTACTGGGAACTTCTTTGCAAATTGGCAAGGAACTCACTTTTTCTATAGGACAGGTGCAATTTCATCAATAGCCTAAGAAGTAGATATAACATTATGTTTGGCATAAGGAAGTAAGCCCAAAGTTTTCTTTTGATTGTATATTGTGGCTATTTGACTGCAATGGAGTAAAAGTGATGTTATCATATTGAATGCAATAATACTATTTTATTTTTATTTTGGTGAATAATGTTATGCTTCAATGTTCAGATCGTACTGTGGTTTACAGTTGTTTTCAAATTGGTTGTGAGTGGATATCACAATATTTTGTTTTCTTTTTCCATTGCTAGGATACATAGTTCCATGCTTATCATTTCAAGAATGACAAAACTATTTTTTTAAATTTAATATATTGCTCTACAGATAGAGGCAGGTGGTTTCTTTGATGGAACATATATAATAGTGTGTTGTGTGTGTGAGATATTTCTTTCTCGGTTCAGTAGTTTACTTTATGGAACTCTATCACGCTTATCTTAGATTTGTATGGTAAGGTAATTGTTTTTTACTTCACAAAAAATTATCTGAAAGATTGTCAATGCCAAAATATTTTATTTTTTCACTTATTGTGTCATGGTTTCAACTTTCAAACTAAGAAATTCAAAAGTGAGAAAACAAATTTGTTTTTGACAACTTCTCTTCATATTTTAGATGAAGTTATTTCATAGAATTGGCTAGCATGTCATGTTATATAAATGTTTTATTTGCAAATAGTTATAGTTAGCATAGAATATCCTATATAATATTTTGTTACGATTGTGTATGGTTTCTTATTTGACTTTGTAGTGAATGATTATAATATCTTCCCTTTTACATTCGTAAGATAAAAATATGGAGGAAAAGAAAAACACTTTTTGCTTTTTGTTATTGTTTCTCTGGCGTGTTTGTTACTTTTAAGATCCTCTTTTCTGATGGACACTATCAAACTTTTTCCTGTAAGTTCACTTATGCAGGAACTTGGTTAACTACTTGCATATGTCCTTACATGCTCATATAGGTTTTGGTAAAAAATCTTCATGCTTTCTACTCTAGATGTTATGGTTACACCGTTTTATGTGTATGAATTTAATGTTTAGTGAATTCAACCAATATTCTTGAGTGCATATCCACTGTTCAGTTAAATCATGATCCATCCTTTGTGAATGTTGTATGTTCAGTCTAACATCTCCTTTACATAGTCCATTGTGTTTTTTTTTTTTACACCCAACCAAATATGACTGCAATTTGTATTTGCAATTAGTATTGATACTCTGCCTCTTTTGTTGATCTATTCTTTTATTTATTGGGCGTGATGTTTATTTTTTATGTGTAGGCCCATGTTCTTGGTGTATTAGTATCTTGTGAAAGGTTCAATACATTTGGTCAGCGCAGAGACTTGGGGAGAGCAGTTTCAAGCACTTGGGCAACTCCATTTTCATCTGGGACTTGACTAGCTTGTTGTAGCAAGCCCAAGTTCCTCTTCTTCATTTATATGTACCTTGATTTCTCAGTTAATAAAATGGCTCAGCTCTTGGTACAATTCTAGTGCAATTTGTCATTATGCTGGTATCTTAGTTTTATGGTTGCATGTTTATGTTTTATTTGTTGTTATCACTTAATATTTCCCACCAGGAATATTACATATTTCTTACCTAAATATTTGATTATTAGTGTCCTTTGTGAAAATTCCCTTTCATCGACTTCAGAGTTCCCTAGTGGTCATGTAATAATTATAGGATGCAAAGCATTATTTAGAAAAGGTCATTGTGATCTTGAAATAAATTTCATTTTTGTCCAGAAACTTTTTCTTTCGTTGTAGAAAAGAGGAGTTTATATATGAACATAATGAAGAAACATTAACAACTATCCTCGCTCCACGTGCAGGTGGAAAGGGAAAATTTCTCCTACTAGGATTTGTTTTGTTGAGAATTTTCCAAGGAGAATCATCAAGTAAACTGGAGGGATCTGGATGATTGGAAATTGCTTCCAACTTTTCCTCATATTGGGGAGAATCGTTTCTCGTTTGAGAACTTTGGGGACTTGGTCTAGTTTCCTCTTCTATAATTGAGCCCTTCAATTTTGGTGGCGTCTTCTCCAACAATGTTTGATGTCTTATTTTGAGGTTATGTGTTTGAAACCTCTAATTCAACTTTTTGCGGCTTTACATAGGCATGAGCCTCTTCATTCGTTTTTTCTGATTCCTATATTTTTTTATTTCTTGTGGACTTTGTCTTCATTCCTATTTAAATTTTTTGAAATCCTTTCCCATTTGTTACTCAAGTATTAGGAATGGTAGTTTTTTTGGGCTAATTTGACATAGCCTTTTAGGACAAGTTACCATAGAATCACATATATAATGGCAAATCATATCCCTGAAGGTGGTGTTTTCATTTTCTAACAATTGAGTCCAATGGGAACATTCAAGATCAAAGATATTTATGTCTAATGAACCATTGTTGAAATTAGGTTGATGGTGCAGCCTAAATCTGGTGAACACAATATATTTTTCGTACTTGTTGTTTGACTCTGAATTGATATATCTATCTAGGGCATTCTTGATTTTTCATAAACCTCTCTATCCCAGAAGAGAAGAGGGTTTGGAAGCCTCCGCAAATTGATGCAGTGATGACATACATGGTTACTAAGATGAATTGAAGAGAGTGGGTTCCATGAAGTGGTCAATCCTTCCTCAAGAGTTGAAACCATGGTCCATTTGCTAAGATTCAGTTCCTATCCTTTGGGATTTAAAACAAGCAAAGAAAAATACCTCTGGCACAGGGCTTATATAGTTTTCAGTCCACGGTTTATTTAGCCAATTTATCATTGCGTTTCCATTTAGCTAGAGTCCATTGAACTTGGAGGTGTGTCCACATTTTTTGTTATTTCAAAGATTGTTTGTGGTTCACTCTGAGGAAACCAGAAGAACTGTGACATTTTTTGAGCTTTCTATAAAGAAACTTCCACCTGGTTCATTGCAATTTTCTATAGTATCAATGGTTGGAAGAATTTTATGTTTCAGTTGCCTCATAAGCTGGAGGAGGTGATTTTTTTCATATGCTCAAGATTCAATTGGGTAGTTGTTGCATTTTCTTGGGTAGTAGTTGAGAGTTGTTGGGAGACTCTAGAGCGTCATGCACAAGTGTTATCCATAATAACCATTAGTTTTGTCTAGGTTTATCTTAAGTTAATTAGGTTTGAATAAGGTCTTTGGAATTCAAATTTAAAAAAATGCACATATGAGGGGGTCTTGAAGGTCATTTTGCATGTGATAAGGGTCATGTCAAGGAAAAATCTAAAAAAATATCATGCATGAGAAAATCTGGTTGTTTTTGTACACTTGGCACTTTCACCAAAATCCGTAGCGGAATCACTATCAAACAGTCAAGGTTTTTTACGGAAGTTCTTGACACCTTTGTCGTGAATTCGACCTCCTGAAACTGCATGCGCTACAAAACTTGTCTTATTTGCCAATGGTGGGAAAAAGGCTGCGTTTTTGTCATAAAGGTCGAATCAGTTAGTTGTCAGAGCATTTTCAAAATGGCGCTTAAAAAATATTTTAGAATAAATTAGGTTTATGATTATTAATCATAGGTTACATGGTTAATTATATAATCACTCATAAAGTGGCATTATGTAATATAGTGCGCTTCAAATAAAATGTCCGCAAGTTTAAAGGCCTAAGATTGGGCGTGTTCAAATCAATGATCCACATCTAAACCTGCACACCCCAATGATTCCGAACGATATTCACTCGGGGGGTCCGGGTAAAGTTGTTCCACCAAAACCACCACCGCCTACGTGTCGTCATCCCATTCAGACCGACCGCACCCCCTTTCTCGCCCCCTCCCCCACGCCTTCAATTCCACTTACCATCCACCCCCCCTCCGGGTAGGCTTCAAAACTGCCCTTTGACTATTTGACTCATTCTCCGCCATCCTTTTTCATACGCATGCATGCTTGTTCATCATTTGTCTATTCATCATGTATTTTCCACCCGTTTATCCCACCGGTTCATTCAATTTCAATTTTCAATTTAAACACTTCACCCTCATTCTGGTAAGTTGTTTCAATTGTTTTGCTCGTGGTCTAGAGGTCTAGTTTTTGATCAAGCAGTTGTCATAAGCTTAGTTTCACTTGAGTCAAAGAATTGGTGTGTTGTCTCAAAGGTTTCTGCATGTGTCAAGGAAGGAGTTGAACAATAAATTTTTGAAGATATGCCATCACAAAAGAAATAAAATAAAGGTGGAACCGTTGTTCGATATGAGCCTATGGACATGAGTCTGCTCGAGGAAGACCCCAACTTCTCACAGGCATTTGCTGATGCAGGCTACCTTCGATTCTGCCAAAAGCTACAAGGATACCATGCTCAGGGTTCAAATTATTTTGCAGTCAATTTCATTAGTACAGGGTCGAAAGTAGGTATGTTGAACTTTGTTGTGTCTCCTGACACAATTGGAGAGGCTACTGAAATCCCAAGATTAGGAGAGGCATGGTTTAAAGTGATGAAGTTTAAGTTGCAGAACTGTGATGCGTTTTTGAATGAGGAGCACAGAGGTATGGATATGAGTTCAGGGATCCCCAGAACTTGCCTTAAGGAAAATTATTCAATTTTTTTATGGTGATTCAGAAGTATTTTACATGTGAAGGTAGATTCCATATGATCTACCAATATCATTTCAAACTATTGCTACACTTCACAGGTAAACAATCATTGGACTTACCTTATTATTTGTTAAGGATTTTTTCGCAAAATGGCAGATAAGGTGCAGGAAAAAACTGAAACTAGTGACACCTCTGTTTTCCATCATGCTTTGATAAAATTGTTGGTAGTGGAAGAATTGAATAAATTAAGAAGGAATTGGTCTACATTCCTGTTTTTGAGTGGATATGAAGTTGATGTCCTCACTCCAAAGAAGACACCAAAATCCAAGCCAAATACACCAAGGAAGAGTAAGAAGTCTGGAGTTGAACCTTTACTTGGTCAAGATATTGAAATGCATCCTATAGCAGAACCTATGGAGCTGGAGATTGAGCAAGTACAGGAGACTATGACACCAAAACAAACATCTACCAGCAGTTAGGTAAAAACACACACAAGGACCCATAGGAGGCTTATTAGAAGTTAGACTGAGGGAAGAGGTAAGTTGGTAGACATTCTAGAGGCGATTGAGATTGAAGAATCTCCTATTGTAAAGCATATGGAAACTAAGAAGGAAGAGACCAAAAAAAAGGGTATTAAGGCCAAGAAATTAGATTTTTCAAAAGAAGATTCAGGGTTTATCTTCAAACCTAGGAAGCCATTCACTAGGTCACAATTGTTTAAGGGAAAAATGTCAAAGGAGATGACTAGAAAACCAGAGAAGAAGAAGATGCCATCAGGGGAATAAATAGCAGAATTATCTCCAGCAGAGGCAGAGTTAATCAACATAAGAAAAGGTAAAGAGCAAGTCCAGGAAAAAACTGAATTGGAGCTCTTACGAGAGAAGATGAAGGAAGCTAGAGAAGAGGTCCTAGAAGCCAAGTTGGAGTTAGCAGATTTCAAACAAGAAAGGTTGGAGATGGACAATGTCAAAAGGGAAGTGAGCAAACAACTAGATTTCTTCAATGAGATAGCAGATAAGTCAGAGAAGATGTTGAATAGGATACTGCCCTTGCATAGGATGATGAAGCATCTTTCTAAGAGAAATAGGTGGCTATAAGAAGAAAGAATGACGTTGCAAGGTCAAGTCAAAGCTTGGAATCACAGATGGAGATGGTGCAAGAAGAGTTGAAGAAAAAGGGTCTCAAGATGATTGTACAAGATGATGATGTTAATCCATGAAACATGGTAAGCCACACATTTTTGAATTACATTTTGTCTTATGTTATCATAACCAGGCATATACACGCTTTAGAAATATTTTTGAGGTAAGAAAAAAGAAGAAAAGAGCAAAGACAATGAACTAGGTACTTTCATAGCGTACTCTAGGCTTGAAGGTGAGTTTTCGCTATGAAAGTGTTGTAGGTTTATTTTAAGAAAAACTTCTTGAAAAGTCTCAGAATAGGAGTGACCTAGAGCATTTGTTTACCTCATTAGTCCCAAGGAAGATCCTCCAGTAGTCAACAAAGTAAAAAAAAGTGCAAAATATGGGTTTTTGAAGTGCTACGAAAGTATGCTACGGAAGATCCTGATGCCTTGTTTTTTCCAGCATTATGCAATTTATGAACTTTTCTCAGTAGTCAACGTAGAAAGAAAGGTGGCTGAGTCATCAAATGAGATCAGGGATATCATTGGGCCATCTGTTTTAGGGGGCAACTCAGTAATCCACTCCAAATGGCATACATGGCTAAAACAACGCATCATGATGCCACCTCACAGAAATGGACAACTCATCTTCAATTCAGTTGTATAAAGACCTTATATCCAGTGTATCAGTTGGCCACCTCAACATGGCAGTTTGGTTCGATAAGGATGAAAAACATGGGTTGTTAGACATTTTGTTTAAGTAGTTAATAGTCATAGAGTCATTTTTTATTACCAACTCTACTAAAATAGAAATATCCCTATTATTCCTCAAAGTGATGTAATCCTAGTTGAATAAGGTCTCTAGGTCAGTATTGAAGTCTAGCCAAGGTGGCAGACCTTTGTAACAAAGATCTCACACTATAAATGAGAGTTTTATTGAATTTGAAGGGGTTGGTTGATGAATGTAGATGAGAGGAATATTATGTAATTTTGTTTCACCAAGCTAATATACAGCTGCAAAAGTGTTTTTCAGACCTGAGATTTATTTTAAGCTTATGTGTTTGTGTTTTTTCCATTTTTGATATTATCATCAACTTCATATTCTCATGATTACTTGGAATTCATAGTATTATGCTCCAATTTCCTTCATGTGTTATGTGTATGTTGTCAAAATTTGTCTTTTATGCTTAATTGCCTCAACTTCCATGAACTACATTTGCTTGTGATTGAAGTCCATTAGCTGACTCCATGCCCAATGGTAACCTTTCATACATCTTCCACCTGCAAAATCACTTAAAATACAAATAGTACATAGTTAGCCATCTGCAATATAAGTTTCATCTTGAATATTCATTTCTTTTCTTCGAGAAAGCCCTCTCAGATTGGAAGGCTAACTTTTAGTGCAAAGTGGTTTGAAATAGTTGCATTAGGTTGACCATTGAACAACCCAATTGGTGCCAGCCTAGTGATAACATTTTGGTGTGTCTATCGAGAGTTCGACGCTGCATTATCATGGGAAATTGATTCAAATCAAAGTAACTGAGCTCTTGAAGGTAGCAGGAGATCATAAATATTCGAGGTTGTACTTATACCTTGGTGACTCCACTGAGATCCTCAACATAAAGGTGGCTTTTAAGAAGATTCACGCGAGGAGTTATCCAGATCCCGATCCACCAGAGATATTTGATGATCCAGAAAAAATTCTCAGAGGTATTAGTAGCTCATCAAAATTAGGTAATCCAAATCTTGTAAGAGTTTCATCTTTACCTTCTGAGGTTGTTCGAAGTTTTGAAGACTTAAAGTTTGATGAAAAGATAGAAGAAATCCTTTTTAGATTTAAATCAGAGAATGAATTGACTGAAATTGTATTAGACTCACAAAGGTTAGGAATTGATACTACATCTCTTGTGTCAAAGGAAGATAAAGAGGGGTTTTGGTAACTATCACCTCTGAATTATCATTAGAGCAAGAGTCATTTGAAAAAATTGAAAGAACTTCATCATTTTGACTTCTTGTTGAGAAGGAGGGTTGGTGTCCCTTTACCTGAGTGGAGTTCTTTTGTCTCTAAGATGAAAATTCCTATCAATCAATCTTCTAATTTCACATCCTATTTCAGTGCTTCTTTCCCTAGTCAAACAACTACTCCTTCTGCTGCATTTTCAACAAGCACTCTCATTGCCAGTATCACTAGAGTTCCTCCTCCTCCTGGAGGCCTTGCTAGGTATGCTCATCTTGTTCTGCCTGCCCTACTCTATAACCTCCCACAAGGATACTCCACTAGAATAAAGACTTTTGGAATCAATTTAGCGATTTCATAAATTTAGAAGAGGTAGATGATGAAAATGTCAAAATGAGGCTCTTTGTGCAATTTTTTAACGGTGAAGTGAGAAAGTGGTTTAAAGCTTTAACCCCAGGGAGTCTACGAAATTAGGATGAGTCAATGAGTCAGTCGAACATTTTTCCAAGAGATTCAATAAGATTTACAATTCTATTCCTGCCCATATCAAACCACCTCCAAGAGATGCCCAATTACATTATATTGAGGCCTTTGATTATGAGTTTTCCATTATATTGAGGGAGAGAGAGTTTGTTACTTTGGTTGATATAAAAAATGATGTTGTGAAAGTTGAGGTTAATATGGCTGCGGAAAAGAGGTCCAAAATGGGAAAAGCAAGATTGAAAGAAGAAGAAAAACCCTCTATGTTCTCTGATGTGAAATTTGCACCATGATGAAAACTATGGAGAAGTTTACGGATAGGCTTGCTCTTGAAAATAATCCTCCTCCTGCTGCACAACAAGAAACACAAATTAGAAATCCTCATTTTAGAATACTTCAAAATCAGCAAAGACCAAAGAGATAATAGAAATTACCCTGGCCAACAAGTTAGGCCTCCTTTCCAGCAAAACTTAGTGGATGAAGAAGAAACAAAACCTGAATTTCAAGAGGATATCATTCACTATTTGGATGAAGATGTAGAAGGGATGTTTTTGACAAAGGATGAGCATGATGAATTTAGCCATGACATAGGAAATCAGGAAGATGAAAAACAATATGATTATTTGAAAGGCTACCAACATGCCATTTTTGAAATGCAAATACAATATAACCTTAGGAATAGATAATTTCCTATAGTGGCCAATAAAATCGGCCTAAGAAAGATACTCCGAAGGTCGCTGAACAGAAGAAAGATACCTCTCATGGCAAATAAATTGAGAAAACATTGTTCACTTTCAATTTAGAAAATGAAATCTCAAAGATAAAAAATGTTGTCCCTTTCGGCGAAATCATCAAAGTCACTGAATATAGAAGCCAAATTGTCAAAATTCTTAATACTCAGCCTGGATCCTCTAATATTCTTAATTTGCAAGAAGATCATCCTACTATTTTCTTCGGGCCAAGAGTGGAAGATGAGCAGAATGAAGAAGTTCCACCTTTCTATGTGAGCCTAAACATTCATGACATGATTTTACATAATGCTATGCTAGATTCAGGGGCATCTCATAACTTAATGTCTAAGGTCATCATGGAGAGAATGGGTTTAGATATAACCAAACCTTACAAAGACTTATTTTCCTTTGATTCTAAAAGAGTTCAATGTATAAGTCTCATCAAAGATGTGGTTGTTGGTTTGACTCAAGTGTCTCCTAAGACAGTATTGATGGACATAGTTGTGATTGATACTCCAAAGTTTGGCATGTTATTATCTAAAAGAACTATGCAAATGGACATGACTTATGACATTATCCCTTTTTTGGGCTAGCAGAGAAGGTTGTATAGAGATTCTAGGATGGCATACATGGTGAGTAGTAAATATAAACCCCAAAAGTTTCCAGTCTATGTAGTGGAAACTGAGTTGGGATAATCCATCCTCTTCAATGAAATTACCGAGGTAGAAAACTAGAAATTAGAAAAAAATCAGCAAGCATAAATTCAGAAATTTGAAGAGGTTGACAAGGAAGATTGGTGGCATATGGCTTTTGATGGCACTGCTAGAAGAGAGGGAGCTGGTGCAGGGATTTAGATTATCAATCCAAGGGATGAGAGTAATTTTTTCTCTTATAAATTGAATTTTGATTGCACAAATAACATGGCAGAGTATGAGGCACTGTTTTTGGGTCTAGAAGTATTGAAAAATTTAGGTGCCAAGAAAATTTTAGTTTGTGGCGATTCTGAATTGGTCATCAAGCAGGGAAAAGGCACTTACCAAACTAAAGAGGTCAGAATGAGAGCTTATAGAAATCTGATTCTCGAAATTCTTGAAAATTTTGAAGAGCGTAATTTCACCATCAAATCTAGAGATCGGCTTTTTTTCGTTGATTCTTTGGTTGTCTCGGCCAGTTTGTTTACCATTCCCATCCATCCTCGCAAGAGGTATGAAGTTGAAGTTAGACATAGACCAAATATACCTGATAATATAATCAATTGGCAAGTGTTTGAAAATGATCATCAAGTCATAATTTTTCTTGAATTGAAAGAGGAATTTGAAAACATACAAGTTAACCAGCAAAACATGTTTGCTAAAACCAAAGCTAATTCTGAGGTCATACAACTGAAAAATAATTGTATTCCTAAAGGCTTGATCCCTCGTGAAAAGTTGTTTGATCAGAATGATGTGGTTAAGAGACCTAAGATGAAATCCGATGATGAGGAAGTTGAAAGTTGTAACCTTGGTACTACAGAAAATCCCAAGTTGATCAAGTTGTCCAAGCTTCTTTCTTCAAAAGTAAAACAAAGATATGTTGACTTGATGAAAAGATACATTGATGTTTTTGCATAGAGTTATGCATATTTGAAGAGGTATGACCCTAGCATCATTCAACATACAATACCCATCAAAGAAAATGGAAAGCCCTTTAAACAAAAACTGAGGATTAATCCATTGCTTATGCCCTTGATTGAAAAAGAGATTAAGAAGTTGTTTGAAGCAAAAATCATCGTTCCATTGAGATTTTCTAAGTGGCTTGCTAGCTTGGTGCCTGTAAGGAAGAAAAGCAGGGAGATTAGAATATGTATTGATTTCAGGAATGTGAACAAGGCATCTCTTAAATATAACTATCATCTTCCCAAGATGGACCACATACTGCAAAATATTGTTGGATCCCAAAGGATGTCGATGTTAGATGGCTTCTTAGCTTATAACCAGAGACTATTACATCTAGATGATCAAGCGAAGACAACCTTCATTACACCATGGGGAATATTTATGTATGTCAAGATGCCCTTTGGACTCATGAATGCAGGGGCGACTTTTCAAAGGGCAATGGACATTGCATTTGCAGAAGAGAATGATAGATATGTGGTTGTTTATTTACATGACATCACTGTGTGCTCAAAGAAGGAAGAAGATCATCTCAAGCACTTGGAAATAATTCTCCATGTTAAACACCATGTTGAAACACACACATGGTGTATGAGGTAGATGAGCACACACACACAAGAGACTCAACACAATGAAGGATAAGCGTGAGGCTTTCTTATTTTCCATTATACAAGGATGTACATTTATAGTACAATGGTGTGACTTTTGGTTTCACATTCCAAGGTCACTTGGACTCCATTGTGACTTTTCGCATTCCACACCTACCCATGTAGGATTAGGGTGTTCCAACATCCCTTAATCCGAAGGGGTATGTGGGAGTCCAAGAAAAGAGAGTTGTAATAAAACTGCTAAGGCGGCATGGCAACACTTCATACGAATCAATCAAATGTTGGAAAAAAGAGGTGGTTTTAGGATGACCACAAACACCGGAACGCAATACATGTTGCGCTCCCGTGAATCCTTAAAAACTCGGCAAGCAGTTTTCAAGGCTTCGTTAGGAGGAATTGTCCTCTATAAAAAAGGAGACCTTCGACCTAAAAGAAGGGAGGTCTACTACCTCGTGATGGTTTAGGTTGTCCACCAACCAAAGATGATGGTTTTAGGTTATCCACCAACCTAAAAATGATGGTTTTAGGTTATCCACCAACCGAAGGTATGCTCATGGCATCCGTATCTCTGGCTGCTATTATCCGAACTGAATGACGAATCGTGGCCTGTGCTCGCTTGAACTGCTGGCTACAACTCTGAACATGGAATGAGAGATTGTGGCTCAGGCTCGCTTGATCTGTCGTCGAAGCTTGTACATGACCACCATTTCCCCCCCTGTCAGGGACAAGGTGAGATGATGGCGAAAACTCAACTGCAAGTTTGCTCAATATCCGAGAACAAGTTCTAACATGTGTCGTAAACATCTTCTTGGCTGCTGATGCCCATTGCCAAGAAGCGATCCATCCAAGATGAATCTTGGTTCTTGCAGGAGGCTTGTGTCTGAAGCATCTGTCTGAAGAATGGGTGTGCCGACCATAGTGCTTGCATGGATGAAGATCAAAACAGTGATCTTTCATATGGCCAACCTGGACACAAGTATACATTTTCAATCATGTAGAAGTGGAATGGTGGTCCAGCAATGGCAGTGAACTCATTACACAAGAATCCGACACTCTGAAATTTTATAGGCTTGGTGTAGTCCGGAATATGAAAGGACGCATCCTTGTCATATCCAAGACCAGTTCGGTGCTTGTTGTGGACAAGCTCTTCCCAAGGTCTGATGATGGGCTTAGGAAGTGCAGGCTGAATTGCTGCATCTGCATGTACATCTGCTCTAGTACAATGAACTGAATGTGAATCATCTACAACTTTATCTTCTTTCTTCTGATGAGAGTCCTTCACAATCTTCTGAACAGAAACAGGTTCAGAATGGTGACTCTTTTGCTGAAGTTGAGATTCCAACTGCAAAAACTCAATCTTTTCTTGTGCATGTAGCAAACAACTTTGAATATTACAAAGAGCATCCTTGCTCATTTTTATCACATCATCAACATTTGAATGAATGAGGTTACTCAACAACTCTAATGCCCCATTGATTTTAGCCATTTTCAACAACTTAGGCTCAAAAAATGAAAGGGTGTCGGCTTCAATCGAAATGCACCCGTTTACAATGTGATTCAACAACAAATACAAATAACTCCAAAGAATTTCCAACTATGGAAATCTCAAAGTACAAAATCTGCTCCTCAAATGATAGAGGGCAATCAACAACAACTCAAATACTGATTATGAATGAAGAAGCAATATTCACTCACAATACAATGCCAACTCAATACAACATTTCTGCAAAATATGTGTAAATGTGTCGCTGAAAATACTTGTGCAAGAATCTTTTTATGGCAGCTGAATTTTCTTCTTCAAATAACTGTTTTCAATGATGACAAACTTGTCTTCAAATGTCACTTTCTTCAGAAAAAACACCCTCTTATGTATGCCACAAATCATAAAATGTAAATCTGCAATGTATTCAATCCATCTGCTCTTCATATGCCATTTTCCATTTTTCTGCTGTTCATATTCTCTCTTTCCTCTCTCTCTCTCTGTGCTGTTTTTTTTTTTGTTTTTTTTGTTTTTGTTTTTTAATTAATTAATTAAATTAATTAAAAAATGAGAGTAATTAATGGAGGGGAATAAATTAAAAAGGGGGAATTTTAAAAAGGGTGGGAAAGGAAGATATTAAAATAGGATTAAAAAAAGGGAATGAAACTATGGGATTTTTTTGTTGTTGTTGTTGTTGTTGTTATAATTAAATTAATTAAAAAATGGGAAAGGACATTTAAAAAGGAGAATTAATAAGATATGGAAATTAATTTAAAATTAGGGACCATTAAAAATTAAGGAGGGGAAATATTAAAATAAAAATAAAAATTAAAGAATCAAATTTTAAAATGGGGAGGGGTTTTATTAATGGGGGGTGGGAAGGGAATTATTATATGGGAAAATTTATTAAATGGAGGGAATGTAATAATGAGGAGTGGGAAGTCGTATTATGGGAGGGGAGGGAATTTAAATGGAGACGTATATTAAATATAAAAATCGATTTTGTGTATATGTGAGGCGTGAGTATTGAGTGAGGGGGTCGGGTTAGTATGGGAGGTGGAGTGGGTTTGCGAGCCGAAAGGCCGTGGGTTGCAGGTGCCGCGGTGGATTGAAGTGGGAATGTGGAGCGGTGCGGCGTTTGGTAGGTGGAGCGCTGGCGTGAGAGGGGTAGGCGCATAGGGAGGAGTCGACTTGCAGCAGGGAAGTAGCAGATGGATATGGGGAGCGGCGTATGGAGGGAAGGAGAGAGCGGCCTGTAGGTTGGGTCAGAGTGAAATTTGAGTGAATTCGAGGCCGTGTAGAAATAGAGCAGAGTGAAGAGAGGCGCGAGTGTGTAGAGCGACGGTGGTGAAGCGTTGAAGTGAGGGCGGAGCGTGGGAATTTGGAATGTGAGGAGAGTGCGCAGAGAGGGCCTGAAGGAACGTAGGCGGAGTGTTAGGTTTATTGGGATAGCAGAGTATGGCTGGAGCGATAAGGGTTGCAGGGATTTTTTTTTTAATTTTTTTTATTAAAAACAGCAGAGAGGAGATAAAATAGCTTGTAGAAATTGCAGAACAGTGAAAATTTCCAGCACTGAAAGATAATAGCAATCTGCAGAAATTGCTAATAAAACCCAGAAAATTTTCTAATAGCCCAACAGCAGAAAAACTCAAAATTATCTTCAAAAACCCTCTCAGCAGCTCAAAAATGCAGAATTTAAAAATACTCAGAAATCTCTCCCATTAAAAACCCAGAAACTTCTTCAAAACCCCACTTTGTACAGTATTCTAGCAGCTCTTCAAAGGCAGAATTAAATAAGCAGAGATTTTTCAATGGAAAAATAAGCAGTGAGAAAACCTTCAGATGGGCAGTGCTGCCTTCTTCAAAACCAATGCTGCTTCTTCTTCAAAACACTTCTGAATGGCGGAAAAAACTCTGCTGCAGAAAATCTCTAAATGCTGCAAAAATGCCAACAATTTTTGCAGATATGCACAGGCCATAAACACAAATGGCTCACTCAAATTGGAGCAGGGCCAGCAATCGCCCGCTCTGATACCATGTTAAACACCATGTTGAAACACACACATGGTGTATGAGGAAGATGAGCACACACACACAAGAGACTCAACACAATGAAGGATAAGCGTGAGGCTTTCTTATTTTCCATTATACAAGGATGTACATTTATAGTACAATGGTGTGACTCTTGGTTTCACATTCCAAGGTCACTTGGACTTCATTGTGACTTTTCGCATTCCACACCTACCCATGTAGGATTAGGTGTTCCAACACTCCAAAAATGAAAAAAATTCGGTATCTCTCTCACTCCTACCAAAAGTGTTTTTGCTTTGACAACTGGTAAACTACTGGGTCATATAATATCAAAATAGGGAATAAATATTGATCCAAGTAGGGTCGCTGCCATTCAGAAGATAGATTTGCTTAGAAATAGAAAAGAGATTCAATCCTTTTTGGGCAAGGTGAATTTTGTTAGAAGATTTATTCCTAATTTTGTAGAAATTGTTAAGAATATCACCAAGATGCTTAGAAAGGATTCTGATATTAAATGGACAATAGAGGCAAAGCATTCTTTTGATGAGATCAAGAAGGCCCTTAGCCAAGCACCAATACTCATAAATCCTGATTTTTCTAATGTGTTTCTGGTTTTTATTTTTGCCTCTGAGCATACAATTACAGGAGTTTTATTGCAGAAGAAGCAACAAGGTAATGAACAACCAATTTCTTTCTTTAGTAGGACACTAGCAAATTCTAAACTAAAGTACAACATTATGGAAAAGCAAGCTTATGATATAGTGAAGGCACTCAAGGATTTTAGGGTCTATATTGTTCATTCTCACATTGTGGCTTTTGTTCATAGTGTTGTGATTAAAGACATATTGACTCAAGCTGATCTAGATGGCAAGAGGGTTAAGCGGACTGCCACTTTGTTGGAGTATGATTTGGAGATTAGGCCTACAAAGTTGGTGAAAGGACAAGGGCTAGCGAAGTTGATGACACAATCAAATTTTGCTTGCTTAGATATGAATTTTGTTGTAGAAATTTCAAAGGTGGTTGAGTAAGAAGAATTGATCCATGTAGAAGAAAGATTCATTATGACTGATTGGTATAAAGATGTAATTTTTGTTTTGCAACATCACAGGGCCGCTCCTGAAATGACCAAGTCTAAATCCAAGTTTTTCAAGTTGAAATCTCTAAGGTACTACATTTTGAATAAGAATTTGTATTGGAGGGATATCAATGGGATGCTCCTTAACTGCTTGCTCAAAGATGAAGCTTAAAAGGTAATTGTTGAATTTCATAAGGGCGACTGTGGAGGTCATCATTATTGAAAGGCGACAGTAAACAAGATACTTAGAGCAGGAGTGTCCATTTTTTTATGGAAAAAAGAAGTTGCTACCATTACCTTTGAAACCCATATTTGTAGAAGCCCCTTTCCAGCAATGTGGATTGGACATTTTTGGTGATACATCCTGCATCTTCAGGCCAACATCGGTGGATCTTAACAACCACTGATTATTTTAGAAAATTGGATTGAGGCGGTCCCTACAAGACAAGCTACAAACTCAATTATCATTCATTTTCTGGAAAATAATATCTGATCAAGGTTTGGTTGTCCCATGAAAATTATTACTGACAATGTTCAAGCTTTCAAGTCTAAAAAGTTGATTAGTTTCTACAATCAGTATCATATTACTCTTGGTCACTCCACAACCTATTACCCTCAAGGTAATGGCTTGGCAGAGTCATCAAATAAGAGCATAGTCTGAACTATCAAGAAGGTTTTGCAGGAAAACAAAAGGTCATGGCATTTGAAGCTGAAATTTGCCTTATGGGATAATAGAATTTGCACCAAGAGATCTATCAGAACCTCTCCTTATGAATTGGTCTATGGAACTGAAGCAATCTTTCCTAATTCTCTTGGAGTGCTGATGAAATTATTGCAAGGATTGGAAGAAGAGTTGAATGCAGTCCAAAGAAGGATAAACCATCTCATTGCTTTGCAAGAAAAGAGAGAAGAGGAGTACACTAATTATCAACAATCACAAAACAGGGTCAAAAAGACATTTGTCAGGAAAACAAAGGAGGAAAATTTCAAAGTTCTAGATGTGATTTTGAAATGGGAGGCCAAGATAGAAGATAAAGGGAAACATGGAAAATTTCAAAACATTTGGAAAGGACTCTATAATATTGCATCATATCATGGAAACAACACCTTCTTACTTCAAGAGATGGATGGACAGTTGTGTCAAGGAGGACCTGTCAATGGCAGGTTTTTGAAACATTATTCTTCTTAACTCAGTATGTTGAAAAACACATCATTGTATATATTCCATTTTCCTTTATCATGTTTGCAAATGAAGGTGATATTTTCATCAAGTTTGAGCTCGAGGAGAAGGCCATAAAGACTTGGTAAAGACTTCATCAAGGTTAAAATTTTCAGTTTTCAATAAGGCACTGGGTTGTTGGTCATTTGCTGCACCACAGGGGCACAACATCCCCATTG
Source organism: Pinus albicaulis (assembly GCA_034641835.2). NCBI lineage: Eukaryota > Viridiplantae > Streptophyta > Pinopsida > Pinales > Pinaceae > Pinus > Pinus albicaulis. The sequence continues at coordinate 722,875,983 of CM076571.1, read as the reverse complement.
GATCCACTGTTATTCATGATAACCATTTGGTTTTTCTAGGTTTATCTTAAGTTAATTAGGTTGATTCAATTAGGTTTGAATAAGGTCTTTGGAATTCAAATTAAAAAAAAAAAAATGCACATATGAGGGCGTCTTGAAGGTCATTTTTCAGATGATAAGGACCATGTCAAGGAAAAATCTAAAAAAAATATCATGCATGAGAAAATTTGGTCGTTTTTGTACACTTGGCACTTTCACCAAAATCAAATAGTCAGGGTTTTCTACGGAAGTTCTTGACACCTTCGTAGTGAATTCGACCTCCGGAAACTACATGCACTACAAAACTTGTCTTATTTGCCAATGGTGGGAAAAAGGTTGTGTTTTTGTCATAAAGGTCGAATCAGTTAGTTGTCAAAGCATTTTCAAAATGTCGCTTAAAAAATATTTTAGAATAAAGTATGTTTATGATTATTAATCATAAGTGATATGGTTAATTATCTAATCACTCATAAAGTGGCATTATGTAATACAGTGTGCATCAAAAAAAATGTCCACAAGTTTAAAGGGCTAAGATCGGGCGCGTTCAGATAAACGGCCCACATCTAAACTTGCACCCCCTAGTGTTTCCGAACGATATTCACAGGGGGGAGGGTCTGGGTAAAGTTGTTCCGCCAAAACCATCACCAACCTATGTGTCGTCATCCCATTAAGACCACACCCCCCCCCGGTAGGCTTCAAAACTGCCCTTTGACTATTTGATTCATTCCTCGCCATCCTTTTTCATACGCATGCATGCTTGGTCATCATTTGTATACTCATCATGTCTTTTCCACCTGTTCATCCCACCTGTTCATTCAATTCTAATTTGCAATTTAAACACTTCACCCTCATTTTGGTAAGTTGTTTCAATTGTTTTTCCCATAGTCTAGAGGTATACTAGCAGTTGTCATAAGCTTAGTTTCACTTGTGTCAAATAATTGGTGTGATGTCTCAACGGTTTCTGCGGGTGTCAAGGAAGGAACCGAACAACCAGTTTTTGAAGATATGGCATCACAGAATAAATAAAATAAAGGTGGAACCGTTGCTCAATATGAGCCTCTGGACATGAGGCTGCTCGAGGAATACCCCAACTTCTCTCGGGCATTTTCTGATGTAGGTTGCCTTCAATTCTACCAAAATATACAAGGATACCATGCTCAGGTTTTGAAGGATTTTGCAGTCAATTTCATTGGTATAGGGTCGAAAGTAGGTATGTTAAACTTTGCTATGTGTCTTGACACAACTGCACAGGCTATTGAAATCCCAAGATCAGGAGAGGCTTGGTTTAAAGTGATGAAGTTTAAGTTGCAAAACTGTGATGAGTTTTTGAAGGAGGAGCACAAAGGTATGGATATGAGTTTAGGCATCCCCAGAACCTACCTCAAGGATAATTACTCAAAATTTTTGATGGTGATTCAGAAGTATTTTACATGTGAAGGTAGATTCCATATGATCTACCAATATCATTTCAAACTACTGCAACACTTCACAGGTAAACAACCACTGGACTTACCGTATTATTTGTTTATGAGTTTGGGAAAAATGACAGATAAGGTGCAGGCAAAACCTGAAACTAGTGACACATCTGTTTTCCATCATGCTTTGATAAAATTGGTTGTAGTGGAAGAATTGAAAAAAATTAAGAAGGGATTGGTCTACATTCCTGTTTTTGAGTGGATATGAAGTTGATGCCATCACTACAAAGAAGACACCAAAATCCAAGCTAAATACACCAAGGAAGAGTAAGTAGTCTGGAGTTGAACCTTCAGTTGGTCATGAGATTGAAATGCGGCCTATAGCAGAACCTATGGAGCTGGAGATTGACGAAGTGCAGGAAACTGTGGCACCAAAACAAGCCTCTACTAGCAATCAGGTAAAAGCATACACAAGGACCCACAGGAGGCTTACTAGAAGTCAGGCTGAGGGAGGAGGTAAGTTGCCAGACATTCTAGAGGCAATTCAGATTGAAGAATCTCCTATTGTAAAGCCTGTGAAAACTAGGAAATCAGAGACCAAAAAGAAGGGCCTTAAGACCAAGAAATTAGTTTTTTCAAAAGAAGATTCAAGGTTTATCTTCAAACCTAGGAAGCCATTCACTAGGTCATAGCTGTCTAAGGGGAAAATGTCAGAGGAGATGCCTAGAAAACCAGAGAAGAAGAAGCGGCCATCAGGGGAATAAATAGTAGAATTATCTCCAGCAGAGGCAGAGTTAATCAAGATAAGAAAATGTAAAGAGCAGGTCCGAGAAAAGACTGAATTGGAGCTCTTACAAGAGCAGATGAAGGAAACTAGAGAAGAGTTTTTGGAAGCCAAGTTGGAGTTGGTAGATTTCAAACAAGAAATGCTCGAGATGGACAATTTCAAAAGGGAAGTGAGAAAACAACTAGAATTATTTACTCAGATGGCAGATAAGTCAGGGAAGATGTGGAATAGGACACTGCCCCTACATAGGATGACGAAGCATCTTTCTAAGAGAAATAGGTGGCTACAAGCAGAAAGAAGGAAGCTGCAAGGTCAAGTCAAAAGCTTGGAATCACAATGGAGATGGTGCAAGAAGAGTTGAATAAAAAGGGTCTCACGATGATTGTACAAGATGACGATGTTAATCCATGAAACATGGTAAGCCACACATTTTTGAATTACATTTTGTCTTATGTTATCATAACCAGGCATATACAAGCTTTATAAATGTTTTTGAGGTAAGAAAAAAGAATAAAAGAGAAAATACAATGAACTAGGTACTTTCATAGCATACTCTAGACTTGAAGGTGAGTTTTCGCTATGAAAGTGTTGTAGGTTTATTTTAAGAAAAACTTCTTGAAAAGTCTCAGAACGGGAGTGACCTGGAGCATGTATTTACCTCATCAATCCTAAGGAATATCCTCCACAAGTTAGCAAAGTTAAAAAATGTGCAAAATATGGGTTTTCAAAGTTGCTACGAAAGTACGCTACAAAAGATCCTAATGCCATGTTTTCTCCAACATTATGCAATTTTTGAACTTTTATGAGCAGTCAACGCAGAAAGAAAGGTGGCCGATTCATCAAATGAGATCAGGGATATCATTGGGCCATCTATTTTAGGGGGAAACTCAGCAATCCACTCCAAATGGCAAACATAGCTAAAACAACTCATCATGATGCCACCTCACAGAAATGGACAACTCATCTTCAATTCAGTTGTATAAAGACCTTAAATCCAGTGTCTCAGTTAGCCACCTCAACATGGCAGTTTGGTTCGATAAGGATGAAAAACATGGGTTGTTAGACATTTTGTTTAATTAATTAATAGTCAGAGTCATTTTTGATTACCAACTCTACTAAAACAGAAATATCCTTGTTATTCCTCAAAGTGATGCAATCCTAGTTGAATTAGGTCTTTAGGTCAGTATCGAAGTCTAGCCCAAGTGGTAGACCTTTGTAACAGAAATCTCACTCTATAAATGAGAGTTTTATTGAATTTGAAGGGGTTTGTTAATGAATGTAGATGAGAGGACTATTATGTAATTTTGTTTCACCAAGCTAATATACAATTGCAGAAGGGTTTTTCAAACCTGAGATTTTTTTTTAAACTTTATGTGTCTGTGTTTTTTCCATTTTTGATATTATCACCAGCTTCATATTCTCATGATTACTTGGAATTCATAGTATTGTGCTCCAATTTCCTTCATGTGTTATGTGTCTGCTGTAAAAAGTTATCTTTTATGCCTAATTTCCTTAGCTTCCATGAACTACATTTTCTTGTGATTGAAGTCCATTAGCTGACTCCATGCCTAATGGTAGCCTTTCATACATCTTCCGTCTGCAAAATCACTTATAATACAAACAATACATAGTTAGTCATCTGCAATATAAGTTTCATCTTGAATATTTATTTGTTTTATTTGAGAGAGCCCTCTCAGACTGAAAGGGCTAACTTTCAGTGCAAAGTGGTTTGAAATAGTTGCATTAGGTTGACCATTGAACAACCCAATTGGTGCCAGCCTAGTGATAACAAGAAGAATCCCAAGGTTAAAAAAAGAGGGTGACTAGTTGGAATTTAAAGACTATAGATAGGATAGAGGATAGATGCAAAAGAAATAAATAAAATTCCAGATGAAGGTCTAGCTGAGTGCAGAAATCATTGTAACTATTCTGCATTGTTGTTCCTCATCTTACTTTCCTTGTCTAGAACATATTTTTGAGATGTAAATGGAACAATTTTTAGAAGTAACATGATTCCTGAGTGGAAATATTTTGATATTTTCTAGTGTTCCTTCCTTGAAACATTTTCCTACAAGATCTGTTGAGAATTTCAACCATGTTACCAACTCCTGAAATGAAGCGTGCAATAATGATTGGAAAAACTTGAGTTCTGATTAGAAGAAAATACCCTTGAGAATTAATGTGGTATATTGTTTTAGAAATCATTATCCTAGCTATGAACTATATAAAAGCTATAAAAATGGCTAATGTGATGTAACTTAACACCCCTTTAAGGTCTAATAAGCTCACAATTTGGGCAAATGGCCATGAAATGAACAAAAAAAAATAAAAAAATAATGGGTTGAAAGGGAACACAAACAAAGTGAAATGGAAATGACACACACTTGCAAGTATATATATTCACTACCTCCCTCGCACACACACATATATAAAGATTGATACTATCTAGTAAGTTTGATCCCAAATTGCCAATAAAATTAAAATGTCTAATAGAAAAAATTGATACTTCTCAAAATATATTTTCTAGGGTATATCTTAGACATTTTATTGGCAAATTGAGGGAAAACTGCCAATATAGTATGACTTCGGGCAAATCTTAGATATTTTGATTTTCATGGGAAACTGGGGGAAAATAATCCAGGTAGACCTTAGACATTTTGATTTTAATGGTAAATTGGGGGCAAACAATCGATGTTCTTAGAATTTTTGATATTATTGGCAAAGTACAATCAACCCACCAGGATAGTCTCTATCTTCCGCAATAGAGGTCACGGCATACTTGCAATACTCATTGGACTTTTTCTGCAGCCATTTTATGTCTGAATTTTCTCCTCCTAGGACTTGCAGCCGTTTTTGTTATTCTCAACCGTAAATAAGGTTCTCAAGACTATAGTAATGAGATATGAACATTATTGTATCTGACATTTGTCTAATTCTTCTATAACTGAGTTTCATCTCTTATAGATCTTATTAGTAGTCCCTACCCCTTCGGGGTTGGGGGACTATATGAATTGGTAATTTGATTTCTATTATTTTGGCACGAAGACCAGTGAACTACAATGATTGTTTCTTGTTTTTTAAGTAAAGTTGTTTTTCGTGTTTATTATTTTTTATTGGCGTTTCTTTTTTATGCAAAGTTTCAAAATGGCCATCTTATTTGGCCTCTTCCTGAGGTAAAAATTTTGGTATGTTAAAATTTAACCTTCCCATTTATGTCCATTTTTTTCACTATTTTTTCCACTAAAACTAATGCTAGCATTAGTTTGATTATAGTAAATGTTTTCATAAAATCCATATCCTTTTGAAAAGTTTCTATGGCCTTGTACAACTGCCACCTGGACAGCCATGCAAGGTAGCCCTCCTCTTTAACTCCTTTGTTCAAGACGCATTGGTTTGTTTGTTCTTGGCGACGAAGACGCAGCCACACCGACTCCATGGAATGAAAACCTACAACCATACCAACTCCATGGCTTTGTGACAATAAGCCTGTATGAAAACCCACATCGAATCCATGGATTTATGTTCAGAAAATAAATTGACAATGATTACAATATAATCAGATTCACGCCAATGGAGAGAACAAAAACACCCAAATTGGTATGATTTTCATATATACCAGTGTTTGTTGATGTGTTTTTTTCCTTCTTTTTATTTTAATAGACTTTTTATCAAATTGTTAATGCATGCTTATTTTATCTGTAATGCAAGACTTTGTTAAATCTTGCATTACCTAATTTGTTTGTTGATTCTGTATTTTCTTTTGTCGTTGCAATTTCGCAGCATTTGGCTTGAGCGCTTTTCTTTGCGAACCTTAACATTACAACCAGTTGCATTAGCAACATATAATATGCTTGCAGTTGTAGTTATTATATTCAGTCTTTGTTGAATCCACATCTAAGCCAATATAGGTTACCATTTTCCAGTAAGATGCAACAAAGGTATAGGAAAGAGTAATGGTTTTAGCAGTGTACTGGCTTCACATAGAGCAGTGCCAATGGTGCACATACGTTCTCATACAACATTCACCTATGTTCAATAATATTCCTTAATTAATTCTTACACCATTATCGAGTTCCTTAAACGTTCTTAGTCCTACCCCTTAGTATGCTCTACCCACGTACCTGTGTCGGTTTAGGGTACGGTAATCATAGTTATGCTATTTCCTTTCAGAACACTATATCTACAAAAATGACTTTGCTCTTGGTGTAGATAAATCGATTAGTCTCATGCACCTTAAGGGATTGATTCTTAATGTGCACCTTAATGATCCCTCACAAACAAAGTCGTTGAATGCTCATATTACCTTAGGGATCCAACCTTCCTCATTGATGAATCAAATCTATGCTTCTCCTACAAGCAAAGCAAGTGAGCCCAAAGGCCATTACACTAGACTAGCGCAAGGTTTTACTTACTGAGCGATTGATACATAAATGACAAATAAATACACGAAACAAAAGGCATTGAACCCTTTGCACCAAAGCGGGGAGCTTATCTTGCATGGGATAACTACTCATTGGGGGTTAATGGAGAGATGCACATATTGGGGGAGGAATGCACTGGGATCAAAATAGTCATATCTTGGACTATCAATGCCATTCCTTTCAATAACGATACGGTTCCAACAGTCCTATAGCAAGATTTGTAGTAGGATCATTGTTGCATTATTGTACTTGGATTCCACACATACAGACTATCAACTAGGTAGATAACAAGCGATAGATTAGAGGGTGCACATAGCAACATGCAATCCCACATGCCTATCTCATATATTTTCCATATTTTTGTTTATAAAATTTAGTAATTTTTTAAAATTTTTTATTATTATTTAATTTGATTTATTATTTATTTTTTTAGAATTGAGTAAGTGTGTTCCTCTTGCATCGAATTTGCCTCCAAGTTTATGGTGCATAGACTTTTCATGGCGATGGGAAAATCTCTGTCACCTTTGTCTTGTTTTGAGTTCAATTTTTTGAATGTTGCTTCATCATTAATTCAATTTATTTGGAGAAGCCTATGTTTTTTAATTTGAGTTATGAAAGAAGGTTGGTGTTAAAGTTCCCCAGTTCAATTCTCTGAATGGTCATTTGGTTTTCTTTGAATTGAATGTTCCTATGGTTTTCTTTGAATTAAAATTTTCTCTAAATTATTATTATTATTTTTAAATTTTGAATGATGAAATTAGGTTGGTGATAGAGGTTGTGAGTTCAATTATGTATGCTCCTTCGTTTCATTAATTTTGTCTGTTGATATGCATTCCTATACTTTGGACATGTTCCCCTCATCCAGATTTGGGATATTCAGTTTTCTTTAGGCCATTTTGAGCAACTTCTAACATTACAAGCAATACCAAAGTAGGGTAGATCCTGAACCAGTGCTTTGAGCCTTAAAGGAGTCCCATATCTTCCCATACTCATGTAATTTTACAGACATTAAAATTCAGTGAGACTCAATTTGTTGGAAAAAAAATATTTCAGGCTGTCATGGCTTAAAATTTCATAAGAGTTGGCACAAAATTCTATGAGTTGTTGAAACTGAAACTATGTTCTTTTTGTGTTCTGGTGTTTAAAATTTTAATATGATAGAGACGATATAACAAAAGTGGTGCTTATATTTGTCCTTCAGGTGTGTGTATCTTGTGAAATTTTTCGCTAGCCATTGTGAAAATATCTCTCAACCTCATGGGTGTTTTTACAGACATAAAACTCACCGTATCTCTCATCAAACTTCTTTTCTCACCATCGCAATCCCCGTTGATGTATAATGCCAATTATCATTATTTTCCATTGAATTCTAGCACCCCCCGCCCCCCCCCCCCCCCGTTCCTAGGAGGTGCCATAACAACGACCATTTTGCTTCGCCTTCCCCATTGCCACCTATGTGATGTTTTCTTCACCAGAATGATACTGATACAAGGCCAGTTCTTGTAGAAATTGAGAGTGCTCATGTAAGCATTCCACCATGTTCTAGTGCAAAAAGCCCTAAAATTTGGGTTGTTGAAAATAGATCCATTTTTCCTCCTCACACCTCTAAGAGTAGAAATAATGTTTGCAGATTATCTAGTAATTCTAGGATTTGGTCTACATACTTTTCAATTTCTCAAGGATCGAGGACTTATGAATTTCACCCAGCTCTCCAAGTATACCCAAGCCAGAAGGTAAAATTTGATTTTTATTTCTTTTTTGTATCATGCGAAGAAGATTGTAGCATAAAAGTAAAGTTTTTGATGTTGATTGTCGAATGAGATGGAGTTATTTACACTAGCCCTCATTTTTATTTTTTTTGTAGTCCACGTTGCATTTTCCTAATACAAATTCAAGGCTTCCCTGCTTAGTTGCTTTGGTACATTTATATTTCCTTCTTATTGTTTTTTGTTACAAGTTTACTTTTCATCGATATTTTCTCTCCTTTTCTAATCATGTGAAGAAGATTGTAATACATAGGAGATATAAGAGGTTTTATGTCCTACTGGATTGACTTATTTACATCGATGCTCATTTTTCGTTATTTATAGTCCATGTTGCATATTCATAAAACAAAGTTAAGGATTTTTTTCTCAGTTGTTGTATTAATTTTAAACTTCTTTTTAATTATATCATTTATTTTTGTTTGTCATTTTAAGTCAAAACCCATTGTTCTAGTGTTGTATACTGAATTTATTAAATGGATGATATGGAATTTAAGTTGTAGAAGTGACTTGACTTGTGAAAGATTCTATTGTTTTCCTTAGTTGTTCTTTTTTCAATGTGATATCTATTCTGATGAAGTAGACATTTTTATTTTTAGGTGGGTAAATCCGAGAGAGAAGACAGTGAGTCATCATTGGGATCAAAGATTGTGCAGAGTGGCTACCCACAAGTTATGGGCTATAGAAGTTCTAGTATATGTTCTTATACTTATGAAATTGTAGACAAAAACTTGTATTTCCCCTTTCCATTCTAATATGGCGAGAGCGATAGATTGAGGAGCAGGGATTCAAATTTTCTATTTCATTTCAATTTTGGAATTTTTGTTTCTCATTTTTCACTTTTATCGGAGATGTTGTTTCTTGTATATTTATGTGATTATGAATTTCATGGTAATTGCAGTTGAGTTCTTAGGACGATTCTTCAAATGCCATAATTAGAAACATGAGTCATCATTGGGATCAAAGATTGTGCAGAGTGGCTACCCACAGGTTATGGGCTATAGAAGTTCTAGTAGATGTTCTTATACTTATGAAATTGTAGACGAAAACTTGTCTTTCCCCTTTGCATTCTAATATGGTGAGAGCGATAGATTGAGGAGCAGACATTTGAATTTTCTATTTCATTTCAATTTTGGAATTTTTGTTTCTTGTTTTTCACTTTTACTGGAGATGTTGTTTCTTGTATATTTTTGTGATTATGAATTTCATGGTAATTGCAGTTGAGTTCTTAGGACGATTCTTCAAATGCCATAATTAGAAACATAATTGACTTTTAAAAAGTGTTAATGCATTTTTTCTATCAACAATATTGAGAAAAAAATTACTCTAAGCAGATAATTCTGCAACCCGATCTTGCCATTAGGTGGTAGACATGAAAGGATAGTTCATTTTTCTTGCCATTAGGTGGTAGACGTGAAAGGATAGTTCATTTTTCTTGTTATATTCCCACACCTTAGTCAAAATAATTTTTAGTCATCTACTCTATCTTTGATAACAATATTAGTTTATCTTGTTTTTAGGCAACACCTAGGCATCCTCTTGTTCCTACAGTTGATAATAAGCCTGACAGCCTGCACCTCCCCATACCATAAAAATGGTATTGCTATTCACTAAATTTTTAGGGCATGTCATCATTGATGGTGTAAATTTGTTTAATGATACCACTGATGTGATTTTATTGACCTTTGATGTAATTGAAGTATTAATATGCGCTTGATTGGAAGAATACTTACTATACCTTAGATGCACTTTGGTCTAATGATACCACTGATGTGAATTTGTTGACCTTTGATGTAATTGAAGTCTTAAGATGCATTTTATTGGAAGAATTCTTACTGGACCTTAGATGCACTTTGGAATTAGTGGAAAATACCTACCATCCATAATTATTTTCCCTTGAAACATCTTTTTTCACACAAACCAGTCTCCAGTCTCCATATTTTGATCGTACATCAAAACAAAGAGGAGGTGTAGGAAGTCAGTTTTTTGGCCATGTTCTGGTTCTTGCCCTTCAAATGTATGGATCCCAGGTTAGCCATAAGGTAAACTTACACAATATTGACTTCCATTAAGTTCATTAGTGTGGTCCTTATTCTAAAATGTATGGATGTATCCCAAAGAAAATTTGTGTAATTGAGGTACACGCATTTCTTTCCAAAAACAAATTTGACCACATAGATATTGCAAGCATAATATCTTTTTAAGCTTGGATAGTATTTTTTCTCTTACTTCAAGGGCCATGATTATTTCCTTGTCACATTAGCTTGTTAATGGTAATTTAGTATTGTTCTAATAATTTTTGGACTACCTCTTAATTTTTGTTTTTAAATTTTATATCAGGTTGTGAGTGTAGTAAATCTGAAGCCTGGCTAAATGACAAAAGGAAACAACAATATTCCCTGCTAAAGGATGCCATTCCTCTTGTTCCTGTAGCCGAAATAAGAAGGAAAATAAAGACCTTAAACTAGTATGTTTGGATTATCTTACAAATTTTCTACAAAACAATTGTGCTACCTTAAGTCTCACTTTCAAATAACTTGATTAAACTGGAGAAATTTTTGTTTGTCAAGGTAACCTTTTTTGACATACTGTTAATTTCGTCAAAGGTACACAGGGTTTCCCAATATTTAATACTATATTGCTTTACCAAAAATGAGAAACGAGAAATGAAATGAGAAAAGATATCGAGACGAGAAATGGAGTTTGGAGGTTTCACATTCAAGAAACGAGGAGAGAAAAAATATGAAAAACAGAAAACAAAACTTATTAACATAAATGAAATTGTAATAATAACATAGTGGATTGGGTAACATGTCTCATTATTTAATATTGTAAAATTTTAACAGAATTCTAATAGTAATTTGTACAATCCTAGCTAGAAAGATATTTCGTTTCGTCTTTGAAGCTAGGAATATATGTGCCACAAGTGTATGTTCTAGTTAAAACATGTGTTACTTTTCATTTCAAAATTTTATTTTGGTAAATGATGTAGAAATATATTACATGTTTACAACAATTGCAATGCTCAAGGAATTTCACCCAGTAAATAGATTCGAATCCGACTTTCAAAATTAAACCCAAAGAAAAAATAGATCCAATACAAAATCCAATAGCTTCAATAGCTTCGACGGATGAATTCAAAGAATTTATCTATCAAATGCTAGGGGTGGGATAATTCTCAAAGGATTTTCTTTATCCCATATACCTTGTAAATTTTAGTAGATAGCAAAATTTCCTAACGCCAATCATCTTGCATACAACCAGCTATCTGGACTTTGAACTTATTAAGTCGTACAATCCCCTTGAATTAGTGAACTGTGTTGGCACTAAAATCAGTCCAATATTTCCTTGCAACTTCCATCATGTTTTTTTTTTTTTTTCAGAAGAAAAAAAACGCTGCATATATTAGATATACTAGTACATATTCAAAATACATTCTCAGATGAGTAAAATCAGTTAGAAAATCAGTATTTCACTAACACACTGTAAACTACATATTCATGAGATGAATAAGCAAGTAAGAGTATGTCATGCATTTCAATCAGGGGGAAATTAATCAACCCCTTCTCAATGACACTGTACATTTCTGATAGGAATCACACAAACAACCGAAACACAGCTTATGGTAAATATTGTTCTTGTACGCTAGTATCTAAACTACAGCCGAAATATGAAAAGATGATTATCTATAAAGGATAGACAAATGTGTCCGCAAAAAGGTACGTGGGGCTGCCAATCGATTTTAGGTAATACAAATTCGATCTATAGAGGCTCGCTTGATGTTTAGTGAAGCAGGCTCGCTTGTTATATTTATCACGCTCGCTTGATTTATATAATTCCGGCTCGCTTGATAATAGGTTTAGGCTCGCTTGATTGTTGAAGATCGTTCCAGGACTTACCTCAAAAACCATGCACTCTTAAAAATATATTCAGGCTCGCTTGATAAGATATGTACCAATCCTTGAAGCTTAATATGGCGTCGGATGATGTTGAAAATCAGCTTCTCTTGATAGGGAGATCAATCAGCAGATAATATAAAGGCTTGAAATTGGTTAGCAGCAAAAATCTCCATCGGGCAGGCCCTTATGAACTCTAATATAATACCGAGGAAATATAATACGAAAATTGGAGATTCAAAAACGAAGACAGGATATAACTGATAGCAATATTTCACGGTATGGGAAAAGTAGATTCCTGTATCAGCCTGCCATCCCGGAATTGTGAAACTTGCATCTTCCCAAATATTGTCGAGAGTCCCTTCTTTGATAAACCAACAGAACGTGTGTTATTTTCTCTGAATATATGGTTGATAGGTGGACAGTTCATCCTTCTCCATAATCATTGTGTCTGATCCACCCATCCTTGTAGTTGCGGAGATAATAGAGCATATTCGTTTGTAATCCATCCTATAACCAGCTTCGAATCCCCATATATGTTTGCATTCTGGATAGAGAGTTCCGATGCCGCCCATAAGCCACCCCATAAGGCCATTATCTCAGCTTTTTTATTTGTACCGGGCCCTCCATTCCACCAGATATGAATGCGAACACTTGAAGACTGTTTTATCCATACACCACATCTAGTAATATAGGGAAACCCCTCTCCATCTGTGACGGTTGGGCCCAAGAAAAAACAGAACACTATAGAAAACGGCATGGTTGGACTGTCCGTAAATGGAAAGGACATGGAAAAATGGAGAGGTTAATTCTTTATCCGCATGGAGATAACATTTCCAATATGAAACCATTTATGCTAGATGCCAGTGGGATTTCCATGATAATCAGTCTTGTAGAGAAATGCAATGATGTCAGTTCTCAAGGAAGTCAATCAAGTATGCCACCCACCTTTCCCTATTAAATTGAATAAACAAGAAATCCTAGGGGCTTCATCAGATGCGTTGAATCTAAAACCAAGTAAAACTTTAAAATCTATATATAAACCCTATGTTGACAATTTGCAATGAAACAACCTCGAAAGTGTGTGTAATTGGTCAGAACATATTCTTTGAACATTTTTCCTCGGGCACATATTGTGCATGGTTAAAGATATGTAGCCCAAGCCACCTCCTAAAAAGAAATGCAAGATAACTTTCCGAGCTGAAAATGAAAATGAAAACTGACGTAGAAAATGGCATTTTCCGTGTCGTCCTGTTTCTAGAGCGTTTTTTTTAAGGAACCGTGGCTACCATCTTGTTTTTAGTAACAAAGATACTATAGTGTGGATTTTTTAAATTATAAAAAAGAATTGTGCTTATTTCAGTAAACACATGCTTGAAATTTATAGACAACTTTAATGACATCTATAGCTATTGTAAATATTCTAAATTGTAGTAGTGTCGTCGTTTCCTTGTTGCTACCACAATAACACTCGTTCAGGTAGTTGTTCTAAGTATGCTAATCCTATTTAAAATTTACAAAGTGCTCTATCTTTTGAATTTTATTGGCAGGATATAGATCTTATAATGTGTTTAAGGAAGCATAAATTTTACTCAACTAGTTTTGGGACTGGGACTGGAATTGACAAGACTTTTTTTTAAAGTATGGGTAATGAATTATGTATTATAAACCACTTTGTAGTAGTTTAGTTCCATTTTTTGTTTTGCATATAGAATTTTAATTAGGGAATGGAAACTTTAACACCTACAACACCATGAGAAGGGATCAGAGAACTAGTTGGAGTTCCTTATCAGTTCCATCTTTGTTCTGCATTTATAACACAGTGAGAAGGAATCTGAGAAATAAATGAAGTTCCTTATCAGGAATTGCCAAATATTAATTCAAAAACAACATATAAACTAGCTTTGAACTCGTATAGAAAGCCTTTTAGTGGAGAGCCTTTTTTTTGCATACATTCAATAGTCCGTGCTTCTTCATTTTGAAGAGAATTTTGAGTGCAAGAGAAAGAGATTGTTCTCATAATATGGATCTCTTGTCCTATTAGGATACAAGCCTCGCTCAAGGCAGGGACTTACTGCCCTGCAACTTCTCTTGTTGTTCTTCATTCCACATTTTATAGGATGACATGTGGCCAATGCATTCATTTTTCTTTCACCAAGTTAAAATATTCAATGTTATAGGAATTTGTGTAGAATTGTTTTCCGGATATATCACATCCATTATTGATTGAATCGGCGTTTCGAACCAATCCACCGTGGTTCATCATTAGGAAAGATCCATGAGTTAGTCTTATCTCGCTATAAGATATAAATAGGAGGAGGTGAAAATGAGCGGAATGGAAAATCACTGGGAGGCCAACCTAAAATGTCATAATGAGAATGATTATTTAGTGTTATAGGATTTCATCATAGTTGTATCTCAAATTTTGTAATCGTTTATTTTCATCTTGATATATTCTTGGACTAGCTTTTCTCAATCTCTTATGTTTTCAGCCATCTTATTTGCTTGGACTACTTTTCCTTGAGTTTTGATTACTAGAAGACAACGATGGGAGATGCCTATATTAATTTCTTGAAAGTTTGCCTGACCATCTGGGTTGTGCGCCAGGGTTCAGCCAACACATTGTTGAAGTCAATTTTCAGTTCATCGTGAGGGAAGACGAGAATCTAGTGACATTAGAGTGCATGGGCATCCTGAATACACTAATTTGGAGATACTTCTCGCAAGTTAAAACTCTCAGATAACTGCAGAATTACTTTCCTTAACTGGTCTCATTTTTTTCATCTCCAATACGTTTTTCTTTGTGAGAAATGCATTCATTTTTTGTGTTGCAAATTTGTAAAGTCTCTTATGTAATTTAAACATTTGTTTACATGCACTAATCATTCTTTTGTAAATATGGCAGAAAAGGGGCATTGATTTTTGTAAGGCTGAAATCAGGCCCATAGGGCTGATACTCCACAAAATAGTCCCCCATGGGCATCTCCTCCTGCCCCAGCACCTGATGCTAGAAATGTAAAGAGGTTAGACTTGGGTGGTGCGCTAGAAACAAGGGTAGACTTGGGTGGTGCTGCTTCCTAGTGGTTCTAAGTGCCTGAGCCTTCACCCATATGGGTTTCTCCCTGAATCCCCTTGCCCTTGTTGTTGTTGTAGTTTTGTTGCCTCAGTTCATCAATTCCCCTAAACAAATCATTTATGGCGTTTAAAAGATGTTGGGAAAACTCCTCCTATTTACTCACCCTGTCTCTCCCACTATCCCCCATGTCTGATCTCTCAATATCTGGCTCAACAGTAACTGGATCAAGAGTGATTTGTAGCTGCCTTTCTATGCTTCTATACATGTGCCTTTTGTAAGTGATGTTCTGCTTATCATTTGGTACCATAGACTAAGAGTTGCTAGCACAGGCTAAGCTAAGACTATGAGCTCTGATACCACTGTAATATCCCTATGGAAAATTATAAGTAATAAACAAAGCATGCATAGTAAAAACACCCACAAAAATTTCACAAAAATTGAACAGCAGGAAATATGCCAAAAACTGCGTTGAACTGAGCCATTTTATTATAAATAGATGGGGTACAATAGAAACTTGGAAAGTATGCATTTGGGCTTGCCCAAGGCAAGCTAGAAAAGCCCAAGTGATGAAATCAGCTGCTCCAATTGCCAGGTAGATGTCCCCCCAGTAGCTCTGCGCTAGCCCCTTAGAAATTGCATTGTTGGTTGCAAGGAATGGTTGATTTGACCCTCCTCCAGTGCTCAAAAAATTATGGGAAATTAACCTTGATATCTCCACAAATAACCCACCAAAACCCAGGAAGGGTTTGGCATGATGATCTCTGTAATTCAACCCAATTTCCACTCACCACTCCAGCTGCTAGGTATATCGACCCACCTGAAAGTATCACTATTGAATGTGAAAATTCCTAACTCTCGGAATCCTATTGCATCAAATTGATATTACTTCTCCTACTTGATAAGTTATACAAGTTATTTACTATGTTATACAAGTAAATACTGAAGCATATACACTGCAACCTTCACTAAATAAACTGTGGAAATTAAATGTGGAAACAAGATCCGAGCAAGAAAATTAGACACACATTACACCGTTATTTTGGACTATGTCCCAGAAAAAAACCCAATGCAGGAAAATTGGTGCAACAACTGAGGGTTTATATTATTAAGCAAAAGTTTCTGAATAAACTAGATGCCCAAATCTGGCTATCCACAGAGAATCTGACTGACAGAGAATTAGCGAGGATTACCTCACACTAACACTGGAGATCTGGTACTGACCCAACACTGAACTGGACAACCCTACACTACCTCTGCGCAAATCTACGTCACTCTAGCTGGGTTGCGTCACCTCCTTCTGCTAGTCGTTCTGCTTGCTGGATGTTGATCTTTTTCCCCTCCGGTCTCATACCCTGGCACTCCGGCACTGGATCTGATTGATCCTCAACAAAACTTCAAATCTCCTCAAGGCTTCAATGTTGCTTTTGTGTGGGCACTGCACTACCCAACGTAGCTCCTACGCTACCTCTTCTGCGTCCTCTTCTCTGCAAAGTATTCCCGGCTCAGGAAAATATATTCCAACCTGAACTATCACTGCCCCTCATTGCAATCAAATCAACTCGATGATCTTCTCTAACTGCTCACTTGAGAAAATCGATCTCTAGACTCACTCAGTGTGTTTTCCAAATGCCCATCAAATTCCTTCTTATAATCTTCTCGTCGGATAACCAACGGCCCAGATTAAAACATAATCAATGGCATAGATCAGATTGACTTGATCTCTATCTTTTTCTAGAAGTTTCACACTCAGTTCTATTAATATACTTTAATTATTTTAATTCCGTAAGTTTAGACTTAGGATCCATTAAAAATAATTAATTATTTTAATAAAAGCCCATCCAGGTGGAATTTCCCAAAACTATTTCTAGGTATTTTGGAATACATGTGTCTAAGCCTCCCTGCAAAATTTGAGACGTCAATGCTACCAGAAATCAACACTCTCTCTTAGCGAGGAATGTACTATAGTAATGCATCCTACTGAAGCACTACATTGACTCTGTAACATCTCCCTCTGTGTTGTTGATGTCTGATATTGTTGCCCATCAACTATTGCATTGTTGCATCTATGCTGTTGTTGACCCTGAATACTGCTATCAACTGCATCTTCACTGCAACTTAGTTGTTGTTGTTGTCTAGCAGAAAAGCATCCAAAATTATAGAACTAAGTGTTCAGCATGATGCATATGATTATGAAGATCTGACTACTGCTAGACTCTGCGTTGACCCTTTGAAGTTGTTGCGCTACTACTAACTTTTCTCTGTGCCTTGCTACCCTGCTGCCAACTCTGCTTTACATTGCTTAGACTATGGCGCTCCCTAGCCACTGCGCTGCTCAGACTATAGCGCTCTCTAGCCACTGCGTTGTCACTCTGACAATCCTTGGCACCAACTGACACTGGTTCATCTTGCTACTTTTGATATGGGCTCCTATAGCAAGGTATTGATCTGAGAGGTGAACTCCTCAAGGATCCTGCCCAATTGCAGTTCTTTCGAATTACAGTTCTATATCACCCCAATTCTCCCCTAGATATATGTGGGTAATCGTGGTGAAATCCTCTTCAATCCTTATAGTTGTAGCTTGCGGATCATGTTTCTTGTCCTTGTCCTTCTTCTTGAGAGTACACTCAGTAGCGTAGTGACCCATCTCACCACACGAGTAACACTTGATCTTTGAGACGTCCTTTTTCTACCTCCGCTGCTCCTGCTACCCCTTAGATGCAAGGGTTTCATTCTCTTCCTCCTCCTTAGGCTTGACCCATTGATGCTGCTACTACCATCAAGTTTGCACTTGATCATATCTCGCCTCATCTCTTCCTGTTGAAGAGCAACCCACAATTGTTCCCAATCAAAAAACCTTTCTATGCCCAGGATGCTTTGGACAAAGACTTGCCAACAGAGTTTAGAGCCAATCTGGCAATCTTGGTGGCCTGAGGTATTGATTTGACATTTTCCAACTAATCTATGGTTTCTCGAAGCTTTGCAAGGAATGGATCAATGCATTCTCCCTTATGTATCCTCATAGATCGTATCTTCTCCTGCAAGTACATCTTTCGTTGCTCGGAAGATCCCTGATACAACGTAGCTAAGGCATCCCACATCTCCTTGGCTGTCCCTTTGCCAACGATGTGACATACTACATGATCCCTCACTCCGTCGAGGATCAAATGCTTAGCCTTCGCCATATTCTTCTTGTAGGCTTTCAACGGATCTGCATCTACGGGGACAACTACCACATTCTCAATAAAGGCCTTAAGATCATGCTCATCTAATAGACAAGTGATACTTGCCTGCCAAATCACATAGTTGGAGGCACCCTCCAGCCGATCTTGATCTCTTACCCATTTGCTGCCATCTCTGTTGTTTGAATAATGTCGAAGTGCTCCCTCTCTCTCCTCTGTGCAGCTTCTAGGCTAGCATACGCACTTCCTACTCGAATTAATAGATATGCTCCTCGCTACTATTGCTCGACAACTGAGAATTAGAATTCCTTGGCTCGGAATTCACCGAGGAAGGAAATTCCCTAAAAAAAATGTCTTCTTCCTTCTTCTGGCGCCTTTTTGCCCACAAAAAATGCTCCGAAAAACTACTTCTCACATAAAATTGCTCAGTGTTGAAGCTTCTGTTGTGATGCTCCCTCTGTCGCTAAAAATCACAAACTGGAAATCTTACCTCTTTGTCGGCTAACTGAGAGATATTTTCCTCGATAATCTTGCCCTCTTGGCTTGGATTGCACAATTCCTTGGGGATTTGATATGTTGCCTACACGATCTCCCTCTTTCTCTTCAACACTGAGTTCTTCCAATCTGCTCTCTTGCTTCACCTACACTGCTCTGATACCATGCAAAAATTCCTAACTCCCGGAATCCTATTGCAGCAAAATGATATTACTTCTCCTACTTGATAAGTTATACAATTTATTTATTGTGTCTACAAGTAAATACTAAAGAAAATACACTGCAACCCTCACTAAATAGACTACGGAAATTAAATGTAGAAACAAGATCTGAGCAAGAAAATTAGACAAACATTACACCGTTATTTTTGTACTAAGCCCCTAGAAAAACCCAATGTGGGAAAACCGGTGCAACATTTGAGAGTTTGTACTATTAAGCAGAAGTTTTTGAATACAACTAGATTCCTAAATATGGCTATCCATAGATAATTTGATTGAAAGAGAATTAGTGAGGATTACCTCACACTAACACTGGAGATCCGACACTGACCCAACACTGAACTGGACAACCCCACACTGCCTCTGTGCAGATCTACGTCACTCTAGATGGGGACTGTGTCACCTCCTTCTGCTGGTCATTATGTTGGCTGGATGCTGATCTTTCCCCCCTCCAGTCTCTAACCTCGACACTCTGGCACTGGATCTGGCTCATCCTCAACAAAAATTTGAGAAACTCAAGGCTTCAGCACTACACTGCCCAACGTAGCTCCTATGATGCCTCTTTTTCATCCTCTTCTCTGCCTTCTCTGCAAAGTATTCCTGGCTTAGAAAAAGATCTTCCAACCGGAACTATCACTGCCCCTCACTGGAATCGAATCAACTTGATGATCTTCTTCGGTTGCTCACTTGAGAAAATCAATCTCTAGACTCATTCGGTGTGTTTTCCAAATGCCCATTGAAGTCCTTATAATCTTCTCGTTGGATAACCAACGACCCAAATTAAAACATAATCAATGGCTTAGATCATATCGACTTGATCTCTGTCTTTTTCTAGAAGTTTCACACCCAGTTCTATTATTATACTTTAATTATTTTAATTCCCTAAGGTTAGACTTAATCTCCCATTAAAAATAATTAATTATTTTAATAAAACCCCATCCGGGTGGAATTTCCCAAAACACTTTCTGGGTATTTTGGAATACATGTGTCTAAGCCTCCCTGCAAAATGTGAGACTTATCGTAATTTTCAAACTTGACGTGCTCGAGTATAATAAGCTCTGATTTCCATGCTTGTCGAGGTCTTCATGCCATTTATCCCTTAACACAAGAAAAGATCCTACCTAAAAATAATAAAGCTTGCTTTTTCTATAAAACACCTTCTTCATCTGTTGATGGTCTTCCTTGAAACTAAAATAAACATGTGCTACCTTGCACCATTCAGCCTCGTGGCACGGAGTGGGTAGACACTACACTCTCGCTACTCGCCCCTACCTTGCCTTATGAATTATGGGTAACACATATTAGATTCTAGTCCCTTCCTTCTTCAATTGACCTTACACTGAATGCCTTCGACTTGATCTGTCTCTTGATATCTGACTGTTGCATGTCCGATGCTACCAGAAATCAACACTGAAGGCCCCCAAAATCTGTGCAATACTCAACAATTTTCCCTCTGGAATTATCCCACAAGCCTCAACCCTCAATCCTTCCTTCTCCCAAGCTCCCACGTGTGATACGAAGGTAGCACTGCACAGGCACACGCAGTCCCTGGTGATGGTTGTTTGGTACTATTGTCTCACACAAAATGGAGCCCCAAAAAAACTCCAAATCTTTAGTAAATGATGGCCCTAGGCTGCCGCTGAAAGCCCAGAAAATCTTCGGCTCCACAACCAGCTCCTCCAAATGCAACATTTCTCCTTTCTTGCGTCCCATCTATTGAACCTGCTCCACGAATATGCTTGGAAATCTCCTAGATCAACTCAAAGTGATGCAGATTACCCCCTGGGGTTGGCACTCGAAGTCCACCGAAGGTAGGGTGAGATTTGAGAGTGTAAGCTTTTGTGATCCATAGCTAGATTTTAACATAATTTTTCTGGAAAATCACATTAGAGTTAACAGACCCCGAAAAGAGATGATAGAAGATGCGTTTCGAACCATTGAGTGTAGTTCATCATCAGGAAAATGATGATTGTGCTAATCAAAATCATGAATAATATATACATTGCATCAATTACCTAATATAACTAACAATACAATATTTAAATTCACAAAAAGAAGGGTTAACAAATTAATACTAAAAATAATAACTAATAATTGATATAATTAATTAATAATTCAAACTACTACCTATTCTAACAAACTAATATAAAATATAATAATTAATAAATAATAAGAAAATATTAAAAATCTATCTATCACCTAACATAACTAACACTATAAATAGAAATAATAAATTAACAAAAAAATATTGTGCTCAACAACACATGCAGACTTGGCTCTCGACTCAAGCGTGCTAATCAAGAGTGAATGTCAAATGATCAAAGCTAGTCAAAATGATGAGTATCCCTCCTATTTTAGTCATTGAACCTCCAATTTCCCCATGTGAAACCCATCCATCGATTTTCCCTCTCTCCTTCCCTCCATTAGAGCATACTAGCCCAAAATGGGAGTGTATTCCTCCTCTTGGGGTGACCCCTACCACCCACAAGCAATTCAATTTTCTCCTTTTCTCCTATGTTGGGATTTTTCTTTAGCTCAAAACTTTGAGTGGGGTCTCTCAACCCACTTTTCCTAAGTAGTATCCCAAAATTTGACAAAATTGATATTTCCCTTAGCAATATTGCTAAGTGGGAATATCACATATTTTTTTCTTGAAAAAAAAGTTATTTTTTAGCAACTATATGTTAAAAGATTCGGCATTTAAACATGGATATACTCATTCATAAAAATGAAATAACTTTATGAGGGGGTTACTATGGTACATTAGTGTTAAATTTCATTGATATATCATCGTAATTTGACTTATTAAGTTAGATTAGTATTGGTGACATTATAACAAAAGATGCCTCCATTTATCTATATGTGTTAAGTATCCACAACCTATCAAGAAGTGAGACACTATCAAAATTTTGGAAGCATGACAAGCTTGACTAAACAACTAGTACTTCAAGTCTAAGTTCACTAATTTTTAGTCTAAGTTCACTAAACTTCAAGTCAAAACTTAAATGTATAATGCATACCATTGCAACTTATAATGTTCATTATGAAATAATATATTTCTCATAAAGAAGGTTTCTTTTATAAATATATAAATGAATTTAGTTGTCTTTTCAAAATAACCTAACCCACCAAAAGTTGGATAAATAACCATAATTCATTTCAAACTTGCCATGAAAATGAAAAGAAATAAAAAGTCCTTGAAGTCTATGAAAATGTTAACATGACTAGCATGTGACCCCATTAACATTTCAAAAATACGAAAGCATGCATAACTTATCGACTACAATGTTATCTCTTTTCAACAACCCCTTGCTAAACATAACCATAAAATCTATTAACTATGTAGCACTTAAGCTTCAGTGGCCTCATATTATTAGCACATACCATATAACATGGTCAATCTTTAAATTTTAGTCTGAGTTCACTAAACTTAAGTAAGTGATATCTTGAAAGCTATGTTAAATATAACACATACCTCTTGCAAATTATGAAATAATCTTTTTCTAATATGAAAGTTTCATAACCTAATCTACCAAAAATTAAATAAATAATCATAATTCATTTAAAACTTGTCATAAAAAGACAAAAAAAAAACATGGAAGTCTACGAAAATGTAATCTAATGTATCTAATAGATGAATTTAGTTTTGTCTTTTCAAAATAAACTAACTTGTCAAAAATTAGAAAATGAGCAATAATTCATTTAAAATTTGATAAGAAAGTGAAAAAATAAAAAAATAGAACAAATCCATTGAAAATAATGAAAATATAATATATAACTTTTATTAGTTGTTTATTTTCAAAATAATCCAAGTCATTTTGTAGATTTATGTGGGGTAAATTTTTAGATGTAAAACTCAGAATCTCCACAGCCTTCATTTTTAATTTACATTTCAAGTCTAAATCAACTAATAAATAAATTTAACTATCTTTCAAATTAATATATAATCAACTAAAAGCAAAAATATAACCATAATTTAATTAAAATTATCCTAAATAAAAAAAAAACATAATTTAAAAAATACCTTTAACATTAATTTAATATTTTCAAACTAATTAAATCCACCACTACCTTTCTCATTAATTTTGTATTTTCAGACTAACCAAACCCAATTTTGTATTTTCAAACTAACCAAACCCACTCCGAACGTCATTAGTATTTTCAAATAACTAAATCCACCAATACCTTTCTCATTAATTTTGTATTTTCAAACTAACCAAACCCACTCCGAAGGTCATCTAGTACATGTCCAAAATATTTGGAGACAGAAATCCTGAAAAGACTAAAATGATGGCATCCAGCGTATACTGCTTACATTAATCTACCCTACACCTAGAACACTTCCGAGGGCCTACCTAGCACATCTGGCTAACATAAGAACCATATTCTCACTGCACTCTGTATCTACCAGGCCGCACTCTGTACGCACATATTTATTAAAAAAAGTATAGACATTATAGATTCAAATTAAATCCAAAAATAAGCAAGCCCTTTATAGAGATCCGGAATCAGGGATTCATTTCTATCGGTCTCTGGCTTTACAGAAATCCGAACTCGGATTCATTTCTGTCTCTCTTCTATTCTGCTTCCCGCCACAAAATAAAATCGGACGACCAAACAAAACACAGAAAATAATTAAAAAGAAAAAACATTCAGAAACGCCAACCACAAACCAGATCAAAAATGAAAAACCTGTTACTCAATAAGGACTGTAGAAACCAATAAACAGGCATGGCCATGCCATAGACCAAACAGATGCAATAAACCACGCCAATGCAGAAAACCCAGACAACACAACAGAGCAAGAAAATGAAGATGAAATGGAAGTGTTCGATGTTGGGTGTTTGAAAAGGGCTTTATTTCCTTCCTGTTTCAAACGGTGACAAGCTTTTCCGTGCCAGTTTTTTATCTTCAGCTCCACCGCCATCTCGGAGATGGAGTATGCAAAGGTCGCCTAAGATGTGTGGTCCAAGCGAGATGTTATTACTGGCAGAAAACCACTTCATTATCTTAAAGCAAGATGAGGTCAAGGTACAAATAACAAAGCAAAATTGAATGAGTTGTGGTGGTTATTAAAACTAGTTGTGGAAAGAGGAGTAATCAAAGTACAATGTTCACAGCATTTGAAGCTCGATGTTTGAACTTAGATGAATCTAAAAGGCCTGGTTAAGATTTGCCGCACTTTTATATAGATTTAACACAGACTTCCAGGGTTATTCACGAAATCAATAGAGTAGTTTGCCACTGGGTCCAAGTGTTGGTGGACGAGGGCAATTGGGTGAGTTTGGAAATCCGATGGGAGTACAAGCTGTTGTCCTTCGTGCACATGAGTCACAGTTGTAATTTCAGGTGTGCTTGGTGATGAATTTTCTTGGCTTTTTTCGAAGTTGGGCATAGTGGTCCTCTTTGAAGGATCATGTTGTACTTTTGTTGGCTGTTTTCTTGATGATCTCATGCTTTTTCATTGATTCACCGGTTATGTTTTTATTTTACTTGAAATGAAATGCTGCATATTAGTTAGGTAGTGTGCATACTTTCTTGTGCTTTTGACTGCTAGATGGATGATGCTGATATGACAAAAACGCGCTATGATGGTACTCACCACATTACATGATTCTTCATGGATGTGAGCAGTGCTTGGTGATGATATGTGTTCATTCATGGTTTTGTTCATTGCGGATGGATTAATGAGATATTGGGGAAGCACCATTGCAATAGCTCTCATAGGGCTTTGTTATTGTACAGTTTACACTCCAATTTCTCTTACAGGTTTGTTTAAAAAAGGATTCAAAAGCAGGATAAAATGGCTAAAAAAATCTTGCATGCACTCAGGTTTTCTTGTCTTTTACGACTGTAGCAGATTAAAAAGGAAGGTGCATTATAGGCTCGATGTCACCTCCAAACATTATTATTGAGAAAAAGTAAGGCCACCCCTCTATAGTTTCATAATATCTCTTCAAGCTGGCTCTGAACTAGATCATATGCCTTTACCTTAAAAGGTCGGCCTTGAATGGATCCTGGATAAATAAAATAAATTAGTATAAAAAAGATCCGTCTCATTCATGAAACATACAAACTCATCTAGCTCTCGGGTTTGGGTTTCAAAAAAGGGATAATGTAATCTTCTGGGTACATATGAAAGTTTTGAAGTCACTCCAAACCTAACACAAAACAGAGCCAAGGTAGAACGTGACATGTTGATGCCAGATGAGGAAAGGAAGTATGTTTGTGGGCTGTTACAGTTGCAAAGGAAGAAATGGATGGTACGTTCATCAATCAGGTATGTTACCCTCTTCTTTTATGACAGAAAAACAAAGATCCAGTCAGCAGCCAGAGTATTAATCATTGTGCTAATTGCTTAAAATTTTCGGAAAGGTCTGTTCTGCAGGTGCTAAAGCTCATAGTACATGACACAGTATCCCACAGGAACCAAAGTGTGCCGTTTAAATAAAATACTATTCTTCATGAAGGGTGTTTGGAGATTGCGAATGGTATACTAAAGAGACTGAGTTCTGACTTAGTTTTAATGACTGCAGATATCAGCATTGAATGGAAGGTTTTAGGAAAAATTTTCAAGGTAGGATATCAAATTAATAGTACATAGCAGGAAGAACAGCAGAACAAAGACCTCAATGGATCAGTTTGAAGCACAATTCTTAGCAATAGTGAAATGTTGACAATAAAATAAAATTTAGGAGTTAACATGATGGCAGAATAAAAAGGTATTGCATGTTGAAAATAGGTCTCCAAATATCATATCTCCCAACAAAAGGGACACCAACTCCTACAGCAAATCAACCAGAAATCATTTGCAAATATAAGAAATGTGAACTTATGTTCCTACAACTCTTGTCGAGCCCAAATATGTTCAGATGGTGGAATGACGATCTAGGAGAATTCATAATGAATGGTCAGCCTATTTAGAAGGGTTTTTGATATAGTCCAAAGGAGGTCGATCTTAGATGTAAAAAAATAGGCAACGGTTTTTGGCTTATAGTTTTTGAACATGGTTTTGAGTTGTTGATGGTTTCTGAGCCCCTGCTTTAAGAATGTCACCATGTAAATCTGTGTATGCAGCTTAGATCACATGATTCAATAGGATATGAATCAATTATTGGCTTTAATGGCAGCCGTGGTTCCCCTCCATTTCATTTTTGTTTGTGCTTTCCCTAGGGAATTTGAACCTAATCAAACATTTATGGAACAGGCAGGGAATGCAGAGGATGTGAGAAAAGACAGTTTTCATTTGAATGTGACTTTCGGGAAGAAGGCCATTGTAAAAGAGCATTTCTCCAAGAAGTACAGGCATCCCCATATTGGATTCAAAGTTGATTTTAAAGCATCTTTGTGGGGAAGCACGTTGCATGACCAAGGCTAGAAGGCTTGGAGATGCAACTCCCTCCTATGACTTTGAACTGCACACACTTACATTTGAATATATGAAAGATAGGCAGAGCTGTCAGATTTTCATGAGGGAGGCTTGGTGCATCACGATCTGACAGCATCAAATGCTATAATTCATCGAGACTCCAAACAGTTGGTTCTGATTGACTTTAGCCGTAGTTCACGTCTACATTACTATATGATAAGGCAATGGATTTACATTGTTCTGGAGGGAACGTTGTTGTCAATGTATTCTCCTAATGGGAATGTTATGGAAAGGGTGCTTGATTTCTGCAGAAAATCAGTAAAGCAATAGTCAGCTACATTGACATTTGAATCTGTCTCTGAAAAAAGAAGCTAGAGAGTTTCCCTTTTGGCGATTATGAACATGGGAGTTGCAGCTCAAGCTAAGGATTTTATGAAGGATGATGTTCATGGTCAGAGCTGTTTACATATGCAAAAGTTTTATGTGCACATACTACTCCCTAGAGAAGCCCACATCCCCAAGCCTATATTAGCACTTACATCTGTACATGCAGTTTAGATCACATGATTCAATAGGATATGAATCAATTATTGGCTTTAATGGCTGCGGTGGTTCCCTTTGATTCCATTTTGTTTGAGCTTGCCCTAGTGGGTTTGAACCTGATCGAACAAATGTGCAAAACGTAGGGAACGCAGAGGATGTGAGGAAAGATGCTTTTCATTTGAATGTGACTTTTGAGAGGAAAGACCATTATTAAGGAGCATTTCTCCAAGAAGTACAGGCATCCCATATTGGATTCAAAGTTGATCTCAAAGCGTCTTTATGGGGAAGCTTGTTGCATGACTAAAGCTAGAAGGCTTGGAGATGCAACTCCCAATCTTTTGACTTTAATTTTCGCGTTTGAATATATCGAAGATAGGCAGAGCTAACGGATTTTCATGAAGGAGGTTTGGTAGCATGATGATCTGACAACGTCAGATGTGATAATTCATCCTGACTCCAAAAAATTGGTCATGACTCATGACTGACTTTAGCCTTAGTTCACATCTACATTGCTAGAAGATAGGGCCGTGGATTGACATTTGTTCTGGAGAAAGCATTGTTTTCAATGCATTCTTCTAATGGAAATGTTATGGAAAGGGTGCCTGCTTCCTACAGAGAATCAGTAAAGCAATGGTCAGCAACATTCAAATCAGTCTCTGGAAAAAGATGCTAGAGTGTTTTCCTTTTGGAGATGATGAGTGCATTAGTAAATCGAACACAGTAGTTGCAGCTTAGCTGAGGATTTTATGAAGGACGGTATTCATGGCTAGTGTTGTTTGCATATGCGAAGGTTTTTATATGCACACACTAGGAAAATAACATGCATACCTGTTGCCAACCTTACAGTTTAATTGTTAGTGTATCCGAAGACTCTGGTGTTATTCCTTTTGGAGACGATGAATGCATTAGTAAATCGAACACAGGAGTTGCAGCTTAGCTGAGGATTTTATGAAGGATGGTATTCATGGCCAGTGTTGTTTACATATGCGGAGGTTTTTATATGCACACAATAGGAAAATAACATGCATAACTGTTGCCAACCTTACAGTTTAATTGTTAGTGTATCCGAAGACTCTGGTGGTATCTATTGAGAGCTCAGCAGCCTTGAATAATTGAATTTGTGAGGTAGCTATCAAAATCTCCTGCGAAAGCTTCAGCGGTACATGCAAATGAAACGATTGGTGAGGTGGTAACAGCAGCTAGTACCGTGCTTGATGTATGGAGCATAAATGGTGTATGGAGCTAAATACTAGACAATTACCTTCAGATTTTGTCATCTCAATAACAAGTTCAAGTCTTTCAGATCGGATGCAAACAAATTGGTATATAGTTGGTCATCAAAGTGTCCATTCAATCCGAGAAGAAGGATGCCGCGGTTTTAAAGATCGATCTAAATAAGGCTTTCGATCGAATGGATTGGGTATATATTAGACTTGTTCTTTACAGGATTGGTTTAGACAGAGAGGCTGTGGAGTGGGTGATGGGCTGCTCCATCAATTTATCCATGGCGGTAATCATCAATGGTTCAGCCTCAGATTTCTTCTTTCCTAGTAGGGGGCTCCCCAGGGGTGCGCTTTATCTCCGCTTCTGTTTATTCTAATGATGGATGCTATGAGTCTGAAATTGAGAAAGGCAGTTGTTGATGGCTCTTTCTGCGGGATTAATGTTTGCACTAATATGAATGCCTCCCATAGCCTCTTTGTAGACGACATTTTAATATTTGGAATGTTACGGAGAAATTGCTGGCAGATAATTCAAAACATCTTTCTGGTTTTCTGTGAGGCTACAGGTATGTTGATCAGCGAAGGTAAGTCTTGCTTATATTGTGCAGGTGGAGAGGAAGGGGTTATAAACGATATAATTTCCTTTTTAAAATGTGGAAGAGCTGATCTTTCCGGAGGTCTGGTTTACTTGGGATTTAGGTTGAAACCACTGAAATACACAGTTGACGATTGGAGATGGATTATTGAAAAGTACAAAAAGAAATTCAGCATGTGGTCAGCGAAATGGCTCTCAAAGGGGGGCAGATTGATATTAACACAGGCAGTCCTTTAACAACAAACTGTTTTCTGGGCACATCTATATGTGATCCCAAAACAGATTTTAAATGACATTAGAAAGATTATGGCTCAGTTCATCTAGGGAGGAAGAGGAGATAAGAGATGCATGCACTTAGCTAGATGGGATACAATTGCAATTCCGAAAGATAAAGGTGGATGGGGCATAAAGGATTTGGAGATCTTTGGTAAATCCTTGCTCACCAAATCATTGTGGAGGGGCCTAAATTACAAGGGAAAATGGCAAGATATCATTAGAGGGAAATATTTGGGACAGGAGTCTATGGAGTCAATAGCCACGAAGGGATGGAAGGCACAAAAGAAGCAATCAAATATTTGGAAGGGCTTCAGTTCAATTTGGCCCACTGTACAAGGAAATCTGAACTGGTTTTTTGGGGATGGCTCGAAAATCCTAATCGGCAGTACCAACATGCTGGGAATTGATAATTTTCGTGACATTGATGGAGCATTAATCCTGGCACTAAACCAAGGTGGATTCTTTTACTTAAAACAAATTATTGCTAATTGGGACAATGGGATTTCGAATTGGAAGTCTTTCAAGGACACAGGTTTGAATCATAGATGGGAACAATCTTGGGCAAATCTTTCTATTTCTCTCAGACATTTGAGACTGTGTAAAATCCCTGTGGGCGTTAGGCTTATATGGAGAGATAAAACAATTGAGAGCGGCCCGAAGGTAAAAGATATTTATCAGATCCTCATAGAATCGAAGTTTCTTTTGGGTGCAAACAGCTGGTTTAAGATCATATGGAAGGTCAAGGTCGAAATAAAAAAGATTATTTTTCTATGGCTCGTTTGGAGGGATAAAAACATTACTTGGAATAACTTGCAAAAAAGGGGTTGGCAAGGTTCGAGTTATTGTTTGTTATGCGGTGCAGATGGTGAAGATAACCAACACCTTTTCTATCTGTGCCCCTTTGCAAAGAAAGTTTTGGAAATGCTATGTTATAAATGGAATTTCCCAATCCCAGAGTACTCGAACACTGTGGATTGCATAAGGTGGTGGTTCAGTAGGGGAAAAACTTTTAGAGCCATACCCATTCTATTCCACTGGAATATTTGGATAAACAGAAACAAAATGATTTTTGAAGAGAGACCTTGCTGGCCGGATAAAACTTTTAACCAAATCTTAATTTGCTGGGAGAGGCAAAGGACTAATGAGAAGCAGCCTGTGGATTTTTTCAGGAGGAGCAGACCTCATGATTTACATTTCCCGGCAGGATACTTTGATGGGGCTGCACAAAATAATAATTGCGGTTGTGGTGTTTGGCTAATGCTTTCTCCAAATTACCAATACAAATTCTTCTGGAACGGTGGTATAGGTACTAACACGAGAGCAGAATGCATGGCTCTTTGGGGACTTCTATGGGTGGCGTCACTTCTGTGTGTGGAAAACTTATGGATCTTTGGAGATTCTAAAATACTAATCGATCATATGAACAACAAATCTAATCTAAACCCTGGACTGATAACTCACTGGATTGAACGCATTCATATACTGAGGGAAAAGTTCACTTTTATCTCCTTTTGTCATGTGTACAGGGATAAAAACAAGGAAGCAGACCGACTTTCAAAGAAGGGTCTGGAGAGTATTTTTGGATACATGAATTATGAGTTCATTAATTCGCAGGGAACAATTGCTGAAGGAGTGATCAATCTAGCATAACTGGTAGGACATCTGAACAAACATACTACTACAATTTGGCTGGGCGATTGTCGCCAGGGTCTTTGCTGTTTTCTTATTGCAGATGGTTCCCTACAGCTCAACCACACGCTGAAAAAAGAGACTTAGATTTCACAGTTGGAGCTTTCCAGCTGTTCTCTGTGTGGAGCACAGGGCTCTGTTTTGACCAACAAAAGATACCTGTGACTACTGTCCCGTTTTGATTGCTATGTAGATGCTTCCTGTTTGTGGTAAAATCTCTTTGGAAGATTCTATGTTTTTCCAATTTTGTTTTCTGATCAAGTATGAGGTTAGCCCTCACAAATTGTAGCCCTGAATTGATGTTGATCAACTGAAGATTGAAATCTGTTTTGCTCGATACATTATATAAACCAGCTGTATTTTTTCATGTTGAAAAGAAAAGTCTTTGTAGCAACTGCAACCCTTAAAATCCATATGCAAGGTTCACATGCATAACGTGTTGAGAATATGAAGAGGTGAATATGGAACTAAGTTATGGATCTTATTTCTGATCAGCCAGGAACTATAGCGAGCTCAAACTTCGATGCCGATTCAACTTAATTTCAGCCCCGAGTGGAAGATCAAAATGAAGGTGCCTGGCATATAAGGTGTTGTTTTTGAAGGGTAAACGTCCAACCCTAAATGAGACTCTATCTATATATATAAAAGCCTTAGTCTTAAAAAAAAAACCTATAGAATAATTTAGAAATTCAGGTAAGATTATGAAAAATTTCGGTAAAGATTTTTGAAAATCTGGGTTATAGTGGTTAAACTTCAATATTTTAAGTGTCTTAATAATTTTTAATGATGCTAAATCTATTTCCACCATCAAAAATACAATCCAAACACTTCAATTACCTAATTTTTTGAATATTTTTTACCTGACTCCAAAAAAACTGCCCATCCACACTATTCTGTATTCTGTTCATCCATAGATAACTCCTATATAAAATATCCATTCTAAGGGTATTGTGGAAAGATTACTTACTTTGGAAGCCAACATGTATGTGCATAACCCAAGGCCAATTTGTGTTGCCAGTAGACAAATATGTATAGACCCGTGTTAAGTGGTTTGTGATGGTTGGCCTTGTTTAGTGAGCATTTTAATGGCTTGGACGTGGACTGTTTGGGGCCTTGTCCCAGATTGCAAATCAGCAGACTTGTGAGAAATCTTTAATACTTTAGCTAGGTTGTTTAATTGCTTGTCCATATTGGGAAGGATGTAAAGCCTTTGGAGGAATACATGATCATTCATGGCAGGTTTGGAGATAAGTGTCACTATAATGCATCGTTCGTCAAGCCAAGCTGAAAGGGCTTTGAGGACATATCTTAGAGGAGCGCTTGACTTGGTTGAATTATTCAAATGTGGAGTTGATTTGGAATTGTTTTTATGAGGTTGCATCGACTTTGGAGATATTGGGAGTTGAGTTTTTTATTTGGAAATTTATTTAATAATTTTGGATGAAGTTTGTAGGTGGTAGTATAATTGGAAAAAAAAAACATGCCAGCAAGTCTTGCATCCAAGTGATTGAAAGTTCAATCCCCTTGGACATGTTTAATCAGCAAAACCCAAAAAAATGGATGAAGATTTGAGACTTCTCACATTTGATGAAGGAAACCAGCCCTTTGGATATGGATATATATATATATATATATATATATATATATATATATATATATATATATATATATATATATATAATTTAAGTTATATGTATAACTTAATTAATTAATACAAGCAAGAGGTTATGGGGTCAAGTCCTTGGGCTGTCGGACGAAAGTTCCTAGAGGTATTCCATTATAGAAAAAATAAAAATAAATAATAAACTATTAATTAACATAAACTACACATTTTCGAAATAGCAATATCAAATTTGATTTCTAGCTAAATTTCATCATTGCCAAACTTAAACTTGAACCCAAACCATGTGATATAGGGAGTAAATAGGATGCAAGTAATGGGTAACTCCAATTCATAATAGATTGGGTTGATGGAAAAAATATGCTAAAAAATTTAATGCTTTGGCTAATTATGGAAAAAATAAGAGGTTAAGAGCATGTTCTTTATGGTATTGTTTCAACATATCTTTAGGGAATTGAATGAGAGCATAGGTAAGTTGTCAAAAGAAACCTTGTCCCTTTGAGAGAGATTGGTATATACTAAATCTATTAGAGAAAGAACTTCTAAAGAAATCATCCATAACTTGTGCTAAGAGAAGAAATTTTGTTCTCATGTCTATTATCTTAAACTTGCATTGTCATAGTTTGTGTTAGTTTTCTATTGTTTTTGTTTAAGCAATTGAGGTCATATAATAAAAAAGACTAGTATTTGTAAAAGTAAGAACTATGTTTGGGGGGCTTTTTTTTTTGAGAAATCTAAAGAAAGAGATACTTTTTGTTTCCAAAGTGTCAATAAGGAACACATAAGGTATTTAGCCACATATATTTTGATTTATCCTTGAAATATCGATTTTTTTTTTCTTGGAAAAAAAATTGATAGCATTCTAGCAACTAGATGTTAAGAAATTTAGATTTACTCATGGATATTCATAAAAATGAAATATCTTTATGTGGATGTTAATATGGTGTATTAGTGTTATATTGCATTGACATATTTTATAATTTGACTTGTTAAGTTAGATTAGTAGTATTATAACAAAAAATGCTTCCAATTATTTATATTTGTCTAAGTATCCACAACTTATTAAGAGGCAAGACACTCTTGAAATTTTGAAAGCACAAATGACCACAACTTTACTACTTTGCAATATCCTTCAAATTATTTTATATTCGTCAAATTTCCAAAACCTAACCAGAGGTGAACACCATTGAAATTTCAGAAATACAAATATATGCCTGACTTATTGATTATGTTATCACTTTACAACAACCCCTTACTCTAAAACACCAGTCTGAAAAAACAAAACTAACTTCAATAACCATAAATCAAGCCTTATTAGCCTCATAAACTATATGACATAATCAACTTTAATTTGTTAATCTAAATTAATTTAACTTAAATAATATATAACTTAAAAGCTATATAAACTTGTATAAATTAACACATACACTTTGCAAATTAAAATGTTAACAATAAAATAATATATTTTTAAAATGAAAGATTTATTTTATAAATATATATAAAGAAATTTAATTTTGTTATTTCAAAATAATATAATTTAGGGAAAGTTAAATAAAATAATTTAATTATCCTTCCCATTAATATAACCTTCTAAAAATTAAACAAACAACCCAAAACATATAATATTATTAATTTTGTATTTTCAAAGTAACCACAACCAATAGAAGTTAGACAAATAACTATAATTCATCCAAAACTTGCCCAATTTTTTTAAAAGATGTAACCTAGCCTATGTTGCCAGCATCAATACAGGCCCATAAATGCGCCCAGGCAAGAAATGCCTGCCGTCAAATCAAAACGGTAGATCATCGTGCGGTGAGCATTCCCTGCCTGGGCGCATTTATGGGCCTATGGTAGTGGAAATAAGGCTCGCCGCATCAATACACCGTATACCTAGAACAACTTAAAGTGGGTCTACGCTTTCCATATCTGGTAACATAAGTTTGACACATCATATTAATTTGAGCAAGACAAGAAAGGCAGACAATGATAGAATGTGTCCTGAGTCCTGACTCGGATTCCTACATAGGAAACCAATATTTATCAGTCTATTGGTCCATAAATGCACCTGGGAAATAGATGCCCACCGTTGGATGGTGTACTTGCTTTAATCCAACGGTGGGCAGTTACTTTCCAGGTGCATTTATGGACCAATAGACTGTCCTACCTGCGTGGAAACTACCGCTGTACCCGAGAAGGTTGAGGTTGAAACTTGAGGCTGTACCTTCGGGAACCGCTGCGATAACCCACATCAGGCAGTCCGATTAAACTTCCACATCTGGAAAGATGAAGTTATTGTTCATTTTCTGTTTTTCCTCCACTTCACTTATCTGCAAACCAACCAAACGCGACTTCAGATAGATAACGAAAGAAAAAGATTGGAAGTGAAAGATTCCATTAAGTAATGAACTCAACATTTATCGCAAGAGCAAAGAACACTGCAAAAACCCAGAATCAAGCAAAACCATCAAAAGCTGAAAACAGGCAAAACCATCAAAAGCTGAAAACAGTTATAGAGGTTGAATTATGGGCAAATGGCAAATAAATTGCTGAAAAAGTAATGAGCGATTAACTTAGGGTAAGATGTGAAAAAATGTTGTACTTTTGCTGCTGGATCTTTTTGCTGTTTTGTGGGGTATATATATCCTCTGGAAGCTCCTGTCTCCGGACTGGTGGTGTATCGGCATGTTTTATTATGGGCATTTACCTGTCCTGGGATTTGGGCACTCTGCTGTTTTTTAGGTACCAGTGGGCAATGTTTCTACATTTTCATTGTTTACATTGCACCTTTCGATGCTTTTCTCATTGCTTATTGATGTCTGGGCATACCTGGACGCATCACTGCTCTGTATTTCAGACGGATCATATGGTTTTATCTTGTACTATTTCCCTGTATGTGATGCGGGAATTTGATCATTATGTAATGTTGTATGGACTGTTTTTACCTCTATCAATAGAAAACAGCGTTTTTTCTCGTTGTGAAAAAAGAAAAAATGTTGTAAACTCTGATTAGAGATTAAATGCGAGGCAAATGGAAAATATCATGAAAAAAGGAAATTAAATTATGGAAAAATGGTAACAATATGCTGAAAATTATTGTCACAGAATTAGATGACCGTCAAATAGCGAAAATTTTATGAAAAGCAAACTTACGTTTACCCGCCAAAACAATTTTCCTAGTTTACTCATCTCGTTTTGTCGCTCAATGTCGGCTCCTCCTCGAAGCCACTGCAATCAGGATTCATTTCAACGTTAAAAAGAAATATAATATATCTAAGCCAAAACCCAGATAAAGAAGCAATTGAGAGGGTATAGAGGAGCTTTGCCTTCAATGGCTCTTTCCACTGAAATTGACCTGTAATTTTGTTTAATAGGAATAATAAAAAATATTAAAAACTATCCCAAAAACAAGGCATGAAATGACTAAAGCAATCCAAGTGAGGCGATTATGTGCCAGGGCATACCCTGTTCTAACATATCTATTAATAAAAAATTATCAAAATTATAGATTCGAATTAAGCTCAAAGTAAGCAAACCTGGCTTTATAGAGATCTGAAATCAGGGATTCATTTCTATCGGTCTCTCTTTTGCTTTGCTTCCCGCGACAAAATAAAATCGGACGGCGAAACAAAACACAGAGAAAAATAAAAACAAGAAACGCGAACCACAACTCAGATAAAAAAATGGAAAACCTATACCAAAAAGCGCCTGCAAAAACCAATAAATAGGCATGGCCATGCCGCAGACCAAACAATAATAACTACAATAAACCACACCAATGCAGAAAACACACAATACAGAAGAAAGCAAGAAAAGAAAATGAATGAGATGAATCATGAAAATGCTCAATGTTGGGTTTCTGAAATGGTTTTATAGTTTCTAAATCAAACGGTCACAAGCTTTTCCGCGCCTGCTTTTTATCCGTTTTTGGATTTTGCTTTATCTCCAACAAGAAGCCATTGCTTGCGTTGGGGCCCAGGGATCAACATGGACAGTACAGAAATTCCCAATGATACAGAATACAGACAACAGATAATTTCTGGATTAAAATTTATTTAATCGTGTGCAAATTATTTCGTAAACCTTCTTCAATATTTAATTAAGTTCGTAAATTTTAATGATGTGTGGTTTCGTGTACTTATATTGTTGGTTTTGGACTGTGTGTTAAAATTGTGTTTTTGCATCCAGAGTTCATTTTTAGGAAATAAGGAAATGGGGAATTTGGTTTCAGACAAATTGGTTTTGTTTGGATTAGAGCTCATTTTTTTCAGACATGAGGAAACACGTGAATTGGCCAAGTCTCTAAGCCCTGAAGACATGTAGTAGGACTGTCTTATTAGGAACTACTAACTAATTGCATAGTTTTTTTTGAATAATAGTGATGAGTCAATTTGTAAATAACAACAACAATAATTATCATCATTGTTACTTTAACAAATAGGTTTTTACACTTCCTAAAAGAAAAAAGTATGGCTACATTATTCTAAGACTATTTAATTTGAGTGGTGCCAACATTCAAAATGCTTTTCGAAGAGAGAACTCTTAGTATGTTAAAATTATATTGCATAAATTTTATTACTTAAAATATCATATATTTTGTTGATGATGAAATTTAAAAAGAAAGTGTTATATGCTAATTTAGTTTTTATTGGGAAAATTGGAAGATAAATAATGAATAATTAAATTTAATATAACTAAATACACAATTAATAAGTGTGTTTTGTTAAACGTAACTAAAATTAACATTTAAAGATGTTTATTTCATAAGTATTGTATCAATGGTAGAAATCTCCGGATTATCCACATAAAACAACGATCAACTTTTCTCTTTAGGACAAGATGAGAATGAAGAGTGAAAGAAGGTGAAAGAAAAATGAAAAATGACAAGAGCGGACAAGAACTGATTTTATTAATATGTTTAATCTAATAAATTTTAATAAATTAATTTTAATTTTAATATTAATATAAATTAATTTTAATTTTAATTTTGAAGATTACCCTTAGATTATTAATTTAATCAGACTATTTTAGGTAAATTTTTTTTATAGAGAAACAAAATTTAGTAACATTTAACTTTATCAAATATAAATTAAAGCTATTATCAAGATGAAAATGAAGAGTGAAAGAAGGTCGTACAGGTTAAGGTCTTAAATAGTGAAAGAAAAATGAAAAATGATAAGACTCGACAAAAACTTTATTAATCTATTTAATCTAATAAATTTTAATTTTGAAGATTACCTTTAGATTATTAATTTAATTAGACTATTTTAGGTAAAAAAAATTATAGAGAAATAAAATTTAGTAAGATTTAAGTTTATCAAATAAAAATTAAAGCTATTAATATAATTATTTAAACTATTTTAATAAATATTTTTATTAAATTTTTATTAAAATGAATTAAGTAGTATTATGTAATTAATAGGTGAATTAAAAGTAATAATATGTGAATTAAATTTAATAATAGGTGATATTATGTAATATTAAAAGTATTATAAAATTAAAATTAATTTATATTAATATTAAAATTAAAATTAATTTATTAAAATTTATTAGATTAAATAGATTAATAAAATCAGTTTTTGTCGGCTCTTGTCATTTTTAATTTTTCTTTCATTATTTAAGACCTTAACTTGTGAGAATTTCTTTCAGTCTTCATTCTCATTTTGTCCTGAAGATGGATCCCTGTTGGGACTCGAAAAGTCGACCATTGTTTTACGATACTGTGGATAATCCGAAGATTTCTACAATTAATGACAACCATAGAAGCTTGAAAACCATAAGTATTGTATCATTAATTTTTTTACTTTATTGTTTTTATGTTGTTGGTTCTATTAATCAGTCAAAAAGAGTCATCATTTACAATCATAGTATTCTTGCTTTTGTCGTAATCTACCACTTGGGAAACCAAGCCAATGATGGAAGAAAAGGATTTTAGATCAAAACAATACAATGTGTTTATGTTGTTCTGTCAATGTCGAGAGTTTGTTTGATTGCCACTTATATCTAAAACAAAAAAATACTATGCAAAACATAAAAGCAACCCTGCTACATATGGAAACATGAAACTAGGAGCATAATAAAATTGTAAGGAGGAGTTGATTATGTCATTGTAGTTGCATGGAGGTCAATTCAATGTGGAGACATCTATCGGAGCCATCGATGTCATTAGAGAGGCAGGCCCCTTTCCTCTAAGGAGAATAGTTTCAATGCATCCCATTTGCATAGCTAGATCTATGTGCTCCATGGATTGGTCTCAATTCTCGATGATGATGTCATTAATTTGATGGGAAATCTCACGACAAACTTCATGTGTCTCTGCGAACAACTAGCCTAGTAAGGATTTTACATGCCAGTAAATTTCAACTATGCAGAAATATTGGTTTTCCCTTCTGCGAGTGTAACTTGGATCCAAGATCCACCCAACAGTTGACACGATAATCTTTGAAACAATGAATTCGTTATGTTCCTCCATGGAAGTTGTGGAAGCTTTGTTTAAATATAGATGAACATGTTCCATTACGAGGACTCATAATCATTTGTCTACAAAAAAGGCACAATATCGAGCTCGAACGTTGTTGGCAACGCGACCCAAGGAGCCCCTACAACTCTATATCCATTCTCGTGGCATGCTATGTGGATGTGGGTAAGAAATATGTCTGGCAGGGATGCCCAATGAGGTTTAGAACTCCCATAGGCTAATGACATTACTTAGAGTTGATAAAGGGTGAGGATTGGTGACACAGAGCCTAAAAAAAGCACAGAAAGCAAGGGGCATAGAGATGTGCATCTAAGGTGAAAAATATGGTGCAATGTTTGTCTTAGTGGTGGAGTGGGGGAGATAATCGATGGATTGACCTGGTCTACAGAAAAATGTGGTGGCGCCTAAAGCATACAGAGTAATGAACAAAATAAAATGATTGAGACGCCCATTTTTTTAGTGGAACACAATGGAGTGGTACCTGAAGTTGGGCCTCATATGTCCAACTAAAACCAAGATTTATATTGTTGGTGAAACAAAGTTTCCCCCGTTGAAATTGATTGCGGGAGGTCGTCATGATCGCAACTAAGCTGTAAGCCATGTCTTGATTCCCAAGCATCGATATTTCTTTGTTGGAAATGAGTTGGGTGAAGCTTCACTGGTTGGAAGAAAAATCTCCTCTCGGTGTAGATACACAATGTTGATTTGTGTAGCTTGGGAGGTACTCCACATCCTTGGGTACTCGAATTATGTGAGTTGGCACCACAAAGTATATTTGTGGGCTAAGTACCCAAGAAGTGGGCTTTTCGACCAAAGTTGTGGGCGCAAAACCAAGAGTTATTTTGATTATTGGACCCTTGTAGCATGTGTGGCATCCTTAATGGAGCAAGGGGAAACTAAGGCAACCAAGAGAGGCTTTGTCAAATGAGATAAATTGTTTTTTGTTTATATGCAGTGGGATAATTAGCATAAAGTTAAGGTTGACTCAGCTTTAGGAGTGCCCTAGAGAGGGCTAGACATTGCCACCAAAGAGAATATAAATCAGAATGGATTGAGACCTCATTAGGCACATAATAAGAGAAAGTATCTTAGGAGAAGACATCTTTGATTTGGTTTCAGACCTATTGGAGCCTAGTCGAAGTTGAGAAGGAGACATTTTGTATATTATCTTGTGAATGGTTGGAGGAAAAGTTAGGTAGAGAGCATGTCGAGTATTAGAGGAGAAATCTCGACAGATTTGTGCACGTTTTGTTGGAGGATTTCTCTGTGAACAGGCCATTGTATTTTTTGTGTCTATCGCAGGGAGGGATGAGAACTACTAGGAGTTTATTTCTGGTCTTGAACGACAGAAAAGGGAAGGTCAATTATCTATACCTAGAGCATAGGAGTTCATGCTTAAAGGAAGGCAAATAATGCAAGTTCTAGGGGAGTTTTCGACCAGGTTTGGAGGGTTGACGTGGATAGTCAGCAAACCCTAACTAGAGGGTCGAAACTTTAGACATAAGTGCACAGGACGAGTTGATTTAAGGACAAAACAAATCGTCCAGAGCAGAGGTATGTGTCTTCCAAGATGATGTAAATTTTTAGGTTGATGTAGGTCCACATTAGATAGTTTGGTGGGCATCTTGTGTACAGAAAGGAGGACTATTAGAAGTTTGTTTAAAAAGCCTCGAAGAATAGTCCTTGTTAAGGACTAGATATTTGTTAGTAGGTTGAGATATTTCGAGCCAAAGGGTTGATCCTTTGAAGGAATGAAGAGCAACCAATTGTAGGAATTTACAGGGTAAGTTCCTTAGATCAAACATCAAAGGTCATCGCTCACAAACAGATCACAGATTAATACATTAGTATTTGACGTGGTTAAAACCCTCAAAGAGGGAAAAAGTCCACGTCCTGAGCCAACACGACCACTTCAGGAAATTTATTAATATAAAGAAAGAAAATTTACATAAGCTTCTCCCATAAATGGTTACCAGACAAATGCCCCTCCATGCTCTTTAAATAGAGATCATGGACCAATCGGGTGTTAAGCCACGAATCAAGTGTAGGTATTACCGAGGAGAGAATGAACCGTCATATCACTACATATCGCGACCGTCAAATTATAATTTACAAATGTACATAGTAAAGAAACACACTTTACCTAACTCTATGCTAGACCAAGTTATACTTAACTATTTCCTATGTGTCAGAATATCCTAACATCCCCCCTTAAGAACAAGTTGGGATAGGATTGAAATATCTACATAGGTGACACAATAGGAGACTATTTCCTATGTGTTGAAATATCCTAACATCCCCCCTTAAGAATAACTTGGGATATGATTGAAGGATTTACAAAGGTGACACAATAGGAGAAGGAAGGAGGCATTAGAGCCTATCCCCCCTTAATGATAAATTTCCTGAACTCCAAGCATAGATCGAAGTTTGGTAAAATTCGCTTCTGTGAGAGCCTTTGTAAAGATATCAACAACTTGATCATTGGTTGAATAATACTGCACTTCAAGAACATGATCATGAATGATATTTCTAATGAGTGTATGTGTAGCTCAACGTGTTTCATGTGATGTTGCTAAACTGGATCTTTACAGAGTTTAATGACACTCTGATTATCACACCAAAGTGTAGTTGGATGTTGCTGATGAAGATCGAATTCAGACATGATGACAAATCCACTGGACGTCCTTGCTAGCTTCAACTGCACCATGATACGTTGCTTCTGCCGAAGAAAGAGAGATGACACTTTGTTTCTTACAAGACCATGTAATAGGTCCTTAACCAAGAGTGAATACATAACCTGTAGTAGACTTTCGATCATCAAGGTCACCAGCCCAATCAAAATCAGTGAAACCAATCAACAATGGAGATGCTCCTGCACTGTAATGAATCTCGAACTGAACTGTCCCTCAGATATATTGAAGTACTATTTTAGCTGCTTTCCAGTGACTTTCATGAGGTTGGTGCATAAACCAAGCAACAAGGCTAATGACAAAGGAAAGGTCAGGAAGGGTATGGGTTAGATACAAAATTTTACCAACAAGCTGACTGTATAAGGTAATATAACCTTCAAGGGAAGTACAAGTGATTGAAAGCTTGAATCCAGATAGAAAGGGAGAAGGGGATGGCTTATAGTCTTCCATGTGAAAGCGGAATAGAAGATCGCAGGCATACATGGACTGAGAAAGGGTAATACCTTATTCGGATTGCAAGACTTGAAGACCAAGGAAATAATTAAAGTGTCCTAAGTATGTCATTTCAAACTTCTTTTTGAGGCTAGAATTCACATGGTTTATATGGTTTGGATCACTACCAGTAAGGATAAGATCATCAACATAAAGAACAGGGATGATTAAGAACTTACCCACTTTCTTGGTGTAGACAGTGTTGTCAGAATGACATCTAGAAAAGCCATTATTGTTACACCAATTTTTGGTCATCTAACCTGTTACTATTATATGGACTAAAGTATACCATGTAAGACTAATTTTACCATAGTAAAATTTCTTTCACTATGAAAAATGACTTAATAACCCATAAATTATTAAGTTGTTTATGGTCTAAACAGGAAACCCCATGAGGAATAATTGAATAAATCCTTATTTGTTTGATTTTCCTCAAGGGATAATTAATTAAACCACTGTTTAATTAATATTCCTGGTCATATTTAACCCAAAACGAGAAGACAATGGATAAATCATTATTTATCTTATTATTTTCTAGGAACAGTATTTAAAAGCATTATTTAAATAATATTTTTTATTGTTAAAATTTATTAAATCATTTATAAATATTTGAATAAATATCTGTTTGTGTTTAATTTATTACTCAACCACATTCTTAAATAATAAATAAATCATTTATTTTTGTTATTTATAAATAAAGGATTTGGCCAAATTCAAATTCCTTTTCCCTCCAACAAAAATAATTAAATATTCTATAAAGTTGGGTCTGAAGTTTGGTTTAATATTTTAATTATGCACCAATATCTATAGACTAACTCAATATTTTATTTATAAATAGAGGTTTTCCATTCATTCACTACCTTTGTTGCCTAAAGATCACTTTGGATCTATAGTTTTGAAATTGACTTTAGTCCTCATCATTCTATCTGTTTTCTACTTTTTGTACATGGCTCCCTTGGAGTTCCATTTTTGTCTAGGTTTTCTACACCATCAAGAGAGAGAGATCTTAGATTTGAAGCGTTGAGGACATACAAGAACCTATCCCATTGAGGGGGGCTGGTAACATCTTTCTATGTTCCCTTCCTAGGTGTCATAATACAAAAAATTCTTCAATTTTTTTTGTATTTTTCATTGGATGCATGGAGCAAATCTTACCTATTATTTGTTGTTTAATGACTTTAACTGCATAGATCTGGATTTCTGTAGCATTTATTCTAATCACTAA
This sequence comes from Pinus albicaulis, assembly GCA_034641835.2. Taxonomy (NCBI): domain Eukaryota; kingdom Viridiplantae; phylum Streptophyta; class Pinopsida; order Pinales; family Pinaceae; genus Pinus; species Pinus albicaulis. The sequence goes on along the minus strand of CM076571.1, from coordinate 722,832,514 downwards.
CTGCAGATCTAAGGAAATTGACATCCATCTTTGATGTTAGGGCTGTTTGTTATGCACAACTAAAGTGACTTTTTTTCATATGCTTGCGATTAAAATTCATACTAACAACTAGTGACTCCACAAGGGTTTATAATTATGACCTCTGTCGTTTTCCAGCTCCCTGCATGACCAGATGCTTCAACCCCTAGAGTTTTTCTTCAGCTTCTTATTTTTCATTTCTTGATGTTTTTTTTAACCTTTAAAACCGTAAAACAGTAAATTTTTTTACTTCCGTGTGTATTTGGGCCTATTGCGCAGGCAATAGGTATCAGCCATAGTAGAGACAACAACTTTTTCTGAAATATGCTCCCGAAATAGCCGAAAGTGCAGGTCACACTTTTTGGGCCAAAACCTATGACCTCAACCTTTAGGAAGCGGAAAAAAAGCCTGAAATCTGCGACCTCAACAGAAAATAGGTCAGAAACTGCGACCTGTACTTTTTATGGGAATTTTCCTGTGATTTTTTTGGGTTTGTCTGGGCTACTGTTCAGGGTTGTCTAACCTCCCTCTCCACCCGTCTTAGACCTGTAATTGCTTATTTTGACTCGTCGAAGTAGGAACCAATCCCCCTAGGGCTTCAGTACACTTCCACCCTTTTAGGAGGAGTTTAGCTGAAGCAGGTCTTTTGAGATTTCAGTGTGTTCAGACATTTTTCAGATATGAACCTGTACTTTCAGATCCATTTCAGATTGGTTATTCATCCATCCAAAACACTTCTTTTCAATTTTGTTTGGTCCTCCTTTAGGGTCCCCTTTGTTTCCCTTCAGGCTATAGCCTTTCGCCCCCCTTTTTGCAGCATTTTTCCCTCTGGGTTTTTGTTGTTTTTTGCACCTATTTCTAGCAAATCTGACCTTTAGATCCATGTCCCTCCTGAATTTAGATCCATTGGCCATTTTTTTTTGTTTTGAATAGATTTCGCCCACCTATAAACTAGTTGTTGGGAAGACCTCCTCCTTGGGTTTAAATTTATGCATCTTTAGCTGTTTATTTTCTGTCGTATTCAGTTTCCTTTACTGTCATTTTCAGATTTATTTATAGTTATATAACATTTTTTGTTTTCTACACATGTCCGGGATTAATTAAAATTAACACACTTATCACATACACACACAGCCTAAGTGAAGAGTGCCTAGTTTACACCGCCAGGCCAAGACTTAAACATTGTAATCAATTGATCCCGCACTTCCCTGCCCTTGTTTACCTCTCTTCCTAAACATTGTAATCAATTGATATTACACCTCCCTGCCCTTGTTTGTCTCTCTTCCTTTTGGGATATGTGTCTGTTTTTCATCATAGCGCCCCTAAGGCGTTTATCCTGGAGACTCCAATGCCTTCATCCTCATTTTCTATTAGGAAGACTTACTCCTTTGCGTAGGGTTCAATTTCGTCCTCCACTGAGTCCCCATTCTGAATCTGATTCTGGTTCATCGGGTTCCCCTTTTGGTTCTATCCCCGGCTCTCCTTCACCTTTCACCTTCACCATGTCTAGTTCAGGGCCTAATGCTGGTGGCAGCCCCAACCCTAATGCTAGGAATGCTACTAGTGGTGCCACAACAGGAACTACTTCGGCTGCTTCCTTGCTTCCTTATATGGCAGGCCTAAGCCTTCCCTATTTTAGCCAGTTGATCAATGACCCCATACAACATGATCCTGGTTGGCCTACTATGCCAACCAAGCTCCCTTCAGACATCCCCAAGTTTGAAGGAATTGTTGGAGAGGATCCTACCAACCATGTTCGTTCTTTGCACATGTGGTGTTCATCTAACTCCATCACCGATGACTCTGTTCGTCTTTGGTTATTGCAGCGTACGTTTACTGGAGAAGCTTCTAAGTGGTATGTCGACCAAGCCTCCTCCTCTCATACTACTTTTATGACCCTTGTGAGATTTTCTTGCCTGTGACTTCCTTACCTCTTCAATCGCGTGTAGACTCTTGACCTCTTTCGAGTCAAACACGCACAACTGCACCTATACGACCATGTCCAAGTGTGGCGGAGAAGAAAGAGCCTATGTCAAGCCCCTGCAGCCCAAAGACGCGTGTCTACATGGGTGGTTTCTTAGATCCCTTTTTCTGCTATTGGAAAATATGTCGCATCTCACTTCCCTCGGACGAGGAATGCGCACTACGGGTGCATTAAAATATAACTTGATCTACGCACGATCTTTGCTTATGTTTATACCCTCTTCCCCCAGTCTCCCTAGACACAGTGGTGCCCAACACCGAGGGCATCCCATACTGATGGTATCATTGGACCCTTTGCATCAAGCAAACTCATCCTCCCATGGGTTATGGTTTCCCTTAGGGAGGGGCCAACTCCTCTAGCACCTTTTCCCTTCCTGGCAGCATATATCCAGGACACGACATGCCTCCTCCTTTTTCCCAACTTTGTTTACCCCCGTGTTTTCCCAACCTCTTTGAATAGTAACCACATTTTGATTCTCCATCTCCCAGTAGCACCTCAACCTCCTTTGCCTTCTCATACTCCGCAACAACAACCACCCCCCACTCGGGGGTCGGTGTATTCACAACAGTGTGACTAATACTCTCTGTTCCAAAGCCAGGAAAGGCAACCAAAACCCGATTTTTACGATAAATGGGAAAAAATCCCCAAGGGAATACACCTAACATTGCTAACTAGCGACAGTGAACTCAGCCCAAGTAGGACAAACCTGTTCGCACAAACAAACATTTTTTTGTTGTGGTGTCTATGGTCACTACACCCATGATTTTACTCTTTTACCTCGGATGTGTGTGGGATGTGGGAAGCTTAAGCAGGCATCCGGGGACAACAAACTGCTCCTTCTGGTTTATACGAATTCTGCCCTATCCAACCGGTTGTTTCGTCTTTCCCTCGATGAGATGTGTGGTTGTCCAACCCACGAAAGTCAGGCGGCCACTCAACCTCTCCATGTGGTACTATGAAGAAGGTTACTATATCCTCATGTTGAACTGCGGCCAGCAATACGAAAGTGACCTCAGCCTTCGGACTCGGTCCCATCTATGCAACAAGCCCAGCTACGTAAAAAGGATGCTATACCCTTCAGGTTCCACAAAGCCTCTTTCGACACCCAATGGTCCTTTATAGATCCCTCAGCCTAAGGCAGAGGTTCATACCAAGATCCCCAAGGGACCATTACGCAAAAATGCTGCTTCTGGTAAAGTTGCCCACTCTTAAAGTATAGTAGATGACTTGGCGCAATCCCTTGCCACCATGTCAACGCTGGAAGTCCTCCATTCGTGCCCTTCACAATGAAAATCTCTGCTAACTTCCATGGGCACTGTGGATCCTTCAGATGATCATTTGATTGTCTTTGATGTTGACCGGTTTGAGCATCCTCCCCTTCCTTCATCCGTCACCTTCCAAATACCTGTTAAGATATGGAATGCCAACGTCTCCCATTATATCATTGAAAAGGGGGCATCCACCTGCGTGATGTCCGCTTCTGTTTAGAAGCAGCTTAGTTCACCCAATTTAGCCACTTCCACTATCACCCTCCGTGCATGGTATGCCCACTCTTCTCGGCCCCTTGGCATAATCTGCAATTGTCCTATTACTCTTGCGGGCAAGACTGTTTGTTTTGACATTGAAGTCATTGATGCCCCCTTTGACTAAAACATTCTATTGGGTCGTAGCTACACCTATGTGATGTCTGCTGTCCCATCTGCGGGTCACCATAATATGTGCTTTCCTCATAATGGAAAGATCATCACCATCAATCAATTGAAATATTACGAACCGAAGTCTCAAACCTCCCCTGAGTCCATTATCTCTTTGGTGGAAAATAAACAAATAGTCGAACTTCCGACAAGTGTCTCAACCGGAGTCTATAAATATTCCTCTTTTCTTGGTTCATTCCCTGGTCTTCCTCCTCCTATCTTCGACTCTATGTTTTCATGATGCGATTGTCTCAGTCTGCCCTCAAACGGTCTGGTTCGACTAGTTAGCAGCTTCACCCTTTGCAATATTCTCCTAGTACTTCGACTCAACCTTCGGGACCTCCTCCCCAAGGCCTTTCATATGTAGCTAGTGTCCCTGATCATCTTTTCCCCCCTCGAACAGTTCCCCCCAGCCTTAACCATTTGGGAACTATTCCTTTTGGCCATTACCCCTCCGGTCAGATATCATTTATTTCTCCCCTTCCTGGAGTATTTTCGGTACCTGTTATGGCTACCTTGTATCTTTCTAACATGAGCATGTGGATCCCAGTCTGGTACATTGAAACCCCAACCAATACATTGCCTGGTCAGCCAAAAAATTATACAACTTTGACCCCGGTCCAACCGGTCGCCATGACCCCTCCTTTTGCTTCTATGCCTCAACCACCTCAACAGGAACCTACTCCTGTTGCGAAAGCATCGGGTGAGGGGGGAAAAGCCAGAAAAAAAGGCACCTTAGGAAAAGGTTTCCCAGATAACACCTGCTCCTCCTAAGCCTCCAAAGTGTACACCTCTGTGTGCTTTGTGTGATGTTGTTGGTCATGCCACCCATAATTGTCCTGAATTTTCTTGCATCAAACCCATGGTTAATGAAGCATTTCTGAGTCTAAAATCCTAGAAGTCCATGTTACTTTCCCTGATTCAACCAAGAAACTCAAGAATTTGTGCACAAATCATCCTTGTTCTTTATGTGATTTCCATGGTCACTATTCTCACCTCTGTCCCTAGCTCGATGACTTTTGCACCACTCTAGCGGAAGTTTGCTAATATGAGGCCCAACGCAAAGAATCTGCCTCTCCCTTACACATTATTCTTCGACAGAACCAGAGGAAACATCCACTCCCATTGACATCCCACCTCCCGATGTCGAGATGTCAGAGCCTTCAGTCACCATCCTCTACCTGTCATCATCTATGAGATCCACGGTGGAAGACCCCCCTGGGACTGCCCCTTCTATTTTGCCTGACCTTCCTTCAACGATCACCTTGGGCTCAACATTGGTGGATCTGCCATCTACTTGTATTTCAGACACCCTCCGTGATGATGCGCATGTGAACCTCATTTATCATGATGATGAGTCTGGTAGCTTCGCCGCACCACGTGGTCTTCCTTCCACCAGTCACCCCATCTTCTTTTGCGAAGACGACATTATGGAAGCAATCACCACCCCTAACTTTATCTATCTCCCCTTACATCGAAACCATACATTCAAACCACATACACCTTGTGGTCATTACATTGACACATAATGTTTTGGTAAGGGGGCACCCATATATGAGAGTTCAGGAGAAGAAATTCTCCACAAACTTCATAGTGCATCTGGTCATGTTGACTCTCATACCGTCATTATTCCCTGTTTAGAAGGAACTTTGGAGTCCCATATCACTTCAGACCACTCTAGGGATGATCCCCCTCATCATTCCTTCATCTTACATCAACAACCCAGTCCCCTAGACATTGTTGTTGACCAACGTGTGTGTTTCCTAGGTGAGCACCAGTTCATTATATCCAAATCCACTCTTTGGGATAGTGACACCATGTATGCGAACCCAAAAATATAGTCCATTTGCTTCATATATGCAATATCAAAAGATATTGGTAATACTCCATTCCCTTTCTCAAACTGCATCTATCCATTCTTCACACAGAAGATAGCCATAACATAAACAAATGGCAAACCACATCATAAAAATGTGTTTAGATTCCACTTTTCTAAATATATTTGGCATGACCATAACATGCTTGGGGTCACCTATGCCCCTCAACCATAAAAATCCCAACACTCAGCCAAAAACAACACTGAAACTCCTTTATCTAACAGGTCGCACTTTTCAGGTCATTTATAGGGACAAGTCATAGTTTTCTGCCTTGTACCTGCTACCCAGGTCGCAGAACAAACCCCAAAAAGTGCGACCTTGCCAATTCCTGCGCTCTGGGTGCCTAAACTGAAATTTTAATCCACTGAATTGAAAGAGTATGGTTAGGCCTCTTACCTGCAATTGACAGATCTCGATTCCAACAATCGGTTTATCCGCTACGATCGTCGCAAGATTTAGGTCCTTTTCTCCTCTCTACATTCACCACAGGCACACTTGAAAATGAATCCAATTGGAGGGAAAATGCCTTATTAAAAGAGAAACCATAGATTTTTCTTTCTCCAGCTGCGACCAAACCGTCAACACCATTGGAAAGCTCTCAACGAGCTCTCAAATGGGTATCCTTTCGTTTTTGGTGATTTTATACTTCACTTAGACACATTTTTTCCAAGAAGGGTCACTTCATCGCTCAAAATCCAATTTATTCACTTGCAACACTTGTACTTGGGGCACCATTGTGCCTTCATACTTGTCCACACTTATGTAAATTTTCATCATGAGTAACCATCTTGTACTCATGTTTTTATGGTCCCCACTGGGCCTGTTTTGTGTGGCAGCATCATCGAGTCGCCCTTGTTTAGAGCATCCGAGTTGAGTCATCATCGCATCCATGGAGTCTGTCTCGAGTCCCTTTTGTCTCCCGCCACAGTCTTCCATCCTTCATTGCTTTGTCCCTCTCACGTGTCACATATTTTGGCCCTCAGTCATACTATCCCCCATCCCCCACGGAGTCGAGTCAGTCGTTGCCATATCATTCATGCCCTTTATGCTCTAACAAGGGAAGTCATTAGCTCGCTACTCAATACCCCCCATTCCACCATCATCCCTGGTGTCAGTCTATCAGTCACTCTAATATTATCCCTTGTGCCTTAGCTGAGGATCCTTTATTGCCTCACCTATGGCAGACCTCCTTCTATTGACATCAACTTATTCATTCCAGAAGACAGGTCTAGAGGGCGGTGTACCTTGGTTCCAGCTTTCACTCTTGTTCGGTGCCTTGGATCAGGAAAATGGACCCTTTATTTCCCTTTGACTTGATTGTTTCTTAGTTCCAACTCCTTATGGCATGATCAAGATCCATATAATCGATGGTTTAGTGATGCAACAGATTGTACCAGTGATTCTCGGGTGTGTGTGAGATGTTTCAGACCTCATGAGGGGGTGGCCCCTCAGGTACCCCCCTACATGCTTGGATGACCTTTCTACTACAACATTAGATGCAACTTCATAGATTTGATGGTTTTGGCCCTAGCCGCTTGCAACACCTATTTAATTTTCATGTATCATTCAATTTTTTCAGATCCCTCTCTTGTTTTACAGGGCCTCTTTGGTTGTACTTATATATCATGTACTCAAATATTATTGTATAAGTCCTGACTGTTGGCCTAGGCACACTATGTATGTGGAATCCATTATCATGTTTTTATCTAGCTCATGTTTATGCCAACATGTACTATATAGTTCAGTCCCATGTTTACTGGACACACCATTATACTTTGTGCTTTGTTATCTCGACGGGCATAGGTATGCCTCCCCCACCTCATGTAGAAAAGGTACTCACTCATAAAAGAGACTTGTTGCACCTGTAAGTCTCACCTCCTCAGGGTATTTTCCTCTCTCGCTTCAGTCCGCCTTATATTTCGCTCTCTCTGACTCCCCTTCGGTGTCTAGTGATTGAGTTCTTACAATGTACTTCGGTCATACGATTAGCTCCTAACGTTCACACGCTGGGGGCAATCTGTTCCACCAATTTTTGGTCATCTAACCTGTTACTATTAGATGGACTAAAGTGCACCATGTAAAACCAATTTTACCATAGTAAAATTCCTTTCACTATGAAAAAATGACTTAATAACCCATAGATTATTAAGTTGTTTCTGTTCTAAACAAGAAACCCCATGAAGAATAATTGAATAAAACCTTATTTGTTTGATTTTCCTCAAGGGATAATTAATTAAACCACTATTTAATTATTATTCCTGGTCATATTTAACCCAAAACATGAAAATTAATCAGATAAATCATTATTTATCTTATTATTTTCTAGGAATAATTATTTAAAATATTATTTAAATAATATTCCTTGTTAAATTTGACTAAATAATTGAATAAATCTCTATTTATTTAATTATCACTCAATCACATTCTTAAAATAATAAATAAATCATTTATTTATTTATTATTTATAAATAAATGGATTTGATCAAATTCAAATTCCTTTTCCCTCCAACAAAAATAATAAAATATTTCATAAAAGTTGGATGTAGATTTGATTAATAATATTTTAACTATGCACCAATATCTAGACTAACTCAATATTTTGTTATAAATAGAAGGGTTTTTCCATTCATTCACTACCTTTTGTTGCCTAAAGATCACTCTGGATCTATATTTTTGGTCTGACTTTGATCCTCCATCATTGTCACATTTTTCTACTTTTTTCTTGTGAGCTACCTTTGAGTTCCATTTTTGTCTGGGTTTTCTACACCATCAAGAGAAAGAGAGATCTTAGACCTGAAGAATTGAGTATATACAAGAACCCATCCCATTGAGGGGGATTGGGAACATCTTTCTATGTTCCCTTCCCAGGTGTCATAATAAAAAAAATTCTTCAAAAATTAATATCTTATTTATTGGATGCATGGAGCAACTCTTACTTATTATTTGTTGTTTAATGTCTTTAACTGCATAGATCTGGATTTTTGTAGCATTTATTATGATGACTAATTGTAGATCTAAGGAAATTGACATCCATATTTGATGCTAGGGTTGTTTGTTATGCACAAATAAAGTGAGCATTTTTCCTACACTTGCGATTAAAATTCATACTAACAATTATCTAAGAGAAAGCTATCCATTTTGGCATACCAAGCTCGAGGAGCTTGTTTGAGACCATAGAGATACTTCCTAAGGCAACAAACAAGGCTAGAGTCATTTTGGAGAAAGCCAGGGTGTTGTTCCATGTAGATTTCTTCATGCAAATCCCCATGTAAGAAGGCGGATTTAACATCCATATGATGGACTTCCCATTTAAAGGAGGCAGCAAGGGAAAGAACAAGACAAATAGAATTCATTTTGGAAACAGGGGAGAAGGTTTCAGTATAGTCAATATTATGAAACTAGCTCCAAAAATATAATAAAAGAGATATCAACGCATTAGAAATAAGCCACTTCGAGGGGGCAACCTCCTTTACATTACATAAATGAACAATTATTGGATGATACAAATTACAAAACCTCCTTCTATATATAAGAGTCCATGGGGTCACAATATAATCCTAGCCGACCTAACAATAATAACTTAAGGGCACAATAATAACAATATTGGGGTTATAGGAGTACAACACTAACAATAAGGGGGCTACACTAACAACAATAAGGGACTACATTAGTAATACAGGGACCTAACGTTCCCCTGTCCTTCAAAAAAAAGTGTTTTCCTCAACTCTTGAGTAGCTCTGGATGCTTCTGTATAAAATTCTCATCCTCCCATGTAGAATCTTCAGTGGGTAAGTTCTTCCACTTGATGAGATACTCTGAAATTGATCGATTTCGTAGCTGTTGAGTTCTTGTTTCTGTGACTGCTTTAGGTTCCAATATGATTTTTCCTTCCTCATCAAGTTCTAGAAATATTGTCTGTATTGGAAATTTGTCACCTATAACCTTATTTAAGCATGAAACATGGAAAACTGGATGCAGTCGCGAAGAAGCAAGAAGCTCCAATTTGTATGCCATAGTACCAATATTTTACAACACCTTGTAAGGACCATAGTGCCTTGGAAATAATTTATTATCCTTCTTAGCTTGCTTGAGGGACATTTTTTTGTATGGTTGTATCCATAAAATTCCCAGTCTCCTACATCAAAAATTCTCTCGCTGTGATGTTGATCTACCTTTTGTTTCATTTGATTTTTTGCGAAATTTAGGTTATCCTTTAAGAGTTGGAGAACTTGGTTTTGATGCTTGATGCGATATTCCATTGCTTGAAACTTATAATTTTCTCTTAAAGATGATGTGATGGACCATGGATGATATCCATAAAGTGCCATAAATGGGGTCGTTTTTGCTGCAATATGGAAGGAAGTGTTATACCACCATTCAACGAGAGGTAACCACTTAACCCATTGTGTTTGTTTATTAGATACAAAACAACGAATATATCCTTCCAAACATTTGTTCACTATCTCAGTTTGACCATCATATTGAGGATGATAAGATGAGCTATGAGCTAGTTGAGTACCCAAACAAGAAAATAATTCCGTCCAAAAATTTCCAGTAAAAATTGGATCTCTGTCGCTTACAATAATCTTTGGGTTTCCATGTAGCTTTTGAATTGTTTCCATATATGCAGTAGCAACTGTACTTGCTTTAAATGGATGAGATAATGCACAAATGTGTGCATACTTGGTAAGTCTATCAAATACCACCATGATGACACTCTTTCCTTCAGAATTTTGGTAAACTTGTGATAAAAGCCATTGAAATCTCCTCCAAACGTTGACTTGGAATGGATAAAGGTTGTAGAAGACCCGAGGTCTTAATTGTCTCAAATTGTTGGCAAAATAAACAACTACTTACAAAATTTTGAATATTGAATTTGAAACATCAAATTCTTTCTAACTACATATGATAGAATTTTTAAAAATCAGATGTAAAAGCAAGAGAAATTTTCGAATAAAAGAATATTTGTTTTAATTTAGAATATACAAAGATATAAGCGATATTTGTGTATAAAGATATTTTTTAATAAATATGAGATATATAGGATCTTTGCCTTTTTGAATGAGTGTCCACACTTCTTCGTCCTTCTTCCATTCATCCCTTGCTTCGGTTATCCAATCTAGTTGGATAATAGAAATGGCACAAAGCAATGCTTCCACCTCTTCATCCTTTCTTGAGAATGCATCTGCAACAACATTTAGCTTCCATTTTTTGTAGATGATTTCAAAATCATAACCCAACATCTTTGTGACCCATTTTTGCCACTCTTCTAAAGATATTCTTTGTTCCAAAAAAAAATTTAAGACTATCATGATCAGTTTTTACCTTGAAGTGTCTTCCCATTAGGTAAGGTCGCCATTTCTTTAGTGCATGTAGTATTACCAACATTTCCTTCTCATAAATAGCCTTCTATAAATACTTTCCTTTGATTTAATGACTTTCAAAAGAAATGGGTCTTCCTTCTTGCATTAAAACAACACCAATTCTATTTCCTGAGGCCTCACATTCCACAACAAAGTTTTTTGTGAAGTCTGGCATAGCTAAAACTAGTGCTAGGCACATTGCCTCTTTAAGATGTTTAAAGGCCTTAGTTGCTTCAGGAGTCCATGAAAATGCATCTTTCTTCAATAATGTTGTTAGAGGTGCTGCTATTCTCCAATAATTCTTCACAATGTTGCGATAATACCCTGTTAACCTGAGAAATTCGTGCAACTGCTTTATGGTTGTGGGGACTTTCCATTCCTTAATGGATTTAATTTTGTTGGGGTCTACCTTAACACCCTCGTGAGATACAATATGACCCAGATATTCCACCTCTTGTACTCCAAAGAAACATTTGGATGTTTTTGCATATAATTGTTTCTCCTCCAATACCTTGAGCACCATTGTCAATATTGTCCTCGCTATCATGGGAACCCCTGCTGTTACCATAGTATGTCATCAAAAAATACTAACCCAAATTTTCTAAGGAAGGGTTTGAAATGGGAATTCATCAACCCTTGAAATGTAGAAGGTGCATTGGTAAGGCCAAAAGGCATGACCAAAAATTCATAATGACGCTCATGAGTTCGAAATGTTGTTTTTGAAATATCTTCAGTCTTCATTCTAATTTGATGATATCCTGAACAAAGATCCAACTTGGTAAAATAATTTTCTCCATGTAATTCATCCAATAATTCATCAATCACAGGAAATTTATCTTTAATAGTGAGCTTATTGAGCTCTCTATAATCCAGACACATGCGCCATGATCCATCCTTCTTGTGCACCAATACTACTGGAGCAGAGAAAGGACTTTGACTAGGTTGAATTATACTAGCCTCTCACATTTCTGCAATCATACATTCAATTTCACTCTTTTGGACATAAGGATATTTGTAAGGCCGGATATTTGGAGGAACACTTCCTGGAATCAAATGAATAGCGTGATCATGATCACGAATAGGTGGGAGTACTTTGGGAGTTTCAAACACCTTGAAATGATTTTCCAAGGCTTTTTGGAGATCTGGAGAAATAGACGATTTTGATGTTGGAACTTCTGGTGAGCATAATTATGCAATTACGCCTCGCTGTTCTTTCTTCAGAAGCTTTGTCATGACATTAGAGCTTATTATATTTCCTGGCTTCCCTCACTACAAGGTAAATACCCTCTAGCGGAGGTTATAAATGAGGTTTTTAGTGTTATTAAATTGGCCAAAATTGTCAAAAAAACATTTTCTACAAAATCCGTTTACGGTTACAGAGGTTTTGGCAGAGCTTTTAACGGAAATTCAACACAATTAAAAAAACTGGGCGGTCAGAGGTTGTTACGCATGGTTTTTTCATTGGTGTGCTACTAAGGTGTCAATGCACCAGTGCGTATCATCTAGAAGGTGGCTCGGGGCGGTGAAAGGTGCATGCACTGGGCTGTCAAGGTATAAAACCGCACCGGGCATAGTGTTAGTGATACAACGCACAGGGCCATTCTAATTGGTCTTGGGATTTTTGCGGTGCGAATAGGTCGTCTCAATGCATCGACACATATACTTATAGAAAAGCATCGGTGCATAGTATCAGAAAAACACACCGATTGTGCTAATTCGTATTAGTATTTGTGCGGTGCCCATAGGTCGTACAAATGCACCGGTGCGCAGTCTCACATAAATGCACCGGTGCGCAGTATCACACAAACGCACCGAGATTCATAATTGGTATTGATATTTGTGTGGTGCCCATAGGTCATACAAATGCACCGGTGCGTAGTCTCATATAAACGCACCGGTGCGCAGTATCGCACAAGCACACTAAGATTTATAATTGGAATTTGGTATTTGTGCGGTGCCTATAGGTCGTAGAAACGCACCGGTGCGTTGTATCATACAAATGCACCGGTGTACAGTAACTGATACGCACCGGTGTTCATTTTGTATTTTTTAGAAACATCGACCTGTGATAGTGCAATTATTGTGATTTTTAAAAATTCATTATTCATCAAAAGTCGACACATCTTATAATAGTATTCATATTAATTAAATTTTTATCAATGCATTTGAATGCGATGTTTGGATTAATTTGTTATATCATATCATAATTATTGTGATTTTTTAAAATCCATTATTCATCAAAAGACGACACATATATATCTTATAACAATATTCATATGAATTAAATTTTTATTGGTGCATTTGAATGTGATGTTTGGACTAATTTTTTATATCATATCATGAAATTTTACATCTCTTCATTATAATATTTAATCATCCATAAATTTAATCATTGGTGTTACATTTCACAGTGACAAAGGAGAACACAATAGAATAAATTAAAACACACACACACACACACACACACAGATATATATATATATATATATATATATATATATATATATATATATATAAGACAATCTTTGTCATACAAAATGGGATAGTTATTGGTACCCCTTTGTCTTTCAATTGGGACACTATGTCCATTACATTAAACAAAATGTCTGATTTCATAGACAAATATTTCAAAAAATACAATGCCTTGCTTTGATATCCAAACATAGTGATCATCATTCTTTGCTTGAACTGTTGTCACTGCTAGAGCTACTTCCATGACTTGGGTTATTTTCAGGAATGTTTTGTTCACGGTGTTGATTGTTTTCTTCTTCTTCACCTTCCATCTACAAACATAAAAATAAAATGTAATGAGTGTATATACATTGGTGAAAATAATGAAAATTGCAATATTAAATAATATACATCAATGTAAATAAAAAAGAAATTACGTAACATAGCAACAATTGACTCATGAACTATACACATTCTTTCAAAACCATTTAGTATGCCATCTTTCAAAATTTCATCTGTTGGCACAGTTCCATACTTTGTTTTCTGCAAGTTTTATACCCATAACAAATCATATATTTAATATAAAATATTTTTTTGTTCTATTAATTATATACGGAGCTAAGTAAAACAAGATCGATAGATGCTTACAAATTCCACAATTAATTTCTGATATGCCAACATATACTCACAACCCATATTTAACCCAATCTCAATCAATTCGTCTAATTGTTCTTCTTTGTATGTTAGCACCTATTTGAAGAAATTCAATGATGATTTTTGTAAAACAACTTAAAAATACAAAAATGAAATCTAGTAATTTGTTATAAGGAAGTAACAATTACTCACAAACTTAGATATTAACCCTTTTCTTCCTTGTCGTCCTGTTTTATGTGCTGAATGGATTCCATTTTCTTTTCTTTTCTGCAAGAAATTATTTTAAAATTAATATTTAATGCTAAATTTTTTATTTATTGTACCTAATGATCGAAAAATTCAATGATTACATATTACATTTGAAGCACGTTGTTGTTGAGATGGCTCCTCCTGCGATGCAATTTTGTCAATTTCTTTGATCATCTCCTTGTACACCTTTTTGGACATTCCTACTGGCATATTTATGATATCAACTCGTTCATCTTTTGAGATTTTCATAATCTTCCTGAAAATGTAACATGACAATAAACTATTTAATTCTTATATTGATATATGAAAAGTAAATATAACAAAAGTGATATTTATAAATAATTCTAGACAAACATTTAAAGGAATATTACTTTTTCATTCCTTCTTTTTTGTTGTTGTACGTTTTTGCTATTAAAAGTCTGACATGTCTCATTGACCAATTCTATGGAAACTCTTCCTGTAGTTTAGATAAAATTTGGTTCTTGGAATCATTGGATTGATTTTTGTATTGTAAGTGGAAAGAAAGTCTATACATTCGTTCCACTAGATCCCTTAAACTTTTGTAAAAGTATTTCCCCCTTTTGTTAACCTCCATCACCACTCCAGATGAGCTAAGGAGAAATTCATTTTCTTTTACATGTTCTATTTTTTTTTCTTTTCTTAGAACAACAGTCATTTTCTGAGTTGTTGGTCCATGTAGAACATTAAAAATATGTGAATTAATAGATTGTTTGACACATGTTATCTAATAATTTTAAGTATATTATTAATGGAAATTAAAAAAAGAAACTCATATTGGATCGATAGTATTTTTTCATTCACCTGATTCATCCTTTTGCAATTTAACGTCAAGATTTTACGCTCTTCTGGTCCTAGATAAAAAATAATCTTATCGAGCTTCGTCATTTTGTGGCTTTGCATGATACACAATAAACAATACATATTAGTTAAACTTGCATATAGTTCAAAAATAATATTTTTTGTAAAGAATTTACAAAGAGCTTGCGTTTTTTTCTTTTCTTGATGTGTTATCAGTATTTTTGTTACTTGATCTCTTGTCATCTGTTTATTTATCAATATGAAACTCGTATCATATCATTCAATAATATATTTTATAAATAAATTGTCAAATTTTCAGGTAAAAAAAAAAAATTCTCAAGAAATCGATGTGCCATTCATGGTGTACGCACCGACGTCGGTGCGTGGGGGTCTTATAAACGCACCGCCAAAACGTATAATAGATCGTACGGTGCTCTATGTCAACAAGGAGCACTGGTGCGTTACATGTTAACCACAACACCGATTAACACAGACAAAATAATAAAAATCATCCAGTGTTAGTTTTTGTAGCATAAATGCCCAACGCAAACAAGGGACCACCATATGGCGCTCTCTGTCAACTAGGAGACCCGGTTCGGTGCGTTATATGTTACATGGTGCACCAATTAACACAATAATTTTTGGTTTTGCGAAACAGCACGTGCGGGGTGCACCATAATGAAATAGCGCACCAGTGCCCTATTTTACATATGGCGCACTGATTAAAAAAACTGTTTTTTAAATTTTTTATCACACAGTATTTTCACGGTGCGCTGAGATAATCCAACAGACTGGTGCGCTAGGTTATGTTGAGCGCACCGATAATTTTTTTTTTTTTCAAAAATTCACGCAAGGGCCGACATGGATTGGGATCCGACTATGCAAGTCGTCCCGTGGGTTGGATGTCATAGGCCTATATATAGCAATACAAACTCTACAAATATAAAATGAAAAACCCTAATTCTGAAATCACATAAACAAGGAGAAGAAAGGGCAGAAACAGAAAGAATGAAGGGTTTATTGTAAAAGTGGATTTTTGAATTTTATTTAATTATTATTATTATTATTACTATTATTTTTTCTGAAAATGAAAAACTAATTGAAATTTTTTTCTTACCGCGTAAAAAAACTGCAGAAAAAGTAAAAAAAACAATAAAATTTAATCACGAGATCGTTTGAAATTCTGTGCTACAGGGTTTGAATCATAAGAGGTTTGGAATTCTGATTGTCTGAATATTTCTGTTCGAACATGTTTCATTACTCCACAGTGCTCTCGAGCTCTCTTGCTCCAGGTATGTCTCATGCAAATCTCTAGCTAAATTTTTTTGCAAAAATAGTGAAATAATGAAAAGTGTTTAGTATTTAAAGAATTGTTTTATGAACTCATATTTTCAAAAACATTTTTCTGCCCATTTTTCAATTTATCAATTATTTTATTTTATTATTATTATTGTTATTATTATTATTCACTTAAATAAAATAGAGTTGTGTGTTTTTTTTTTAAAATTATTTACGGTTATGTCACCAGTGTGTCCGTTGATAACACGACACCGGTGCGCAGTAACTAAAACGCACTGATGCGGTTATTTGTACATTAGCACCGATAACAAGAAGTCTATTTTTAAAGCGCTGAAATTACTTTTAGGTGTGTACACCAAATTTTATTGTTGATTTTGCTCAAATGCAGGGAGAAAATATCATAATTATATCAAATGGTCAATTCTTCAAAATCCAGCTCGTTCCATAATATTTCTCAAAGTCCATCACGAAGTTCTCCCTATTCATCTCGAGACATAATATTTACTTCATATTTTATTTATATTTTCATCATCTAATTGAATTTATGTTTTTTTATGCATGTCAATCATTCACAACTTAATTAAATTTATAATGTATACAAATTTACAAGTTCATGCAGATTCATAATCAAGTTTAGATGCAAAAAATATCCAAACAGCTCCAAAACGTCGGAAGCTCTTATCAGGAGTAGCATACCACAAGGTGCATTTGGTAGATGAAAATGGACAACCGCTTCACCCTGCTAATTGTAACAATATTGCATCTTCTAGCCACAATCCTGGGACAATGATGCTAATAATTATAATTTGGGAATTTTGCTTCTGTGATCCATAAATTGTGTAAGAAATTCTTTCGGTGAAAATCACATGTAGGGAATTTTTGCTGATGCGTTTCGAACCAGCGAGTGTGGCTCATCATTAGGACAAGATGAGAAATCTGAACCAAAAAACCAGATTAAATAGACATGAATGCTCCAACTAGCCGTAAGTAATATAACGACTAGTTTGACTAATTGTGATAAAATAAATTAAATTTCACCAATAAAACTATAACTTATTATGTATGATAAAATTATATTAAAAGTTTTTAATTTAAATTTAATTCAATATTAATGATTTCCAATAAATATAATGTTAAAATAATTTTTTATTTTTATTTAAAAAAATAAAATAAAAAATAAATAAAATAAAAAATAAAATAAAATAAATAAATAAAATAGAATAAATATATATATATATATATATATATATATATATATATATATATATATATATATATATAGGGATAAAAAATAATTTTAAAAAATAAAATAAAAATAAAAATAAATAAATAGATAAATAAATGAAAAATAAATAAATAAATAAATAAATAAATATATAAAATAAAAATAAAAATAAAACAAAAACAAAAATTAAAAATCTAAAAGAAAAATAAATTTAATAAACCAAATAAAAATAAAAATAAAATATTAAATAATTTAATTTCATAGCTAAACAAATTCATACATTAATAAGGAGGCGAAAAAAAAAAAAAGGAAACAAGGGGGAGAATAAAAGGAAAAATAAAAGGCAACTAAGAGTGAAGGGCGGGAATCCAACATCTACTGACACTCCACCCATCGTCCCTATTAAGGTTGACAAGCCTCTTTTCGATCTCCAAGGCTTCCCTCAATTTGCGATGGTGGAAATGGTTAATCTTTGCAATATCCTCAGCATCCTCAATACAGATGTGATGATTCGTTTTATCGGCATGCTCTGCTAAGGCAGAGGACTGAGATCTACAATGTTTGAGGTCAGCGATATGTTCCTGAATCCTTTGATTAATGGATCGACCAGTTTCACCAATGTGTGACGTCCCACAAGAACACGGAATCAAGTAAACACCCTTACTATCTTCAGGGCAAATCGGGTCCTTAACCGACCTAAGAGAACTCCTGATGGTGCAAACGGGCTTGAAGGTTGAGGAAACATTATGCTTTTTTAAGATCCTAGCGATCTTATCGGTAGTACCTTGGATGGATGGAAGGTGAACTCCAGAGGACCGATCACAATGCTCTTTCTTAACCTTAGGACCGTTTTCAGCTTTTTGAAAAGCTCTAACACACTGGGAAGACCATAAATCCTCGGAGGGCGGGGAATACTTTCAATAAGCTTCTTACTAAGGGAACCTGTTAGAATCGGTCTCTTCATCCCTCCGTCAGAGATCAAAATCTCTTTTGTTGCATTTCATTTTAGGTGTCTCATTCAGTTCAGTCATTTGCATTCCATCAGGAGCATGGATCTTCTGACGGAAGGGTCTTGTCTCTCATGTCCCTCATGTCTTGTACCTGTTGGCCTTGGCTCAGGTCTGATCATCAAAGTTCATCAAAGTCAATTTTATAGTCATTTACAGTCATGTTTGGTCTCTTGGTCAACAAAGAGTCATTTCAGTCTTTAGGTCTAGGGTTTCCCAAATTTAGTCTTCAAAATGTTTAATAACGTCAGCAGGCACATGAGGGAGGTTCAAATAAGTTTTCATCGCAAAAATTTCATCATCGCAATATTTGATCGTGATTCTTCTTGAAAACTCTGTTTTGAAGAAAAATCGTCAATTTTGTCTTTTGTAATAAATGCCATGTAATTTTCAAAGTTTTTCAGTTATGAAGATCTTCAGGCGCAGCCCTGGTCACCTTTTCCAAATCCAATGCCAGCTATCCCTGCAAAAAACAGACAAAAGTTTCGTCATTCAGCTCAAAAAATCAAAGGAAACAAGCAAAACACAGTTTTTATTAAAAAGTGAAAAGTGCCAAAGTTTTGCAACATTAGAAAGTGGGTTTGTCAAAATGAAAAATCAAAATGCATTGATATTTATAAGATCTTTCCAAGTTCAAGCTTCATTTGCACGCAAAGGTTATCAAAGAGCAAAGAGAAAAATCGTGGAGGGCGAAGTCAGTAGTTTGAAGTCGAAATTGTGGGAGAAATTCAGGGTCGCGGCGCGTTGGGAGAAGGCACGGTGCACAAGGAGGTTGCGGCGCACAGAGCCGCTCACCACAGTGCTGTTTTGAACGTGCGCGGCGCACAAGGCAGGCGCGACGCACTGGGTTGTGCGCGCGACGCACAGAGCCGACAAGCAAATTTTGTCACTGCCTTGAACGAAATTTCAAAACTCTCGGTCCCATTTGCTCCGAGTAAGTTCGACTCACCTTGCAATTGCTCATAGCTGGTGTTTGGTGTGGTTTCAAAGATTGGTTGGAGAATTTGTAATATCAAAAGTTAAACCCTATTCTTTTGTCAAAAACTGCTCCCTAGGGTTTGAGTTTGAGTGTTAAAATTTGATTTTGGTGCCAAAACCTTTTCATTTCCCACCTCATGTTCCCTTTCCTCACTGTTATTGCATTACTACAGTCTATTACCCTATTCACTTACATCCCCAAAATCAATTGTTCCTAAGTCCATCTCCTATCCCTAAAATACGTCATTTCCTATCATTTTTCCTATTTCCCTATCTTATTTATAAAATCCCCAAACCCCAAGTCCCCAAACAATCAAGTGACTGTCCTTGCATTTTAAATCTCACTTGATTACAGTCCATTGTTCCCATTGTCTTACTTACCATAGTCCCTCTCCATTTGGCATATATTTTGGCAATTGAAACAAAGGCACCAATTTCTCATTTTCAACAAACCAAACATACACTTGACATACACCTTGCAACACCATCGAGACGGACACTGAGTCATCATATGAACAAGACAGTGATTCTACCACTGAGCTTCATGCACCGAGAAGGCCTCGTAAAGGTGGCAAACATGTGAGAGAAGAGCCCACCTCATTGACTCAGTTGCAGGCCTGCCCACTTTCCATGGCATGTTTTCGAGAGCAGTCATGCTATTAGTACTGTGAGATGATTGCTCGGATTCAACATCATCAGGAGTTAGCCCGGTTGTTTGTTTTACATTTGCGTGATGGTTAGGTTACGCTTGTTGGTGTAAATTTCACCTTAACACCAGAAACCATTTCTCATGCAATAGGAATACCGAATTTAGGTGAAGAGTGGAACAAGAGACAACAGGTGGACAGAGTGCATTATGAACCATACATCAGGCCTAGCTATCTGAGACAGCTCAGCAGGGTATTCCCATTCCGGTTTCTAAAGGAATCCTATGCGCCTTTGACGAGACTCATTATCAGATACTTCAGTTGTGAGGGCCGGTTCTCACGCCTCTATGCCTACCACATCAGGTTATTGATGCATTTCACGAGAGTGAGGATGATGAACATTCCGTATTTCATGTGCCGAAACGTGGAGAGGATGACTCTTCTTGTGCAGAAGAAGATTCCCGAGCAGCAGCATAACAGTATTTATCATTATGCGCTCATCAAGATCATTGTGGTACATCAGCTGGAATTGCAGGGCATTGCATGGGAATATTTAATTTCCCGTGACTTCTTCACAGCCCCGCAGCCTCCTCTGGAGATTGTTCATGAGCCAGGTGAACCTTCACATCAGTTTGAAGGTCACGATACAGAGCCTATCAGTGTGCCAGTGTATGTTACTTATCAGAGAGGCACGAGAGTATTATTTTCCGCAGCCCGACGAGTACTATCTCCACCCGGGGTGGAAGGGGTCTCGTTGCCATCATCAGCAGCACAGGTATAGGTACATGACAGAGGTAAGAGGCCTATGCAGGATGAGGGCCCTTCAGGAGGCCAGGATACTGATTTCATATTGATTGATGAGGATTTGAGCTCTCCAAGCTCAAAATTGAGAGAGATCATTCAGGAGCAGAAAGCTGAGATCGACACATTGACCGACAAGTTGCAGAGAGCTCAATGGATCATAAAATATCTGGAGCAGTGCAACAAATAGTTGGAGGATCAGCAGACGATCATGGTGTTGCAAAACATCTGTGAGAACCGGCAAGATGCCCGAAGAAGCCCAACTGAGATGACACCTATTGAGCGGGAGATTGAGGCCAATAGAGAGACTTGGCTTGAGAAGGTCAACATTCATCTTGAGAAGCTGTTGGAGAAGGAAAACAAGGAGAAGAACATACTCAGGCACATGAAGAACCACTATTGGGCGCACAATCATGTTTGCAAAGTGAGGATCAAAATCCTGAAGGCAAGGCTAAGGAGGGCACTAAAGCGTCGTAAAAGGCATGACATGCTCCAAATTTTGGCCGAAGCTTCTTTGGATGAGCATAGAACTTGATCAGGGACCTTCAGCCCAAATTTCAAGAAATTTGGGAAATTTTTTGTCAATTTTGAATTTTTGGTCACAAAATAGATTTTTCTGCCTGACGCGTAGCGCCACTTGGCGTGCGCTTATAATTGGCAGCTCTTCAGGGGGAAAAATATTCATTTTTGGATTTTTTATTAAAATTTATGCATGCTCATGGATTACCTAAGGATTTCATCAAGTTCTGGGTTGCCTAAAGGGTCAAAAACACCCTAAAAATGGCCTTTCTGCCACTTTTTGCACACACAGGAAGTAGTGTTGGGAGATTGAACTTTTGGAGGGGAAAATGGCAACCAAATCTAGAAATTTCACTTGGGTTGGAAATTAGATAGGAAGGGATTTCCAACGAGCTATCCTGTACTCAATTTGGACTTCGGGAAGGGCCTCAAAATCAGCTTCAAACTTGTGCTACGCATAGAGATTCCAGGCACCACACATAGAGGAATTTGGCCTATTTTTCACTCAGCTGCTCAGAATTTCGCCTAGTTTTGGCCAGTTTCACTTTTTCATGTAATTATTGATGTAACTTGATGTAATTTCATGACCATGATGTAATTTTGGCACATTTTTACTCATTCTAGAAGATTCATTCACCAAAAGGTGAAATGTAAGTGAATGGATCAGTTTCCTATCATATAGAGGCAAGTTGTTTTCATTGCCTATTTTCTAGTTCCTAGTTTAGATATGGTTGAAACAGCTCCTAGAATGATGAGCTCGACCCCTAGAGGCATGGGAATGGGTTAAGCTTGTCTATATCATGTAGTTCTTCAGTCATTTTTAGGGTTGGACACTTGGGATTTCTTGGCACTTCATTGTACATTTCATCTCTGCAATTTTTGGCAAAGGAATAGACCAGGGTTTGTAGCACTCTTTGGGATCCTTGTGGCTCTGTGTTTTTATGCTGTGTTTCTATATGCAATTGTAATTTCACTGATGTTTATGTGTACCATTTTCCTTCTCCTTTCTTCTTAAATTAAACAAATCAGTGTTAAAGGTGGAATTCAGTAGCTTTCTTTGCTCTGCCTTCAGTTTTGTTTAATTTTCCATGTTTTCATCTGTTTGAGGAGGACTCTTGAGACCCTCTTGCCCTCTTCAACTCCTCACCGGTCTGATCCATCCATTCATTCAATCTAAAGCATCAAAACAATTTCCTTCCTTGCCCCAATCAGAACTCTGCAAAAACTAGGCCTAATCTCCGCACCCAAAAACTACCTTTCCCTTTGATCCAACAAAAAACCCCAAAAACAAAATTAAACTCTTTCACTTATATACCTAGCCTAAAATTAGCTTTTATTTCAAGTCATCTCAAGCCCTATTGATTATTTTTGCTGAGATTGACCCAGAGAGAGCCCTCTCCTGTTCCGGTAGGGCTAGCTACCAGACTGAGCGTGGTTTGATGTTACCCTGAACTCTGCCTTCCTTCAGCCTGAGGTAGATTTAGGAAATAACATAGTGGTGACCATACTGGGGAATAAAATGGTTTTCTTGTTGGTGTTATTTGTTTTATAAGTTACAGACGGAGCCTGAAGTTATGCTAGGTAGCCTTCGAAACGCTCTTGCTTTGCATTAGTGAAAGTAGATAAACGCTGCTTCAGTCAATCTCCGGTCTAGCTTGTGAACGTGACACTTGACTTGTAAATTGCCCCAGTACATCAGATCGTTCTGGACTTTTGGGTGATAAGTCTAGAATTTGATAGGCTGAACAAGTTGGTTTTTTCCCTTTGATTTTGAAATTAATCCAACTCACTGGCTTCCAGAAGACATACTAGAGAAAATCCGGATCCCGATCCACCTCCAGTGTATGAGAATCCCAATTTGATCTCAAGAATCCATCGTCGAGAAATTCCCGTGATTCCTCTATTCAAATCTCATTCATGTCCTACTGTGTTTGAATTCCTTGAAGATATTGAATTTGACGAGCAATTTGAGTTGTCGTTGTTTGAAACTAAGTCTGAAATTGCGATTGGTTCTACTGTTATAAATCCCGAGTTTATCAAGTATCTTGAAATTGAACAGGCTAATAGATCCATTGATAGTTACATTTTGAATATTCAAAACTCCATTGTGGCAACAAACATTCCTGAGTTTATAGAGTCTGCATCCGAAACTCTTGGGCCATCAGCAGTTACTTCCGATTCACATGTTCATACCCAGCCTCCTTTCATTCCTACCATCCCCGTGCAACCATCTAATTCTGATAAAAAATCTACAGTAGTATCACCTCCATCCACACCGCATACACCTCATACATCTACTGCTCCTACTCCACCTGTTTCTCCAAGACAGATTGTAAATCCACCAAGAGCAATGGCTGCTCGAATCGCACCCCTTGTCTTGCCTCAAAACTTGGATGCTATGCCCGCTGATTATCAAAGTAAGATCCCATTGTTTGATGGCACTCCTCAAAGTGTTCCTGATCAGCAGCATATTGATAGAATGGCAGACTTCTTTGATCTTCATGAAATTGATGAAGAAAATGTGACCATGAGATTGTTTGTGCAAACTTTTGGAGGTGAAGTGGGAAAATGGTTCAGAGCTTTGCAGCCTAGAAGTATTGCTACATTGGCCGAGCTGCAGAGGCAATTTTTAGATCGGTGGGAAGTAAAGAAAGATCCTCTTCAGATCACTTCTGAATATACCAAGATCAACCGCAACGTAGGTGAGTCAGTCCAAGACTATTGTATCAGATTCAATGCGGTTTATAATGCAATTCCCGATGATTTAAGGCCATCTAAGAAGTCAGCTTTGTTAAAGTTTCCAGATGGTTTTGATCCGGACATGGCCTATTCATTACGAGAAAGAGATCCGCCCACTTTGGAGGAGATGAAAAAGATCACAGTGAGTGTCGAAGCTAATTTGAATGACAAGAGAGCTAGATTGAGAGCAGAAAAGAAAGTCGCAATAAAGGAAGAAGCTTCTACTTCAGATCAAGTAATTCGCAAGGTGGAAAAGATGATTAAAAGACTTACACTTGATAAACCTGAACCACAGATCAGAAATCCTAATTTTCGTGGACAGCAGCAACCGCAATTCCGGATCAAACAACGAGAGCAGCGAGCACAAGAATCACCGGCGCAACAGCAGGTAAAGACTCCTTTGCAGCAGAATTTTGTTGGCCCAGAATCAGATGATGAAGAAAATGTAATCGGAGAAGAAAATCACTTCTTTACACCTGATAATATGCCAACTTTTATCACTGAAGATGAGGAGTATGCAGAAAATTCAGCTGAACAAAAGGATGAGGATTTTATCTTGGCAAATGACACGGCTCTTGAAGAAGAGTCGGATGAGTATCAGAGAGGTTATATGAATGCTTTGTCCGCCCAGAAACGACAATATTCACTTAGAAACAGAGATGTGCCTATCAACCTAATCCAAAAAAGAAAGGAAGTTTCAGCACCAAATAATGATGCACCCATTGCACAGAAGAAGGGAAAAGATGTAGCTGATCCTACTACAAGCAAGTCTCCAGCAGCAAATGAAAGATCTAATCAGCCAATTGTATCGAAGGAGAAAGTTGAAAAGAAGGATGCTCCAGCCAAAGAGGTAGAAAAAACTTCAGCTTTTAACTTAGAGAGTGAGATTTCTAAGTTAAAAGTTTCCATTCCTTTGACTGAGTTGATGAGAAATAGCAGCTACAAGGGTCAAGTATCTAAAATTTTGAATTTCGATCCAATGTCTGATATGGTGAATGTGGAAGATGATAAACCTGAGTTGATATTTGGACCAGCATTGGATGGTGAGTCTCCAGATAGTGATGTGCCTCCTTTTTATATCAGCCTTAGATTGCATGATTTTGTGTTACATAATGCCATGTTTGATTTTGGAGCTTCCCATAATCTCATGCCCAAGGCGATCATGGAAAAATTGGGATTGGACATCACTAGGAAATATCATGATTTATATTCTTTCGATTCCAATAGAGTAAGATGCATTGGGCTCATCAAATATTTGGTGGTTAGTTTAGATCAGATTCCAACTAAGAACGTTTTGATGGATGTGGTTGTGGCGAACATTCCTCCTAGATTTGGCATGCTTCTTTCCAGATCTTGGGGAGTGAAGTTGAAGGGAACATTACAGCTTGATTTCTTCTATACTACCATTCCTGTGTTCGGTCAAATGAGAAGATTATATCGGGAGAAAAAAAATGAAGTATATGATCACCAGCAAGGAGAAACCGGTAAATCATCCTGTTAATTATGTACATACAGATTTAGACTCTTTTGTTTTGTATTCCTATAGTTTCAATGATGTAGATAGTCAGTTAGTTGAAGCAGAGGACATTTCGGAGATCACAGAAAATTTCAGAGAAGTTTTGATGAAAGAAAGGCAAGAACTTGAGAGTTCCGCTAAGTAATCAACCTCCTAACAGCAGCAGAAAGATGATGGACAACAAGAAGAAATAACAGAGCAAACATAATTTCAGCACTTGGAAGAAGATGAAGATGGTTTGTGGACTATGGATTTCGATGGTGTCGTAGGAAGTGATGGTGCCGGAATTGGTATTTGGGTACGCAGCCCTTTTTCTGCCCCAAACAAGGTACCGAGTAATGTGAGGGTTTGTTCTTACAAATTAGCATTTGATTGTTCGAATAATGAAGCAGAGTATGAAGCTTTGATTGCTGGTCTGAAAATACTTAGAAAGTTGAATGCTAAGAGGATTGCAGTGTATGGCGACTCCAAGTTGGTAATTAAGAAAGTGAAGGGTGAGTATCAAGCTAAGCATCCTTGAATGCGGGGTTACCAAAATGCAGTTCTTGATATCTTGAAATTGTTTTCAGACTATACTTTGACTTGTATCCCTCGTATTCAGAATGGTATTGCAGATGCTCTTGCTAAGGCAGCAAGAAATTTGAAGATCCCGATGAACTCAACTAACAAGTTTGAAATCCATGTGAAACATCGTCCAACTGTCCCGGACAATCACAGGTTTTGGTAGGTATTCCCAGATGATGATGAGATTGATGAATTTCTGCAAAACAAAGGCAAATTCAAAGAGACTTCAATTGACATGGAGCATGATGATGGTGAGGCTGATGTGCAAATAAATCAGATGGAAGTGTTGCAGCTAAAGGATAATGTCATTCCTAAGGGTTTGATACCTTTAGAAGAGCTTTTTGATCAAGATGACGTAGCTAGAAAACCAACCTTGCGGCCAACCGAAAAGGGAGTTGAAGACGTGAACATTGGATCAGCTGAGAATCCAAAGATGGTGAAGTTGTCCAAAACATTGCCACCGGAGGTAAAAGCGAAATATGTTAGTTTATTGTCTTCTTTTGCTGATGCATTTTCTTGGGACTATTCAGATTTGAAGACGTATGATACAAACATAATTCAGCACACCATTCCTATCAAGCCAAATCAAAAGCCCTTTCGGCAGAAGTTGAGAAGGATAAATCCGAAGTTGCTGCCCTCAATTGAGAAAGAGGTAAATTGACTATACAAGGCTGGTATCATTGTTCCTATAAGGTTTTCAGACTGTATTTCCAATTTGGTGCCAGTACGCAAGAAGACAGGTGAGATTCGTTTGTGCATTTATTTTAGGAATTTGAACAAGGTTTCTTTGAAAGACAATTATCCGTTGCCCAAAATGGATCATATACTGCAGCGAGTAGTTGGAGCATCTCGTATGTCACTACTCGATGGTTATTCCGGTTATAACCAAATTCTGGTCCATGAGGATGATAGAGACAAAACAACGTTCACCACTCCGTGGGGAACTTTCCATTACGCTAAAATGCCTTTCGGTTTGAAGAATGCTGGTGCGACATTTTAGCGTGCAATGGACATGGCATTTGCGAATGAGAAAGATGTGTTCCTAGTTGTGTATCTTAATTATTTGACAGTCTTTTCCAATTCTGATGAAGAACACCTTTACCATCTGAAGATTGTTTTTCAGCGATGCAGAAAGTACGGCGTGTCACTCAATCCGAAGAAGAGTTTGTTTGCCATGGATGAGGGCAAACTTCTTGGTCATATTATCTCAAAAGATGGCATCCGTATTGATCTAGCTCGAGTAGAAGCTATTCAGAAAATAGATCTTCCCCGGAACAAGAAGGAGATTCAGTATTTTAATGGTAAGATGAATTTTTTACGCCGCTTTGTGCCTAACCTTGCTGAACATTTAAGAGAGATTACATACATGCTTAAGAAAGACAATGCAGTAAAGTGGAGTGAGGAGGCGGTAAATTCTTTCAATTTAGTAAAGTTGGTTCTTTCTTCTGCTCCTGTTTTGATCAGCCCAGATTACACTCAGGATTTTATTTTGTTTTCATTTGCTTTGGAGCATACAATGGCAGCATTATTAATGCATAAAAGAGATGGGCATGAAAAACCAATTGCTTTTTTCAGCCGTACTATAAGAGATGCAGCCTTGAAATATAACATCATTGAAAAGCAAGCTCTTGCTCTTGTGAAGGCGTTGAAATATTTTCGAGTATATATTCTGCATTCTCATATTATTGCTTATGTTCCTAACGCTGCTGTTAAGGATGTTTTAGTTCAAACAGATCCAAAGGGGAGACGGGGCAGATGGATTGCAACCTTGTTGGAGTATGATGTGGAGATAAAGCCCACAAATCTTATCAAAGGACACGGGCTGGCAAAGCTAATGGCTGAGTCGAATTTACATGCCTTGGACATCAATCTTATTGCTGCTATGTCCGAGGAGAATGAGGAAAGTTCATCAGTTCAGGTATCAAAAATATTTGTGCTTTCTCCTTGGTATTCAGATATTGTATATGTGCTTCAAAATTTGTCACCACCGCCTGGCATGGCTAGAAACAAAAGTAGAACTTTGAAGTTGAAGGCTGCTAATTTTTGTGTTTTGAATAATTCACTC
The DNA here is from genome assembly GCA_034641835.2 of Pinus albicaulis. Lineage (NCBI taxonomy): Eukaryota > Viridiplantae > Streptophyta > Pinopsida > Pinales > Pinaceae > Pinus > Pinus albicaulis. The sequence continues at coordinate 722,804,045 of CM076571.1, read as the reverse complement.
TATTGGAAAGATCCCGGTGGTGTTTTGTTAAACTGTTTGGTGGAAGAAGAAGCAAAGCGGGTTATGGAGGATTTTCATAAGGGAGATTGTGGCGGTCACCTTTTTTGGAAGACAACGGCCAATAAGATTTTGAGAGTGTGATATTATTGGCTGACACTTTTCGCTGATGTGTATAAGACTGTCAAAAGCTATCACGAATGTCATATTTTTGAAGGGAGGCAGAAATTGCAACCTTTGCCGCTTAAGCCTGTTGAGGTAAGTGCTCCTTTTCAGCAGTGGGGTTTGGATTTCATTGGCGAAATTCATCCCGCTTCTTCAGGTCAGCATAGATGGATCCTAACAGCGACAGATTATTTCACGAAATGGATTGAAGCAGTTCCCACCAGGCAAGCTACGGATTCGGTAATAATTTCTTTCCTTGAGAATAACATTTTGTCTCGTTTTGGTTGCCCGAATAAGTTAATCACTGATAACGCAGCAGCTTTCAAATCAAAAAGGATGATTGATTTTTGTGACAAGTATAAAATCATTTTGGGACACTCAACCGCTTATCATCCACAAGGCAACGGATTGGCGGAATCTTCCAACAAATCTTTGGTCAACATCATTAAAAAGTTGCTGGAAATAAACAAGAAAAGTTGGCAAAGAAGTTAGTCAATGCACTTTGGGCAGATCGAGTGAGTTAGAAGAAATCCATTGGTATGTCCCCCTTTGAGTTAGTTTATGGAGTTGATACAGTGTTTCCTACCTCTCTCGCAGTTCCGGTGGTCAAAATTCTACAGGAAGTTGGCAGTGAAGATGATCATATGCAGAGAAGAATAAATCAAATGATCCATTTTCAGCAGACGAGGGAAGAAGTTTTTCAAAACACATTCAAGCTGTAGGAGAGAATTAAGAAGATCTACGACAGAAAAGCAAAGGCGGAAAAATTTCAATTGGAAGAAGTGGTGCTGAAATGGGATGCAAGAAACAAGGAAAAGGGTAAGCACGGTAAGTTTGAAAATCTATGGAAAGGACCCTTTAAAATTGCTGCATATCGGGGTCAGAATGCTTTTCTTCTGAATGAGATGAACGGGGAAGATTGTCCAGGAGGGCCGGTCAATGGTCGGCTGCTCAAGCGGTATCATTTCTAAGATGTTTTTTGCTGTTTACATTGTCACTGTACATACCGTTTATTTCAGTTTCATTGCAAGTGTGTGCTGTGATATTTTCTTCAGTTTGGGGCCCGAAGTGAAGGCTATAATTCTGAAGATTGATTTCAGCTTTGGTTGGAGTTTGTCGAGTCAAAATTTTCAGTCATTTCAGTTTCAAAATTGAGTCAGTTTGAGTCAATTTTTCAGTCAATAAATGAGTCAAGAGTCTTGTGTTTATTTTTCGAAATTATGGACTCCATAGCCCAATGGATGAAGGCACCGCCTACTCTCCCAGAAATCTGTAGTTCTTGGCACCTCCAAGGAGCTACCATCCCCATTGGAGCCAATGTTAGAATCGGTCTCTTCATCCCTCCGTTAGAGATCAAAATCTCTTTTGTTGCATTTAATTTTAGGTGTCTCATTCAGTTCAGTCATTTGCATTCCATCAGGAGCATGGATCTTCTGACGGAAGGGTCTTGTCTCTCATGTCCCTCATGTCTTGTACCTGCTGGCCTTGGCTCAGGTCTGATCATCAGAGTTCATCAAAGTCAATTTTACAGTCATTTATAGTCATGTTTGGTCTCTTGGTCAACAAAGAGTCATTTCAGTCTTTAGGTCTAGGGTTTCGCAAATTTAGTCTTCAAAATGTTTAATAACGTCAGCAGGCACATGAGGGAGGTTCAAATAAGTTTTCATCGCAAAAAATTTATCATCGCAATATTTGATCGTGATTCTTCTTCAAAACTCTGTTTTGAAGAAAAATCATCAATTTTGTCTTTTGTAATAAATGCCATGTAATTTTCAAAGTTTTTCAGTTATGAAGATCTTCAGGCGCAACCCTGGTCGCCTTTGCCAAATCCAATGCCAGCTATCCCTGCAAAAAATAGAGAAAAGTTTCGTCATTCAGCTCAAAAAATCAAAGGAAACAAGAAAAACAGAGTTTGTATTAAAAAGTGAAAAGTGCCAAAGTTCCACAACATTAGAAAGTGGGTTTGTCAAAATGCATTGATATTTATAAGATCTTTCCAAGTTCTAGCTTCATTTGCACGCAAAGGTTATCAAAGAGTAAAGATAAAAATCGTGGAGGGCGAAGTCAGTAGTTTGAAGTCGAAACTGTGGGAGAAATTCAGGGTCGCGGCGCGTTGGGAGAAGGCGCGGCACACAAGGAGGTCGCGGTGCACAGAGCCGCTCACCACAGTGCTGATTTGAACGTGCGCGGCGCACTGGGTTGTGCGTGCGGCGCACAGAGCCGACAAGCAAATTTTGTCACTGCCTTCAATGAAATTTCAAAACTCTCAGTCCCATTTGCTCCGAGTAAGTTCGAATCACCTTGTAATTTCTCATAGCTGGTGTTTGGTGTGGTTTCAAAGATTGGTTGGAGAATTTGTAATATCAAAAGTTAAACCCTATTCTTTTGTCAAAAACTGCTCCTTAGGGTTTGAGTTTGAGTGTTAAAATTTGATTTTGGTGCCAAAACCTTTTCATTTCCCACCTCATGTTTCCTTTCCTCACTGTTATTGCATTACTACAGTCTATTCCCCTATTCACTTACATCCCCAAAATCACTTGTTCCTAAGTCCATCTCCTATCCCTAAAATACTGCATTTCCTATCATTTTTCCTATTTCCCTATCTTATTTATAAAATCCCCAAACCCCAAGTCCCCAAACAATCAAGTGACTGTCCTTGCATTTTAAATCTCACTTGATTACAGTCCATTGTTCCCATTGTCTTACTTACCATAGTCCCTCTCCATTTGGCATATATTTTGGAAATTGAAACAAAGGCACCAATTTCTCATTTTCAACAAACCAAACATACACTTGACATACACCTTGCAACACCATCGAGACGGACACTGAGTCATCATATGAACAAGACAGCAGATTCTGGCCCACCGAGCTTCATGCACCGAAGGTATTCTCGTAGCTGTGGAAAACATGAGATAAGAGCCCACCTCATTGACTCATTTGCAGACCACTACTCTGCTGCATGTTTTCGAGAGCAACATGTTATCAAGATCGTGAGATGATTTAATGGATTCATCATCAATGTATTAGCCTCGTTGTTTGTTTTACATTTAAGTGATGGTTAGGTTACGCTATGCTGGTAAATTTCACCTTAACAATTTAAACCATTTTTAGCAGTCAGAATACTCACTGTAGGTGAAGAGGGAACAAGAGACAACATGTGGACAGAGTGCATTATGAACTATACATCAAAGCCTAGCTATCCGAGACAGCCGCCAGTGGTATTCTATTCGCTTTTCTCAAGGAATCCTATGTGGCTTTGGATGAGACTTCCATATCGATATCATTGTGAGGGTTTGTTCACACGTGACTTCTATGCCTACCACATCAGGTTATTGATGCATTTCACGAGAGTGAGGATGATGAATATCTCCATATTATGTAATAAACGTGGAGAGGATGTGACTACTCTGTGCGTAAGAAGATTCTCGAAAGCAGATAATAATATTATCATTATGCTTCATCAAGATCATTTGTGGTACATCACTGAATTGCATATCAGATGTGAAGATTTCTTTTTCCGTGACTTTTCTGGCTTCTACTTCTTCAGCCTTCTGAGATTAAGGGAAGCCAGGTGAACCACATCAGGGTACGTCACACGAGAGGTTTCAATAGTGCTGGTATGTTACTTATCAGAGAGGCACGAGAGTATTATTTGCCGCAGCCCGACAAGTACTATCTCCACCCGGGGTGGAAGGGGTATCGTTGCCATCATCAGTAGCACAGGTATAGGTACAGGACAGAGGTAAGAGGCCTATGCAGGATGAGGGCCCTTTAGGAGGCCAGGATACTGATTTCATATTGATTGATGAGGATTTGAGCTCTCCAAGCTCAAAATTGAGAGAGATCATTCAGGAGCAGAAAGCTGAGATCGACACATTGACCGACAAGTTGCAGAGAGCTCAATGGATCATAAAATATCTGGAGCAGCGCAACAAACAGTTTGAGGATCAGCAGACGATCGTGGAGTTGCAAAACATCCGTGAGAACCGACAAGCTGCCCGAAGAAGCCCAATCGAGATGACACCTATTGAGCGGGAGATTGAGGCCGATAGAGAGACTTGGCTTGAGAGGGTCAAAATTCATCTTGAGAAGCTATTGGAGAAGGCAAACAAGGAGAAGAACATACTCAGGCACATGAAGAACCAATATTGGGCGCGCAATCATGTTTGCAAAGCGAGGATCAAAATCCTGAAGGCAAGGCTAAGGAGGGCACTAAAGCGTCGTAAAAGGCATGACAGGCTCCAAATTTTGGCCGAAGCTTCTTTGGCTGAGCATATCACTTGATCAGGGACCTTCAGCCAAAATTTCAAGAAATTTTGTAAAAATTTTGTCAATTTTGAATTTTTGGTCACAAAACAGATTTTTCTGCCCGACGCGTAGCGCCACTTGGCGCGCGCTTATAATTGGCAGCTCTTCAGGCGGAAAACTCTACATTTCTGGATTTTTTATTAAAATTTGTGCGTGCTCATGGATTACCTAAGGATTTCATCAAGTTCTGGGTTGCCTAAAGGGTCAAAAACACCCTAAAAATGGCCTTTCTTCCACTTTTTGCACACACAGGAAGCAGTGTTTGGAGATTGAACTTTTGAAGGGGAAAATAGAAACCAAATCCAAAAATTACACTTGGTTTGGAAATTAGATAGGAAGGGCTTTCCAACGAGCTATCCTGCGCTCAATTTGGACTTCGGGAAGGGCCTCAAAATCAGCTTCAAACTTGTGCTACGCATAGAGATTCCAGGTGCGACACATAGAGGAATTTGGCCTATTTTTCACTCAGCTGCTCAGAATTTCGCCTAGTTTTGGCCAGTTTCACTTTTTCATGTAATTATTGATGTACCTTGATGTAATTTCATGACCATGATGTAATTTTGGCACATTTTTACTCATTCTAGAAGAGTCATTCACCAAAAGGTGAAATGTAAGTGAATGGATCAGTTTGCCAGCATATAGAGGCAAGTTGTTTTCATTGCCTATTTTCTAGTTCCTAGTTTAGATATGGTTGAAACAGCTCCTAGAATGATGAGCTCGACCCCTAGAGGCATGGGAATGGGTTAGGCTTGTCTATATCATGTAGTTCTTCAGTCATTTTTAGGGTTGGACACTTGGGATTTCTTGGCACTTCATTGTACATTTCATCTCTGCAATTTTTGGCAAAGGAATAGACCAAGGTTTGCAGCACTCTTTGGGATCCTTGTGGCTCTGTGTTTTTATGGTGTGTTTCTCTATGCAATTTTAAGCTCACTGATGTTTATGTGTACCATTTTCCTTCTCCTTTCTTCTTAAATTAAACAAATCAGTGTTAAAGGTGGAATTCAGTAGCTTGCTTTGCTCTGCCTTCAGTTTTGTTTAATTTTCCATGTTTTCATCTGTTCGAGGAGGACTCCTGAGACCCTCTTGCCCTCTTCAGCTCCTCACCAGTATGATCCATCCATTCATTCAATCTAAAGCATCAAAACAATTGCCTTCCTTGCCCCAATCAGAACTCTGCAAAAACTAGGCCTAATCCCTGCACCCAAAACTGCCTTTCCCTTTGATCCAACAAAAAACCCCAAAAAAACAATTGAACTCTTTCACTTATATACCTAGCCTAAAATTACCTTTTATTTCAAGTCATCTCAAGCCCTATTGATTATTTTTGCTGAGATTGACCCAGAGAGAGCCCTCTCCTGTTCTGGTAGGGCTAGCTACCAGGTTGAGCGTGGTTTGATGTTACCCTGAACTCTGCCTTCCTTCAGCCTGAGGTAGATTTAGGCAATAAAATAACCAACAGTGCTACTTGATTTTATTGCCAAAGCAACTGCCTCAAGTAGCATTGTTGGTTCCCTTAGTAAGAACCTTATTGAAAGTAATTCCCGCCCTCCGAGGATTTATGGTCTTCCCAAGATTCGTAAGGAAGGAGCCCCCCTGCGTCCCATTGTCAACACCATAGGTGGTCCAACCTATCTTCTTGCTAAATTTTTAGCCAGTAGGCTGAAACCTCTTATGGGTCGCACCAGCTCCTTTGTCAAAGAATCTTCTTCCTTTATCAATGAATTGAAGGACATTAGGTTGGATCCTGAGGATAGGTTTGCAAGTTTTGATGTTGTCTCATTGCATTCCCATCAAGGAAGCCATCGATGTCATTTCTCGCGTCACTGATCCTGATATTGCCCATCTTGTTGAGATCTGTCTAACTTCGACCTTCTTTAGTTTTGAAGGTGTTTTCTTCGAGCAGAAATGTGGTGTGGCCATGGGTTCCCCTCTCTCCCCTGTAGTGGCTAATATTTTCATGGAAGACTTTGAATCTAAGGCCCTCTCCTCATCCCTTTTTCAACCTAAGCTTTGGAAAAGGTTTGTTGATGACACCTGTGTGGTGTGGCCCCATGGAAAAGAAAAACTGGACCTTTTCTTCCAACATCTTAATGATCAATCTGACTTCATTAAGTTCACCATGGAATTTGAGGTAGATGGTAGTCTTCCCTTCCTCGATGTCCTTCTTTCGAGGAAGGATGATGGTTCCTTCTCTCAGCAAGTCTTTAGAAAGAAGACTCATACTAAGCAGTATTTGCATGCTAATTCTCATCATTTTTCGGCTCAGAAGCTTGGGGTTCTCAACACTCTAGTTACCAGAGCCTTTAGAATCTTAGATGAACACCACTTTGAAAGTGAAAAGTCTCATCTCTTTAATGTATTTAGCAAGAATGGTTATAGCAAGGTTCAGTGTGTTAGAGATTTTCAAAAAGCTGAAAAAGGTCCTAAGGTTAAGAAAGAGCATTGTGATCGGTCCTCTGGAGTTCACCTTTCGTTCATCCAAGGTACTACCGATAAGATCGCTAGGATCTTAAAAAAGCATAATGTTTCCTCAACCTTCAAGCCCCTTCGCACCATCAGGAGTTCGCTTAGGTCAGTTAAGGACCCGATTTGCCCTAAAGATAGTAAGGGTGTTTACTTGATTCCGTGTTCTTGTGGGACGCCATACATTGGTGAAACTGGTCGATCTATTAATCAAAGGATTCAGGAACATATCGCTGACCTCAAACATTGTAGATATCGGTCCTCTGCCTTAGCAGAGCATGCCGATAAAATGAATCATCACATTTGTATTGAGGATGCTGAGGTTATTGCAAAGATTAACCATTTCCACCATCGCAAATTGAGGGAAGCCTTGGAGATCGAAAAGAGGCCTATCAACCTTAATAGGGACGATGGGTGGAGTGTCAGTAGATGTTGGATTCCCGCCCTTCACTCTTAGTTGCCTTTTATTTTTCCTTTTATTCACCCCCTCCCCCTTTTTTTTTGCCTCCTTATTAATGTATGAATTTATTTAGCTATGAAATTAAATTATTTAATATTTTATTTTTATTTTTATTTGGTTTATTAAATTTATTTTTCTTTTAGATTTTTAATTTTTGTTTTTGTTTTATTTTTATTTTTATTTTATATATTTATTTATTTTATTTTTCATTTATTTATCTATTTATTTATTTTTATTTTTTATTCCTATATATTTATATATATATTTTTATTTTATTCTATTTTATTATTTATTTATTTTTATTTTTATTTTTATTTTATTTAATTTTGTGAAAAAAATCTTTCGGTAAAAATCACATCCAAATAAATTTGGTCGACGTGTTTCGAACCAGCCAGTGTGGTTCATCATCAGGACTTGATGAAAAATCTGATCAGGAAACCCAATTAAATAGATATGAGAAGCCTCAACTAGCCGTTGAAAGATAACGGCTAGTTTGACTAAATCAAAGTCATAGAATAAAATAAAAATAAAAATAAGTAAATAAATAAATAATGATTAAAGATTATAATATGAATATTATTTATTTTTAATTTTTCTAGAAGATTAAATAAATATAGGATTATTTCTATTAATAGAATAATAGTTAAAATATTTATTTTGTCTAATATTATTTAAAAACATAAAGGATTAAATGTTACTAAAAAAAAATAAGAAATAAAATAAATAAATAAATAAATAAATAAAAAATAAAATAAAATAAAAATAAATAAATAAATAATAATAATAATAATAATAATAATAATTTAATTTTTAACAATTTTGATTTGATTTGATTTTATTTAATTTAATTTTTTTTAATTTTTATTTATTTATTTATTTTAAATAAAAATAAAAAATTATTTTAACATTATATTTATTGGAAATCATTAATATTGAATTAAATTTAAATTAAAAACTTTTAATATAATTTTATCATACATAATAAGATATAGTTTTATTGGTGAAATTTAATTTATTTTATTAAATTAGTCAAACTAGCCGTTATATTACTTACGGCTAGTTGGAGCATTCATGTCTATTTAATCTGGTTTTTTGGTTCATATTTCTCATCTTGTCCTGATGATGAGCCACACTAGCTGGTTCGAAACGCGTCGGCAAAAATTCCCTACATGTGATTTTCACCGAAAGAATTTCTTAAATAATTATAATTGTTTGGTATATTGATTAATGTAATTATTTCAACGTCAAACCAATTAATCATGCAATATTGTCAACGTACTTACTAATTGATATCATATATTTTGTACTAATCATGTTCAAATATATATATATTTTAATTATTAGGATTCTAGTGATGATGAGCGACCTACCTACCATCTTCCGTTGCACCCCACGACAATGTCAAATCAAGAGAAGAATGAATTAAGAGAAAAAATCAGAGAGGAACGATACCAATAATGGTTGAATGAACCACCGATTCAATTCCCGCTACGTCCAGATTCACCAATTAGGAATGACTACAACAATAGTAGTTCTTCACAAGCTAGCAATGGAGGCAATCAAATAGAGGTTGGTATGGATGATTACTTAAGGGATACGAATTCCATGGAGACAATGTTGTTAGATGCATTCCAAAACGATGATCAGCTAGGGGATGATGCTCATATCACTGCACATTTTTCGAAAGCCTTAAATTTGCTTCCACCACCCCTCTCTTTGGACCAGGCGGTCAGTTAAAGTCTACCTAGTTGGGGATAATGATGTTACTGTACAACTTGAAACCAAAGTTTGGCTTGTCGAATGCATGTTTCTCGGAAATTTTGGGGTAAGTTAGCATAAAGTCCTCCCTTATATAAATTTGAGAAATATAATCAATACACAATGAACATTACAAATGGAAAATTTTATAAAAGTTAATAATTATATCGGCATTAATGTACATTTATTAATATATTTTTCCATGATCACCAACTACAGGTTATTCAAAGATAAGGTTCTTCCGAGTGATAATGTCTTGCCCGGTAGATGCAAAGAGGCAAAGAAATTGTTGAAAATGTTGAGTGTTGAGTACATATCATATCATGCTTGCCCAAATGATTGTATTCTATATAGAGGAGAATATGCAGACAAAGAGATATGTCCGAAATGTGGGCATGACAGGTATGATAAATAAAAAAAGAAGGGTAAATCACATACTGATCCTCCTTTTAAAATATTTACACACATGCCTATAATCCCAAGGATTCAAAGGCTCTTTCGTTGCAAAGAATTACCTATGTTGCAGGGATGGAATGCCTCACAGAGAAGTGAGTTGGGAGTTATGCGAATCCCAACTGATTCAATAGCCATGAAGCATATAGAGGATACATGGCCTGAAAAATTCAAGGATGAAGTATGAAGTCTACGACTCAGCATAGCCATGGATGGTGTAATATTCCTAAATTAGCTGCAACTAATAGGAATATTAATTTTTCCTTGTTTATTTTTGAATTTCATGTTTGAAGAATAAATTGTAAATGAGGACATGTAAAAATCCTGAAAAACACGAATAAATCAATGCCTATGTGAACAGAGACATATCTGGGCTATGTAAATAAACTCTTGCAGGTGTGAATGGGTCTAAATCACAAGAGTGGGTCATCTTTGACCAAGTCAACAACGCAGTCTAGATGCATTGAACCTCTTTGAGGGACAACGTAGTTCTAGAAGGAGGCTCTAAATGTGAAAGGGGCTAAATCAATGAAGTGGTTTAGGGTTTGGCAAGGCTCCTATCTTATAAAAGGAAGAGGAGGGAAGCAAGAAAAGGTTGTTGAAGATTATCATTTCTGAAGGTATTGTCTGCTCAAACATCCCTTGTTGGGTCTTCCTGTTCAGGAATCCCACCTCCTTCCTTGAGCAGCTCTTGGAGGAGACTTGTGCTATCTTTTCCACATCACGGTTTTAGGCCAAGCTTCACCTTACACCTACAGTGCTGCTCCTATTGAGGGTTGAGCTGTCCTTGTGAGTTGCAGCAGTGGAAGACACTAGATCTGCTCAGATCTAGCTTATACTAGTGGCTCTTCTCAATGAGTGTGTCTTTTAACCTCCTGGAAGAGTTCATTAGTTGATTGTGCTTCAGATCTACATCTTAGCATCAGGCCAAATAATTCTCAAAGGCTACATCGCAATTTCTCTCCCTGGACTGCATTATTTGAAAAGGAGAAGTTGCAGGGTGTTTTTTCTGCATTTTGGAGGAGAGATCTCCAGTGTTAGGAATCTTCCTGTCACTATGGTGATCCATGGATTGGCCATCCAATCCATGTATGTTTCAGATCTGATCTTCTGTACCATTTTATTATTCAGAAATTTCTGAATCATTCTGCAGATCTGCAACCTTAGATCTCAGATCTACTCTCTGTGCTTCATGTTTTGCACAAAACCCCAAGGGGAATGTATAGATCAACATTTCTTGTACACAGATCTGTATTAGATCTAAATTTTTATGTACAGATCTGCTCTAGATCTTAAGATTAATATATTTCTGCTTTAGCCACTAAAAATAACACTGTCATGGTTATACAGTCTCTTCTAATGGTTGTAGCACCTCATTTCTGAGGGTTTTTCCTGTATTGTCTCATTCTTTCTCTTGTACAATGTATGGGCTGTAATGTACATATGATTTACTATTTTACATCTGATTTCTAAACGTCCATATCAACCTCCTAATGTGCTTCAGTGGATCTGCGTTATTTCTAAAGTAGTCCTTTGCATAGAGCTGCAACCCCTCTCTTTGGGTGATTTTTAGCTAGACTAGTTTGTGGGAGATCTGTTTAACCCACCTAGTCTGATTTTTTTTTCTCTCCTTTGGGATTTAGATCTTAGATGAGTTGATATAAGGGATCCAGGATCTGCAAACTCATTTCTATGCACAATATTCTCAAAAGTGCGTTATTTCAGCAGGCTTGCTGAGCTGTTCCAATTTTGGAATATTACAGTGGTATCAGAGCAAGATCTTTGGCTTAGCCTATGGGCTTCAAGCCAAAGTGCTAGGAAAGGAGAAAGGTCAAAATTACGGAGAGGATGAGATTTATCTCATCAGTTTTCAGATCTAAGAAGAAAGAAGCAGAAGAAGAAAGAAGGAGCAGTGAAACTCCTAGAAAGATTCAAGAGCAAGAAGATCTTCCGATCAGATCTACAAGATCTATACACGAGGAAAATTCTGAATCCTCATCTTATGGATATTTGCACTCAGCCATATCACCCAAGCTTCAGCGTTCTGTCTGTGATTTCTTCATGAAGAGGAAGAAAGGAGGTGTACCCGAGAAGGAGACTCTTAGAGAGTATTTGTAGGAGTATGAAGATCAATCCAAGGAGTTCAGAGACAACTTGAACTTCCAAGGGTTCTGCAAGATCAAGGAGAGAAAAAGAACAAAGAAAGAGCAACATGGTATTGGTATATTCTATATATCTATATTTGATGGATCATCTAGATATCCAGTCAGTGGAGGAGCTAGACAACTTTGTGCAATAACATCAAGTTTCAGAAATTGAAGCCATCAAAGTAGCAGCACTTCATTTTGAATGTAAAGCATATGCTTGGTGGTTGTTTGAGTCCTTTTCCTTGAAGAATTAAAATACACCTACTTATGCAAGGTTTATTGCAAGATTGATAGAGAAGTTTGGTGAAGCTCCATGTGTAACATCTTCTGTTGACACTATCAAACCATATCAGACAAATCTTTTGCATGAGTTTGGAGGGTCTATGAATCCAACTCCCTTTCTTAAGACCATGGAAGATGGTGTAAGTTTGTTTGATGCCTTGCCAAGGGCAAGATCTCCTTTGGATGGGGGTTTCTCTTCTCAAAGGGAAAGCATGAAGACTCCTCTTTCACTAGTTGACCAAGATCTAAGGTCTCTTGTTGATGATGAAGCAATTTTAGTTATTGGAGAAGAGAAAGGGAAGGAATGAGATAACACAGTCATGAAAATGGCACCTCAAGCACCTCATGAACAGGAGAATGGAGCACTTGCTCCAAGGAAAGAAACTCTTTCATATTTGAAAGGAGTTCCACAATGTCTCACACCTAGAGCTCTTGGTATAACACATGAGCAACATGTACCATCATTGTGAAATGATGAGATCTTGAAGATAGAAGAAGGAAAAGAGGAGGAAGTGCATCTCAAGAAGAAGAGCAAGGATCCTTCTATGTTTTAAAGCTTGGAAGCACAAAGAAGGCAAGAGGACCTATGCAGTAAAGTTAGGGGCAAATCTTTCTACCTACATCCACACTCTACTCTATGCCTTGACACCTCTTTGCAAGGAGGTACTTTACCAGGAGCACCTCTTGATGGGAGGAAATCTAAAGTGTTCTCTCAACTATGGGAAACATATGCATACTTGGCTAAGGAAGGAGCCTTGGGATAAGCTAGCACAGCGTAGAGAATCTCTCATGAATTCATAAGAGAGATGAGAAATTTATTGAAAGGGTCATTGCTAACTCCCACTCAGATATCTGCGCTGAGAGAGGAGAAATCAAAGATATATGATGGCATGAGAATGAGGACACATGGAAACTCCATATCTTTGGGGCAGCCCATGATCTCTTCATTCACAAATAATATTTCTGAAGATGGCAAGGGGATCCTAACCCTCTTGTATATATGGGCCAAAATGAGGAAGTTTTGGAAGACAAGGACTTTCCTAGGGGAAGTTGATTTCCATATGCTTTAATCTTGTCTTGAGCAAGATCAACTAAAAATGGGGCAAAAAAGGGGAGATTATGATTCTCCAACATGTGATTTTGATATCAAGGATTTCAAATATGGGAGCCATGAGAAGACAGGGGCTGCATTTCAAACCTCTACAACGCTGTCATTCTTGGAGAGCTTGGATCCTTATTGGGGTTCCCAACTCATGATGGAATACTCCAAGGACCTTTTCACACGTGGGGTTCTTGATGGGGAAGTAGTGGATGAAAGGTTCAAGGTGGTTGATGGAGTCATCTATTTCTATAAACTTATTCTTTTGGTTAGTGACTCCAAGCTCAAGGAGAGACTACTAGATGCCACCTATGAGATCCTGCTTTCCAAACCCACTGGTTTCATTAGAGCATATCATACTCTCTTGGGTGGATTCATATGGGAAGGTTTCAAAGAATAAGTGCACTCTCATATGAATATGTGCATGGATTACTTGGTAGAGGAGGAGGAACATAGCTCTTGGGAAGAGCCATCATTCACATCTCCTTACTCATTGAGTGTGAGAGGGAACTCATCCATGAGTTACCCCACTGATGTAAAAAAAGTATATAGAGGGACTTGTCTTTCTGAATGTTATCATGTATCTCCTATATGCTTATATTTTTCTAACACTCATTTGCAAAACATTGCTCCAAAAGGGGGCACTATTTATGATGGGTTTCATGGGCTACTCAAGGCCATGAACTATGTTGATGCAGGTCATTCCTTGGAGGATCTTAGCAAGCTATTATATTCTTCATGGTGTGATTCTTTTACACCAACTATGATGCATTTTCTCCAAGCATTCAGAAGGGATGAGGCAGCAAACAAGTGTTGGGGAAGGCACTTGTCATATCCTATTCTATGGCGGTTATGGATAAAACTGCGCTGGTTGCACATGAGGGAACATCTTCCTTCTCATTTATCATACATGGCAGCTAGCATGATTCTAATCATGATTCCATGTGATGAAAATATTCTTACTCTTGGGAACATGGTTGGAGGGGAGGCACATTGGTGGGATGTGTCCTTGGGGGAAGGAGTTCCCCACTCTTTTTTCACTACATGCTTCCATGGGAGCATGAGATATTGTATGGCCACTATGATAGATCACTTGCCCCTTTGTAGAGTGAGTCATATGTTTGTTGGTAACATGCCTCTGATATGTATTGGGGAGGAGTTTTGCTATGGATTTCCAAGCTGGGAGGTGATCCACTTCATTTGGATGATAGCATGGAGATAGGAGTCTTTCATAAATCATGAAAATCCCCCTGATTGTCATCACTTCTATCTTGAGGAGGCCATGGATCAGAAAGAGGGTTTCCAAAACAACCTTCCGTTTATTCATGATGAGAGCCCTTGGGTTTATTCACCAAAGGCCAACTTGCAAATTGAGGAAGGACCATTGGGAGGCAAAACTATTGCAGAAAATTCAGAGCAATGGTGTAGACTATTGGATGAGGAGGCCACAAGAGAAGAAGGGGAAGTTTTGCAACACCCTTGCAGTTGCTTGAGGACAAGCAACATTTTGGGAGGGGGAGACTGTAATATTACGAAATTAGCTGGAGCTAATAGGAATATTAATTTTTCCTTGTTTATTTTTGGATTTCATGTTTGAAGAATAAATTGTAAAGGAGGACATGTAAAACTCCTGAAAACCAAGAATAAATCAATGCCTATGTGAACAGAGACATATCTGGGCTATGTAAATAAACTCCTGCAGGTGTGAATGGGTCTAAATCACAAGAGTGGGTCATCTTTGACCAAGTCAATAGTGCAGTCTAGATGCATTGAACCTCTTTGAGGGACAACGTAGTTCTAGAAGGAGGCTCTAAATGTGAAAGGGGCTAAATCAATGAAGTGTTTTAGGGTTTGGAAAGACTTCTATCTTATAAAAGGAAGAGGAGGGAAACAAGAAAAGGTTGTTGAAGATTATCATTTCTGAAGGTATTGTCTGCTTAGACATCCCTTGTTGGGTCTTCCTGTTCAGGAATCCCACCTCCTTCCTTGAGCAACTCTTGGAGGAGACTTGTGTTATATTTTCCACATCAGGCTTTTAGGCCAAGATTCACCTTACACCTACAGTGCTGCTCTTGTTGAGGGTTGAGCTGTCCTTGTGAGTTGCAACAGTGGAAGACACTAGATCTGCTCAGATCTAACTTATACTAGTGGCTCTTCTTAGTGAGTGTGTCTTTTAACCTCCTGGAAGAGTTCATTAGCTGATTGTGCTTCCGATCTACATCTTGGAATTAGGCCAAATAATTCTCAGAGGCTACAACGCAGTTTCTCTCCCTGGACTGTGTTATTTGAAAAGGAGAAGTTGCAGGGTGTTTTTTCTGCATTTTGGAGGAGAGATCTACGGTGTTAGGAATCTTTCTGTCATTGTGGTGATCCATGGATTGGCCATCCAATCCAGCTATGTTTCAGATCTGATATGCTTTACCATTGTGTTATTCAGAAATTTCTGAATCATTCTGCAGATTTGTAACCTTAGATCTCATATCTACTCTCTATGATTCATGTTTTGCACAAAACCCCAAGGGGAATGTATAGATCAACATTTCTTGTACATAGATCTGTATTAGATCTAAATTTTTATGTACAGATCTACTCTAGATCTGAAGATTAATATACTGCTACTTCAGCCACTAAAAAGAACGCTGTCATGGTTATATAGTCTCTTCTCATGGTTGTAGCACCTCATTTCTGAGGGTTTTTCCTGTATTGTCTCATTATTTCTCTTGTACAATGTATGGGCTGTAATGTACATCTGATTTACTGTTTTAAATTTGATTTTTGAACCTCCATATCAGCCTCCTAATGTGCTTCAGTGGATCTACGTTATTTCTGAAGCAATCCTTTGCATAGAGTTGCAACCTCTCTCTTTAGGTGATTTTCAGCTAGACTAGTTTGTGGGAGATCTGTTTAACCCACCTAGTCTAATTTGTTTTTGATATCCTTTTGGATTTAGATCTTAGATGAGTTTATCTAAGGGATCCAGGAGCTGCAAACTCATTTCTATGCACAATATTCTCAGAAGTGCGCTATTTCAGCAGGCTTGCTGAGCTGTTCCAATTTTGGAATATTACAGATGGCGTCAACCCATATTCCCTCTAGAACACCAACTATTATGTTTGGCCTGTAATAGTGATCAATAAAAATACCACCCCATGATTTTCCGTGAAGAATGAACATTTTATGTTGGCTCTCATAGTCCCTGGTAGAGGACAAGTGAAGAACATGGATGTCTACTTACAACCACTGGTAGATGAATTGAAGGAATTATGGGATGGGATAAATGTATACAATGTATCAAGACCCATCGCAGCAGAGAGGAATTTTACATTGTATGACATATGTGCTTACACTTCACATGATTATTCAGGCTTAGGAGTTTGCTCTAGTAAATTAAATGTTTAATTTATTGATTTGTTTATATATGTAACAATATTATTTCACAAATTATTTTTTTAATTTGTTGTAATTGTTCTGGTCTTCATGATATTCTCTAACATGCGATGCATATTAATTGTATACAATAATATTGTAGGTATTGTAACAAAAGGGTATTTTGGATGTAAATGTTGTGGACCTTCTCTGAAAGCTAGATGGTCCAAGGACCTACGAAAGCCAGTATATGATTGCTCCACTGTATTCCTCCCAGAAGAACACCCTTACAGAAGAGCAGAATCCACTTTCAATTGTAAATGAGAGAGAACCCAAAGGCCTCCAATAATGACACCATATGAATGGATTATAGCATATGAAAGAGAGAAGAAGGAGGAGTTCATAGAAATGTTCGATTCAAATGGGGAGCCTATGTTCGATGATCCAGAATTCTTCGACACCTATGTTGAGAAATTTCCTATTGGGATGAAAATGAAATCTATCTTTTATAACCTCCCATATTGGGAGCATCTTAAGATTACCCACTTATTAGATCCCATGCATATATTTAAAATTGTTTCATCTTCTTTATGGAGGAACATATCATAAAAAAAAAGTGACACATTGGCTGTTAGGAAAGATCTTATTACTTAAAAAAATAAAAAGATACATTGGCCAAGACGATTAGAAAGTACAGGATCAGAGGCAAGTGTTGGTCCCTCTAATTCATGGTATTTAAAAGAAGGTGATGTCCCATGGATTTTAAAAAAATATGATCTTTCTTTGGCAAAGGAAGTTATAATGGGTGTGAGGGCGCCATATTCATATGGGTCTTCACTATGGCGCTGCTTCACCGTGGATGACCATTTTTCAGGGTTGAAATCGCATGAACATCTGAATCTTCTAAGAGTACGTATAATGTCAAAAGCATGATTTTATTATTTGTTATATTAATAAATTTTATCCCATGCAAGGATCATAAAACATAACTAATTTCGTATATTATTGCACGTGTGTATAACTTTGCAGTGTCATTATCCTTTGTTCGTGCATGGGTGTGTGAAACATGAATTCTTTCAAGACCTAGGACGTGCCATATCTAAATTATTTGCATTTGTACGTTGGATCGTGTCAAAGGAGATTCATGTGGCTAACATTCCACAGTGGTGTGAAGAGATAGTTGAGATTGTTTGTATGTTTGAGAAGGAAAAGCTGACGAGTTTCATGGACTTGCAAGTTCATCTTCTAATCCATGTAGTAGATGAGGTTGAATTAGTTGGGGTGGTTTCTTGTCATTTGATGTTCTTATTAGAGAGGTACATGAATAAATTGAAAGTTTTTGTTCGACAAAGGGCAAAACCCGAGGGGTCTATGGCAAAGGGGTACATATCGTATGAGTCTTTCTATTATGCCAGTGATTATATCAAGTAGATCAAAAACAAGCCTGGTGCGGTGATTTGGGACGATGAAAGGGATGAAGAAAAAAGAGAAGGGGAGTTGCTCCAAACGAGTGGAAAAAAGCGCTTGATAAAGAGTAAGCGACTTATAATTTTTCAAATTTACACAAAGTAAATATTCATGTTGAACTTCGATATAATGTATATTTTGATCTCTATGTACTATATAATGTCGGTTTTATTTCATCATCGAATGCAGAAATTGAAGCAATCAATAAATTCGTTCTTTACAATTCTGAAGTGACACAACCGTGGGTCGGATTGTACAAACAAAAGAGGATGAAATGGGATAGTGACAGGAAAGAATTCAAACGGTTTAATGGTAGAAGTGTGCCTTATCTCAATCATTTAAAAGAAAATATGCCAAAAATATGCCTCAATAGTTGGGTTACTGACCAAGTCAGAGAGAAATACGGTGCAACGAGTCATTACCCGCGTGCTGAAGAGGATGCGCTAAACATAGGGATTGGGTGCAACAACTCGGTAATAATATATTTAATTTATATGTACATTTGAAACTTAATAATGCACCTTTCAAATGTAATTACATCTATAGTTCATATTTTAACTATTGGGTTATTATAAGACACATGACACTATTCTTTTTTTAATTTTTTTAATAATAGGTGCATTTATTCCCATCCATGTGGGCATATGGACACCATTTTCGCACAAAAAATGCCGATGCTGGAAACTTCACACAAGACTATGGAGTGGAAGTCGAGTTCGATCAATCTAGTCGATCTAGCCACCGTGATCAAAACCTAGTAGGAGGGATGTTAGGTTACGTCGGAAAGATACAAGAGATCATTGAAGTGGATTTCTCTTCTTTCCAATGTGTTATTTTTAGGTGCAAGTGGTGGGACACCTTTGATCGGAATAATGTAAAGGAAGATCGTGATATTAGGCTGATATGTATCAACTCTAGAAAGATGTGGGATGAATCCAAGGAGCCCTATGTTTTCCCAAAATACTGCAACCAAGTGTTTTTTTACCTAGATGTGTTGGATAGGGATTGATGGTTCGTATTGAGACATGACCCTAGATCAAAACATATTTTTGAGAACAATAGTGTTATCATGCCATGCGAGCTGGAAGATAATGAGGGTGATCATGAGAATCGAGAGTGATATGGTACATGTGTAATTTCATCAATATTTATACTTTTTAAGATGGGTTTTTCGAGACATTATAATATGTATTTTGAATTAATTGGTAATTTGCATTGTGTTAATGCTAAAATCAATATTTCATTTGATAATTTGCAATTATGTTGATCTAAAGAACAATGGCATACTGTATAAAGTTCTTTTTTTTTGTATGTAATATTTTAATAAATAATGATAACTCTAAAGTAGATGAATTTATTTGCATTATTTTCTAAACTTTATTATGTTACAAAAATTCATATTATTCTAGATTTATTATTTTACAATTATTTAAAATTTTACAAATTTACAAATTTAAAATTTTTAATAAAATCATTTCACATTAATACAATATTTTTTTTAAAAATATTTTACATACAATTAGAATTAGAATTAGAATTAGAATTAGAATTAGAATTGCAATTTTACAATTTCACATACAATTACAATTAAAATTACAATTACAATTTTAGAATTTTACATACAATTACAATTACAATTACAATCATTTCACATTAACACAATTAAAATTTTACAAATATTTTACATAGAATTAGAATTAGAATTAGAATTTTATGATTTCATGTACAATTACAATTACAATTTTATAATTTTACATATATACAATTACAATTTTACAAATTTAAAATTTACAATTACAATTACAATTTTACAAATTTACATATATACCATTACAATTACAATTTTAGAATTTTACATACAATTACAATTTCAGAATTTTACATACAATTAGAATTACAATTACAATTTTACAATTTTACATATATACAATTACAATTACAAATACAATTATAATTTTAGAATTTTACATACAATTAGAATTACAAATATTACAATTTTACAATATCATGATAATTTAATATTAAATTAATTAATAAACATGATGATCATTATAACCATCGTACAAACATCATATTTGACTAAAAAACACATTCAAATTCGCTAACATCATTGTGAAATGATCATCTAACAAAACAAAATTAGCATTGTATAACATCATCACAACACAAACATCAAATATACATCTCATGTGAAATAACTTCTATCACATACACATCTATTTGCAAGCTGTACATTAAATGAACATATCTAACATGACCTAACAATATACACATCATGATGATCACCAACATGTAAATTAAGTACAATTGCAACATGAACATAAAATACATGGACCATATATATATATATATATATATATATATATATATATATATATATATATATATATATATATATATAACTGAATAATTTGTAAAAAATATACAATTGTGATATAAATGTCATATATCAACTGGTGGTACATCATCAATAGAAGTACTAGTCAAGGCCTGCTCAGTCAATGGTGCAGCCTCGACAAGCTCAGATACATGTTGATCATCATGTGTTTGCTGATCTGGTACTGGTGCCTCATGCTGATCAGGATCAACTATCGGCTGCTCATCATGATGACTCAACATGGTCGATTAACAAGCTCAGATACATGTTGATCATCATGTGCCTGCTGATCTGGTACTAGTGCCTCACGCTGATCAGGATCAACTATCGGTTGCTCATCATAATGACTCAACATGGTCGATGGTCCAGCCTGCTCATGATCATGAGTACTACTGGATTCTGCAGGTTGCTGACTCGACGTGGCAGATGGTCTAGCTTGCTCACCATGATGACTACTGCTCAATGCTAGTGGAGGCTGCTCATCTAGCGCGGCGTGAGGTGAATGATGATCACTCATCTAATCGTGATCATTAGATGATGCGTTGCTGCTCGCAGACTATCTATCACGTGCTGTGTCTCGACCACGCCTATAATGTGCAAGGGTCCTCCTTAGCCGCGTAACTAAGTTCATAGCTCCTACGACATGTCGTATCAGGCTGTACATGTCACACAGCATGTCTCTCCACATATGTAAGAGCATACCATCAGCCTGTATGTCTCTCATAGTAGTGGGCTTGACTCTCGCCTCAACAATCAATGCACATAATTGGTCGCCCAACTCCATCCTGAATCTGCTATCAAGCCTACCGCGCCTCGCAAAAGGTGGTACCTATGCACCATCAAGAGCAGGTCTCTTTGCACCAGCCTCATGATCCTTCGCATCTGGCATATCCTGATCGTCATCAGGATACACACCTGGATCATTTGGTGGCGATGGCATGTCCTCACCATCAAAAGACCCAATGTCTGCAAAATATATACAAGTACACAACAATAATTAGACAATTTCATTACATAATTTAATAAAAACAAGTTAAAGAACATGTTAGAACAAATTTAAATAAAACAATAATATTACCTCTATCATCCGACGGCTCATCATCTATGAAGAGTATGTTGGCACACCCTCACCAATCCAAACCAGCATAAGGACAGGGGACCATAACGAAGGGATGCTCGTTAACAATGGCTAGCAACTCTAGTGCATCATGCGATATCCTCGCAGAAAAATCAGTCTCGCCTCTCTTGGGCATCATCTGTCCCCACATGTGCATCCGTGCATCCAAAATTTGCCTACGAGGTTGCCAAACAAAAGTAGGCCTCATCTCTGGAAACCTCTCAAAAAATAAACAAAAAATATCTGAAGAAAAAGGGAAGTTGACCCTCCCTTGTGCATGAGCACGACATTTATCTAAGGCTATACAGAACTACCACAAAAAAATGGCATCATCTGATTGTCGTGGCTCCTGTACTAAAGAATCAACATAATATAGAAGCAAGAAAATAATGCATGTCCTGTCACTGGTGTTGTGTGAAATGGTCAAAATCATAAGTGAGAGGCACCTCACCTCCTCACTACCAAATGCAACAATACGTAACTAACCTCTGGAGACCTGAAAATATGAAGGAGACAGTATATCCGCGCTAATGTATCTATGGGAGTACACCAACTGACTCCTTGCTGCATAGCCAACTGGAACCTTCGGGAACGAGGGAAAATTCAGCCCTCTCCTCCATAGCCCTATAATGAAATATATGTCCTCCTCAGTGGGCGCGTACCATTGGTTAGGACCAACCTAGAAAGCCTGTAGGTAGGCATTCCACCTGTGGATAAGATGTCGCAAAAACAAACCATGGCCCTTTAGGGAAGTAACCTCCTCATAGAACTTGAGGAGGCCTACCTTCCTTAGGAGCCCCTGGGTAGCTGATGTAATATGGCAAGGGTACTCATCTCTCTCCCTCTCTCATGCCTCCCACAGGAAAACCATGTTATACTGGTCCGCCTGTTGTTGTTGTTGTTCCCTCTCTTCTCTCCTTTCACGTCTCTGAATGATTGACATATTAAATACGATTTTTTTATTAAATGAGACATGTATTTAGGAATATACATATATAATTTTTTTTGGAAAAAAAAAATAGTCGGTGCACCACAAAAAATAGGAACGCACCGGTAACGATGCGTCTTTTTTTGTTGCGCACCGGCGGCGGTGCACTAGAAAATTTTCAGCGCACCGGAGGTGGTGCACCTGAAAATTTTCAACACACCACCCTCCTGGCATTATTCATAAGTAAACAGTGTGGTGGTATAACAGACCACACCATTGACTATGGACCAGTGTCGAGAGGGCGGTGCGCTGACCAAACTATACGCCCCAAGGCGTATAGTTTGGTTAGCGCACCGCCCTCCCGACGCTGGTTAGTTTGGTCAGTGCACCGACCTCCAGACACTGGTCCATAGTCAATGGTCCGGTCTTTCACCAGGCCGCACCGTTGACCGTGTCGAAATTCCAGAATGCAGTGCGCTGAAAAAAATACACACCCCGAGGCAGATATTTCAGTCAACGCACCGCATTGCCGCTATTCCACAGGGTCAACGGTGCGGCCGGGTAACCGACCGCACCACACCTTTTTTAAATATTAAAATATCACAATGGGCCTTTCGGTACTAGTTCAGATACCGTTAGCACTAGTTGCAGTGTGGCCTATAAATTTACAGGCAACACCATGAACCGGTGTGAGCCGAACGACTCGAGCGCACCGCGTGCACTTTTTTGTTTTTAAATGGTTAATTTTAAGCTAATTTACAATTCTAATCCGCTAAAAGGATTAATTATAGAAAAACAAGAAAAATACCTATACATTTGGCCGTCGAGGAGGCATATTGGCTGTAGAATTTGCAAAAGTAAATTTTCCCACCTTTTTGCAAAATTAAAAATGGAGATTGGTGGGTAATGCACAGCAGTAGTGCGTGCAATGGGTGCAATGGGAGCACCGATGTCAGGGCGGCTCAGAAAAGGATAAGTTGCACCGGTGCTTGAGAGATCTGGAGCACTGGGAAAAGTGAAAAATGCGGTTTTTTGGTCGTAATTTTTTTTTTCTTTAACCTTATTCCGGTGCGCGATGTTTAATAGGTGCACCGGTGCGGTTTCTTAAGACCGCACTGGGCAGTTTCAGTTTTGGCATGAGGTTTTAGGACGCATCGGTGCAGAATCTTTGTAACGCACCGGTGCGCTAGAGTATTAAGACGCACCGGGCGGGTTTGTACGGAGCACACGGTGTCCGGTGTACCAATGTTTTGTATTCACCAGTACTTTCTCTTGTTGAATGCATCGATGCAGTTGAGGATGATAAGCGCACCGGACGAAAAACATCCACAAAAACCTCCACCCACCAACCTCCTCTAGTAACCTCCACTAAAAATGGATGTCTGGTATATTTTTATAAGGGGTTCCTAAAAAACATCCGCTAGAGGGTCGTTTCCTTGTAGTGCCTATGATACCCCGTAATTCGACTTCCTCTCCTTCCGAAAAAAAATTCAAGAACATTTCTTGAAAATTAAAAGCTATCGTCCCCAAAAATTGTAACCATTGTACTCCTAGTACAACATCATCACCTCCCATTTGAATGGAAAGCATTGGACTATTCAGTACATATTCCCCCATGGCTAGCTTGATATTATGGAATTTTCCAGAGCAATTTATAGTTCCTCCATTTGCAACCATCAGTTGACATTTTGGTGCTGGGTATAGGAAGCAATTCAATTCTTTGGCTACCTTACAATGAATAAAATTATGGGTACTACGTGAATCAATCATCACTATTACCTTTTTCTTCTTGATATGTCCTTCTATCTTGTGAGTTTGAGGAGTGGTAATTCCTGCAATGCATTACACGATATGGTCAGACTCATTTCTTCTTTCTTTAGGGTTGGTTCCTGGTGTATATCCTCTTCTTTTGAAGTTTATTGTTTATTTCCTTTCTCCTCTTCACAATCTATGTAAAATAATTTCTTCTTAGCACACTTATGACCTTTATTGTATTTTCTAACACAATTGTAGCAAAGCCCTTTTTCTATTTTTTTCTTCCAATTGTTGTGTTGTCAACCTTGTCAGTTGTGGAAGTCTAGGAGTAGCAACACTTCCATATTTATATAAGTGAGTGGTAGGCCTCCTTGTCGCCATAATTTTACATTCAATTTTTCTTGCCAACCTGAATGCCTTCTCCAATGAATCAGGTTCCCAAATTGAACCTCATGTTGGATGTTATCCTTTAAAGTCCCTATGAAGACATCAATCTTGTGTTCCTCTGGAATATCAGCTACCCTTATATTCAATTTTTCGAAGTCCTCAATGTGCTCCACCATTGAACCTTTTTGTTTGAGATTTGTCAATTGGCTAAAGAAGGTGTTTCTCTTTGTATCCTCATAATGTGATATCATTTCCTCTGTAAAAATTGACCCAAGTGACATTTTTTTTACGGGAGAAAAGCCATCGATACCATACAAATGTATTTTGTTCTAAATATAAAGTTGTAATGCGTACCTTTTGTGTGTTTTTCACATTATTGAGATCAAAATATTGCTCCATCTGTAGTATCCATGTTACAGGATCCTTGCCTTCAAACTTCCTCATATCGATCTTTGGAATATGGTGGGTCTTCAATCCAACATTAGAGTTTATGAAATCACGATTAACATTTATTTTATTCTCATCATGAGTTTCCTCTACTATTTTTACACCATTAGGAATAATTTCTTTTATCAACCTTGTCATCAAACCTTCCATGTCTTCTTTTAGATCATTCTTCATGTCTTCCATGTTGTCTTTCATTTTTTCATCGATCTTAGCTTCCATGTCATCCATCTTCTCTTCCATGAAAGTTTCCATGCCATCCATTTTAGTTTCCATGCCATTCTTCAAACCATCCATCTTAGCTTCCACGCCTTTCTTCAAACCATCCATCTTAGCTTCCACACCTTTCTTCAAAACTTCCATTTCATTTTTTGTTGCTCTTTGCGAGAGCGAAATTTGGTGCACTTTCTCTTGTAATTTTGATATGTCATGTTGTGCTTCTTCCTCTTCATGAGTCTATGTAGAGCCTTCTGAAGGCTTAATGGGTGTTGAACTATTTTTAGGTGGCATTTTAGAACCCAATACTGATATATTTGTTTCAATGTTCCCTTGGAATCACTTCAAACTAAATTTTCAAACAAGACATATGCAATTTGAAAAAACTACACACCTTTTTCTTGCTTTTGAGGAGCTCGATATTTGAACTGATGTATATCTGTAATTTTAGACCTTCAATATTTGAAATTCGGTCCTGTATTATCCCTTTAAAGCTTCTTTCGAATGCCACAGGTCTGACCCGATTTGGATGCTTCAAGGAAAAGTTATGCCCAATCTCCCACAATGACCTAATTATGGACTGGTTCAGTCGAGAGAACTTGTACGACGTGCCACATGTCATTTTTTCCTCCTTCAGCTTTGAAATTGATACCCAAGAAACTACAATATGTGCACTTTCGGCCACTTTTTACATAATTGCAATATGATGCTTAGAGAGAGAGTTATGACGAGTTTACCAAGGTCACCTCTTTTATATGAAATTTGGGAGCCTGCAAAAATCCTAACTTCCACATATCATATCTCCGAAAATATTGCGAACCAATATCTGAAATTTTTACAGGTCGTTGCTCAGGATTTTAGCTTCGTGTGATAAAAATTTCAGCTTCTGAACCTTCGTAGAAATAATTATAGCGAAAATTCCATGATGACCTGTTTGGAGTAGTGAAACCTTAGAATCCAAAGCTCTTATACCAAATGTTATGAAACCATCTCCAAAAATAGAAGAAAAGAGAGATCAACACCTTAGAAATAAGAAACTTCGAGGGGGAAACCTCCTTTACATTACATAAATAACAATTCTTGGATGATACAAATGACAAAACCTCCTTCTATATATTGGAGTCCATGGGGTCACAACATAATCCTAGCCGACCTAACAATACTAATGTAAGGGCACAATAATAACAATATTGGGTTACAGAAGTACACCAATAACAATAAGGGGGAAACACTAACAAAAATAAGAGACTACACTAGTAATATAGGGACCTAACAATCAATGCCTTCAACTTGAGAAAATCCTTTAGAAATAATACGAGCTTTATGTTTATCCACTTTTTCCATCTCGTCCAAAATTTGTTTTGTAAACCCATTTTCATCTGACAATTTTTCTTCTCTTTGGAAGAGGAACAAGATCCCAAGTATCGTTTTCTAATAAGGAACAATATTATTCATTCATAGCTGCATCCCAATCTGGATGACCTGAATATTCTTCAAATGTGTCTGGATCAGGTTTTTTGGGAACTTGAGCCAATAAGGAAGAGGCTATTTCAAACTGAGAACATGTACGATGTTGATCTGTAGGGTCACCTGCAAGAGAAACTGCTGCATCCCGAGTAGAGCGGACCCATATTGGAAGCTATAAATCTGAAGGAATATCTTGAGGAGGTGGAGGAGGATTTTCATCCTCGTTGTCATCATCCGAACTAGAAGGAATTTTGTCAAAAATATAAGAGATAGAGAGAGGTGGCACATATGCTGAATCAGGCTTGCATGCCAAAGGTGGCACACCTGCTGAACTGGGCTCGCAGGCTGATATATTTTCATCAAATTTTACATCTCCTCTGATGATTACATTTTTGGATTTTTCTTGAAGAAGTCTATATCCTTTGACATCTTCAGAATATCAAACAAAATTGCATTTTTCACTCTTAGGTTCTAACGCTTTATGTTTTGCATCTAGAATATGGGCCCAAGCTTCACTTCTAAAAACACGAAAGTGAATTACATTTGGTTTGATTGAGCTCCAAGTAATTCTGGAGTTATATTCCTTTAAACTTTAGTAGGAGTGTGATTTACTATGTAATTTGCACAGTTAATTGCTTCTGCCCAAAAATTAAGACTACGTCCTTTAGGTTGAAGCATACAATTAGCTATTTATTTTAGAGTGTGATTATTCCTTTCAGCTACACCATTTTTTTGTGGAGTATATGGAACAATATGTTTCAATTGAATATTGCTACGCTCAGTGAAAAAGTGGTTAAATTTTTTGTTAACATATTCTCCTCCATTGTCAGATCTTAACTTAAGAATGTGATGTCCATATTGTTTCTCAAAAAAGGCCTTAAAGGCCAAGAATATGTTAAAAAATTCACTCTTGAGTTTTAAGAAGTATACCCAAGTGTGTCTAAAAAAACATCAATGAAAGTCAAGAAGTACTTGTAGCCAGAGAAAGAAACAACTAGAAGTAGACCACATAAATAATTCTGCATAAGCTGCAAAGAGGTTGAAGCATGCCAAGGGGCATGTTTGTCAAAACGATCCCGATGATGTTTTTCGAGTATAGATCTGAAAAAAACATCATCTCGACAAGAAGCCATAGGAAGACCTGTCACCATAGTTTCTTTACATAGAGTTTTAAGAGAGCGATAGTTTAAGTGACCGAATCGCTCATGCCAAAGTTTTCTCACTTCATCATTATGAGCAAAAAAAATGGAGGGAAGACATGATGAACCAAGGTTGTCAAACTTATACAACCTTTTGGAATCATCAACAACGCCAGTAGCTAAAATATGTCTAGGATCTCTTAGGTCCTTAATTACAACATCATGAGGTGAGAATTCTATTGTTTTCCCTTCACCTCAATGAGTTATCCGATAAATAGATAGAAGGTTGTAGGACAAGTTAGGAACACATAATACATCATTAAACTGAACATTATCTAGATGAATGGTTAGAGACCCTACAACACTAAGAGATCTATAATCACCGACATAAATGTTTTTGGTGTTACAATCATTTAAAGAAGAAAACATGGCTTTATTTTTTTCCATGTGGTAAGAGGCTCCAGAATCAATGAGCAACTCATGAGGATGAGAAGAAGAACATACATTTAATGCATAACCAGATCTTGATGCTTTACAACCACAAGTAGAAAGTCCCATTCCTGAAGATAAAGTTGAAGAGTTCTCCAAATTAATGTTGTGCTTCTTCATTGTTGCTTCCAAATATTCCATCTTGTTAAAACATTTTGACTCTATGTGGCCATCATGATTAAAAAATTTGCAGTGTCTATCTATCTTCTTCACTTTGTTTTTATTTGCCTTATCAATTTGTTGAGTTTCTTTTTTAGTTTACGGCTGAAATTGCTTAATACCCTTGTTTGGTTTAGGACCATTCTTTTTAGGATGATGCTTCTTAGGATTGTTTGGATATGGTTGTTGTTGGTCTGCTAAGGCTTTCTTAGAATAGTTTCTAGTATTAACAAGACCAAGGTGTAAGAGTTTTTCTTGTTCTCTTATCAAAAAATCGCAAAAGGCATCAAAATAGGGGGACTCGTAGGTTATTCCTTGAGAAATGAGGGCTTCTCTAGTGGATGGAAGGTGGAAACAAATACAAAGTTTGTAGGGCCAAGCTTAGCAAGAATGGAATAGATAAGGTTGTCATCTTCCTTTTTCACCTTACAACCTTCTAAAATAAGTCTAAGGTTCTTGAATTTGAACAAAAAATATTCAATGGAGGAGAAATTATTGGGGTCCAAAGTAAGCAACTCATTTTCAAGCTGGTGGGCTCTGATTTCATTTTTATTGCAAAAAACAAAATTTAGCTTTTTCATAGCTTCAACAGGGGATTCAATTTATTGGATATGAAATCTAAGATCTTGGGCAATGGACATTCCTATCAACCCTCGTGCTTGATCTTGTTTATTTTCCCATTTAGCGGCTTTATCTCCATCTGTAGGTTTATATTCTTGTCCTGTGGCTATTCTATAAATCCCTTTACTTCTAAATAAGTCTACCATGTAGGATAGTCATTGGAAATAATTGGTGTGTTTAAGAATAATCGGGCATGTACTTTCCATTAAAAAAAATAATTAAAGCTGAAAAGGATGAAAGAAACTGCTCCAATGGAAATATCTCAAAAAATTAGGCCGGTTAAAAAAGTGGCTCTGAAAATAGCTTTCGGATGAAGAATTTATGCCTTTTTGAAAAAATGTTGTAGTAGATGTCGGATAGTTAAGTGATAGGTTGAAATTTGTTGACGAAGTTGTACTTAAAAAAAAAAATCTTCCCCTTTTTCAAACTTAATACAATAAGCTAAGTTTAAAAAAACTACTTTATGTGACCCACTTTTTTAAATAAGTGAGTCACTTTTACAATGTGCTTTTTAAATAATTTTTTTTTTTTTTTTAAACTGGAAACTTGCCAATTAGCTTTTTAAGAAAACGTAACTTAACAAAAAAAAAATTCAGAAAAAGAAGCTTGAGAAAGAGACTTGAACCCAAGACCTCTATTCCCATAAAGTAACTTTACACCAAGTGAGCTAGTCAAATGATTATGTAATTGTTTGAAAGGAGGAAGGAGGTTTTTTTTTTCCTCTTCGATCCGCGTGCTTTTTTTCTTGCAAAAAAATACAATCCGTGCAAACAAAAATATACAAGCCTTACGGTGGAACATTATATTTCCAGTTAGCCCTACCAGCAACTACCTATTTTTCTCTCTATTTCTGATTTCCCAAGATCGCAAAAATTCACGGGGCAGAGCATACGTAACATACAAATATGAAAAAAGGAGGTAAGAGAAAAACCCTAGCGGAGCTCTACACTAGGCCGACCTCCATGACCTAGGGTTTGCTGGTTGTAGCGTCGGCTACCCTCGGCAGTCCTTCTCCTCGAGTTAGATCTACTGCAACCCGCTACTTGGACGACTTCAGGCTTTCCGATGGCTGACTCTAGTGGGGGGGTGGCTGCTCCCTCCCCTACAGGCCAGCCTCCAACAGGGACGACGACAGGGGCTAAAAACGTCATTCAGCACAGCTCTGGCCCATCTCAAAAAAACGTAGGGGTGACACCCACATCGCAGAAGAATAATACACAAGCAACCACAGTCGCGAACATGAAATTTTCCACTTGCATACCAAAGGAAACCAAGAAAACAATGATTGAACTCCCTGCACATCGCATCAATGGCATAATTCAATTCATGAAAGATCATGAATTGATATGCAAGTTCATGGGCTTCTAGCCCACGGAAAAAGCTTTGAGAGGATGGATAGCCTCGAAATGGAAACCTAAAGGACACATAGAACTGCAACTGTGCGTTAAAGGCTTCTTCAACATTCTCTTCACCTGCTCTGAAGACAAGGATAGGATTATGGATGGAGGGCCTTACTTCTTCAACAATGCAGGCCTATACCTCTGACCATGGGCTGAGCGCTTCAACCCAGATAAATAGGATCTAACCTAGGCATCGATCTGGATTCGGCTTTACTCTCTCCCCCAATACTATTGGGACGAACTCACCCTTCGAGACATAGGCAATTCCGTAGGGGAGTTCGTCAAGATTGAAGAAGAAACCAAAATCAACCGCTATGCTGCCTATGCTCGCATCTATGTCTACATGAATCTAGTTGAACCGCTCCCAGGAAAGGTAAGTCTCTTGCATGAAGAATTTTAATGGACTCAAACTGTTGATTATGAACATATTCCTTTTAGATGTAGGAAATTCCATCAACATGGGCATCTCTTCAGAGATTTTCCTCTAAAAATGAAAGCAACAACTGAAAAGGATACCAACGAACATGAAGCAGAAGGATTCACGAAGGTAGCAAGTAAAAAAATACACAACAAGAGAGCTACCCTGTAGCAGAACAAAAAAGGACCTACAACCAGCAACAACTTCGCAGCCCTTAATAAATTAAGTGAAAATGAAACTATACCAGTTAATGAAGCAGGGAGCACCTCCACAGTGCAGGTCCAACCCTCTAAGGCTCATGAACACAAGCTTCCACAGGAAACTTTCTTAAAATCTCCCAACACCAATACTGAAGAGGAAAATAGTCTGAAAAAGGGCAAAGAACCGATCATGGAAACGATCCCAAAGGCGATGGAGAAAGAACCAGAAAGCATAGATCTGGAAGGATTGGATCTCACAGGGCTAGAAGAAGCCTG
Organism: Pinus albicaulis; assembly: GCA_034641835.2. NCBI lineage: Eukaryota > Viridiplantae > Streptophyta > Pinopsida > Pinales > Pinaceae > Pinus > Pinus albicaulis. Next base: position 722,772,681 of record CM076571.1, on the reverse strand, counting down.
CACCAATAAGGACTACATATTAATCCCAGAGCAGAAAATCCAAAAAAATGGAGGAAATACTAGCCAGGACACAACAAATCCCCTCTCTGGGTATACAGGGAGGTACGCTAATCAACACTCATTACTTCACGAAAGAGTCCCAAAAAAGAGGAAGAAAAACATCTATGCAACGAACCGTAGAAGTAGGGAAAGGAATGGTGGATTCTGGACGTTTCCCCAAGCTAGCTAGATTCTATTCCCTCACCTCTAAATATATCCCATGAAGCTCATCTCATGGAACATCAGAGGCCTCAACAACCCTACGAAGCACATGATCTTAAAAGAAATGATCTCGGAGGAACATACTGCAATTTTCTATATGCAAGAAACCAAATGTACCAGCTCTACTCTGGAAACCATCTTCAAAAAGATATGGAAAGGTAGTAATGCTATAGCGGTTGATGTAAACGGGGCGTCTAGAGGATTGGCCATCATCTGGAACCCTCAAATCATCACCGTAGAGAACCTTCATTCCAACAGAAACTTCATTTAGGGAAATTTTCACTTGACTGGCATGAACATCCATGGACTGCTCACCAATGTCTATGCACCTAAAAATGCGCAGAAAAAATTGATGCTCTTGAATGATCTAGAGGAAATCAATCTACTACAATCCCACCCCCTCTGGCTACTGGGAGGAGATTTCAACATGAAAACCAACCTCGAAGAAAAGAAGGGTGGAAGGTTGCATCTGGAATCCGATAGCAATGGATTCAAAAAATTAATCCAAAGTAACAACCTCATTGATCTTCAGACCTCCAATGGAATCTTTACATGGAATAACAAAAGAGGGGGTTCCCACCAGATAGCCTCTCGGCTGGACATATTCCTTATCACCGAGGACCTCATCTTCCCAGGAGGCAACTTGGATACCACCATCATCCCCGCAACGGGATCTGAACATTGGCCAATACAACTTCAATGGTTTCATCTAGGTAAGCATGCTCCCAAACCTTTTCATTTTGAACATTGCTAGTTCAGGCACCCGGGGTTCAAGGAATTGGTGTCCAACTGGTGGTCTTCCATAGACCCTCCTCAAGGCACCAAAATGCTCCAGTTCCAGACAAAACTGAAACTTATCAAAATACAACTAAAATTCTGGAACAAAACAACCTTTGGTAACATATTCACAGAGTAGAAAGACCTGGAGGAGAAAATTAAGGCACTGCAACAGAACATCATCCAAAATGGACGCACATATGAGATAACTCACCAGGAGCAACTCTTAACAACTCGGCTGGAGGAAAGAAGGAACAAAGAAGAAGCCCTTTGGAGACAAAAATCCAGAATGAACTATCTCAAAGAAGGAGAAAGAAACACCAAATTCTTCCACCGCTCCACCATACAAAACAGGATGCACAAAATAATCACCGTCATCAAGAACCAAACGGGGGAAAGGATGGAAACACAAGAGGCCATTATGGAGGAGTTGCGTAATCACTTCAGGGACATCCTCTAGGAACCCAACCACCAGAGGCAGGAAGTCATTGGGGAAATCACCCAACATATCCCCAAGTTGATAACAGAAGATCACAACAGGATGCTGCTCATTGTGACCACCTTAGTAGAGGTGGAACAGGAAGTCTTTCAACTGAAAGCAGGGAAAGATCTAGGGCCTGATGGATTCACCACCAACTTCTTCCACTTCTTTTGGGATATCATCCAAAACGAATTCTGGGACATTGTGGAGGAATCTCGGTCCACTCACTGGCTACTACTGGCACTAAATGCCACCTTCATCACTTTGGTTCCAAAATAAGACAGAGTCGCCTTTCCTAGTAAGTACAGACCTATAGCTCTTTGCAATGTCATTTATAAAATCATCTCCAAAGTCATAGCTAACTGGCTGAAGAAGCTCCTACCCCTCATCATCTCCCTGAGCAAACTGGGTATGTGGAAGGAAGAAAGATCCTTGATGGCATCATCTTAACCCATGAGGTCAGTGACACCCTCAAAACCACCAAAAAACTAGGTATGCTTCTCAAAATTAACCTTTCCAAATCTTTTGACAAACGAAGTTGGGACTACATCAAAAATATCATCGTAGCTTTTGGCTTCAGCCATACCTGGATCAGATGGATTATGAGCCTCATTACCTCTCCCTTCCACTCCATCTTGGTCAATGGCATCCCCTCTGCCACCTTGAACCCCTTTAGAGGAATACGACAAGGGGATCCTCTTTCTCCCTTCATCTTCATCGTCATGGCTGAAGGTTTGGGCTGCCTTATCAAAATATATATCCAGACGGGTGCTTTGCTTGGTTTACCTCTCCATAATCTTCCTCCCTTCTCTGACTAGAAATTTGTGGATGACAGCTTGATCATGGGCTACCCCTCAGTCTAGGAATACCATACCCTCAAATATGTTCTTGAATCCTTTTTTTTAGAAGCCTTCGGTACAAAGATCAACCAGGACAAATCTCAGATTTTTTTCTTCCATACCCCCCCTCAAACCCAACGCAATATTTCTCGCATCCTCGGCTTCTCCATTGCCACTCTTCCCTCCAAATACCTGGGAGCTCCATTAACTGACTCAGCCATCAATCACTCCTCCTGGAGAGTGCCGCTTGACAAAATGGAAACCCGACTCTCCAACTGGACTCACCGAACCTGAAACATTTCCAGTCGTCTTGTCCTCATCAAGTTCGTCTTGCAATCTCTCCCCATATACCTATTCTCCGTCCTTGTTTCTCCAAAATGGGTTCTTAAAGTTATGCGCAATGTGCAATAGAGGTTCCTCTAGGGAGGTAAAAATGGGAAGAACAAATGGGCCTTAGTCAATTGGAAGCATGTTTGCACCCAAAAAAAATCAGGGAGGTTTGGGTCTTCAGGACCCTGAACATAACAACACCATAATGGGAGCCAACATATAGTGGAAATGGGTCTCAAATCCTAGTACCCCCTGGGCCAACCTATGGGCGGCCAAGTATGCACAGTAATTTCCAAAGGAAGATCTCATTAGATACAACTTAGATCTGCCAGGCTCCCAAATCTGGAAAGCAACTAGCCATCCAAAAAGTATAATCCAAAATCACAGCTTTTGGGAGCTGCGAGATGGTAACCAAGCCAGATTCTGGGAGGATTCCTGACAACAGATGCCAAGCCTCTCTTCTATCTTCTGCAGACCTCTTTGGAATGATGTGCTCCAAGGTAGGCAAGGAAAAAAGGCTCAAGACTTCTGGACAGAAGACACCTCACAAGGCCACAGGAAATCGATTCACACAAGCACATGGTAGGAAAACTAGAACAATGAAAGCCACACTGAAATATGGGAGGAGCTCAGCATAAATATAAAAATCCATGTCAAAACAAGTCATGATATCCTTCGCTGGGGGCACATGCCCAATAGAAATTACTCAACTAGGGAAGCTTACAACATCCTCCATCAGCAGGATCCTAGACCAGCTGACAACATCTGGAAAAAGATATAGAAGGCCAATATATGGCCCAAAATAGCCTCTTTCCAATGGATGATCAGTAAACGACGCATCCTCACATGGGAGAATCTCTTGAAGCAAGGGTTTGCAGGGCCCTCTAGATTTCCTCTTTGTCAGATCAACTTGGAAACCCTCGACCACCTGTTGGACCAATGTCCTACTGCCAACTCCCTATGGGATATAACTGTTGTCTTGTACTGTCGGTCCAACCATGCTGGAGGCAACATCATTCAAACCATCAGGAATTGGCAGGACAATCCTTACACTAGTAACCTACTGAATGGATTATGGAAAATCACTCCAGGTATCCTCATTTGGAATATCTAGAAGGAATGAAACAATCACATATTCAAGGATAAGGCCTCTACTCTTGATCAAATTTGGGACAAGATTCACAACAACCTCACTGAAACTCTGGCTTTAGATGCTTGGAGTAAGGAGGACTTACCCACCGTGGCAGCTGAATGTCACATTTGGAAAAACTGGAAAATGAGTCTCAATACTCCAATGGATATCACTCCCAGAAGTGTGGGTAGATCTCCTGCTCCGGAAACTTTGTCTCCTCTCTCCATGGGCTTCTTCAAATGCAATTTTGATGGGGCATCTAAAGGCAACCCAGGCACAACAGGTTTCAGAGGTGTTATCAGGAACACTCATGGAGATCCTCTCATAATTTACTATGGGAACATTGGATGGGATAGAAAAAACTCTGCTGAGCTGGAAGGAATGATACAGGGTATTCAAATCGCCATAGAATTCCATTACTTCCCCCTGGATGTGGAAGGAGACTCGCAAATAATAACTATGGCTACTACCCATATCCTTCAAGACACGAAATCCTTGAAATTTTCCAACAACTGGAGACTTTCCACAAGCTCAGGATGCTGGAACTTCTGCTTCACAATCACAGAGCCATCACTTTCGGTCATGTGCGCAGGAAAGCCAACGCTGTTGTGGACCTTCTTGCTAACAAAGGGGTGGAAAGAAACTATGATCTGTATCATTCCACCCTTGAGCAGGACGAAGAGGAGGCACTTAGACATAACTGTCTCATCCTCATTCAGAAAGACCAACTCCCCCCGGATGCCGGTGACACGCCTGACATGAGTGAATATCAAATCTCAACCAATACGGACTATAGAAATCTCCAACACAATTCTACACCTACGGCAGATCTAATTACCGTTAACTCATTGCACATTCCACACAGAACCAGAGATAATGCTGGGCGGATAGGCATTGCGTCACCTGACCCTGACCATCACCTCACCCTTACCACCATTAATGTCCATGATGAATAATCAAAGTCGCAGTCACTCCTACTCCCCGGAGCCTGCTCAACTGTTTGAGCTCCACAAGCAGTTCCATTAGGGGATTTTTGAGGTATAAAATGGGCCTCATAAGAAAAATGTACAAAAAAAATAAACTTTATAAGAACCAATAGGATACAATATGATGATGTCAACCATGGGGGATGATTCACCATTTTTTAAGTAAAAGGGTAAAAAGATTAAAAAATAATAAAATAATAAAACTAATTTTTTAACTCATATTTTCAACTTATCTCACAAATTTTTTACTCAAATTTGAAGCAGGAGTACTTGTTGGATGAAAAATTGAATTCCTGATCCAAGGAGTACCCATGTTGCATACTTTTGATGGACCCTGCTACACGAAAAATGAGAAATACATGAAAAAACGTGATTGCAATCACATTTTTCATGTATTTCTCATTTTTCTTGTAGCAAGATCCATCGAAAGTATGAAACATGGGTACTCCTTGGATGAGGAATTAAATTTTGCATCCAATGAGTACTCCCACTCGAAATTTGACTAAAACCTTTGGGAGATAAGTTGAAAATACGAGTTGAAAAAGTAGTTTTTTAATTTTTTCCCTCTCAGATTTGATGATGTAATCAATTCTTATTTTATTATTTCCACTATTATTTTATAATTTCCTTAGGAGGCCCATTTTAGACGTCAAAATTCCCCTAATGCGTGCAAAGATCATTCAATGCCACCCTTTCAGACTTCATTCTCACACCTATATAACCCCTAGACTTCTGCCCCTTTTCACACTCATCTGGTCACCCTGGCATTTCGCTCTCCTCCTTCTGATCTGGATTCTCATTGATTCCAATCAGTTGCGTAGCCTTGGTCCTAGATTGGAGCTACGGAGACTCCCTATGCTTGTTATTATTCATCTTGCAAACCTGCACACCAGTCTTAGCAGCCTCGTCATCCCCAGTGTCACACCTGCCTCCCCTCCTAGATGCGCAATGGCCCCCAGGCTGTGCCAACGCACTATTCGTGATGGTCAGAGAGGGGCCCTCCCAGGTTGTTACCATCGCGGCAAGGATAACCACCTTGAATTGATTGACGACTCCTTGTCCATCACCCTAGAAATCCATAAATCTGATCCCAAGAAGTGAGCAGAATCCTCCAGGAAATCAGCGCAAAGAGGAAGTCGATGCGTGAGGAGGTCCACCTCCTCTCCCAGAGCTCCCTCTCCACATCGCACGCCAGCTCCCCCGACCATTCCAATGTAGGAATTTTAGGATACGGACATATGGATCATGGATTCTAACGGTGTCTGGACGAAGGTTCCTGATGGAGTAGAGCCATACTCCCTCATCCTCTGCGCTCTTGCAATTTTCCTAAAGCGAACTGCTGCCGATGTGGAAGCTGCTGTGGAAGCTACTGTTGTGCGGGCTCCAGCATGTCCCATTGAAGAGGAGAATCCCAACAGTAGTGATGATCATCATGAATAACGGTTGCGGAGCTGCATAATTTTACTCTATTTTTTGTCATATTTGCCCACAGGGCTTTTCTGTTATTTTCTACACTCTAGATTTTAGATGCATCAGCGCTACTGCGCACAATGTAAATCTCATTTTCAAGTTTTTTTCTGGGTCGTCCTCCTCCCTCGAGGTAGCCCAGAAACATCGTAACAAAGGAAGGGATTGGTTAAGCGCAACTTACCAACCCTGATTGTAGCATATGTAATATTATGTTCTCGATATTAATATATTAGCTCAAATTACCAAAAAAAAAACATAAAAATATTGTCTTCCTCTTTTTGATTTGCCGAGATTGCACAAAGTGCAGAGAAAGGAGAATACATAGAGAAGAGGGTATATATTTGGCAATAAAAGTGACTATAAAATGAAATAAACAGAGAGATTAATAAATATAATTGTAAAAAAATGGTTTATACCTCCATATCTAAAATGACATAACTTAGGCAATCGAGGACCTTTTCGCATGAAACGAAAGGGGTTCCTCACTGTAACAGAGGCTTCAGACACAATAGAGCAATTCTCATGGTCTGAAAGTGGTCGGAAATAGTAGATATAGAAACTGGAAGTCACATGCAGTCAAACCAACTTTGTATTTGGATCAACAATGGATGCGGCCCTCAAAATAGCTCTGTTACCATGTAGGAATTTACAGGGTAAGTTCCTTAGATCAAACACCAAATGTCACCACGTACAAATTGTTCACAGATTAGTACACCAATATTTGGTGTGGTTAAAACCCTCAAAGAGGGAAACGGTCCACGGCTTGAGCCAACACGACCGCTTTAGACAATTTATTAATATAAAGAAAGAAAATTTACATAAGCTTATCTCATAAACAGTTACCAGAAAAATGACCCTCCATGCTCTTTAAATAGAGATCATGGACCAATTGGGTGTTAAGCCACAAATAAAGTGTTGGTAAGACCGAGGAGAGAATGAACTTCCAGATCACTACATATCGTGACCATCAGATTATAAGTTACAAATGCACATAGTAAAGAAACACACTTTAGCTAAATCTAAGCTAGACCAAGTTATACTTAACTATTTCCTATATGTTGGAATATCCTAACAACAAGAGAGCTAGTGAACCAAACCTAGTTCATTGTGTTGAGAAGGACATCTTCAATGGAAAGTGGGCAGCCTGCAACTACCTTCAACTTGTCTTTTGTGGAGCAGCAGTGGAGCAAGTAGTGGGTAGAAGGTAGACCCTATGTGTTGTAGACCCTATAGGTAAAAGGAAGCAGTTAGAGGGTGGAAGTATTTGGGCCTAAGTTCAATGACCTAAAGGAGTTGCATTGACTGATAAAGGAAGATTGAAGAGATGTATATTGGGAAGCAAAAGGACTCGCATATGTGTTTAGGGTAAGTGGATTGAAAGGAGTTGAGGAATGTGCTACGTCAGCAAGTAGGTTAGTTGTACTTTGTTCATGCTAGTTTTTTTTATCATAGTTGTTGATACCTAGCCCTAGTTGTCTTGTATCAGGGCATATTGTAAAGGGTCATGATCCCTGGTACGGGAGCCCTAAACTTATGTATTAAATATTGTTAATATAACGAATTTGGGTTGAAAAAATTATGTTTTGTGTATGAGTTGATTCAATTCTATTTTTTTTCATTGTGCAAAGTAGTATTGTTGTGCCATTTAAATGTGTTTCTCTTTGATATTTTAAGACCCAAACCATATTCTTAAGTGTTGTGAAAATTCAAAACACAACTCAGAGGGGCCATGAAAGAGGTCGCAAAAATTGGGAGAGATGGTGTCCTGGTCGTGAGGATCAAGGCTAACCCCAAAGACCAAGAGGGAAACAACAAAGGGCTGGAAATGGCTCTAGTTGTAAGGTGAGTCCATGCTAACAAGTGCAACAGTGTGTTAGAATTATGAAAAATATGTTTTCCTTGATGGAAACCTACCTGATAATTGCTCCTTGATGACAATGTACTTGATGAAGATGAGTCTACAGGCTAGTACAAAAGAAAGGAATGTAGTTCAGAGATAGAAGAATGATTTAGGTGAACAATTGAAGAAATATATGATGGTTCGATGAAGCAAAGTTGCGTACACGCGCAGGTATGAAGAAGAGAAAGCGCGTACAGTTTCCACACAATGGTTTCCTATATACCAAGGGTCTTTACCATGGTATTAGCCCATAGTAATGAGCATGTCAACAAATATTTGATCCTGTCCAGGAATACCATCGGCATTAGTGTGGTTTTAGGCTGTGGTATTGGCTAAGGCCTAAGCTATATAAGGAGAGGAAGATCCAAGTGTTTTGTATGAAATTGAGAGGGTGAGTGATGAATATTTCGATATGAACTATGATTGCATGATTTGGGTTATTGATGAGTGGTTGATCTGAAATAAGTATGCACCTGGTAATACAATGATGGATCAGGATCAATAGACCTTAAATGACTATGAATTGTATGATCTCTTATGAGTTGATTTAATGTGTGATTTGACATGTGTATTACTTTGTATGTTGATATCTGGTTATGTCTGAAGTTCTGAAGTGCAGTGTAACTATGAGTTGATAATTGCAGATCTGTATGTGGGTTTGTCTCAGGAAAGCACGTACATACGCAGATACTCTTCTTAGTAGTAGTGTATCGACTCTGTAGTATGTTGAGATGTGTACGCGGGTTTACTTCCCGAAAAGCATGTATACACGCAGAAACACTTTATGATACATGCATATGAAAGCTATGGTTTCTTTTTAATAATATTTCTGATCAATTTAGTCATTTTTTTGTGTTTTTTTTGTCTTCCAATGAAGTATTCATGTTGATCTAGGCTTAATAGTGATGTCTGAAGTGGAATTGATTGAGTATTTATTTATTGAAGATCAGTGTTGGTTCCGCGACTAGTTAAGAATGGTTCATTGGTTTTTTGATTTAGTGATTGTTTGAATGATTTGGTACAATGATCAGTTTCAGTTTTGATATATAGTATTGGGATTAAATGATGCTAGTGGGTCCAGTCTGAAAATATGATGAAATGTGGCCTACAAGTTGTGATGTGTTGACACAGGTGGATCCAGTATGAAAATTTACGAAACTTGGTCCACAATGGTGTTGAGGGTTGGAGCCTTCAGTGAGTAATTCAAAGCTTCCTTCCAATAATAGCTGGTGATCGGATTAGCGGGTTGGAGCTCCCTTCTAGTGGGTGCTGGTAAACGAGATCAGGGGGTTGGAGCTCCCTTCCAATAGGAGATGGAGAACAAGTGAAGCTTGTAGCCTTCTGTAGGTGGGTGTCTGTGTGTGGGTATGAGTTTGTGCCAGTACAATATTGTAAGATTTTTTCATTATAATAAAATTGAAGAAAAGGACGACAACAATGGTGGTTTCCCCCCACATTGGATTTCCACCTAAAATCTTGGTGTTCAGGCGTGTTGTTTATGTGTGATGCTTTATTCTATTCTTATTTCACATGTTTACTTCTTATCAAATGTCTGATGAATCAGTGGTACACTGGTTTAAGATAATCATATGAATATTTAGCTGAAATATAATTTCACTGAATATATGCTAGTTGTCTGCATAAAATTCGTGTACATATGCAGGTTTGATTCAGTATAGTCACGTACAGAATTTAGAATAAGAAAATAAAAGTTTAAGTGTGTTTTAAAATATTGATTCACACCCCCGCCCTCTTAGTATTTTTCCCAACAATTGGTAGAGTAGGTCCTTCGGAAAAATCTTAATCGCTTGAAGGAGATCCATCAAGATGGGAAGTCACGAAAGTGTATTTTGTATTAGGACACCATTTTTCAAATAAATTAATCTACTTTTATGGAAGATAAGAATAAGAGCTTATCTGCAGATCCTTGGAGCAAATGTATGGGTTATCGTTGAAGGAGGTTATTAATATCCATCCTCCACTCCCACAGATGCGGCAGAAAAGAAGAAATATGAAACCAACGCAAAAATTGTTAATGCCTTGTTGGGAAGCTTGACAGAATCAGAATTTGTCAAAGTCATGCAGCTAAATTCAGCAAAGGCCATACGGGATAATATCATCCAAAGTTATGAAGGAGACTCTAAGGTAAAAAGTGTTAAACTTCAAACTCTCAGAATTAAATATGAAACTCTCATAATGCACAATGATGAAAGTATTGCAAGTTTATTCCAGAGAATAGATGAGATAATGAATTCTATGAGAAATATGGGTGAAGAAATAAAAGACTTATCCTTATTAGAGAAAATATTGAGATCTCTAACTCCAAAATTCGATTCAAAAGTATCTTCCATTGAAGAAATGTAAGATTTGCATAACCTTACTATTGTACAAATCCACATAATTTTAATAGCCTTTGAAATGAGAAAAGGAGGCCCTTCAGATGTCAGATAAGTTGCATTCAAAGCAACTACAAAAGGAAAAGAAAAGGAAGTACTCAATAAATCTGGTTATATATCATAAGAATATGAGGAAAATATCGTGAAGAAAATCCATCCAGGCATCGGAAGGTTCAGAGGTAAGCTTCCCTTCAAGTGTTTTTCTTGGGGTATAGTTGGTCATTATGCTGCTTAGTGTCCTCATAAATAAAATAATGAAAAGGGAAGCAATTTGAAAATAAGAGAAATTATTATACACATGAAGATAGTGATGGTTCATCACTTGGAGAAGAGGGAGAGTCTGCTCAAGATCTTCAAGTACTTATGGCATTTGAAAGAAGTATTAATGAATCTGATGAAAATTTCATGGATGCCCTAGAAGAGAAGGATATTTTTATCAAAAAATCTCCTAGATCAAGGCAAAAAAGATGGTTTCATGGATATTGTTTCTCTTGTAACTCATTTGGGCATAAGGCCAAGTGAGTACTTATGGCATTTGAAAGAAGTATTAATGAATCTGATGAAAATTTAATGGATGCCCTAGAAGAGAAGGATATTTTTATCAAAGAATCTCCTATATCAAGGCAAAAAAGATGGTTTCATGGATATTGTTTCTCTTGGAACTCATTTTGGCATAAGGCCACTAATTGCAGGTCAAGTATGTTGAACATAACCGGGATATTGGATAAGTTCCAGCACATAATTAGAAATTTCAAGAAAGTCTTGAGAAAGAAGGAACACAGGTCAGAAATGTAGGGAATATTGACCCTGCTACAATCAATTGTTTCTAAAGCTTACTTCTTAATGACTGCAGAAGTGATGTGAGGTACATGACCTCATGAGAGAAGAAGATGATTATCAAGTCCTCAGGATAAATAACGTATAATCTTAGGTTGAACAATATATATATGGTTTTTTTGATAATTATGGTTGCTTATATTTCTGACAATGCATCTGATGTGGTAACAGAAGACAGGTACAGATTGTATAGGCTCAAGGGGAGCTGAAGTTGTGAAGTTTCAATATTTTCTGTACACGGATCCTATGAAAGACAATCACGTATATACGCGAGTTCCTGTACAGTCAGTCGCGCATGTTTTTTCTTTGATAGATAAATATTGGGACATACTCAAGAAAAGACCTTCATATGCCTCAGATAACTAGTATTTGGCTTTCCTATTCTTATATTGATGGTTACAGTCTGCTGATGCTACTTATAAGTGGTATTGAGTTATGATGATCTATGGGTTGGTACAACATGACATTGATTTTTTTCTGATTGATGAAGATGCTTTGATCATGTATGAGTTGAGGTGATCAGAGTTGATAGTGTACGGTTGGCACAGGTTCAGGGGGAGCATTAGCCTTGCTGTTAATGATGCATTGTTGGCATTATGTTTTCTTATTCTTTAATACTTGTGATGTTGCCGAAGAAACTATTCTAGTTGGTTGAATGTTGCTATGTTGTTGTCAAATGTTAATGGTTGTTGAATGATGTCCAATGATATTGATTTCTCACTATTGAGGTCTTTGGTCTTGGTTATGAATGTCATATATGTGGCTTGATGTAAAGGCTATGTAGAGACTTATCATGTAATTATTATGTATGGAATATTTGGGTCAAATCAATTATGTAATTCCATGTTAGGGATTTTGATGTAATGGTGAGTCAAATATGTAATCCCACTGCATTGGGTGATTATGTATTTTGAGTCCTTGGTGATAGGAAAGGTCATATTCAGTTGAGTCAAAGAGTCATGTACTTCATTGAAAACCTTTCAGAAGATGCAGCATGTGCTCAGGGGGAGCATGGTCAGTATATAATGCAGCTCAGATCTATCGTGCTCATGTCGATATACAGGGAAAGAAGCCTTCATTTGGCATTGGTATCCCATTTTCCCTTGATGTCAAAGGGGGAGAGAAGCTTGGTGTTTTGAGAATTTTTAGTAGGCTGATATGCTTATATATGTGATTGGTAATCAAACACCAAAGTGGTTTCCATCAAGTCCAAAGGGGGAGATTGTTGGCATTATGACAAATGTGTTGTCCTTGATGGAAACCTACATGATAATTTGTCCTTGATGACAACCTACTTGATGCAGATGAGTCTACAGGCTAGTACAAAAGAAATACATGCATTTCAAAGATAGAAGAATGATGCAGGTTAACAATTTAAGAAATATATGCGGGTTCGGTGAAGCAAAGTCGCGTACACACATGGGTATGAAGAAGAGAAAGTGCATACAATTTTCACACTATTTTTTCCTAAATACCAAGGGTCTTTACCATGGTATTATCCCATAGTAATGAGCATGTCAATGGATATTTGATCTCGTACAGGAATACCATCGAATTTAGTGTGGTTTTATCCTGTGGTATTGACTAAGGCCTTATCTATAAGGAGAGGAATATCCCAATGTTCCATGTGAAAGTGAGAGGGTGAGTGATGAATACTTCGATATGAAGTATGATTGCAGGGTTTGGGTTATTGATGAGTGATTGATCTAAAATAAGTATGCACTGGTAATACCATGATGGATCAGGATCTATAGACCTGAAATGACTATGAATGGTATGATCTCTTATAAGTTGATTTAATCTGTGATTTGACGTGTGTCTTACTTTGTATGTCGAGATCTAGGTATGTTTCAAGTTCTGAAGTATAGTGCAACGATGAGTTGATAATTGCATATATGTACACGGTTTTGTCTTAGGTAAGGTGTGTACATACATGGATACTCTTCTCAGTAGTAGCATATCGACTCTGCGATATGTTGAGATTTGTATGTGGGTTAACTTCCTAAAGAGCGTGTATACACGCAAAAATTATTTATGATAAAGACATATAAAAGATAGGGTTTCTGCTTAATAATATGTGTGATCAATTTAATCAGTTTTGTTGTGTTTCTGTTGTCTGTCAATGAAGTCTTCATGTTGATCTAGGTTCAATAGTGATGCCTGAAGTGGAATTGATTGAGTATTAATTTGTTGAAGATCAGTGATGGTTCCAAGATTAGTTTATAATGGTTCAATGATCTGAAAATGGGTGGATAACTTGAAATTATTATGCGCAAGCACCTCCCACTTAGTTAAACAAATTAAGATCTAGCTTATTCTTGACTGTGCAGAATTGAACACTTGATACATGAATATGTTTTTTTTTAACTGTTTAAGTGCTTTAAGAACATTTGTTTTTGCTGATATTAAGCATGTGAAACAACCATAAACTGTAGCAAATAATAATCAACACATAACAAAAAATTTAATAAAGGAGTTCACCTGAATATCGTAGGCTACGTCTCCTTGAGCTCTTGTCAAATTGACTTGGATCTTTGGGATTATGATGTATAAATGATTTTAAAAGTAAAAAATTAACTCCAATGGTTATATAAACTGAACCAATGGGTTTAGAATACCATCATTTCCCTGGAATGGCTGTCATCACTTCGAAAAGAGAACTAGGATTCCTTTGACTTGACTTCTTCTGTAGGCACCCTTAAGCTTCCCTGAGCTTCTATTTGACACATACTCCCTAAAAGTAATTTTATATCCTTGAAACCTCATCTACTATCTCCATCATATATCATACCTACAAAATGAATGATCATTTGCTCAAAATAAGCTCTAGCTCCCTAATCTAGGTCTCCATCCATTGTTGGCCCTAGGCTACCCGAAAATTCCCTGTGGCTTATATACCTTCATAAGTCTTCAAATGGCTCTTAAAATCCCTTGAATGGATTAAAAATTTCTAAAATAGTCAGAATATACTATTCACTTGCATAAATTGGCCTTCGGCTGCTCCGATTTCGCCTCCAACACCTGGTGACACCCCCTGGCTCTAGGGTCACTTAAAAATTCCATGAAGCATATATACCTTCAGAAGTCTTCAAAAGATTTTGAAAATACCTCCATTGGATTCAGAAGGCTCAAAATAGTCGGAATAGACTACTGGTTTGCTGATAATTGATATTGGCTGCTCTGGATAGGCCTCATTCTCCTGTTGGCACCTGTTGGCCCTTGGAACTTATCTGAAGCATATCGGCCTTCAAAATTCCTCTACTGGCTCTACAAGCCTCATCATTAGTTCCATAATTTCTGAAACATCCAAAATTTACTATTGTTTCACTGAGAAAGGCCTCTAGCTGCCTTGGCTAGGCCTCTTTCTGTTGCTGGCCCCTGGTGGCCCCTAGAAATTCTCTGAAGAAAAATCTCGCCCAGAAGTCCTCTGATGGCTCTACAACCCTCAAAAATGAGTCTGGAATGTCTGACGTATTCTAAATTGACTATTCACACTCTCATAATGGTCGAATCTAGCTCAAGATAGAGCCTAAACAAATTTTGTCCAGTTTCACCCTAAACAACTCCACCAAAAGTGGAGGAACTGCAGTTAACCCCACTAAGTTTGGAAAAATTCACATAAATTAAAGGTGCTCCAAGTTTACCGCCAGGTCTAACCGTTAGCAATTAAAGTTGCGATTAGTAGTTGGGCACATGCAACCCAAAAATCTGCAGCCAGTTGGAGGTTAGCAGAACTTCGCTTTAATTGTGGGTTATCGCTTTTTATACTGGAGTTGGAAGTTGAGTTCAAGAAACCGTTACCGAAACCGTCGGCTTAAACTTTATGTTTTAAATTCCACGTGACAGTTTTGGGCGACGGAGACTGCGGGCGATAACATTTGCTGCGACGTAACTGTTACAGGTGCCATGTGATATGGCTTAACCGTAACTGCGGACGGTTAATGTTTTGTGCGCTGGTGTTTGGCCCACGGTTCATGGGCGTTGGCCATATGGGGAGGGGCTGGGGGTGTGGTGGTATTCTAAACCCATTGGTTCATTTCATATAACCATTGGAGTTAAGTGTTTACTTGTAAAAGAATTTATACATCATAATCCCAAAGAGCCAAGTCAACTTGACAAGAGCTCAAGGAGACGTAGCCCACGATATTCGGGTGAACTCCTTTATTAAGTTTTATGTTATGTGTTGATGCTTGTTTTTTTCACTTTATGGTTGTTGTACATGCTTAATATCAGCAAAAAAAAATGTTATTAAAGCACTTAAATAGTTTAAAAAAATCATACACCTGTATCAAGTGTTCAATTCCGCACAATCAAGAATAAGCTAGATCTTAATTTGTTTAACTGAGTGGGAGGTGCTTGCACATAAGAATTTCAAGTTATCCACCCATTTTCAGATCAGGTTGGTATCAGAGTACTAGGTTGCTCACTTGATAGAGCACTAGCTTGCTTGTTTGACTTGAAAGGTGTTTAAAAATGCAAAGAATTTTACTGTTTGAAAATTGATTGAAGCTTACAATTTGAGTTTGCTAGAGGTGAAGGGAAAGCTACTGATAGCTAAGTCCAGAAGAGGAAAAGGAGGAAGAAGGTTGAAAGCATTCTCCTTACCCAAAGGACCTCAAGGCAACCCTTGAAGCACAAGAGGTTTTGTTTGCAAAAGGCTGCTTGAAGAAGAGCTTGACTCTATAGCCATTTTTTTCAGACGTTTTCTCAATTGTTTTTGAAAGATTTGTGAATTTTTTTTGAATTTATTTAGTTCAATGACATAATGATGACAAATTTATCAAGTTAGGTTTCAAAATCCTCCTCCTTCACAAGATTCTTCGATGAAGAGATGAAGTGAGAGTTCTAAATCTTGAAGGATAGGTTGAAAATTCTGTTTGAAGATAGAAAAGAAAACACTAGACTTCGTGAGAAATTGGTTTTTATGAAGGAAGAGAAAGAAGAAATTCTTCAAAGAATGCACGAGATGGAGATGCAACTCCATCAAGCCCAAGAGGCCTTAACCAATAACATGCTTGAAGTAGAGGTAAAACACTCAAAATTGTCTTCAATTTCCTCTTCAGATAGATTTGTAGGTTCATTTGAAAATCACACTAGAGGTATAGGGTCCAAGTTGATGTCAAAAATGGGCTATGAAGGCAAGGGTTTAGGCAAACATGCACAAGGCATGATTGATCCTATTTTGGTTGAGGAAATACCTAAGAAGTTTGGTCTAGGCTATGTTCAATCTTATGGAGAAAACTCTAAAGCCATGAAGGCATTTGAGACAACTCCAAAAAGAACTTTTGTCGCAAGTTCTAAACCACAAACATGTCAATCTGGTTTTCAAGTTGAATGCCATTGTTTGAAGCCTATGTTACAGCAAGATTTTGTTGCACATGCAGCTTATGGAGAGCAAGAGAGTTCAGACAGCTATCAAGACAAGAACATTGATGTTAGTCTTCAAAAGAAATCTGGAACTTCTACAAGTTCATCTCCTCATGAAGGTAAAAAATATGGACATGCAAAGCATCATTTGAGATATAATTCTTCCCATAGTCAATTTGATTATGTTTATGTTAATCATGACAATTCTGCATGCGTGAATGGAAGAGAGAGTTGTTGTTCCTACTATGGTATGTGTAACCATGATGTTTCAAAGTGTTGGAAGAGGATGAAGACATATAAGAAACAGTTGAAGCGAAGACAACTTTCTCAGAAGGTGCAAAAGGCTTGCACACATTTACAAAAGAGGGGACATTTAACTACGAAATGTTGGACATTGCATCCAACTAATCATCCCAAGCATTTGCAGCAAGAGGATAGAAATATTGGCAAAACTGGAACCAAATATTCCATCATTGATGTGAGAATAGATGTTTCACATGAAGAATATTTTCAGCAGCAAAAATCGCCATGGAAGTGGCTTGGTAAGAAGTGGTTTGAGTTCTTAACTCAGTAAGAGATACATTCATTTGTACATATGCAAATTTCAGTTATGTATGCATTTTTGTTGAAAACTTATGTTTGTTTGAGACACCTTTGATCGATGATAAAGGACATGATGTTCAACTGCCTTCTATGAAAATTTCTCGCCAGAAATTTCTGGATGAGCAAGGAAGACAAAATTCTTGATAGGAGGACAAGAGAATTCAAGAAGGGAAGTGTTGACTACCTTCGTGTTGGGTTCAAAGGCACTAAGCCATGTAAGGAAAAGTGTATGAAGGCTGGAAAAGTGAGGGTGTTGTACTCTCATCTATTGAACAGATCAGGTAATCAATATTTTTGGGTCCAAAATATTTCTAATGGGGAGGTGTGATCAGATTCAGATCAAGGACCTAAATGATAGATCAAAATTCAAAGTGTTCGAAATAGTGTCGAACCTAAGCCACCATATAGATCTTGTCTTTCTGATTCGAGTGCCGCGAACGGTTCAAAAAACTAACATCGTATGAAGAAGTTATAACGATTTGAAAAGTGCAGTAAACTGCAAAATTTGGCATTTTGACCAGGTAACTAGTCAATGGTACAGTCAGCAAAAAGAATATTCTAGGGAATATTCCTTGGAATATTCTTTGGAATATTCCTTCCAGGCCAGTCATATTTTGACACGTGACAGGGTATAATTCGTTGTTTGGTTGTACGATATTTTCTAGGTCAATGATAAGGTGCCACGTGGCCAGCGCTGAGGCCGCCACGTGGCCCTTGAACAGTGTAACAAAATTTTAGTTTAGGGTCTGCCAGTTTTGACTCTGTGACCTCTGGCCCACCCACAAGGGTCTCCACCAGGCCGCCACGTGGCCCTTGAACAGTGTAACAAAATTTTAGTTTAGGGTCTGCCAGGTTTGACTTCTGGCCCACCCACAAGGGTCTCCACCAACTGCGCTACGTTGCGACTTAACATATTTGGTCGTCGGGTTTATTATATAGTTTGTAGGTTTCACATTTGAGGGTTTGGAGGGGCCAACCCCTCCCCATTTGGCCAACGCCCATGAACCGTGGGCCAAACAACGACGCAAAATGTTAACCGTTTGTAGTTATGGTTAAGCCATATCACATGGCACATGTAATGGTTATGTCGCAACAAATGTTATCGCCTGCAGTCTCTGCCATCCAAACCTGTCACATGGCATTTAAAACATAAATTTTAAGCCGACGGTTTTGGTAACGGTTTCGTGAACTCAACTTCCAACTTCGGTATAAAAGTGATAACCCGCAGTTAAAGCAGAGTTCCGCTAACCTCCAACTAACCGTGGATTTTTGGGATGCATGTGCCCAACTACTAACCGCAACTTTAATTGCTAATGGTTATGTTATCACTCCACCAGATTCCCAATGCTGAGGAAGGAATCCCAACAGAGGTAACCAAAGACCAATATTTTGACTTGGTATCTAGCCCTACCAAGTCGGAGAGGGTTGGATGAAAAAGGTTTTAGGCTAGCTATGAAATGCAGGGGTTTGTTTTGTTTTTGATTGGGGTTGGGCTCACTGAATGAGGATTAGGTCAAGAGGAGTAGGTTAGGGCATTTGAGATGGAATTATAGTCCATTCGATGGGGCAAGGTGGGTAGAAGTTTTAACACTTAAAGGTAATTTGGTGAGATGGTTTAAGACAGATGAGGAACTAGGAAGAGCATATGAGATGAGTTCTTCCTAAACTGAAGAAAATGCACAGATTATGAAAAATTTCCCAAAACAAAGCATGAAAAACATGTATTCTGCCTTTCAACTTGAAATTTAGCATATAATAGACATGAAAAGGTTTATGAGATTACAAAACATTCATAGAAATGGTCACAGAGAAAAACTATGCCAAATATTCATACCACATGAATCCCAAGGAAATAGATGCATTTTTTCATTAATATCCAGGCCAAACTGGTTCTTGATCAATACACTAACATTCAAACTGATGGCAACTTCCCACCTTTGAATCCTATCAAGAATTGAGTTAAATAGACCTCAAAACCACCTCCACTCATCCATAGGGGTCGAATTCATGAGATGAGGGAGATATTACATAAAAATCTTAACTAATAGCTAGAGTGTAGGATGAGAAAAGTGACTCATTCTGATCTCTAATGAACTGATTCATTACATTTCAACTGATTGACGTACCTAATGTATCTATCCTAGATAAAAGTAAAAACATGAAATTTACATTCATCATTACCATTTACATCAATAATTTCTCATTTCCCAACATAAAAAGTCAAACTGGAGTGAAACTCAAAAAATTGCTGAAGATTGTGAAAAATGCAATTTCCTTGTCAAACGCGCAACATCGAGAGAAAAAAAATGACCTCTTTTTAAGGCTCCCTATGTCAAAATTAGCTCCATGATAGCTCATTGGAAATATGTTTGAGTCTGCTTTCCAGAAGTACCTCGATTTTTCAAAATGGTGC